>CM036941.2:4059435-4698990 GCA_020352615.2 Yoshiicerus persimilis
GAGTTGAAATTTTTTTCTGAAAGTACCCTCCTTGGGTATAATGTAGGCTCTCGTAAAAAGGGTGTTATGGCTGAATAGACATCGAAAATTAAATAAAATACTTTAAACAATACTTGTTAAGAGTTCACAAATGTTTTAACGCATAGAATCATTATTGTTAAGGTATTAACAATAATGCGCGTTCATCAAGCGTTATTTTATATTTTAAATTTTAAAGCATATTTTAAAGATGATACTAAAATTTATTAAAGTAAAAAAATTGTTTATTATGAACAGGCTTATGCAAAGTTGCATGGCTCTTATAAAGCAATAGAATATGGGTTGACGGCAGAATCATTTGAAGAATTAACTGGTGGAATTGGAGAATATTTCAACCTTGCAACTCCAAAACTTTTTGATTATATTCAATTTTGTTTGAAAAATCGTTGCTTAGTCGGTTGCTCCACTGGGAAAAATACTGAGGAAGACAGAACGATAACGAAGGGCATAGTGGATGATCACGCCTACTCTTTGACTGGTGCAGAAAAGATTTCAGATGAGATTTTACTAGTGAGAATAAGAAATCCGTTGGGTGACGGAAGAGAGTGGAAGGATGCCTGGGCAGATGGAAGTTCTGAATGGAATACCCTTGGTCAAGAAAAAATCGAAGAGTTGCAATTAACATTTGAAGAAGATGGGGAGTATTGGATGAACTGGGAAGATTTTACTAAACATTTTGAAGGCGTGGAGATCGGATACTTAAATCCATTTTGTTACTGTCACAAAGATGAAACAGAAAAACCTCCAGAGGAAATTGAAGATAACTATATAGGTACTTATATAAGTGGGGTATGGACTGCAGAAGATTTGCTTGAAAAGGAGTCAGGCGAAGACAAAGATAACAAAGAAAATGAAAACGAAGAGGAAAATAAAGACAACGTGGAAGACACTATAGAAAATGAAATCGATGTGGAAAGTAAAGTAAACCAGGGAGACAATGAAATAAGTGAACAAAATGAAAATGGTGATGAAAGTGAAGAATTAACTTCTGGAAAAAATCTGGAAAAAAGTCTTCAATACTTGATGAAGGTTAATAAGGCTGAAGACGACGATGACGACAAAGAATACAAAATTATTATTTCTTTAATGATGAAGAACAGAAGGTTAAAAAAAGACACTCTTAGTGAAACGGAAATCAATTTGTTTCATTTTGATAAGAACAATTTAAGTCTTTCTTCAAAATTAAATGAAGCATTTTTTGACGAAAACAAGCCAATTAAGCCGAAAAGATTTTCGGTCAACAATTCAGAAGAAGGAATTTTCTATTTTAATCTGAAAGCTGGAGATTATGCAATAATACTAAGCTCAAAAATAGAAGCCGGATTTACATTGAGAATTTACTCCACCGTTGTAGTTCAGATGCATCCGTTATTAAACCAATTGGAATAGGAAAATGAAATTGATTTTTAGAGAAAATATTCTTGGATGCAATTGGAAATCACAAATACCCAACATTAATTAGAGGTTGAAAATGTAGAATATGAAAGTTGTATATTGACCGTAGCAAGCTGATATACACATACAGAGAGAATGACCATCCTTAGGGTTGCTTTCCACTATCCAAATGACTAAATATTTTGAATTAATGAACCATGAGCAAGACGGTGTAACTACGTAGGGGAAATAGCTATGGGATTTTGTCTATTTTTGTTTTTCTTTTTAAGATTTTTGTGAATTGTAGTGATTGTTTAGGAGATTTTCGTGCATTTCAGTGGTTATTTTGGGACATTTTGCTCATTTTAGAGCTTATTTCTGGAGTTTCGGAGCATTTTACAGCTTTTGAGGTTTCGGAGCATTTTAGAGCTTATTTTAGGGGTTTCGGAGCATTTTAAAGGGTATTTTCGATGTTTCGGAGTATTTTAGAGCGTATTTTCGATGTTTCGGAGTATTTTAGAGCGTATTTTCGATGTTTCGGAGTATTTTAGAGCGTATTTTCGATGTTTCGGAGTATTTTAGAGCGTATTTTCGATGTTTCGAAGTATTTTAGAGCGTATTTTCGATGTTTCGGAGTATTTTAGAGCTTATTTTAGGGGTTTCGGAGCATTTTAAAGGGTATTTTCGATGTTTCGGAGTATTTTAGAGCTTATTTTAGGGGTTTCGGAGCATTTTAAAGGGTATTTTTGATGTTTCGGAGCATTTTAGAACTTATTTTAGGGGTTTCGGAGCATTTTAAAGGGTATTTTCGATGTTTCGGAGTATTTTAGAGCGTATTTTCGATGTTTCGGAGTATTTTAGAGCGTATTTTCGATGTTTCGGAGTATTTTAGAGCGTATTTTCGATGTTTCGGAGTATTTTAGAGCGTATTTTCGATGTTTCGGAGTATTTTAGAGCGTATTTTCGATGTTTCGGAGTATTTTAGAGCGTATTTTCGATGTTTCGGAGTATTTTAGAGCGTATTTTCGATGTTTCGGAGTATTTTAGAGCGTATTTTCGATGTTTCGGAGTATTTTAGAGCGTATTTTCGATGTTTCGGAGTATTTTAGAGCGTATTTTCGATGTTTCGGAGTATTTTAGAGCGTATTTTCGATGTTTCGGAGTATTTTAGAGCGTATTTTCGATGTTTCGGAGTATTTTAGAGCGTATTTTCGATGTTTCGGAGTATTTTAGAGCGTATTTTCGATGTTTCGGAGTATTTTAGAGCGTATTTTCGATGTTTCGGAGTATTTTAGAGCGTATTTTCGATGTTTTGGAGTATTTTAGAGCGTATTTTCGATGTTTCGGAGTATTTTAGAGCGTATTTTCGATGTTTCGGAGTATTTTAGAGCTTATTTTCGATGTTTCGGTGTATTTTAGAGCTTATTTTCGGTGTTGTGGAGCATTTTGAAACTTATTTTCGGTGTTGCGGAGTATTTTAGAGCTTATTTTCGGTGTTGTGGAACATTTTGGAGCTTATTTTCGGAGATTTGGCGTTGGTTACCTATTTGTTTCATTAGTTATCATTTGTTTAGCTGAAATAAAACACTTTTGGAATTTATCTGGTTAACCATGAATTCTAAATTACTCATTCATATTGCAAACTATTTTTCATTTTTTCCATATTCGAGTGTTAATAATTGAAGAGTAGGACTACAACCTAAGACAGCCCTTTTGGTTAGGTATTTTGACTAATCATCGTCAATGTTCGTTTGATGAGAAATTTATCATTATTTACATTTATTATTCATTGAATTATTTATCAAACAGCAAGCACAAATTACATGCAGGCAGAAGTACAGTATGTCTATTAAGACACTTGACATATCCCAAAACGAGATTTTTCCCATTCAACTTTTTTGGGGGGAAAGGGAGATAACAACTGATATACACCAAACAGGACCTCAGAAGCAATTTTGAAAAATATTCAAACTCTTTAATTTCAATTTTTTGAATTTAAAAAAAATTGCTTCTGCGGTCCCGTTTAACATAAATCCGTTGTTATCTCATATTCCTCCAAAAAAGTTGAATGGGAAGAAAACGTTTTGGGATATGTCAAGTGTCCTAATAGACACATTGTAGTAAATGTGAACAAAAGGAATGTAATTTTCATCGGTAAACAAATGGTTATCAGCTTATCACGACTTCAGTTCAAAGACCGATAATCACAATCGCCTCACAAACAACTTCGCACAATCGCCTAAGTGGACTATACTAGTATAAATTACTGAGTGGTCTTGATATTTGTATTTTGTTTTTTGCTTGTCAAATTTGCAAATTCTATATTTGTAAAATTTCTCAGGTGTAAATTAGTTTTAGATTGGGCTATATCATTTCTGATTATTTTTTCACTGGTTGAATACCGAATCCATTATTCGCATTATTTTTCAGCTATTTTGCATTTACTTTGCAATAATAATTAAGTAAATACCCCCACATATAAATAGACAAAATATTCTGTTTTCTACACATTTGTGGCAATGGACATTATAAATAAAGGTGATGGAACTGAAGTGAAGAAGTTGGCAGAAACACAGGTAAGTTGGCATTCCATTTCATATTACATTTCTATCACCATTAAAATATGTTTAACATCTAAAGCTAGAGCGCAATTCGAATTATTTTTTTCTAATCCGAAATGAAAATAATATTACTACTTTCTCATTCCAAGCTACAATTAGATGAATTATTGAAGATGGAGAATCCGAAAAATCCAATGCTGCTTTGTCCTGTAAGTAATGCTTAATGATTTAAAAATGATTGCTGAAATTACAATTTCAACAATAAAATAGGTGCAAAAATTTGCCAGCAAGTTTTCACGCACACCTGTCAAATGAACCATGCAACCTTTAAAGTACCTTTCAGGAGATAATTTTGAAGAGGCATTTGCTTAATACTAAATTAAATACTAAATTTTCGAATATTTTATTAAAATTGCAACCACTATTTGGATTTTTTACACCACAACTTTTTACAATGTAGGTTATCGAATGTATCCTCCAATTTCTATGTGTCGAAAATATTAAAAACTGCCGCCTTGTGTCTCGTGAATGGGGATCAGCTGGAAAACTAGCCCTTACAAACCATGCACTAATCCATTTTCAAAAACATGTAAGCTTTACTGATGATCATCGCCCTGTGGACTTCTATCCTTGTTTTCTCGACTCCGCAACCCTTTTCAGTGCATTCAAGATTTCTAGTAAGTTTACTAAGAATTACGTAAACAATCCTTGGACGATTGAAGAATTAACAAACTTTTTCGAGGAAAACCAGAAATACATAAAAGAACTGACATTACATTTCGAATACACGAATGAAAATTTTTCGAAGAATATTAATCTCAGTTCTTGGATATCAAAATCCCCTATGGTACAACCGAATGCGAAATACATGACAAAATTAGTAATTGACTGGTTTTTTGTCGGAGAAAAGTTGAAAGTTCCATTACACCTGATTGCGCATATCAAAACACTGAAACTGTCATATTGCAGAATAAATCTTGAACAAGGAACCATGATTTTCCCAATTAAAGTAGAATTGAAGAACTCAACGTTTCTTCAAGACGGAATTAAATTGGATCGAGTTCTAATAAACGATATTGTGGATCTTTTTAAGGCAAAAGATGTATCCTTCCACTGTACGGAATTGGGAGCTACGAAATATGTTTTGGATTTGTGTGGAAATACTACTTTGGATAAACTGAGTTTAGGATGTGTTGAAATAGTGAATGGGGAAACATCAGAATGGGTTATACATCATTTGCGCACGTATCGTATTCCTTATTCAATAAACAATCAGATGAGTATTAAGGAACTTTACTTATCTTCGTCAGGAATTATTGACCTCTTCAGTTTACCTAAGTCAATTGAGAAACTAGCTTTGCATGAATTCGGTGATATCGTTAGCTTACGTTGTAGCCAGAAGATTGTATGGCAGAACTTAAAATATTTACAAATTTTCCATTCTCTGGAGTGTGAGTATTATTATTCATTTGCCTCTCATTTTATGTATTTTCCCCAACTGACTCATATAAAACTACTTGGATTTGGTGAAATGGAAATGAAATCAATTTGGATACCCAAAAGCCTGAAAACACTGATTCTTGAACGTACCTTCCTAAATTGGGTCGATGACAGTTATTTGAACCTTGAAAAATTAGTCGTTTATAATGATATTAGAGATGCCAAGGTTCATCTTCAACCCAAAATTATTGTGGGGGATTTCGTTGTCTATTCTTGTGGCGTTTCCGTTGATCCATGTTTGCTTGACTTTTTGGAGTATCGAAATAGTTTCAGTTTTGGTAAACGACTTTATATTGGTGAGTTAGACTGGATAGAGGAGCAACTTGAAAACAGTCTTTTGAAGGAACACGTTGATACTAAATCATCATTTTATGTTTTCGAAAATGGAGAAAAGGGAAGAGCCATCACTGAAGAAGTTTTTCACGAGCTTGCTGATACACGGAAACAAATGGACAAAAATTTCAGCATGGAAGAACTTTTTTCGAGAGGAAATATTACTAATCCTTGGTATAGCTAAAATAAAGTCTAAAGTATTTAAGATATTTGTAACTAAAATAAAAGACTGTCATGTAAAATCAAATATGTCATGTTTTGTAAAAAGGAATTTAAAAGCTCTAAACTTCAGTCTTTTCAAAACTTGAGACATGTGGAATTTAGTTTCAGAGTTGAAGTTGCAGTATATTCATTTGGTTTACTCAAAGATTCTCATATGGACCCAAAATCATATTATTATTTTTTAAATTGGAAGAGAAGGGCATATATGTGTAGCTTAGCACACTCTAAAATATGGCATGGAAAGTATGGCAGCAATACTTATTGAAGTATTTCATAAACAAAAGGCAGAATTTAATGTTTAGTATTAATTATATTCATATCTGGTGTATAATACTAATTTAGGATTGTACGTTTAGTATTACTAAACGTTTTTCTGCAATACATACATACCTTAATACATGAGAACAATACGGAATGGAGAATTTGACATTCACTAGCAATACTGAGTAACCATAAAAGTGATGTAGAGGAAAATTAGTGACATACATGAATTAGTAGTATAAGCAGTATTCAGGATTCTTTAGTGCCATATATGATCTACATGACGAAATATTTTTTCTAGAAGGTGAGTTGGAAATATAGTTTAGTTGTTATATTCCGATGCTTATCAAAGCGGTTATCAAGAATAATAATAGTAAATAATGGGAAAGCTATGTTATTCTATTTGACTTTGTAAACAATTCCTGTAGAAGAATATATGGACATTTCACTTAGCAAATTAAATGTTTCTGAGCTTTATTGTAGAAATGTCGACGAAGATAAACAAACTTTTGCTTCCTCTTGCCCGCTCGAAGTAACTGCAGCTTATGGAATAGTCAGCTTACACATTCCATTGTGTAATAACTTTGACGTTGGAATGTTTCAGTGAGATTGACAAAACCTTATATTTTGTAATGCTAAACGATAATTACTCTGATATATGAAATATTGCTCCAATTAGGTTCTTTAGATAAATTACATATTATATGTAACTCATAGGTTTTACTGCCAAAAGTTGACACTATTTATAAATTGTCGTTGATGCAGTTGCTTCTAAAATATTAAAGTTGGGGAAAGCTGTCGCAGAAGTCTAAAAGGAAAGCCAAAAAATTGGTTGTCCTAAATTTTAATCTATCAATTTTAAATTTAAATAAATGTTAACTTTAAACTACCAATTTTAAATTTTAATAAATTTAAATTTTAAACAACCAATTTTAAATTTTAATAAATTTTAATTTTAAACAAGCAATTTTAAGTTTAAATAAATTTTAATTTTAAATGCCCCAGGAAAAAAACTTTCCAAATGACACCGTTTAAAAACTGGTTAACTACATATTAACTTAACAGCATTTTATAGTCTACTGACGTAGAAGGAAGGGCCGCTTTGGCTGCGTGTATCAAGTTCATTTTTATTTTTAACATTATTGACAAACGCGATTGATAAATAATCCTAATGATATTAAGTTGTTTTCTGCCAAATCGTCATTTTACTTTTACTACTTTTCTCTCCTGTCCAACGGAATATTCTATCCCAGTTGAATAAAAGAAATGGAGTCCAACGGTCAAGATAACCGAAAAAAGAGGCATCAGGGAGTAAATTTAGCTAAAATTTTACAGCATCTCCAATTAAATTTCAAAAGGGCTAATATATTTGGTGCATTTCCGGCAGTCTACAACAAGAGCAGGAAAATATTTGAGAAATCTTTATCAACGTCGGACCATTTTAGACACTGCATATCCACTGCGCTATGGCTAATTGGTGGGACTCATCTTTCGATTCAATTGGCGAATATGTCAATATCAGGGGCTACTTCCTTTCACTATTACATATGTTTCTTTTGGAACTGTGCATTCTGGGAAGGAATTGTTTTCCAGTTACTGCTTCTTTTCAAGGGAGATATCATTCTCAAACAGATTAACGATATCATACAAACAATGGAGCTTTTCGAAGGTCAGAACATTTCGATTAATTACTAATCTCTTTAAAATTGTGTTTTCATAATTTAAAACATATCTTATTATTAAATTAGTTTTCATTACTGTTTTCTATTTGATCTCCGACTGTGGAAATTATATATAATTATTGTTTTACAGAGGATTATTGGGAATTGGAAAGCAGTCTTGACCTGACTTCGACAGATTTGCTTATCGTCCGATGTATGACTGGCGTAAGCTATGTTTACCCGTATCTGGTGACTGGATTCTTTGCTTTCTGCTACGAGTTGCCAGTATTTCCTAATGGATTATTGCCAGAAAAATACTAACACATCGGAGTGGCTATTCTCAATGGAATTTTAATGTTGTGGATATGGTCCGGTTTTTGGATTCTTATCAGCATTACGTTTCTCATCATTGTGTCGGGAAGTCGATACATTCAGATTCTCGGGAATGAACTACAGTAATATAATTATCTAGTAATTTTCAGTTGTGCATCTATTTCATCTAACTAATACTTGATACACGCTTTGCTAAATTTAGGTTCAGAAAGTCGAAATACTTAACAGATGACGATTTAAGGACCACCGAGGTGTTTGTGAAGTACAACACAATTATTCGTCTCCAATTAAATGTGTTTGTAGAATTGTCGACTGTCGCTGTCCAGGCGATTTACTTTATCATCAATCGGTACATCATGTTTGCAAATTTGCTATTATGGAAATACAGCTCAAAAATGACCTCATTCAGTACAGTCCCCATTGGCGGATGCAATTTGGTGGCGATACTGTTTTGGTGTGTTTTCCTGATTCTTGTCAATAAGGTGTCTGAGAGCGTCAACAACATAACTAAGTCTATATCACAATTTTCTTCAAAGAATCCAGCAGATGTCGCATACATGAAAAAATATCGTTCCTCTTGCAAGAAATTCGTCTACAAAATCGGAAACTACACAGACATCACCATCAAGAGCGTCCCCAATTTTCTGTTAAGCATAAGCCGTGGTACGAATAAACTCTATGTGGGACTGAATTCCACGAATTAAATAGTATACGCAAGGAATTTCACGTAATTTTGTATGCTAATGATGTATTTCATTAATGGTTACAGTGATCCCAATTTATCTTGTATTTCGCCGAGCAAGGCAATATTAAATATGCATAGTCTATGTCAATCTTAAATGTCACAAATCGTTATGGTCAAAAGTATTAACTCTCATATTTAATTGGGGTATTACATAAACTGATTACATCATTCATTGATATATTGTGTCTCTGCGCAAATATTTTCCAACGTGAATAGCGAAAGATAAATTATATATATACGATTAATGAGTATAAAGGCACAATTGCCCTCATTGGTGAACTGCATAGTATAAAGTTATATAACCAACATGTGGACAGGTGGACAAACAGATTATTCAACGCATTACTATGAAGATTACGCAATTCTTAATGAGTGTGTCAAAATATACAATTCTATTATTAATTCGTTACTGGATTTTTAATGGCAAGCAGTGAAACAAATTATTATTTATTATTTACGCACTTATTATATATTACTTGAGTAAGCTATGGCATAATAAAAGCATAAAGTGGAATTCACGAGTTAATAAATACCATTGGCCATTACATGTATTCACAGAACTCTGTTGCTCATTATCACTAATGTAGGCAGAAGTAGTAAACGTGAACACAAAGAGTATTGCTTTCTTCGGTAAATAAATAGTTATCAGCATATCACTTCAGTTCAAAGACCTATATAGTTGAAGACGTATTAATACAGAATACATAATGATGCAGTCGCAATATCTGGTGTAGTAAAACTTCTCAGTTAGGACATTTCTGGGGGAGATTTCTTGTTCGAATAGAGAAGTAAGTGGTCCAGTAGAAGTCCGAATAGAGATTTTTTTCAAAATTATTTAGATGTGAAGATTAAATTAACACGTGGGCAAAAAATTATGTTATCGGAAAGTTACAAGAAGCAGAAAATTGTAGATTAACATGATACTTAAGTCTGCAATATGATAGCAAAACTCATCAATAATATTTACAGCTATGATCTACGACAATTGTAGAAGGAAAAACTATATTTACTATACAATTTATATCCATTTATATTTTAAATCTGTGGGGTTTCTAAGAAGGTCTCAGTCTGGGTAGTAAAAAGTAAAGAAAAACTAGTGATAGGGTCCTAACGATGAAATGGTTCAATTTTTATCAATGTGGTTGGATTTTTAAACATCTGCGCTCTTTTGCTTTAAGCCAATGAGCATATGAGGTACACAGAAGACAAATAAACATAGTCCCTTTACTTATAATCACAATTAAAACATGTGCAAAATCTAAAAGCTTGAATGCAATGCAAACTGTACAATGCAAATGTTTTTATATTCCGAAATGAAAAAATATCAGTACTCTACCATTCAATGCTACAATGGATTAATCCTTGAAGGATCTGAAAAATCCAATGCTGCTTAGTCCTGTAAGTAATGGTTTAAAAATTATGACTGAAATTACAATTTTAATGAAATAGGTGCAAAAGTCTGTCAGCAATTTATTTACAAATATTTTCGAATCTTGCGACATGTGGAATTCAGTTGCAGAGTTAATAAAGTTGAAGTGTATTCAGTTTTGCTTACTCAAAGAATCGCATATTCACCCAAAATCATAAGGGTGCTATTTAACGGCACAAATAAGTTAATGAACCACACGAATTGTATTATGGACGATCACATATAAATTATGAAATGCACATATAAATATTGAATTGCACACATAAATTATGATTTGCCCATAAGGATTATGATTTCCCCATAAAAATTATGCTTTGCCCATATAAATTATGATTAGCCCATAAAAATTATGATTTGCCCATATAAATTATGATTTGCCCATAAAAATTATGCTTTGCCCATATAAATTATGATTAGCCCATAAAAATTATTATTTCCACATATAAATTATGATTTGCCCATATCAATTATGAAATGCACATTTAAATATTGAATTACACATTCAAATTATAAGTTCCACATATAAATTCTTGATGCCCATATAAATTATGATTGCCACATTTAAATTATGATTTGCTCTTATAAATTATTCTTTGCCCATATAAATTATGATTTCCACATATGAATTATGATTTGCCCTTATAAATTATTCTTTGCCCATATAAATTATGATTTCCACATATGAATTATGATTTGCCCTTATAAATTACTATTTGCTCATATAAATTATGATTTCCACATATGAATTAGGATTTCCACATATTAATTATGATTTGCCAATATAAATTATGATTTCGACCTATTAATTATGATTTGCCAATATAAATTATGATTTCGACATATTAATTATGATTTCAACAGGAAATGCATATACGAATTATGAATTGCACGAATAAATTATGAAATGAAGATAAAAGTATTGAATTACACATACTGATATACTCAGAAGTTTACAAATTCTTTCTGTATTCAACAATGCATTATGATGTGATTCACCTGGATAGATAACAGTCAAATTAATTAGTGTACTTTTACGCAAATGCTATTCTTTGATTAAAACCTTCCTTGACAAAGAAGGTTGCCCTCGTTTTCGTTTTTGTCCAAGAGGAACAGCTTTTGCATCTTCAGGTGCACGAACATGCTTAAGGCGTAAGGCTATTCCAATTATGTGCTTACATAAATATTCTTTGAAATATTTTGGACAGTTTAAGCGTAGAGTTTGCAATTTTTTCAGATACGTAATGAACGGTCCACATTGCTCCACTGCTTTTCAGAAACTCCTCAAAAGTACTCCAATGAGCATACTTTTCAAGAATATCACATATAACTTGTTTAGAAAAGGTCTCCTTTTTAACAACACTGACTTTGCTTTGAATATAGTACAGGGTGTCTGCCCAATTGTGATCCACGCTTAGGACCAATTATCAGACGAACCAGTTGACCTACGATGTTGAAATTAGTTTCATTCGATTCCTAACAAAATTTCGCTTCAGTTATATGCCCATAATGCATTTACGTTAAGTGGTTTGATTAACAGAGTAGGTCTCCAAAAAACATTAATTTTCGCATATTAAAGAATTATAAAATCAGTTCTAAATTTATTTCTTTACCAAAGTCAATGAAAATACTGCGTTATAAACGATAACAGAGGACGATAAACTTTAATGTCTACTGTTGGTTATCTGTGCTTCTCCTTTTATCATGCATAAATCCAGTCTTTATTATGGTAACTGACTTGCATGCATTTACACAGTGTTCTATTGGAATGTCTTGAATGACTTGTAACACATCGGCTTTCAGTTCTTTCAGTTCCAATCGGATGCTACACTCATAGGTCCATAAAACTCTTTTCGCGATATCAATGTTTTCGTTTTCCTTTATTTCTTCCGAAAAAGAATACCTCTTTTCAGTATCACCTTCCAAAAGTCCTTGAATTGTTCGATGCTCTTTGGGAGTCATTTTCGTTGTCTTTAATATTCTACGCACACTTTCTTTATGAATTCCTAGTTTAGCTTATGCTTTTCTTAATGACTTGTTAGGGCTAGTTTGAAAGCGTTTAGCACCACTGCTGTAGTGGTCGGAGTACAGACGCTTGGTTTTCTAGAGTATTTTTTTCTAAAAACGCTTCCACTTTCGGTAAAAGTCTTTACGCTTTTGGAAACAGTTACTGGAGATGGCTTAAATTTAAATCTTTGATTGAACTGTCTCACTACCTCGCGATTTGAAATTTGAGTAACCACTCCAATGCTGCTTTAGTGTGAATATTTTCTGCTCGTGTGCAAGAGCCATTATGTAATACTAGTGGTAGTTAATTCATATATTCTGCATTCAAAAAGTCATTGAAAACAATTTTTCTGAAATAAAGCCCTCATGTGACAAAATAATAATAATTTGTAGATTGGTATTATGCGCAAAATTTTGTTAGGAATCGAATGAAACTGAACACACTTAGCAGCTCTGCAGAATACGATGGGAGTGTTGCCGAAACAACAAAATGTAACCGTATTTCATCAACAATTCTACTATCATCACACTCAAACGTTTGCAGAGGAACTATGTATGTATTCAGGATTCTTTAGTGCCATATATGACCTACATGGCGAAATATTTTTTTACTAGAAACTGAGTTAGAAATATAGTACAGTTGTTATATTTCGATGCTTATCAAAGTTCTTTCTCAAGAATAATAATAGTAAATAATGGGAAAACTGTGTTATTCTATTTGACTTTATAAAGAATTGTTTACCAGAATATGTGTACATTTCACTTAGCAAATTAAATGTTTCTGAGCTTTACTATAGAAATGTCAACGAAGAAAAACAAACTTTTGCTTCCTCTCGCTTGCTCGAAGTAACTGCTGGCTTATGGAATAGTCAGCTTACACATTCCGTTGTTTAATAACTTTGGCGTTGGAATGTTTCAGTGAGATTGACAAAACTTCATACTTTCTAATGCTAAACGATAACTACTGTGATACATAGAATATTGCTCCAATTAGGTTCTTTAGAAAAATTCTATATATGTAACTCATAGGTTTTGGTGCCAAAAGTTAACACTATTTATAAATTGTGGCTGTTTCGAAAATTAAATTTTAGGAAAGCAGTCTGCTGTAGAATTTTATACTGTTGAAATAATTAGTTATAACTAATCATAAAGGCTACTAAGAAAATCAAAAAATTATTGGTCTTCAATTTTAAACAGTATTTCAGTTAATTAAATTTCCACATTTTCTTT
Organism: Yoshiicerus persimilis; assembly: GCA_020352615.2. Classification (NCBI taxonomy): domain Eukaryota; kingdom Metazoa; phylum Arthropoda; class Collembola; order Entomobryomorpha; family Tomoceridae; genus Yoshiicerus; species Yoshiicerus persimilis. The sequence continues at coordinate 4,073,128 of CM036941.2, forward strand.
GAATTATTATCAAGTCCCAGACAGAAAACTTTCCAAATGACACAGCTTAAAAACTGGTTAACTTAACAGCATTATATAGGTAGTCTACCGACGTAGAAGGACGGGCTGCTTAGGCTGCGTGTATTAAGTTCACTTTTATTTTTAACATATTGACCAACTCTATTGAGAAACTACTGCTACCTAATAATCTTAAGTTCTTTTCGGCCAAATCGTCATTTCATTTTTACTACTTTTCTCTGCTGTCCAAAGGAATATTCTATTCCAGTTGAATAAAAGAAATGGAGTCCAACGGTCAACATAAGAGAAAAAAGAGGCGTCAGGGATTAAATTTAGCTAAAACTTTTGGACATCTCCAATTAAATTTCAAAAGGGCTAATAAATTTGGTGCATTTCCTGCGATCTACAACAAGAAAAAGCAAATATTCGAGAAGTCTACATCAAAGTCGGACAATTTTAGACACCGCATATCCACTGCGCTATGGCTAATTGGTGGGACTCACCTTTCGATTCAATTAGCGAATATGTCAATATCAGGGGCTACTTCCTATCACTACTACATATGTTTCTTTTGGAACTGTGCATTCTGGATAGCAAATGCTTTGCAGTTAATGCTTCTTTTCAAGGGAGATATCATTCTTAAACTGATCAACGATATCTTACAAACAATGGAGCTTTTCGAAGGTCAGAACATTTCCACTAATTACTAATTTCCTTAAAATTTTGTTTTTACAATTTAAAACATGTCATATTGTTAAATTAGTTTTCATTACTGTTTTCTATTTGATCTCCGACTGTGGAAATTATATATAATTATTGTTTTACAGAGGATTATTGGGAATTGGAAAGTAGTCTTGACCTGACTTCGACAGATTTGCTACTCGTCCGATGTATGACTGGCGTAAGCTACGTTTACCCGTATCTGGTGACTGGATTTTTTGCTTTCTGCTACGAGTTGCCCGTATTTCCCTATGGATTATTGCCAGAAAAATACCAACACGTCGGAGTGGCCATTCTCAATGGAATTTTAATGTTGTGGATATGGTCCGGTTTTTTTATTCTTATCAACATTACGTTTCTCATCATTGTGTCGGGAAGTCGATACATTCAGATTGTCGGGAATGAACTACAGTAATATAATTATCTAGTAATTTTTAGTTGTGCGTTTATTCTATCTAACTAATATTTGATACACGCTTAAATTTAAATTTAGGTTCAGAAGGTCGAAATACTTAACAGACGACGATTTAAGGACACCCAAGGTATTCGTGAAGTACAACATAATTATTCGCCTCCAATTAAATGTGTTTTTAGAATTTTCGACTGTCGCTCTCCAGGCGAGTTATTTTATCATCAATCGGTACATCATGTTTGCAAGTTTGCTATTATGGAAATATAACTCAAAAATGCCCTCATTCAGTACAATCCCTATTGGCGCATGCAATTTTGTGGCTATACTGTTTTGGTGTATCCTCCTGATTCTTGTCAATAAGATGTCTGAGAACGTCAACAACATAACCAAGTCTATATCACTATTTTCTTCGAGGAATCCAGCAGATGTCGCATACATGAAAAAATATCGTTCCTCTTGCAAGAAATTCGTCTACAAAATAGGAAACTACACGGACATTACTGTCAAGAGCGTCCCCAATTTTCTGCTCAGCATTAGCCGTGGTACGATTAAACTCTATGTGGGACTGAATTCCACGAATTAAATACCATCCCCAAGGAATTTCACGAATTTTTGTATTGTAATGATGTATTTCATTAAAGTCATCCCATTTTACTGTCTATTTCACCTTGTAAGCCTATTCAAATTAGGCAATATTAAATATGCCAAATTGTAAATATATATAGTAAGATGAACATTTAAATAAAATGCAGTGTTGAATAATTTGGAAGTTTTTTTAAATTCGAAGTGAGTTAACGAGAATAAAACAATTTGCTACAGAACAACAGTTAACTTAAATTTTTTTATGACTTCAAAGGTTTTTGAAAGTCAGGGAACAATAATTATTTTTATTTTTTTAAAGTTGCATTTCTTCTATTAAAAGCATGAGCTAGTTATTCAGGCCACTTTCAAATTCACGCCAGAATACTATTCAAAATATAAGTTCATAATTATTTGTTACACTATGCTGTTTTAAAATACTTAGCAGAGAAAACCAAAGTAAGCTTTTATTGGGAAAAACCTCCTTTGAATTCCTTTTAACTTAACAATAAATTCTACTTAAGTTATTGTATTTTATAGCCGTTTCCTGTAACCTATTAAATATTAATCAACCTGTCTCTAAGCTTTGCCAAAGAAGTATTACACAAAAGTCACAATCAATAAATGGGTGTTTTGCTTAAAGCATAGTAATGTTGATGTCAGCACAAATCATACTATTCAGGCTTGAACGGAGTAGCACTGTGTGCTTATGGAATAGTCAACGCAGAGTATCGAATGCCAATTTTTCTTAATGAAAATAAATAAATTAAAAATTTACTTTTGGCACGGAGTCCATCGCAATATTTATTTTTCTAAATTAATTAGATTTAGCCCAAGTAGATTAAAGGAAACCTTAATTTATGCAAATTCTTTAGAAGGACCGCTTAGTATATTGAAATACTACAACAACAAATATTTAATTTAAAATTTGTTCAAATTTGGGGCCCCGAAATGTTACAAAAGAAAACGTTCAGTGGGACATTTTCATGCTAAGCAAATAATACGGTAACAAAAAGAGTCGACCATATTGCTATTACCTCTCTGTTAAGGAAAAAATATTATACTGTAATGCATTCCAAGGTACGGCTTATAAAGACTGCTTGTGCAAAGTCTGTCAAAGTCGGTTATGTCCTTATTCAAATACAATTTCTGTGTTACTGCAAAATTAAACTATTACTTCGTAATGCCAGTATTCTGTTAAGGTGCATCGCTATTCTAAAACTTTTCTCCTCGTCTGTCCAGAAGAATCAAAAATGGATTCCAATGGTCAGACTAAGCGAAAAAGAGTCTCAAGGGAAAGGCGTTTGTTAAGGCTTTAGAATAACTTCAATTTATTGTCAAAATGGCAAATCTTTTCGGTGCATTTCCCGCAATCTATGACAAGAAAAGGAAAATATTTGAAAAGTTTTGCGTATGTTAGCGACATTGATTTGGTGTGCCTTCTTGATCGTCGTCGATATTGCATTTGGACACTTTAGCGACATCACCGCATCTGCATCATTATTTTCTTCGACGAATCCAGCAGAGGTTAAATGCATGAGGAAAGTTAGAGCCTCTTGCAAAAAATTCATTAACAGAATTGGGAACTACACGGACGTATCCAAGAAGAGCGTCGCAATTTTTTTTTAAACGTTGGCTGTGGAACCGTTAAGTTCTATAAGGGTTTGTGAACAATGAATGCACCGATGTTTTAGTTGAATCACGTAATATTGAATAATAAATAATCACGCAATAAAGCAAAGAACAAACGTAGTTTCTTATAAGCTTAAATAAATCAAAGAGTTGCAGTGAGATATGAAAAAAGGCGAATTGCTTTTTTGTGCTTCTTTTTACGAGTAAAAAAGAAACTGGAGATGTAATTAAAGGAAAGGAAGATAAAATAGTTTTTTTATTCTCTGATTATATACCATTTGCTGAATGTGGAATTACGTAACACTCATACAGGAAAGTATATCTACTAAATTGGCCCTTTTCGTATTTCCATGTTATATGAATAATGAACCCTCGGTTGGGCTAAAAACTGCGTAAATGAAAAAGCATTCCGATGATATTTAATGAATACAAACTATCATCCAAAGTACAACTATGATGGACATAATTGTCATACTTACAGATTCAGCCCAGATAATGACAAAATTGCCAGTATTTTGAAGAACGTATTTTTTGGATAGATCATAAATGCATAACTAGTAGGTACGCTTTGTAGCTCAGCTATTTCATCATCAATAATTTGTTTCCCAAAAGCATTTATCTCCAAAGTGGTTCCTGTATGACCAAAATAAAATAATGAGCTAAACAGTGAATAAATTTCTCACATTTCGGAAATGTAGAACTGAGGTTCGTTCTAGGAAGCTGAATTATTCAATGAATTCAATTTATGCGGGATTCACTAATAATGAGTCGAGAGCAAAATCAGTCTAATGTAATAGATGTTTTATGCATCATAAATATATAAAACTCATAAACAGCTACACTCAATACAGTTGTTTCCACTGAAAGCCTTATAAGTCTTTCTACACTACACTTCCTGGTACTTTACTACTGTTTTACTTTATAAAGCTTTCAGTCTCGCCGTTGTTAGCATAATCATTCAGCACAATCGATTTAGATGCTGCGATATTTATAGTTGTTTCCTGCACATTAAGTCTAATGTTTCAGTTATCTCTATATTGCCGATAAAACTACATTTCTGAAAAAATATATTTTTCCAAAATTGGTTTTATTTCCTCCGCAATTATAATAACTTGGTTGTTTGCAGGTATTTCTCAAAGGAGTTCCCCGGAACATTACTACAATATTCATTTGACAAGGTCTATAGTTTTATACAGGATAATTTAAACACAACCATAACAGGGAACGACGAATATAAAATAGGCATTATTAGGACTACTACAGTTCTCTTTATGAGAAGATTTAAACGATTTACCTGAAACTCACTAGATTTTGCAGATAATGTCGGTAGTACTAGAAATTATCTTTATTACCGGATATTTTTAGGTGCTACCGCTAACACAATGTGCATAATGCGTGTTAATAATTTATTGATAAGCAATCGCGTAAGCTAAAGGGGAGGGTCAAATGTAAGAAAATGCTCTCACTGAAACTGATGTTATTATCAGGATTTTGCAAAGGGAGTTGTCAGTGTGTTATTTAAATCTTGTCTCTCACTGTGTAACTCAAAAATATTGGCACCACATTTCAGAATTTAACAATATTCTAAATTACTGCGAAGTCATAAACAGAAAATAGTTTCGAAAGGAAAATTCTATCATTTCACTGGCTCGGACTGTATGACAACATTTTGTTTTGAGTGATCCGTTTTCGTTTTCTTGGGATCAAGCGAGAGGGGTTTGTAATGTCAAAATCACAGTATAGTACGAAAACATTGGAGATTTTAAATATTGTATTTGCTTTCTTAACAGAACGTTCCACATTTGCAATTTATTCAGCAGATTGACAAAACCGAATTCGACTTTTTTCTCTGACGGTAGGTTTTCCGTTTTAAAAATTTTAACATAAAGTATTAATGGTAAATTTCAGACTAAGCATTTATAATTTCCAAGTTCCAATTTTGTGCCGTTTTCGAAATAATAATAGTAATGACCATTTCTTGTGTTGTGGCATCTGGACGATGAATTATGCATAAATAACTTTGAAATTTTTTTTAAAAATCACATAATTTTTATAATAGAACTTCATTATTCAAATTTTAATGTGAATCTAATCTGCGTGGATAAATAAACACGAAAATAGAGAAAGGTTTTCAATATGATTCAGCTCTATCAGCAGATTTCATTTAAATAACCGTGAGACTAACCGCGGAAAGTCTCGGTAGCTACAGGAATTCATTTCCCACAGGACATTTGCGTTACCTAGTTCCCACATTTCCCAAGTGTCCAACAAAATTGGATGGAAAATGGTTTATTTTTTATTTTAATATATTATTATTGGCGGATATGGTTGAGAAACTACTATTACCTAACAATCTTAAATTATTATTCTTTCATTTTAGTGTGATTCTTCTCCTGTTCTGCCTAATGTATATTCTACTCCAGATGAATAACAGAAATGGAGTCCAATGGTCAAGATAACCAAAAAAAGAGGCAGCAGGGATTAAATTTAGCTAAAACTTTACACCATCTCCAATTAACTATCAACAGGGCTAATATATTTGGTGCTGCTCCTGTACTCTACAATAAGAAAAAGCAAATATTTGAGAAGTCCACATTAAAGTCGGCTAATTTCAAACACTGCATAACCACAGCGTTATGGCTAATTGGTGGGACTCATCTTTCGATTCAATTAGGGATTATGTCAATATCAGGGGCTACTTCCTATCACTACTACATATGCTTCTTTTGGAACTGCGCATTCTGGATAGGAATTGTTTCCCAGTTAACGGCATTTTTCCATATAGAAAATTGGCTTCTATTTCTGAACGATATCCTGCACACAGTGAAGCTTTTCGAAGGTCAGAACATTTCGATTAACTACTAATTTTCTTAAAATTTGATTTTTACAATTTAATCATTACATATCGTTAAATTAGTTTTACTTGCTGTTTTCTATTACATTTTAAATTGTGGAAATTATATATAATTATTGTTTTACAGAGGATTATTGGGAATTGGAGAGCAGTCTTGACCTGACTTCGACAGATTTGCTAATCGTCCGATGTATGACTGGCGTAAGCTATATTTACCCCTATTTGGTGACTGGATTTTTTGCTTTTTGCTACGAGTTGCCCGTATTTCCTTACGGATTATTGCCAGAAAAATACCAACACTTCGGAGTGGTTATTCTCAATGGAATTTTAATGTTTTGGATTTGGTCTGGCTTTTGGATTCTTGTCAGTATTATGTTTCTCAACCTTGTGGTGGCAAATCGATACATTCACATTCTCGGGAATGAACTAAAGTAATAGATTTAAAGAGCTTTCTCAGCTGTTCATCTACTCCAACTAATATTTATATTTAAAGTATGTATTCCTGAAGCATGTGCATCTGTTCTCTCTAACTACTATTTGAAATATGTATTGCTAATTTTAGGTTCGGAAAGCCGAAATACTCCACAGATAACCATTTAAGGACACCCACTGTGTTTGTGAAGTACAACATAATTATTCACCTACAATTAAAAGTGTTTGTAGAAATTACGACTGTCGCTGTCCAGACGGTGTACTTTATTATCAATCGGTACATCATGTTTGCAAATTTGCTGTTATGGAAATACAACTCAAAAATGCCCCCATTCACTGCAGTCCCCATTGGTGCATGCAATTTGGTGGCTATACTGTTTTGGTGTATCCTCCTTATTTTTGTCAATAAGATGTCGGAGAGCGTCAATAGCATTCCTAAGTCTATATCACTATTTTCTTCGAGGAATCCCGCACAGGTCACATACATGAAAAAATATCGATCATCTTGCAAGAAATTCGTCTACAAAATTGGAAACTACAAGGACATCACCAAAAAGAGCGTCCCCAATTTTTTGTTAAGCATTAGCCGTGGTACGATTAAACTCTATGTGGGATTGAATTCCACGAATTAAATAGTATGAAGGAATTTCACGTAATTTCGATCGGCTTCTAATAAACGAAATTGTGCATCTTTGGAAGGCAAGAGATGTTTCATTACACTGTGCGAAATTGGGAGCTACGAAATATGTTTTGGATTTGTGAGGAAATACCACTCTGGGTAAACTGAGTTTAGGATGCGTTGAAATAGTGAATGGGGAAACATCAGAATGGGTTATGCAGCATTTGCGGACATATCGTATTCCTTATTCATTAAACAATCAGGTGAATATCAAGGAACTTTACTTATCTGCTTCAGGAATCATTGACCTGTTCACTTTACCTAAGTCAATTGAAAAATTAGCTTTGCATGAATTCGGTGATAACATTACCCTAAGTTGTAGCCAGCAGATTGTGTGGCAGAACTTAAAATATTTACAAATTTTCTATTCTCTGGAGTGCGAGTATTATTATTCATTTGCCTCTCATTTTAAGAATTGTCCTCAACTGACTCATCTAAAGCTGCATGGATTTGGTGAAATGGAAATGAAATCCATTTGGATACCTGAAAGCCTCAAAACACTGATTCTTGAACGTACCTTCATAAATTGGATGGATGACAGTTATTTGAACCTGGAAAAATTAAGGCTTAAATATTATTTGTACAAGATTTAGCTACATTTTACAAAACACCGTGTCCAATAAATAGATGCGTGAATACAGTATAAAATTTATTTCTACAAAAAATGGCTTATTTATACAAAATAAATATATTCACACAAAATAAATATAAACCTTCCAAAAAATGGCTTAACAATACAAAAGAAAATTAAATCATCCAATAAATGGCTTAATCGTACAAAATTAAATCAAATCATCCAAAAAATGGCTTAATCGTACAAAATTAAATTAAATCATCCAAAAAATGCCTTAACCGTACAAAAGAAAACTAAACCATCCAAAACGTAGTTTCACATTTTCCAAACAAATTAAGGCATCAAATAAAGGACAGCCCTCCAACAAAAATGAAACTCCTTATATTTTCATTAACGCTGTTTGCTTGTCGCTTTTTCCTTTTGTAGCCTTTGCGCCAATTACTTAGAACATAAAGGCCATAGATGCTTAATAAGAAGTGATTTGAATACATTATGATTAAGAATGTATTTGTGCAGGGTATAAAAGAACCCCCACTACCAGAAATGTACCGAAAGTAAATCCCAAAAAGTTAAAAATTCAATTTTGTTTGATTATTATGGACATTTCAGGGAAAATCCCTAAAATAACACGAATAACAATTGTGAAAATATTATTTCTAAAACAAATTTTTCTATCTATTTCTTTTTCTATTTCTAAAACAAATAAAAAAAAATCTGAATCCTAAAAAACGGGGCACATTTTTGTACTTTTGTTTTTCACTTCACCGAATTATTTGGCCCACTTAACTTAGTACGTCAATTAGAATCGAATATGTTATGGTTTGTGCAAGCGAATTCAATTTTAAAGAAATTTCTAAGCTTCAAAGTCTATTCAAAACTTGTACCATGTAGAGTTAAACTGCTGCACTGTAATTTGGAATTGTAATTGATGTACTCTCGTGTTAACACAAAATCACACTGTTATTGCATTTTAAATTGCTAGAGAATGTATAGCCTTGTGGACAGAATTTAATGTATAGTATTTAATACATGCACATCTGCCATACAATAAAATAGTGTTTTTCAACAATACATTGTCTCAATATATGAGAATAATACTGAACCATTTGGCAATTTTGGGCAATATTGAGTTACACTAAAAAGGCGTGGAGGAATGTTGGGACCATTCATGAATTATGTCGACATAAAATGTTGATGTTTTGGACTCAAACTTTTAAAATTTCGTTATTACACGTGTAAAGGATAACGCTGTGTTGTTAAATGACAAAGACCTTATTTTTGTAGCATGTATGCACGATCCTATAATGCCATATATAATCCACATGTCGAAATACTATCTTCCTAGAAAATGTTGTCGAAATATAGTATATAGTTGCTATATTTCGATGCTTATATATCAACGTGACTCTCAAGAATAATAATAGTAAATAATGGGAAAACTGTCATTCTATTTGATTTTATAAAGAATTGTTTACCAGAATATGTGCACTTAGAAAATTAAATGTTTCTGAGCTTTATAGAAATGTCGACGAAGAAAAACAAACTTTTGCACCTCTCGCCCGCTCGAAGTAACTTCAAGCTTATGGAATAGTCAGCTTACACATTCCACTGTGTAATAACTTTTTCATTCACTGAAATTGACAAAACCATATACTCTGTGAAGCTAAGCGATTACTCTCTCTGGTATTTAGGATGTTGCTCTAATTAGGTTGTGCTCCCTGATATTCACACTTCAGAAGAATTAAATATTGGCAACTCACTGGTTTCCTGCAAAAATTTGACAGTATAAGTTGTGGTTGATGCAGTTCCTTCAAAAATGAAATTCGGGAAAAGCAGTCTACTGCAAAATTTTATATTGCTGAAATAAATAATTATAAAAGCTATTAAAATATCAAAAAATTGTTCGTCTTCAATTTTAAACAGTATTTTATTTAAATTGTTTTACACATTTTCGTTGCACTAGTACCAAGCACAGAGAGAAAACTTTCCAAATCCGACATTTTGAAAACTATGATTAAATATATGCACGTTAACTTAACAGCATTATATAGTTTACTGACGTAGAAGGAAGGGCTGCTTGGGCTGCGTGTATTAAGTTCATTTTTATTTTTAACATATTGGCCTCGATTGAGAAACTACTGCTACCTAATAATCCTAAGTTCTTTTCGGCCAAATCGCCAGTCTATTTTCATTACTTTTCTCTGCTGTCCAAAGGCTTATTCTATCCCAGTTGAATAAAAGAAATGGAGTCCAACGGTCAAGATAAAAAGAGGCTTAAGGGATTAAATTTAGCTAAAACTTTAGATCATCTCCAATTAAATTTCAAAAGGGCTAATACATTTGGTGCATTTCCAGTAGTCTACAACAAGAAAAAGCAAATATACGAGAAGTCAACATCAAAGTCGGATAATTTAAGACACCACATATCCACTGCACTATGGCTAATTGGTGGGACTCATCTTTCGATTCAATTAGCGATTATGTCAATATCAGGGGCTACTTCCATTCACTACTACATATGTTTCTTTTGGAACTGTGCATTCGGCATAGGAATTGTTTTCCAGTTAACGGCATTTTTCAAGATAGATAGCATGCTTACACTGCTCAACAATACCCTACACACAATGAAGCTCTTCGAAAGTCAGAACATTTCTACTAATTACTAATTTCCTTAAAAATTTTTCTGTTTTTCATAATTTTTGTTTTATAATTTAAACCATGTCACATTATTAAATTAATTTTTATTGGTTCTTTCTATTTGATGTCCAATTGGGGAAATAATTTATACGTTTATTACTTTACAGAGGATTATTGGGAATTGGAAAGCGGTGTTGACCTGACTTCGACAGATTTGCTAATCGTCCGATGTATGACTGGCGTAAGCTACGTTTACCCGTATCTGGTGACTGGAGGTTTTGCTTTCTGCTACGAATTGCCCGTATTTCCTTATGGATTATTGCCAGAAAAATACCAATACATCGGAGTGGCTATTCTCAATGGAATTTTTATGTTGTGGATGTGGTCTGGCTTTTGGATACTTGTGGGCAATACACTTCTTACCCTTGTGTTGGCAAATCGATACATTCAGATTCTAGGGAATGAACTAAAGTAATAGACTTAAACATAACTCTTAATTAATTCTACTCTATCTAACCAATATTTTAAACACCTATTGCTAAATTTAGGTTCGGAAAGGCGAAGTACTTAACAGAAAACCATTTAAGGACACCCACGGTGTTTGTGAAGTACAACATTATTATACACCTGCAATTCAAAGTGAGTGTAGAAATAATGAGTTTCGCTGTCCAGGCGGTTTACTTCATCATAAATCGGTATATCATGTTTGCAAATTTGTTATTATGGAAATACAACTCAAAAATGCCCCCATTCACTGCAGTTCCCATTGGCGCATGCAATTTGGTGGCGATACTGTTTTGGTGTATTCTTCTGATTCTTATAAATAAGATGTCTGAGAATGTCAACAGCATTCCTAAGTCTGTATCACTATATTCTTCGAAGAATCGAGAAGACGTCAATTACATGAAAAAATATCGAGCATCTTGCAGAAACATCGTCTACAAAATCGGAAACTACACGGACATCACCATCAAGAGCGTCCCCAATTTTCTGTTAAGCATTACGCGTGGTACGATTAAACTCTATGTTGGACTGAATTCCACGAATTAAATAGTATAGCTGTAGCATAAACTAGATATTAACTAAATTAAAATCAATTATAGTACGTCAATTAAAATCGAATATGTTATGTTTTGAGAAAGGGAATTCAATTTTAAATAAATTTCTAAACTTGAAAGTCTTTTCAAAACCTGTACCATGTGGAGTTGAAGTGCTGCATTGTAATTCGGTATTGTAATTGATTTACTCTCATATTTACACAACATCGTACTGTTATTGCATTTTAAATTGCTAGAGAATGTATAGCTGTTTGGACAGAATTTAATGTATAGTATTAAATATATGCACATCTGCCATACAATAAAATAGTGTTTTTCAGCAATACTTTGTCTCAATATAAAATGAGAGTAATACTGAACCATTTGGCATTTACTAGCAATATTGATTTACACTAAAAAGGCGTGGAGGAATGTTGGGAGCATTCATGAATTATGTCGACATAAAATGTTGATGTTTTGGACTTCAACTTTTAAGCTTTCGTTATTACACTTGTACAGGAGAACCCTGTGTTGCTAAATGACACAGACTTTATTTTTTGTAGCATGTATGCACGATCCTATAATGCCATATACAATCCACATGTCGAAATACTACCTACCTAGAAAATGTTGTCGAACTATAACATAGTTGTTATATTTCGATGCTTATCAACGTGATTCTCAAAAATAATAATAGTAAATAATGGCAAAACTGTGTTATTCTATTTGACTTTATAAAGAATTGTTTACCAGAATATGTATACATTTCACTTAGCAAATTAAATTTTTGAGCTTTATAGAAATGTCAACGAAGAAAAACAAACTTTTGTTTCCTCTCGCCCGACCGATGCAACTGCTTGCTTATGGAATAGTCAGCTTACACATGCCATTGTGTAATAACTCTGGTGTTGGAATCCATTCACTGAGATTGAGAAAACCATATACTCTGTGATGCTAAGCGATTACTCTGTCTGGTATTTAGGATGCTGCTCCAATTAGGTTCTGCTTCTTTATATTCACACTTTAGAAGAATTATAAATTGGTAACTCATTGGTGTTACTGCAAAAAATTGACAGTATATATTATGGTTCATGAAGTGTCAGCAAAAATTAAGAAGTCTACTGCAGAATTTTATATTGCTGAAATAAGTAATTATAAAAGCTATTAAAAATCAAAAAAGTTGTCGTCTTCAATTTTAATCCGTAATTCATTTAAATTATTTTTCATATTTTCGTTGCACAAGTACCAAGATCAGCAAGGGCGTATTTAGAGGGGGGGCACGGGGGCACGTGCCCCCCTAAATCCGAGAAAATAAAAAAATTTTTTCAGAAAAAGGCATACAATCGTAAAAAATTCTTTGCGCTCTGCGCAAATAGATATTATTTATGTCTAAATATGGCTGAAAAAAGTAAAATTTCTTGCATTTTCGTCAAAAAAATCATGTTTGGAAAATATCATTTAAATTTTTTTTCTAAATTTCAGCAATATGTATTATGTTTGACCAAATATAGCTTAAATTGGCAAAATTTCTCGCGCTACGCGCGAAAATGAGAGAAACTTTTGGCAATATTATTTGGTGTGCCCCCCCTTGATCAAATTCCTGGATACGCCATTGAAGATCAGACAAAACTATCCAAATCCCACAATTTAATAACTATGATTAGCTAAAAGAACGTTAACTTAAGTGCATTATATAGTCTACTAATGTAGAAGGAAGGGCCGCATGGGCTGCGTGTATTAAGTTTATTTTTATTTTTCACATTATTGACAAACGCGATTGAGAAACTACTACTACCTAATAATCTTAAGTTGTTTTCGGCCAAATGGCCATTTTACTTTTATTGCTTTACTATTCTGTCCTAAGGATTATTCTATCCCAGTGGAATAAAAGAAATGGAGTCCAACGGTCAAAATAAGCGAAAAAAGAGACATCAGGGATTAAATTTAGCTAAAACTTTACAGCATCTCCAATTAAATTTCAAAAGGGCTAATATATTTGGTGCAGCTCCTGTGGTCTACAACAAGAAAAAGGAAATATTCGAGAAGTCTACATCAAAGTCGGATAATTTCAGATACCGCTTATCCACTGCAGTGTGGCTAATTTGTGGGACATACCTATCCATTCAATTAGCGATAATGTCAATATCAGGGGCTACTTCCTTTCACTACTACATATGTTTCTTTTGGAACTGTGCAGTCTGGATGGGAATTATTTTCCAGTTAACGGTCTATTTTAAGGCAGATATCTTCCTCACTCTGCTCAACGAATCCCTACACACAATGAAGAACCTCGAAGGTAAGCACAGTTCCACTAACTACTAATTTCCTTAAAATTGTGTTTTTATGACTTAAAACATGTTATATTGTTAAATTAGTTTTCATTGCTGTTTTCTATTTGATCTCCAATTGTGGAAATTATATATAATTACTGTTTTACAGAGGATTATTGGGAATTGGAAAGCAGTCTTGACCTGACTTCGACAGATTTGCTAATCGTCCGATGTATGACTGGCGTAAGCTACGTTTACCCGTATCTGGTGACTGGATTTTTTGCTTTCTGCTACGAGTTGCCCGTATTTCCCTATGGATTATTGCCAGAAAAACACCAATACATCGGGGTTGCTATTCTGAATGGAATTTTAATGTTGTGGATATGGTCTGGCTTTTGGATTCTTATCGGCAGTACATTTCTCATCATTGTGTTGGCAAATCGATACATTCATATTCTCGGCAATGAACTAAAGTAATAGTCTTAAAGATAATTCTTAATTAATTCTACTTTATCTAACCAATATTTGAAACATCCATTGCTAAATTTAGGTTCGGAAAGTCGAAATACTTAACAGAAAACCATTTAAGGACACCGGCGGTGTTTGTGAAGTACAACATCCTTATACACCTGCAATTCAAAGTGATTGTAGAAATAATGAGTTTCGCTTCCCAAGCAATTTACTTCATTATCAATCGGTATATCATGTTTGCAAATTTGTTATTATGGAAATACAACTCAAAAATGCCCCCATTCACTGCAGTCCCCATTGGCGCATGCAATTTGGTGGCGATACTGTTTTGGTGTATTCTCCTGATTCTTATCAATAAGATGTCTGAGAATGTCAACAGCATTCCTAAGTCTATATCACTATTTTCTTCGAAGAATCCAGCAGACGTCACATACATGAAAAAATATCGAGCATCTTGCAAAAAAATCGTCTACAAAATCGGAAACTACACGGACATCACCATCAAGAGCGTCCCCAATTTTCTGTTAAGCATTACGCGTGGTACGATTAAACTTTATGTGGGACTGAATTCCACGAATTAAATAGTATCCGTGTAGTCAAGCATGCAGTCAAACCTATTCATCCTATCCAAAAATCCATCCATCCTAAAATCAGAAAATATGGTCGTAATCTTTGTTTAGTTTTACGTGCTTAGGGGCTCCAACAAATAATTGTAGTAGTAAGATAAAAACTTGAATAAAATGCAATTTTGACAGAGTAACAGAAAATAAAGAGTACTGTACATTCATTTTAGCAGTTTTGAATGAATTTTAAGAAGTAAAAGTTTTTCGAAACTTCAAAGGTATGCAATTTAATATTGCATGCCTCACTTCATTTTAATAACAGGAGATGCTGATTTTTGGACTTACGATTTATTTTTTGTTGCACAAGCACAACCGTAAATGAACAATAATTACTATTAATTTTTCTTACGTTCTATTTCTTCAATTAATAGCATGAACTAGTTGTGCACGCTACTTTAGTAACCAATTCAGATGCAAAGGAAGGATAGAATAATACTATCCAACTTATAAGTCTATCCAACATATATGTTTGGGCACACGTAATTATATGTTAGACTGCAGCTTTAAAATACTTAGCAGAGAAAACCAAAGCAAGCCTTCGTTGGAAAAGTACTACTTTGAATTCCTTTCAACTTAATAATAAATTCCATTTGAATTATTGTATTTTATTGCCATTTCCTGTAGCCCATTAAATATTAATCGACTTGTCTCTTAGCTTCTCATAAACAGCACAAAACAAAAGTCGCAATCCATAAATGGGTGCCTTGAGTAAACCGTATGTTGATGTAAGCAGAAATGCTATTATTCAGGCTTGCCCAGAGTAGCTCTGGGCTTATGGAATCAGCACGGAGTGTAAAGTGTGGCGTAAAAAGCAGAATGCCACGAATACGGCATATATCATAATTTAAAAAAATAAAAATATTTACTTTGATCACGGAGCACATCGCAGTATTCATTTTTTTAAAATAATTAGAATTGGATTAGTAAATAGAAATATAACAGCAGTATTTAATTTAAAATTGGTTCAAATTTGTTGATTAGAAATATCACAACAGAAAAGATCAAAGGTGCCATTTTCAAACTAAGCAAATAATATGGCAATTAAAAAAGTGGACCATATTACGGCTGACTCTCTGCTATTGTTAGTTCGCAGTAGAAATACCCTTCCTAAAGACGAACTTATTTTCGTTAATTCAGTGTTGTGGAAAAATGGGTGATTGTTTATGACTGACGTGTCTATGTCCAAATGTCCCTAACTCAAATAATCAGAAATTATAAACTTGTCTTGCTATTATATTAATTTTATTAAAAACAAGAACTGAAATTAACTGATTTGATTGGCAACAAATTGGATTCTATCAATAATGAATGATTAACACATAACAGTCAATTGTAACAAGGCAATCACTCTGCATACTAAGATTACTTCAATAATAATACTCCACGCGCTAGTCTCACCATACACTCAATAATATAATAAATAGCAGACTGGCGTAAAGCTAAACAAAATTACATAGGTATAAGAATACATAAAACTACATGGAGATTCCACAGCTATTTAAGCAAACAAATATTATATTTTAATGCATTCAAAGGTACGGCTTCTAAAGACTGCTTGTGCAAAGTTTGTTAATGTCCGTTTAGTCCTTATTCTACTGAAATTGGTATATATGTTATTGGAAAACTAAACTATTACTTCGTAATGGCAATGCATACTTTTCATGCCAATCGATATTCTATAATTTTTCTGCTCTTCTGTCCAGAAGGACATTATACCCATCGCAGTTGAGTATCAAAAATGAATTCCAATGGTCAATTTTAGCAAAAGAATTCCAAGGGAAAGAATTTAGTAAAGACTTTACAATGTCTTCACTTTATTGTCAAAATGGCAAATGTTTTCGGTGCATTTCCCGAAGTCTATGACAAGAAAAGGAAAATATTTGAAAAGTCTGCTTCAAAGCTCGACAATTGAAGACACTACATAACCACTGCGTTGTGGCTAATTTGTGTGACTTACTTCTCGATACAATTAGCGATTCGTTCAATAGCAGCAGAGGATACTTCCTTCCACTACTCCGTATGTTTCTTTGTAACATGTGGATTCTGGGTAAGCATTACTCTCCAAATACTGCTATTTGCTAAGCTAGATATCCTGCTTCTACTGTACAACGATATCTTAAACACATGGGAGCACTTCGAAGGTCAGTACATTTCGAAATATTACTAAACTCTCTAAATATTGTAGTCATAACTGAAACCAAAGTATAGCGAGGTTCACCTGAGACTAGCCATGACACTGTTGGTAATTCATCATAATTATTAAAATTCCAGAGGATTATTGGGGACAGCAAATCCGTATGGACCTGACTTGGAAAGATTCGCTAGTCATCCAATGCATAGCTGTCTTGAGTTGTGTTTACCCGAATCTGGGGAATGGCTTTTGTATGATTGGTTACGATCTGCCTGTATTTCCTTATGGAATGTTGTCAGAAGAAGAGAAGAATACCGATACATCGGAGTTGCCATTCTCGCCGTAATCTTATGGTGGTGGCTATAGTCCAGTATCTGGATGACGAACGGCTTTATAAATATGTCACTTGTATTCGCCAGTCGATGCTTTCATATTCTCGGGAACGAACTAAAGTATTACGTAATGAATATTCTTCGAAATACTAAAAATACTAAAAATACTAGTGGAAATACTAAAAATATTTGAAAAACTTTCTAAATTCGGCTATTATTCATTTAGGTTCGGAAAGTCGAAATATTCAACCAATGACGATTTCAGGACACCCACGACATTTGTGAAGTACCATCGAATTTTATTTCTGCAATTAAAACTCTTTACAGAAATAACCAATGTCGCTGTCCAAACGATTTGCTTCATCATCAATAGGTACGTCATAATCACGAATTTGATAATATGGAAATATAACTCAAAAATACCCGCATTCACCGCAGCAGCAATTGCAGCACTCACTGTGGTAGCGACATTGATTTGGTGTATCTTCCTGAGTCTTGTCAATACGGCATTTGGAAACTTCAGAGTCATCACTGCGTCAACAGCACTGTTTACTTCAAAGAATCCAACAGAGGTGAAATACATGAAATATCGAATCTCTTGCAAGAAATTTGTTTACAGGATTGGAAACTACACAGATGTCACCAAGAAGAGCGTCCCGAATTTCCTTTTAAGCATTAGCCGTGGCGCTGTTAGTTCTATATGGAATTGTGAACACCAAATTTCATATAGAATTTAGGTACTCATTGTACTGAGGATTATATTATAACATTTGCTCTATCGATTGCAAGGAGCTATCCATGCATGTTACTTTACAGCGCAATTGGGAACCAAAGGCAGAAGCAGTTCTTTTCAACGAACGTAAATTTAATTATTTTAAGTAATGTTAAAGTAACTCAAGAAAAGCAAAGCAAACCTTTACTTTACTGGGAACACTGTACCAGTCCACTTAACTAAAATGCTGTAGTTAAAATATCATACTATATAAAGCCAATTAAATATTTATGGATTCTGAGCTTCATGTCGTAAATATAATACAAGAGGCACTATCCAATTCGACGCCAACAGTTATTGTTATTTCCATTGAAAGAAAGACAACATAAATATAAATAAACATGTCATAGGTTTTAATTTTTTCAGTTGTTGGTCCGAAAGATATCTGTTTTATTTTTACTTCACCTACGAAATAGTAAAACCTTTCATTAGCCAAAAATGGGTTCTTTGAAATATGTGATTTTATTTTTCGAATTATTGTTGTTACACAAACTTATTTGTATTTAACCCTCTAAATAATATTAATTAAATGGAATATATATTGGAGGAAAATCATCATCGATATGAATTCATAAAATACGTATTTTCGAGAAGAATTAGCAACAGAGAAGCTGTAATCTCTATTTTCATTTTCTCCAAGTGTATCTTGAGCGCATGGATTGCAATCGTGTTCTGCATACTCATCGGAGCATTTGCACTTGACCTGACCGTCTTCATTTAAAAAACATTCTGTTCCGAATCTGTAATTCGAAATGCATACTTTGGATTTCTAGTAAATGACATTTTATATATGTAGTCGTTCTTCAATTAATATTCAATGGAATCAATCTATCATGTACAGCGTTGGCCTCAAGTCACGCACCATAGGAAAATAGTATTATGTAAGATGTTTGAAATTGCGTCTCAAGCAGCTAGAGAGATATTTTCAAACAATACATGCATTTTCCAATAGTGCGGCGCGATTTGTGGCCCAAACCCAATGTTATTACCCTATGGTGCGGTACTTGGGGCCAACGTTGTGTTTAGAATTTTCTATTCAATAGGAAGGAAAGCAGTAAATAGTAAATGTTTAAAAAGCAAAAATTAAGACTTAAATTACACTTCAAAAATTTAATTCATTATTGAAATAATTGTATTTATGAATTCTGTCTGCATAACAATATTATCTCATTAAACTAAAATTCAGGTTTCCTGCCAAATTAATGAATGCACAAATACAAAATATTTCCTCACTGCCAAGAAATGGGTGTCCCGATATTTGGAATTAATTGCTATTAATCTTAAAACAAAATTACTGTATAAAATTATTAAACAACTGTTTTCATTACCCTCTTCCAGTTTCTAGACATGGGGAAGGTTGACAATCAGTTCTCGTACTGTATGTTCCAGGATCACAAGGTTGAGTGTTGGCAACACAAGGTCCACAACCGAATGCAGAAGGAGGTGCAGTTCTAGACGTACCAACAGGACAATCCTGCTTGTGAAAACATTAGTAAATTATCTAAAAAATTTACTTTGCAATGACTTCAATAGAATAAGTGCAATAATAAGTGGAATATTCTAGTAAAGGAATTAAACTTTATACGGGCATTAGCTTCTGTGAAATGTAACTATGTAACTAATTACCCCACAATTTAAATTATTTTTATTATTGTTCTGCGCATTTGGTGCACAGGAGACTGCCGACCAGGAACACTGGAAATAAAACAAAATGAGTTTTTAGGTTTTACAGTGGACTATCACTTTAGTGATTTATAAAATATCACCTAACTAACCATAAATATAAAATATATACGAAGGTCCATTTTAAACAAATTGATTCTGACAGTTTCCCACCTTGATATGGAATAGATTTGATGACAATTGTGAATTGTCTTTATTTATTATGACGGGCCGTTAATCTATAACGCCGCTCACTGAAATCTGGCTGATAAGCAAATTAAAATTTACACAAGGTAATGTATGTAGTAATGGCAGCGGACATAGAGTTTGATTACGTTGTCCAAATAGAGCAATATTTGACAGACACAGATATTTCTATGGACTTCTATTTTATCTGAGCATGCAGGATGCATGCCGATAACATTTTAGTAAAGTATAGAATAATCTAGTCGTTTACGATGAAAAAGTGCATGCTGTCAGCAAGTTTCTTAATAATCTATTTTATCAATGTACACACATATTTCCGTTAAACGTATACATTTTCACCGTGTTCGTTTCAAGAGTTCTGAGTTATTTTGTATTGATATATAGTATTGGTTATAGATGAAGTCAGTTTTCTTCTTATTTATTTTATTGTATTATTATTATTTATTCTGTTCCTAATTTACGTATTCGTTATTTGTAAAATGTGCAAATGTCAGCATTACTTAAACTTGCTGCACACAGAATCCATTTATGGCATTACTTTTCACATATTTCGCATTTATTTTACAATAAAATGGAATTACTTGTCGACAGATAATTATTTAGTTTACCGGTATGGTTTATGCGTGCACAAAGCAATTATAAAAATACTCTTCACATGCCAACAGAATGAAACAAGTTGATTGAACGGGAGCGAGGGCAAAATGATGTCAGGAATTGATTGTAATTATTATCTGTAAGTCATTCAACTGTATTAATACAGAAAAGTTCAATGTAATCATGCATATAAAAGATAAACTGTGGTGAATGCAGTTAGTCAACATTGCAATTAATGCTAGACATGATTACATGCTTAGTCAGATTACCTTTACCAATGATCGAATTTTATTCGCATCATAATGTTAAAATTGTAACTATTACCCAATAAAGAAGCAATCTGTTAATATGGACATTCCAAGGGATTATGGTAAACGTGAATTCAAACCGGTTGCCAAAACATCAGTAAATTAATTATAATTAATTCCATATTTGAGACACTTTAAACATAATTGTATAAAAATCAATTTTTTTGTTCTCAGGAAATGCTATTTCGAAATGAAAAAGATACCACCGCTTTTTCCATCAATACTACTGTAGACGAATCATTGGAGAAAAAATACCCTAATCCAATGCTACTTAGTCCTGTACATAATGGTTCTTGTTTAAAATTTAATTGATATTTTAGAAACGTCTTTAGGAAAAAAGTTTTTAAAATACCTATGCAAATTTTTTAATCTTTTAATTAAATTTCTGTACCCACTATTTACAATTCATTTATTTGCATCAAAATAAAGGTGATCCGGTGTATTCACGAGTTCCTCAGTATCGAAGATGTCAAAAACTGTCGGTTGGTTTCTCACGAATGGAACTCCAATGGCAAAATAGCACTTGCGAAACGTATAACAATCCGTTTTCATAAAGAGGGTAGCCTCCCTCGTCTTCCTGTGGACTTTCATTCTTGTTTTCTGGAATCGGCAGCTCGTTTCAGTGCATTCGAGATTTCTGGTTATTTAGATACGGAGTCCCCAAAATGCGATCCTTGGACGACTGAAGAATTAGAAAAGTTTTTTGACAATCAGCAAAAATACATAAAAGAACTTACATTAAATTTCAAATTGGCGCCTTTAACGACAACAATTTTTAAAACAACGGATATCAGTTCTTGGATCTCAAAATCCCCCATGGTGAAGACTGATGTCGAGCATATGACAAAACTAGCAATTGAAGGGAATGGAAGAATGTTGGATATTCCGTTGCACATCGTTGCGAATATCAAAGAGCTAACACTGGTACAGTGCAGAATCCATATTGAACCAGGAATTAAGATTTGTTCTACAAAACTAAAATTGCAATTCGCAACGTATTTTCAAAATGGAATTGAATTGGATTTTATTCGAATAAATGATATAGTGGACTTTTGTAAAGCAAAAGAAGTATCATTATACAGTTCACATTGTGTCACAAAATATGTTATGGACTTAAAGGGAAATGTTACTTTAGATAAGTTACTGCTTTTAGGAATCTTTGAGATAGTTAATGGGGAAACATCACAGTGGGCTATAAAGCAATTGGCGACGATGCATGTTCCTTATTTCTTGAACAGTCGGATGCAAATTAAGGAACTTTACATGTGGGATGCCGGTACTATGGACTTGTTCACTTTACCTAAGTCAATTCAAAAGTTGACTGTTCGCAATTTCGGTGCTGACACTACAGTAAATTGTAGCGAACCATTTGTGTGGGAGAATTTGCAGTATTTACACATTTACCGTCACAAGCAACCTGAGTATTATTATTCATTTGCCTCTCACCTTGTGAATTGTCCTCAACTTACTCATTTGAAGTTAGATGGATTTGGTGAAATGGAAATGAAATCCGTTTGGATGCCTAAAAGCGTCAAAACACTGATACTTAGAAATTGCCCAATAAATTGGGTTGATGACAGTTACTTGAACCTTGAGAAACTTATTATTTATAATCCCCACTTGAAAGTCAGTAGTGACCATTGTAAGGGGAAGATTCGAGTCGATGATATTATTTGCACGCGGAATATTTACGCTCATTTAAATTTGAAGGCCTTTTTGGAAATTAGGAACGCTTTGAGTTTTGGCAAACGACTTTATGTTGGTGAGTTCAAGTGGGAAGAGGTGAAACTTGAAGACGGTCTTATGAAAGAATTTGTTGATGTTGAATCGCCATTCTACGTTTTCGAAAATGGACAAAGGGGAAGTGCTATTTCCGAAAAAGACTTTTATGACCTTATTCCGAAGCATTTAAAAGTTAATCATCAGTAGTTAGACAACGTATCTGTATTTCAAGTTCTATTTTAATCTTCTTTGCGAAAGAGTACAGGAGAAACTTCTAGGTTCAAAAATATTGCTAATCCAATGTATAAAAGAATATTGCACATGGTTACAATTTTAGCAGAAAGCACTAACAATTTTGTTTTTAAAATTCACTTTCAAGAATCATTGTCCTTAGCCTCAAGTTTTTTACGTGATAAATAGTAAGGATCTTTAAAACACATAAAGGGTCATCTGGATATACTTTTTTTCTAAATTTCTTAACCGATAATGGTCAAAGTGGCACACTTTGCAACATGCTAAAATATGAAAACTCTGCTGATCCCTTTCAACAATGGAACCTCTTGCGATGTTGTTTAGCTAGAATAACTTTTTAATAATTATAATAAAATCTCTGAACAATGAACAACAAACGACCTATATAAGTAATATCTATGTCAAAGCTCAAATAAATTGAATTATACACAACATTAGATTCATATTTTCATAGTTATTTAAAATATTCACGAAATTTATTTAATAAAATGCAAAACCCTGAATAGTTAGAATAATATCAATTCATATATGCATACTATGTTGGCGCAGTATTCGAGTCTCAAGAAGATAAATTGAAAGTTTCAATAAAAAATTTCAATGCAATCCTGAGTTTTATGAGAACTCATGTAATGACAGGCATCGCTTTCCCATGCAGTAGACAAACAAATAAAGAATGTCTGCAGAAGTATTACAATTAAGCAGAGCATGAGTGCAAGCAGTGTATTGAACTTGGCACTTCAGTTCAAACACCCAAATTATTTTTGGCGTAAAAGATTACGCCTTTCCTTGTTTCCTGGTGTCTCTGTTTACAAATATTATTATTACTTATTATAAGTGAAGGGACTATGTTTGTTTGTCTTCTGTGTAGCTCATATGCTCATTGGCTTAAAGAAAAGGGCGCAGACGTTTAAAAATCCAACCACATTGATAAAAATTGAAATTTGCTAGATTCGTTTTTTCAAATCTTAGATTTGATTTTCGGGCTACGCTTCGCTTAAGTGAACGCTCATTAGGGCTGATCGGCTCGTTATCTATAAATATAGGGAGTATTATATATAGGGAATTGTATATTTTGATTAATGATTACAAACTCACAATCGTCTCTATAAGGTTGAAGTGCATAATACATATTGAAAAAAAGTATAAAACTATATGGACTGATATAATTACTTTAGTGCCATCCTTGTAACTGGATTTTACTGATAGTGGGAAAACGTTGAAGTTCAAGTTTGTGATAAGCAGTTCATGTTTGAATTAAAATGTCAATAAACCATACCTTGCCTTATATATTAATTATTATATGTAATTGTATAAAGCTTATAACCATTATTAGTAAATAGCAAAAAAATAACAGAAAGATGAAATTTTGACGTTGATGGAAAGGCTAAGGGTGTTCGTTTTCAATAGCTATGGGACATAATCACTATGTATATATAAGTATATATTTTAATGCTTATTATAAATATCTGAGCCCTGGTCATAAATGTAGATTCTATATATCTAGCAACGAGAAACAAACAATAAGGTTATTGTATTTAAGCTTATTTAGATTACATGGCAGACCTGTCTGTAACCATATTACATGGAAAGGAAATTATTGAAATACAAAAGTTAACATGTACGACTTATCTACACACAAAGTAAACTTTAAGAAAAAGAAGTAATAGACCGTAAATGGCAAGACTCCATAGAGTGGTATAAACTACCCTATTTGTTTTATAGATTTGTAAATATCGCTATAGACTTTGAAATTCACCTTTACTGTATATTGCCTGGAATTGTCTATTAAACACCGAACCATTGGAAAAAGTGGATTGGAGTATTTCTTAATAGACATAGGTATCAGGACTATGTAGCATATCTGAACAAACAACTAATATTACCGTGTGACCTAAACGACCTACTAGAACTATTTCTAATCGATATTTCAGTAGAAAAATAAGTGACAAATGCCAGTGAAGTCGACACTTTAGGACACAGAAAGCCCTCAGTCAGAAATCGTCACTGGTGGTCAGATAACTGCCTAAATTTTGTTGTTGATTTAAAAGGCTTAAAAATTGCAGTGAATTAAAAATTCATTGTTGTATTTAACATAAAAGTGGAGTATAATGATTTCACATAATAAAATACACATCACGACTATTATTCTCTCTTGTATAATTTTCAGTACAGATTGTCAAGTTCTGTCATCACTGTTTCCCAATTGCGATTTTAACATTTTTTCATTTTCAGGCAATTTGAGGGATTATATTTTCGAAAAAATAGAATTCTCACCAAGAACCACAATTAATCGGCCGTTTATAGCAGAAAAATGGTTTGCTAATTACAAAGGAGGGGATGAATACCCAAGTTCATTGTCAAACACACGATGTAATGTTGTTGTAATAGTGGAGCCACCAAAGCATGCAATTAGACACGTTTCAAAAGCTGTAGGAGTACATGCATTGTACGGCCGAGAAGAATATCGACCAAGCGACAAATTTCTAGTAATTACCACAAAGAATGACTTTAACAAACTCAAATATAATTTTGTGAGTGAATTAAAATGGTCGACTGTAAATTATTTTATGATCATCAATTCGATGGACCAAGAAGATATTGAAGTGCTGACATTGCAACCGTTCAAATTAGAATTTGAAAGAATTGATACCGCAAAATCTCATGTGGAACAGAAAGGATTTACTAGAAACGGTTTACACAGAAATCTCCATAAATTGGATATTTTTTCTACACATACCTTCATTGCGGAAGCATATTATCTTAAGAAATTCTGTGGTTCGTCACCATACCTTCTTATTAATATGGGATACCTCGATCACTGCAATTTGAATGTTTATCAACCACAGCCCTTTGAAATAATGGCTGAACATTTAAATTTCACTTCTGTCTACAAAAATATCCAAGAACTGCGGAAAAGTAAATATTGGGGTTTTACAGCGCCTGAAGGCGCTTATGTTAACGCTTTTCATTACGAAAGAAGCAAAATTTTTTATTTAACATCATTTACGGAATACACGTTCGTATATTGTGTAAATAAAGAAATGTATGACAAAGAGACATTGTCGATCTGGATTACCATAATGGACACGAGTTTATGGTTACTATTGCTAATAAGTCTTCTGATAGTTAATGGACTTATATTTCGTTTTTCAAAAATTAAAATAACATTTGAATCTATAAATAATTTATTTGTGTCTGCTATTGCGATTCTTCTCCGCCAAAATCACAACCAAAGAAAATTCCTTTTGTACGGAATTTTGTCTTTGATGTTGAATATTCTTCTAACAGAGTACGAAAGTTATATTACTGGGGAAGTCATTGCTCCAGTGGACAAAATAACAATGAGAAATTTTGGTGAACTAGTTCAAAATAAATATAAAATAGTTTCAATTATTGGGCATATGACACAGAAGTCTAAAAGTGTAGGCTATGCTACAGTCCATAAATATTTCACAGAATATGGTGTTACTGACAAAGTAAATTCAAGTGTTTATTTTCCTGATACTGATCAAGATAATCGATCTTTGTCTCATTTGCAAATATTTGAAACATATTTGTCAGACACGAAGCGCAAACTCTTTATAGAGACTGCGAGTTCTGCAGCCTTGATCCTTTTACCACACCTTCGGCAGGAGTTCCCCTTATTGAAGTGTCTAGTAACAATTGAACCCTCTTCAATTCGTAAACCCATTACATGGCTCTTTGCAGGATTTTTTCGAAATGAGTTGTCAAATACACTCCAAGAACTGAACGAAATGGGCATCCTTGACCTTTGGAGAAATCTTCGAAACTTTCATTTTCCAACATTAAGATTCATAGAAATCGAAAGGTATGCTAAAGAAGAATTTAAAAGCCTTAGTTTTGACATGAAAATTGGCGCAATTTTTCATCTACTTGGATATCTGGTCCTACTTCCCTTTGTTGTATTTCTACTCGAAATATGTTTATCTTTCATACTATTTGAAATACAACTGTTGTTACAATTTCTGGCTGAATTTCAGTATTACATTTCCCTTGCTTGATTTTATGCCATAATGTTGAGAGGATTGACAGATCTGGGAAATAAAAAATTTCTTTCACCAAATCGGTATTGTTTTTCAGAACTCACTTATTTGCATGCAAGAGGATTTACCATTTTCAATGAGTTTCTTGTATCTGTTATATCAGGTGTGTTTAGATCGTAGAGGTAAGTACAGTTTCTAGCTTGCAGCATCAAGAGGGAAACGCTGTTTTTATTGGGAGTTTACAATGCTTATTAATAGATATTACCGGACTGCAGGAAGTATTAAAGACTGAGAAATAAGTTGGTAATTTGTGAGACCACAACATATACCGAAATTAATTGCCAGGTCATGAGAAATAATGATAATTGACATCAGACTTAACGAACCGGGTTTTTTAAATAGTTAATAGTCGTAGATCTCCTACAGATATTTTCCAAAAAAATTGCGACCCCTGGGGGACTTTACAGGTAACAACAATGATCATGTTACTCTAAATGTCACTTTAAAGAATCATTGCTTTTAGCCTCAAGTTTTTTAATTGCCAAAAAATAGGGGTAGGGACCTTTAAAGCACCTCATGGGTCATCTGGATATACTTTTTTAAATATCTTAACCGAAAATCGTCAAGAAGGTATATATATGTTAGCGGCAATAAGGGTAATTAGGCATTACTGGTAATGCCTAGGCAATACGGGTAATGCCTAAGAATTGCACGGCTATACCGCTTTAGCCGCGGCATTACGGATAATACCTAGGCATTAATGTCAAAATGACTTCTATGATTACTCAAAATTGTATTACTGACTATTGGGAATAATTTAATCACAAAAGTGGAACATCTAAAAAAATCGATCTTACTTTAATTATTAACAGTAGATACTCAGACAGACTTTAAATTTATTCATTACAGCTCAAACATAAATTGGTCATTTATTCTATTTGTCTTGACATTTTTTGATCCATTGCCATAAAATAATTTTTGGTCTGTTCCACAATAAGACCTGGTAGACATTACTCAAGTATCCGTTCAATACTATTGGGATTCAATAAATATGGGAATGCGAACCATAGCAGTATCTCCACATTATAGCACGTCAGAATCTTCGGTCTGAAAGAGTAGTACTAGACTCTGTTTAAAATTTCTAGCTTAAAATTGGAAAAGCAGGAGGCACTAAAAATTTTGTGGTTGCCATTCTTATACTAAAAGTACAGCATCTGTGTTATTGAACTGAAACTTAGAGAATTATCTACAGTCTTGGAATAGAAGAGGACAAGGATTCATTCGCTGCCAATTGACGAAAAAATGTGAAGACAAATAGTACAAATGCCTAACAACGATATACAGGTGTAACATTGATTTCCCTGTATTTATAGAAAAATAGACTAAAATACGGAAATCATTACACGCTGGACAATGTAGTAGAAATTGTCATAACATGAACATTGACTTAATGAATGATTTACTAGCTTAAGCCCTACGTCTATTTAGTGTTTAGCCTGTGAATGAGTAAGCTAAGATCGAAAACGTTTTTTATATGTTCCCCCCTTAGAAGTTACCCGCAAGAAACCGCGTGTAAATTACGCGATTTTGAACAAAGGAGTTGTTCCCGAAGGATCATGCAGGTTTCCTGCGGGAATTTACCTGCGTTTGTTTGAACGCCTGAATTTGTGCATAAAATTACATGCAGATAATTATCTGCAGGAAACATGGCGAAAAGGGCATGTTTCACGCGGGATTCGCTACGCAGAACAAACTCGGCTCAATTCTTAAGATGTATCTTAATTACGTTAAAACGTACTTAATTGAATTTCTATATTGTAAAATATATTCCATAATAGTATTATGGAATGAGTCCAATTTTTAAGATATATATTTACGTTAAAAGTCAATTTAATTTCTACTATATTGTAAAATATATTCTCCGTAATAGTACTATGGAATATTTGTCCAAATGTCTCTTGCTACCAAGAATGGAATGATAAAAGTTTAGGCCAATTTCGCTGAAAGTTTTGCCAATGTCATTAATTGTTTTCTAATGTAAAAGAAGATAAAGATTGATTATTTGCGTTTAGCCAAAGTAAAAGTTCTTCAGCAAAATTGTAAGCAAATAATCAAATTCAGACAATTTGTTTCGGAAGCTTATTTTATGCCCTAATGATCAGAAACTTTAGGTTTTTTAGTAATGCTATTATAATGAAAGATGAAAGTTATAGCATATCTTAAAGCTTATGATGCATTCGTAATTATTTGTATCTAGAATAAAACTTTTGATAATGGAAAAGGCAAATGAAAAGGCAATAATTTACCTTTCTAGAGAAACCCTCTTTCTTTATAGTTCTGTTTGGCACATTATGCTCTAGTTGCCCCATAATATTTATAATATTCCTTATAATGTTTTTTCCCAGTTTATAAGTAATTAAAAATCCAAGGAATAAAGAAGCAGCTTTTTGCTTTCTGCTTTTTTATAAAAAAGCAAGAAATCAAGTTTTAAAAAAGCTATGCTTTTTGGTTTTTTAATGTCATAAAAATCACTTAAAAGCGCTTGTAAATCATAATGTTTTCTGTAGAAATTGATATAACAGTGCAATGAAATATATGCTGCGCCAATTTAATTAGTGCATTGCAATTTAATATTTAGAATTACTGTGCATTAACTACTCTACGTGCATTATGTATTCACGACTAAAGCAAAAAGGAAAAATGTTTTTTTATTCCCTAGTAAATATCAAATAGTTTACTATGGCCTATATATTTTTTTACTGTTTTGTAATTATAATTATATGACCTTGCTCAATAAGAGCATGAAACACTCTGTTTGTGTGCATGTGCAACAGATTATTAAATATTGTTCATATAATTATATATAGACCACTAAATAAAACCCGCCTAAGGAACCAAATAAGTGCAATGTACCTAATAATGGTTGACATACAAACTGTATGTAAAATATTACTTGCAATATATTAGACAGAATAATCGTATAGTTTATCACAGTAGCCGAAAGAGCTAAGAGGTAAAATAACTGAACTCTAAATTGGAAGGTCTGGAATTCGAATCCCAGCAGAGGTGTAAAAAGTGTGCCGAGTAGTACCCGCAGGTAGCAATCTAACTAGAGTATGGATTACGATTCTTTTTTGGTTCGCTTGATCAAGCGTGGGTTTTTACCCGCAGGTAAAAGGGTCAATTTTCTGCGTGTAAGAAACCGCGCAGAAAGCAAAAAAATTGTTGTGGATTATTGCGGGGTAAAACCCGCAGGTGCATAACTGCAGTTTACTACACACAGTTAAAAGTGCCAATTATCTGCGTGTAGGTAGTGGGAACTTCCCCGCAGAGTTCTGCGTGGCCATTTTTGACAGGGTCCACTTATGTGATTAAATTATTTCCAATAGTCAGTAATACAATTTTGAGTAATCATAGAAGTCATTTTGACATTCAAAACGGTCATTTTGCTTACTGTCGAGTAGAATTGCAGTCACTAGGGTGAATTTTGGAGAAAATTGATGATTACCCGGCAATAAGGGTAAGCATTACTGGTAATGCCGAGTGAAGTTCAGGCTTTACGGGTAATGCCTAGGCATTACCCGTAATGCCGCGGCTAAAGCGGTATAGCCGTGCAATTCTTAGGCATTACCGGTATTGCCTAGGCATTGCCAGTAATGCCTAATTACCCTTATTGCCTCTAACATATACATACACTTTACAGTATATTAAAATGTGGAAACTTTTTACGGATTCCTGTAGTGTAAAACCATGGAACCCCATGTCATGTTTTTTACCTTGAGTAATTTCTTAAGTGCTACAATAAAATATTTGTCAACAATGAACACGACCTTTGTAAGTAATATCAATGTCAAATCTCAAATAAAATGAATTTTGTCATACAAAATTAGAATCCTATTTGCATAGTTATTTAAAGTATTCTCGGAATTTATTTAATAAAATATAAAATCCTGAATAGTAGAATAATATCCATTCATACATGCTCGAAGTTTTTGAGTCAGTCTCAAGAAGACCAATTGAAAGTTTTACCGAAAAATTTCAATTCATTCCTGAGTTATGTGAGAACTCAGTACAAACAGACAGCTAGGCATCACATTCCCAAACAGTAGACAAACAAATAAAGAATGTCTGCAGAAGGATTGTCATTGAGAACAGTATGAGTGCAAGCAGTGTATTGAACTTGGCACTTCATACTCCAGTTATTTTTGGCATCGAAGAGTACACCTTTCCTGGTGTCTCATTACAAATATTAAAATATTATATATTATCATACAATATCATATAGGGAATATAAAGGGAATCGCAAAAGATAAATTACATATTACGATTAATGATTATAAACTCACAATCGCTTAATGATTATAAATAATTGTATTATTGTGTGTTCAAAGCAATTTCGACGTGAATAATGGCAAGAGTGGCCAATGCATGAGATAATAAAGTCCGTACTTTCTATTAATAGTAACCATATGCTCATAACAGCTTAAGTTACTTGTGCTGTAATGTACATTATTGTGGCTTTGAAACTTACCTTCAAAATTGACTGCAAGATCAAAAAATTTGAATTCAACTCAAACTATTATTATTTTCTCAGGATTTTTCATTCAAATGCTAGGATGGACTCAGAAAATCATCGCAGATATTGAGAATTCAAAAAATTCAACTCTGCTTAGTACTGTAAATAATGCTTCATTAATTATATCAGATTTGTAGAATCAGAAGAATCCAATCTCCTGTCTTTTCAAAAGACTCTGCAGTCAGAGATGATGTACACAAAACGGAAAGAATGAAACCGTACAGCATTGGGTTATTTTTAGAAGGAAAGGATTCGCAAACTTTGTGTTCTGTTTGCTTGAGAAATCCGATCGATATTGTATAGGTGACTACGAAGGAAGAGTTGGCACCAGTATTCGGATCTTCTTCTGCTTTAAGGTATAACCTTTTGGTCAACTCATGTAACTCTAATGCGAAATGTGCCACACCTAATTGTAATTATTATTATTACTAAAGGCATATTCTTGGATTAAAAGAATATTATCCAGGAATACTCTCATCAACTTTCATAAGATTATATAGAAATCTATGGAAATTGAAATTTCTAATGAAATGGATAAACCAAAAGTGGTGCATTCGGAGATAACATCAGTAAGTCCAAAATCATGAGTAAGTCCAAGCATAAATTATGCTTGGTCTTTATAAGAATGTATAAATTAATAGAAATTCAATTCACACCTGTTCTTCCCTATTTCGTACTTCGCACATATTTTACGTGCGTTGAATCGCAAAATGCAGAAAAACTTGGAAAAAATTAATCAATTTTTGTATAATTTAGATGAAATTTTAATCATTGCGTTTTTTCTCTGCTTAGCTGTGATTTTACGCCCATTTTATCACTTTCGCACTGCAAAACGAGCACAAATTCACAGCAAACTTTATTCTTGCTCGCGGGAAATAGTTATTCGGAATTAAATGGAAACCACTGCTTTCACATTCAATGATACTGCGATGGAAGAATCATTTGATAAAGAGAACTCGAAAAATCCCATGCTCCTTAGTCCTGTAAGTAAGATTTATTATTATATTTATTATTAATTTGCTGGATATTTCACAAACTCCTCATATAAAGCATCAATAAATACATGAGTTAAATCTGAAAACTTTATTAATATTTAAAATATGTTGTATAGTGTGTTACAATTAATTTATATATTTTCATTTAATATAATTTAAAATATAGGTCATCCGATGTATTTTCAAATTCCTGAATATCGAAGACATCAAAAACTGCCGTCTTATTTCTCATGAATGGGGTTCGACTGGAAAACTAGCACTTGCAAACCGTGCAGTAATCCATTTACACAAATCTGAAAGCAGCCTTGGTCGTCTTCCTGTAGACTTTCGGTCCTGTTTTCTGGACTCGACAACCTTTTTCAGTGCATTCAAGATTTCTGGTTATTTGACTAAGGAATACTTCAGTTCTTCCTGCTGGACAATCGAAGAATTATCAAATTTTTTTGAAGAGCAGCAAAAGTTTATAAAAGAACTAACATTAAAGCTCCAATGCTTAAATGAAAATTATGCGAATAATATTGATATCGGTTCCTGGATATCGAAATCGCCAATGGTACAGAAAGATGCCAAACACTTGACGAAATTAGTAATTGAGGGTTATGGGAAAATGTTGGAAGTTCCGCCCTTACACCTTATTGGACATATTAAAGACATAACATTTTCAAATTGCAGAATAAATCTTGAAGCAGGAATTCAGATTTGTTCTGCAAAAATAAAATTCTCAAGAGCGACTTTTTTTCAAGACGGAATTAAATTGGATAGCGTTAGAATAAATGATATTGTGGATCTTTATGTAGCAAAAGAAGTTTCATTAGACTGCACTAATTTTGAAAATGAAGAGGAAACTACTAAATACATTGTAGATTTATTGGGGAATAGAACTATGGATAGTTTAATATTACAAGGTGTTGAGGTATTAAATGGGGCAACTTCAGAATGGATTATAGAACACTTGGCGATGACGGATGTTCCTTATTCTTTAAATAGTGAAATGCAAATTAAGGAATTTTTCTTGTCTTATTCGGGTTCTCTTGACTTGAGCACTTTACCTAACTCAATTAAAAAGCTCGCCTTACTTAATAACGCAAAAGGCACTATAGTAAGTTGCAGTCAACCGATTTTGTGGGAAAATTTGGAATATTTATATATTCTCGATATACCAGGACCAGAAACTGATTATTCATTTCACTATCACTTTATTAATTGCCCGCATCTGACTCACTTGAAACTAAATACATTTGTCGAGATGGAAATGAATTCCCTTTGGTTACCTAAAACCGTAAAAACTCTGACCCTTGAACATACCTTAATAAGTTGGCTCGATAAAAGTTACTTGAACCTGGAGAAACTAATTTTTTATGGCGATTTCATTACTGCCCAGAAACTTTGTAATTCTAAAATTCGAGTCCAAGATTTAGTTTTGCAGTATGAATATGGAGACTTGAGCGTAGATGAAGATTTGGTTGACTTTTTGAAAATTCGAAAACAGCTCTGTTTTGGAAACCGACTTTATATTGGTGGGTTAAAGTGGGACGAAATTCAATATGAAGAAACCGTTTTAAAAGATTACGTCGATGCAGAATCATCATTTTATGTTTTTGAAAGCGGGAAAAAGGGACGGGCCATTTCCGAAAAGGAATTTTATGATCTTATACCGAAACATGCCGATATTAATCCATAAGTACTGTCAATAATGCAATTTTTAATCGATTTTTAAACTAAAAATTACTTAAAAATTACTTATTCTTGTTAATACTGCAATGAAAATTCATGAAGTGGATATGACAGATGGCGGTATAAGATGTAAATAGGGCAGCTAAAGCTAAAAGGAACTAGTTTAGACAAGATTGCTTAGATTCGCATTTGTTTGGTTTAAATATTTCTGGAATTTAGATAATTAAAAAGGAAGTTTTCAATAAGCGTATTCACTCTTTATTTTCTATTTTTTTTCCTTCGCTGCTTCTCGGATTTACGAGTAGATATCTTAATGATTAATTCTTCATCATTAAGAAAAATAATTTATTATTTGAGTCGCTAAATTCATCAGAAGCCCAATTGATCAAAATAGTAGTTTAATTTATAAACTTACATGAATGTTTAATATTAAGAATCTTTTTATTTTCTTTTGTATCAAAATATTTTTAGTACATTATGTCTATAAAGCCGGTACACCTGGCAATAAGCTTTTTTGAGGCAGTGCGATAACACGGGATTTACACAAACAAAACCTCAAGACAATTATGAAATAAAAATATTAATTAAAATTGCGAAATTTCAAATTTTTAATTTTTTCAAAATTATCAATTTTGTGATATGAACAGAGTTTATATCACGATTATCGTATTAATTTAACATGATTATTAACATTTATTTTAACACATACCACTACTGACTGTCACTTAAAACATCCTAATTGGAACCTCAATGTGCAAATAAATATTACACATAGTCAGTTTAAGGAATATCAATATACCCTTGAAGTTGAGCATTATTTAACTTTTTAATATTACATATTCAGATAACACACTGCATTTCTGACTTTCTGCATTCCGCAATACAACAGTATTTTGTGATGAAAATTTTCACATCCTATAATAAACAAAAGGGTCTGGTTACCTTTTCTAAGAAAATTACTTAAATTGCTTTTTGTTTCAAACTGGTGTGGCGGAATAGTTTGTCCTATTACTGTTAGTCTCCAGTTCAAAGGCAATATGATAGCTACGGAGCAAAAACAAAACTTTACCCTCATTTAACTGTATATAGTGTTTATATTTCAGACGTGTTATTTTATTTGATTAATTTTGCAAGGGTAAATCGTACATACTATGAATATATATATAGACTGAGTTTGAAACAGTTACCTAGCTTATTTGCAAATGCAGAAACTGCATTCTATGCCGATTTCAGCATTAATAATTGCACAACTTTTTTATCTAGATATATTTAAATATGTAGGTAACTATTACATTACCTGTAATTTAATATTTACAAGTCCTTTGTATCAAGAGTATGCCTATACATATATGTATTAGACACAAAACAAAAATGCAATATTATTTATTATTTTTGTTTATGTAAAGCATTCATTTCTGTTGCCCGTTATATAGCAGATATTGGCAGCTGTGCTAACAAAACAGGAGAACATAACAGGAGAATCTAGTAGTTCTGCATTTGCTTATAGTATAGATATAACATTTGAAAACACTGAAGCGAGATTTCAGTTATTTTTGGATGATAGAGTCCCAAACGCGATTTTCTGCTATATAGATACTTACAGTAGGCATAGGCAGGTGCATTGAAGTAGATGAGTCAGCAGACGAGAATTCGTTTCTCTGCTTTTGCTTACGGATAACTTATTGTATTGTAGTCGTTTCAATAGTGCGAACCATGTAACTTTTCTGCGAAATACGAGAATTCACCGAAAAAAATAAGTGCAGCTGACATTTCATCTGTATTGAAATAACTGTTGGATGCTGGTTTCCGTTTTCATACAATAATATATCCACTAAATTCCCTACCTGAATTAAATTGTAACTTATCAAACAAAAGACAACAATCTCTTAGAATGGGCGGCGCAAATAGCAAGGATGAAAGTGAAGTGAAGATAAATATGCAGAAGCACTTAGCGAAAGCATCGGTAAATTGAAATTTGGCTTACAACGGAGTTATTTGCAATTTCTACTTACTTTTAATTTCTTTATTTTTTAATTAATTTTATTTTTTAATGAATTTATTTTTTGAAATTAATTTAATTCTTTAATTAATTAATTTTTTGAAATTAATTTAATTCTTTAATTAATTAATTTTTTGAAATTAATTTTCCATTAATTATTTTTTAGTTAATTTAATTTCTTTAATTAGTTTAATTTTTTAATTTTTTTAATTTCCTTAATTAATTATTTTTTTAATTTAATTAATTTCTTTAATTTAATTAATTTCTTTAATTTAATTAATTTCTTTAATTTAATTAATTTCTTTAATTTAATTAATTTCTTTAATTTAATTAATTTCTTTAATTTAATTAATTTCTTTAATTTAATTAATTTCTTTAATTTAATTAATTTCTTTAATTTAATTAATTTCTTTAATTTAATTAATTTCTTTAATTTAATTAATTTCTTTAATTTAATTAATTTCTTTAATTTAATTAATTTCTTTAATTTAATTAATTTCTTTAATTTAATTAATTTCTTTAATTTAATTAATTTCTTTAATTTAATTAATTTCTTTAATTTAATTAATTTCTTTAATTTAATTAATTTCTTTAATTTAATTAATTTCTTTAATTTAATTAATTTCTTTAATTTAATTAATTTCTTTAATTTAATTAATTTCTTTAATTTAATTAATTTCTTTAATTTAATTAATTTCTTTAATTTAATTAATTTCTTTAATTTAATTAATTTCTTTAATTTAATTAATTTCTTTAATTTAATTAATTTCTTTAATTTAATTAATTTCTTTAATTTAATTAATTTCTTTAATTTAATTAATTTCTTTAATTTAATTAATTTCTTTAATTTAATTAATTTCTTTAATTTAATTAATTTCTTTAATTTAATTAATTTCTTTAATTTAATTAATTTCTTTAATTTAATTAATTTCTTTAATTTAATTAATTTCTTTAATTTAATTAATTTCTTTAATTTAATTAATTTCTTTAATTAATTTACTTCCTTTAATTCTAAGACCAAAGCTGCAAAGCCAGTCAAAAATATTAGATTCGTCTCACATTGATGTTTTATTATTTTCCACAGAAAACGGTAGTCCGACCTGAAGACGATGACGCTGCTTTCTCATTCAATGTCACAATGGACGAATCGTTGGAGAATCGAAAAAATCCACTGCTGCTTGATCCTGTAAGTAATGATTCAAAAATATTTTTTTTATAAACTCCAAACTTCATGCAATTAAGACAAAAATAAAGATAAAGCTTATTGACGACAAGAGAAAAGTTTTATATATCAATATGACTTATACTTTAATCGATGTGCCCATACCAGAAATCATTGGGACAAGTACACGTTCCTATAACGCTAAAACACAAGTTTTATAACACAAGTCAAAACTTGTGTTTATGGCCCGTTTACATGTGAAATAACACGAGTTGAAATATTCATGGAAACACAAAAAATATTTTCATTTAATTAGGTCAAAATTATTTCTCTATTATGGGATTCGAACCCAGAACTTCTGTATCCTGTACCTCCACTCATACCACCAATCCACATGACAACTTGAAAAAACAATGCTTAAATGTTAAATATAACTCAGTAGTAGCAGTTTAATCAGTGCAAACATGTAAAAATATGTGAAATTGTGTGGAAAAACACCACTGCAGTTATCATTGTGGTAACCTGTGGTGATGTGTGAATTAGCACTTACAAAATTTTCTTTTGAGTTTTCTGGGTTTTCCCACACGTATTTACATGTTTAAAAACACAAATTTCCAACAAGGTAAATTGCAAATGTAATAATTATAGGTAACGTGTATTTTGAAACATTTGTGCATTCTCACTGAAGAAAGCGTGTGCGAAAACAAATTTATTCTGGTATGGGTGATTTGATATTTGATATTAATATTAATTCAATATTAATATCAAATTGAATACTACATACAAACAATTCATACAATTTAAATTGTAGGTCATCCGATGTGTTCTCAAATTCCTGAATATCGAAGATATCAAAAACTGTCGCCTTGTTTCTCGTGAATGGGGCTCAACTGGCAAACTAGCACTTGCGAACCGTGCGCTAATCCATTTTTTATATGCTCACCGGTCTCGTCGCCTTCCTGAGAACTTTTTTTCATGTTTTCTGAACTCAGCAACTCTTTTCAGTGCATTCCAGATTTCTGGTTGTTTAACCAAGGAGGCCGTAAGCATTCCCTGGACAATTGAAGAATTAACAAAGTTTTTTGACAAGCAGCAAAAACACATAAAAGAATTAACATTAAGTTTCAAAGGTGTGAAGTTAGAGGGAAACGTAGATCTCAGTTCCTGGATATCTAAATCGCCTATGGTGCAGAAAGATGCAAAATACATGACTAAATTAACAATTCTGGGTGATGGGAGTAATTTCGACATTCCGCTGCACCTGATTGCGAACATTAAAGATCTAACACTATTACATTGCAAAATCAACCTTGAGAAAGCAATAAAAATTTTCTCCATTAAACTAAAACTGAAAAACTCGACGTTTTTTCTAAACGGAATAAAATTGGATCATCTTCGGATAAATAATGTTGTGGAGTTTTCTGAAGCAAAAGAAGTGTCATTAGATAGTCACTCTTGGCAATTAGTGTCTAAAACTACAAAATACATTTTGGATTTAGGGGGAAATATTACTCTCGACAATCTGGCTTTAGAAGGTATTGAGATATTGAATGGAGAAACATCACAGTGGGTTATAAAACATTTGGAGACGTCTTATATTCATTATTCATTAAATAGTGAAATGAAAATTAAGGAACTTTGTTTGTGTCATTGTCCTGGTGAAGTTGACTTGTTGATGTTACCTATTTCACTTGAAAAACTTGCTTTAGATATGCCTTCTGTAAATTGCAACCAACCGCTGGTGTTGACGAAATTGCAATATTTGCATATTTTGCAATCTAAGATGTGTTATTATTCACTACTCTCTCACTTTAAGAATTGTCCTCAATTATCTTTCTTGAAAATAGATCATTGTGACAGAATGGAAATGCAATCCATTTGGAAACCTAAAAATGTGAAAACACTCACGGTTGAGGGTCCCGAATTAAATTGGCTAATTGAAAGTTGTATTCAACTTGAGAAACTAGCTTTCCTATTGAATGATAGGATTTCAACTGAGGAGGTCATAAAGGTTTTTAAGGCTAAAATTCTTGTGGATGATGTAGTTCTGATTTGGAATTCTTTAAAAGTCAGCAAATCTTTAGTTGACTTTTTGGAACACAGAGAGAGTTGCAATTTTGGCAAACGGCTTTATATTGGTGAATTAAAGCGGGGCGAAGAGCAATTTGAAGAAAGTATTTTGAAAGAACTCGGTGATGCTAAATCATCATTTTATGTTTTCGAAATTGGCAAAAAGGGACGTGCCATTTCCAGAAACGTTTTTTATGAGCTTATACCAAAACATGCTGAGACTAGTGCTGGTTTAATGCTCTTTTCGATTCTTTACCCAAACTTTTACAGGAACATTTACCCCATTAATCCATAAATATAATCACTGACAACATTTTTTATTCAAATGATTGTATAATCCATGGCGGCACGTTTTAGGAAAAGAAATATCACTAATCCTTGGTATAAAATTGAGCTAGAAGAGTTTTGGAAGTCTAGCTGCCACTTTGCTAATTAACCAAATCGGAAAATGTAAAGTTGGGTGCCTTTTTTGTTAACTACATTTTTTTTTCATTGGACGCTTGCTATTATATCCCAAAAGACCAAATTTTTTCCCCTCCAAAAATTTTTGGGGGACATTGAGATAACACCAGATTTACATCATAAAAACCTCAAAAACAATTTTGAAAAAAATTTAAAAATTTTCGCTTTAAATTTCGAAATTTTTAAATAATTTTCAAAATTGCTCTCGAGAAATTTTGTATAATATTGCATATTGTATATATATCCATTTGCATTTCTCTAAAAATATATTAAACATACTTTGTATTTATTACGATTTATATATGTGAAATAGAAAAGTAATGTGTAATGCGTACTAGCATATTAAATGCATGACTAGTTAAAATAATCTTAATGAATGTTACTGAAGTAGTTCAGACATTAAAAATATTTTGCGTGTTTTAATAGCGTGCTTTATACCATCTTATTATAACTGCGGTTTTAGCTTTCAGAAATAATGATCAAAGTGGTTTAACCAATTTTTCAAGAAGAGGGACGATGTGGAAATAAGTTTTCAAGGTGAATCAGAAATTGTGGTTTGGAATTTTTTTGCATGTGTTGTTTATAAAAGTCTGTCAGTTTCACAGTTGTGGAAATTTGGGAAAAATAATGTGTTGTATTTTTGAAAAATGGAGCACTTATTAAATAACCTTGAATATTTTGATTTGTAGTTCGTAAGAGATAAATGTGCATCTGATAAATTTGGCGGCAAATTATTTCAAAACTATTGTGGTTTGGAATTTTTTTGCATGCGTTGTTGATATAAGTTTGTCAGTTTCACAGTTGCGGATATCCAAAGTTTTAAAAGTACAAAAAGTAATGGATTTTTCCCTTAACAACTTGTGTGCGTTATTTGAAAGACATATAATTTTGCGCATATTGTCCCCATAATGCAAATTTGTGAAAAATAATTAGTTGTATTTTTGAAAAATTGAGCACTATTTAAATAACCTTGAATATTTTGATTTGTAGTTCGTAAGAGATAAATGTGATAAATTTACCTTACTGCAGATGTCTAATACTAGGGAATATGGAATACTTACAACACAATGCAGATGTCATTGGCTGTACTAATTGTTAGTATGTATAGTCTCATTGTCAACTTTCCTGCTATTT
This sequence comes from Yoshiicerus persimilis, assembly GCA_020352615.2. Lineage (NCBI taxonomy): Eukaryota > Metazoa > Arthropoda > Collembola > Entomobryomorpha > Tomoceridae > Yoshiicerus > Yoshiicerus persimilis. Next base: position 4,114,101 of record CM036941.2, read on the forward strand.
TTCTCAGTTTTCTACTGTTTTTCTTGGTTTTCATGTTTTTTTTAGTTTTCATGTTTTTTCGATTTTGTATTATTTTTCTTGGTTTTCCTGCTGCTTTTCATGGTTTTCTATGTTCTTCCTGGGTTTCCCGCTGCTTTTCTTGGTTTTCTACTGTTTTTCTTGGTTTTTCGGCTGTTTTTCTCGGTTTTCTTTTTTGGTTTCCAAATGTCTACGCTCCTCTTTATTATGTGTTGTTTTAACGGTTTATTTGCTTCAATTATGGTTTTACTTTATTCTGCCGAATACCGTTTACAAAATACTGTAGAAAACAGAATAGATTTCGCATTTTACTGATGCGGCTACTTTTTGCTAGGCAATTGCAAAAGATGATGCGCACAATTTCTATGTGGTACAGTTTTTTCGCAAACAAGGTTTTCAGGTCACATGAGAATTCCGATCGATATTGAGTAGGTATAAGAGCAGCTGTAAGAAGATGCCAAACAAATGAGGAGTAGACACGAACATTTGGTTCTGCTTTGCTCATAGTAGATATAAATTGTGCTATAGTTTGATTGTTATCTAAGCTCCGAAACTCCGAATCAAGAAATCTACCGCGAAATGAACCACCTGAACGAAAATATAAGTAAGACAGGCAATAAAATTTACTCAACATTAAAAATAACTGTTGGAATGCTGATTCCAGCTTTGATTAAAATAAAGTAACAAATAATAACGGCACAAATGTCTCGTGTACCAAAATTTTAACTACCACCCAAAAAAATAGCATTCTGTTGAAATGGGTATTGCACATGGGAAGAATAAAAAGGAATTGAAACAGGTGGAGAAAAATATTGAAATAACAATTTATCTTTTATAATTATTAAAACCTAAAAAGCAAAATCAATTATTTTGGATGCATAGCAAACTAAATATTATTTTGTTATCAGAAAACGGTATCCCCGAATGAGAAAGTTATCTCGGAAATATCAATCAATTCTACTACAATGGAAGACTCAGTGGAAAAGGAGTACCCGAAAAATCCATTGCTGCTTAGTACTGTAAGTATTCTGTTTAGATTCGCATTTGTTTGGTTTAAATATTTCTGTTGTTGTTGTTTTTTTACACTGGCATGTGATGTTTAGAGAGTTTATAGACTTCATCAATAGAGCCTACAGCTCCATGTATAGCATGGCTTAATCTTTGAGACAAGCCTACAAATGGGAGAACGCATTGAGATAATGACTTCAAACTTAGAGCACATATAGATAGGGTCCAAGAAAAGGTCATATTAGAAGATGGGGTCAATCGGTCAATGGGTTCCTGAAATACAGTCCACGGAGTAGGAATCTCGTTAATCCATTCATGCGCGTCACTAATTAGATGACGAGGCATTTGGCTACCTTAAGAGAGTCATAGTTACTACTCCCTCCATTTGATTGCGCTTGGTCGAATTTCTTTGCACCAATGATCAACCAATATGATCAACCAATGATCAACCGATAACCAACTGATTTCTCCGCTACATACTTACACCGTTTTGCACAATGGTTTATTTGTATTTGCCTGAAATAACTTTTCCTTTATTATAGATAATTGATTTAAAATTTTATAAGTGAAATTTTGTACACAAGTAATGGCTATTTTTAAGTGACTATAATTTCGCAATGAATCTCCGAATTAATAGCATTTGAAACTATTATTTCAAGGTCCTTTGTTATCTTTGACAAGTTTAGGAAAATTTGAAATAATTACCCAGGTTGGAATAACATTGAAGTGCGGAATAATTCGGACATTCGGAGTTACAATAATTGGAATCTAACTTGTTCTTCCTAATATCAAAATCACAATTGGAAAATAATGGAATTATAATTTGACAGTCTGTACTGAAAATAAAACACTAGAACAGAATAATCGTGATATACATTTTGAGTGAAATCATTCCTGTAATAGAATATGATGATAAACTGTATTCGCTTTATTGGTGTCTGACAATTCTCCTTATAGCAATATCTCACGACATCTACTATGGTTTTACGCTTCTTAATGTAAAGAGCAAGATGCCTAGACAACGTATTTTCTCTACCTAGGTGATGCCCAGTGGCGGCTCTACCACTAGGCGGACTAAGCGACCGCCTAGGGCCCCGCGCTTTTGGGGGCCCCGCGCTTGGCCGGTCAGCAGAAAAATGTATTAAGCTGACCACAGCAAATAAAACGCAAGTTCTGTACTTTAAGAAAAACATTAATCTATCGATAATTTTGGGAACTTTTAAGTAAACATTTCTTCACTTTTGCAGCAGAACGAAAAAAAATTCGCTGCGCGTGAATAGATGTTTCCTTCCATAAATAATGTCGTTCAACTGCTTAAAAATTTAGCGCTGCGCGTGAATAAACGTTTCATTCCACAATAGCTATCAATTGGAAAAAAGATTAGCGTTGTGTACGAATAGACGTCTCATTCTATAATGGTCTCAAATGCTAATAATTTTGCCCTGCGCGTGAGGAGACGTTTCATTCCATAATAATAGTCTTTCAATTGTTAAAAAATTTGGCGTTAAGTACGAATAGACGTCTCATTCTATAATAGTCTCAAATGCTAATAATTTTGCGCTGCGCGTGAGGAGATGTTTTATTCCATATTCTGCCATTAACTGGCAAAAAATTTTCGCGCTCCGCGCGAATAATTGGTTATATTGTTTAATGCAAACTCAAATGCTATCAAAATACAAACCAAAATTGTGTAATTGGTCGGTTTTGTCATGCTTTTATGCAAACAATTGCACATTATTACGTCTCTTTCTTTGTGGATCGAGAAATAATGTCGGCCCAAAAATAAGGCTTCGCAAATTACAAAAATTCTTGCCTAGGGTCCCGCGGGTACCCAGAGCCGCCTCTGGTGATGCCTAATAATATTATGTTTATAAGTATGGCATCACCTAGGTAGAGAAAATACGTTGTCTAGGCATCTTGGTAAAGAGTGGGAGTAATGACGTATACAATGACGTCACGGTAACTGTGTGTCATTACTTCACTCTTTACATTAAGAAGCGTTAAACCATTGTAGATGTCGTGAGATATTGCTACAGGGAGAATTATTCTGATTTACAATTTCGATTTCTCACCAATACATTTTGTTGCGTCGCCTTGAACACACGTGACACAGCCGATACGACCAAAAACAAAACTGGGCCCTTATTTAACTCTACATAGTGTTTGTATTTCTGACGTGTTATTTTATGTGAATAATTTTCCAAGGGTAAATCGTGCATACTATGAATATATTTAGAAATTGAGACAGTTACCTAGCTTATGCTTGCAGGCTTACTAGCCTTCTTAAGTGTTTATCTTGTTACCTGATAAGAGTCAGACGTAGATAATTAATAAATAATTAATAAATGCATTCTATGCCGATTTAAGCATTAATAATTGAAAAACTTTTTTAAATAGGTATATTTAAATATGAGTAACTACTACATTACCTGTAATTTAATATTTATGTCTTGTGTATCAAGGGTATACATATGTATTATACTCAAAGCAAAAATGCAACATATTATTTGTTTATGTAAAGAATTGATTTCTAATGCCCGTTATATAGCAGATAGTGGCAGCTGTGCTAATAAAAGAGAAGATAACATGAGAATCTAGTAGTTCTGAATTTTCTAATAGATATAACATTTGAAAACACTGTAATTTGCAAGATTTGAGTTATTTTTAGATGATAGTGTCCCAAACGCGATTTTCTGCAATACTATAGATACTTATACAGTAAGCATAGGCAGCTGTATTGAAGTAGCTGAGTCAGCAGACGAGAATTCGGTTCTGCTTTTGCTTACGGATAACTTATTGTATTGTAGTCGGTTCAATAGTGCGAACCATGTAACTTTTCTGCGAAATACGAGAATTCACCGAAAAAAATTAGTGCAGCTGACATTTCGTCTGTATTGAAATAACTGTTGGACGCTGGTTCCAGTTTTCATACCAAAGTATATCAACGAAATTACCCACCTGAATTAAATTGTAACTTATCAAACAAAAGACAACAATCTCTTAGAATGGGCGGCGCAAATAGCAAGGATGAAAGTGAAGTGAAGATAAATATGCAGAAGCACTTAACGAAAACATTGGTGAATTGAAATTTGGCTTACAACGGAGTTATATACAATTTCTACTTGTGACTTTTACTTAGTTTATTTTTTAATAAATTTAATTTTTTTAATGAATTTATTTTTTGAACTTAATTTAATTACTTTAATTAATTAATTTTTCCTTAATTAGTTAATTTTTTTAGTTAATTTAATTTCTTTAATTAGTTAATTTTTTTAATTTATTTAATTTTTTAATTGATTTCATTTTTATATAATTAATTATTTTCTTTAATTAATTTAATTTCTTTAATTCTAAAACCTAAACTGCAAAGTCAGTCAACAATTTTAGATTCGTCTCAAACTGATGTTTTATTATTTTCCACAGAAAACGGTAGTCCGAACTGAAGAAGATGACGCTGCTTTCTCATTCGATTCTCATTCGAGTCCTCGATTCGAATCGTTGGAGAATCAAAAAAATCCACTGCTGCTTGATCCTGTAAGCAATGATTCAAAAATATATTTTATATTTAGAAACTCTATGCTTAATGTCATTAAGACAAAAATAAAGGTAAAACCTATTGACGACACGAGAAAAGTTTTATATTTCAATGTGACTTATATTTAATCGATGTGATTTGATATTTGATATTAATGTTAATTCAATATTAATATCAAATTGAACACCGCACACAAACAATTCATAAAATTTAAATTGTAGGTCATCCGATCTGTTCTCAAATTCCTGAATATCGAAGATATCAAAAACTGTCGCCTTGTTTCTCGTGAATGGGGCTCAACTGGCAAACTAGCACTTGCGAACCGTGCACTAATCCATTTTTTATATGCACATCGGTCTCGTCGCCTTCCTGAGAACTTTTTTTCATGTTTTCTGAACTCAGCAACACTTTTCAGTGCATTCCAGATTTCTGGTTGTTTAACCGAGGAGGCCGTAAGCATTCCCTGGACAATTGAAGAATTAACAAAGTTTTTTGACAAGCAGCAAAAATACATAAAAGAACTAACATTAAGTTTCAAAGGTGTGAAGTTAGAGGGAAATGTAGATCTCAGTTCCTGGATATCAAAATCGCCTATGGTGCAAAAAGATGCAAGATACGTGACTAAATTAACAATTTTGGGTGATGGGAGTAATTTCGACATTCCGCTGCACCTGATTGCGAACATTAAAGACCTAACACTGTCGCACTGCAAAATCAACCTTGAAAAAGGAATAAAAATTTTTTCCATTAAACTAAAACTGAAAAACTCGACGTTTTTCCAAAATGGAATAAAACTGGATCGTCTTCGGATAAATGATGTTGTGCAGTTTTCTGAAGTAAAAGAAGTGTCATTAGATAGTCACTCATTGCAATGGCAAGTAGTATCTAAAACTACAAAATACATTTTGGATTTAGAAGGAAGTATTACTCTGGACAATCTGGTTTTAGAAGGTATTGAGATTTTAAATGGAGAAACATCACAGTGGGTTATAAAACACGTGCAGACTTCCTATATTCAGTATTCATTAAATAGTGAAATGAAAATTAGGGAACTTTGCTTGTGTCATTGTCCATTTTATGTTGATTTGTTGATGTTACCTAAATTACTTGAAAAGCTTGCTTTAGATACACCTTGTGTGAGTTGTAACCAACCGCTGGTGTTGGAGAAATTGCAATATTTGCATATTTTACAATCTGTGTGTTTTTATTCACTACTCTCTCACTTTAAAAATTGTCCTCAACTGACCTTCTTGAAAATAGATAAGTGTGACAGAATGAAAATGAAATCCATTTGGAAACCTAAAAGTGTGAAAACACTCACGGTTGAGGGTCCCGAAATAAAGTGGCTAGTTGAAAGTTGTATTCAACTTGAGAAACTAGTTTTGCTATTGAATGATAGGATTTCAACTGAAAAGGTCATGAAGCTTTTTAAAGCTAACATTCTTGTGCATGATGTAGTTCTGATTTGGAATTCATTGACAGTCAACAAATCTTTGGTTGACTTTTTGGAACACAGAGAGAGCTGCAATTTTGGCAAAGGACTTTATATTGGTGAATTAAAGTGGTACGGAGTGCAACTGGAAGAAAGTGTTTTGAAAGAACTCGTTGATGCTAAATCAGCATTTTATGTTTTCGAAATTGACAAAAAGGGACGTGCCATTTCCAGAAACGTTTTTTATGAGCTTATACCAAAACATGCTGAGACAAGTGCTGGTCTAATGCTCTTTTCAATTCTTAACCCAAACTTTTAAAGGAACATTTACCCCATTAATCCATAAAAATAATCACTGACAACATTTTTTATTGAAATGATTGTATAATCTATGGCGGCACGTTTTAGGAAAAAAATATCATTAATCCGTGGCATAAAATTGAACTAGAAGAGCTTTGGAAGTCTAGCTGCCATTTAGATAATTAACCAAATCAGAAAATGTAAAGTCGGGTGCCTTTTTTGTTAACTACATTTTTTTCATTGGACGCTTGCCATATCCCAACCGACCAATTTTTTCCACTCCAAAAATCTTTTGGGGAAAGTGAGATAACACCAGATTTACATCAAAAGAGACCTCAAAAACAATTTTGAAAAATTTTGAAATTTTCTTTTTAAATTTCGAAATGAAATATTTTTCAAAAGTGCTCTCGAGAAATTTTGTATAATATTGCTTAGAATCCATTTGCATTTCCCTAAAAATGATTAAACATACTTTGTATTTATTACGATTTATATATGTGAAATAGAAAAGTAATGTGTAATGCGTACTAGCATATTAAATGCATGACTAGTTAAAATAATTTTAATGAATGTTACTAAAGTAGTTCAGACATTAAAAATATTTTGCGTGTTTTAATGGCGTGTTTTATACCAATTTCTTATTACTGCGGTTTCTAGCTTTCAGAAATAATGATCAAAGTGGTTTAACCAATTTTTCAAGAAGAGGGACGATGTGGAAATAAGTTTTCAAGGTGAATCAAAAATTTGCCTATTCGATTTTTCGATTAAGTATTTAATAAAATTGTAGAGCATTTATAAAACCGGATTGTGATCAGTCACCATTCAGGTTCAAGTTCACGTTCATTGAGACGTAGTTGAAGTAACCGATTTGATGGATTTACTGAATTAGCTATATTTTAGTATAATGAGCTTATGGAAGCAGACTCAAAACTAGTCACAAGCAAACCCTGGTTCTCTGAAATGCGATCGATAACTATGTAGCAAATGGCAGCTGCTATAATATAGTAGATCAAGGCTAGTGTATCTTTAAAGGTTGTGTCAACGTTAGTTTTATCCCGACCAAGGACTTATAGAACGGGTTTATCTGTGTCTGTCAGTACGCACTCTAACTTTCCTAAATTTTAATGCAAAATTTTTTCCCCGGATTTGAACGAATTGGCCCAAGTGAAAGCCTAAGTTCGTTAACCATGAAAATCGCGAAAATGGTTTTCCCAATATTCGTTATTTTTCATATGGCCAAGGTGATAGTCATTTAAAAAATTGGACAAAATATTAATTTCACCGTTCATAATAATAAGTTATTTGACATAACCTACAATAAATTTCCATAAGATCCCACCTTTCCGTGAATTTTATATCGTTTATGTTGTACAAGAAAGAGAAATAAAAATTATGTAGAAATAAGCCTAGTAAAAAGAAGTAATTTTCAATTTGAAATCGTTTCCTTTGCTGTGTTAGTGGGATAGCATTACAAATTTTATTCCGCTTCACAAAATTTAGAAATCTGTTTCTCAAACTTTCCACATATGCTTCTCAAAATTGCAATATTTGCTTCTCAAAATTGCAATATTTGCTTCTCAAAATTGCAATATTTGCTTCTCAAAATTGCAATATTTGCTTCTCAAAATTGCAATATTTGCTTCTCAAAATTGCAATATTTGCTTTTCAAAATTCCAATATTTGCTTTTCAAAATTGCATTATTTGCTTTGAAAAGTATATAATTAAACGCATGTTGTCTCCATATTGCAAATTTTGGGGAAATAATGAGATGTATTTTTGAAAAATTGATCACTATTTAAATAACCTGGAATATTTCGATTTGTAGTTTGTAAGAAATAAATGTGTATCTGAAAAAATCGGCTCCAAATTATTTCAAAACTGTTGGGTTTTGAAATTTTTTTGAATGCGTTGCTTATAAAAGTTTGTCAGTTTTACAGTTGTGGATAGCAAAATCCTTAAAAGTACAAAATATAATGGATTTTCTCCAAAAGACTTTTTTGCTTTACTTGAAAGTCATATCATTTTTGAGCATGTTGTATGCATAATTCACATTTTAGAGAAATAATGAATTGTATTTTTGAAAACTTGATCACTATTTAAATAACCTGGAATATTTCGATTTGTAGTTTGTAAGAAATAAATGTGTATCTGAAAAAATCGGCTCCAAATTATTTCAAAACTGTTGGGTTTTGAAATTTTTTTGAATGCGTTGCTTATAAAAGTTTGTCAGTTTCACTGTTATGGATAGCAAAATCCTTAAAAGTACAAAGAATAATGGATTTCATAACCAATACTTTTGTGGTTTATTACAAAGCCATGTCATCTTGCTCAAGTTTGGTGAAGAACAATAATTATGTACTGAAACCCAAAAGTTTCCCAATTTTTGATTTTTCCAACCACTGTACTAAATTTTCTAATGCAAACTAAAATAAGTACCAATTGTGGACATTTCATTTGCGTTGTAAACCTTGACCCCGGGGTTTCCGTCAATCTATTTGTATTTCGAAAAGTGCCAGCCTCAATGAAAACAGTTGTCACTATTCAAATTTCACTGCACACTTCTGGACACGTTGTGAACCTCGATGAAGAACAATAATTATGCAATCAAATTGAGAATTGCCGCAATTTTTGATTTTCTAATCCACAGTATCAAAATTCTTGAAAAATATATAACGAAAATTATGCTGGCCATTTCCTTTGCGTCGTAACCCTTAAAACCGGCCTTTTAAGCAAGAATTTTGTGCTTCGAAAACACCTTCGAAATGAAAAAACCCAGCCTCATCGCAAGCGTTTGCCTGTAATCTAATACTTTTTCACATTTCCAAGTTTTTATGCTTTATTTCAAAGGCATATCATTTTGCGCATGTTGTCTCCATAATGCAAATTTTGGAGAAATATTGAGCTGTATTTTTGAAAAATTGATCACTATTTAAATGCCTTGGAATATTTGGATTTGTAGTTTGTAAGAAATAAATGTGTATCTGTAAAATTCGGCGGCAAATTATTTCAAAACTGCTGTGGTTTGAAATTTTTTTGAATGCGTTGTTTATAAAAGTTTGTCAGTTTCATAGCTGTGAATAGCAAAATCATTACAACTACAAAAAAGTAATGGATTTTCTCCCAAAGACGTTAGTGCGTTATGTGAAATGTATATAATTTTGCGCATGCTGTTCCCATAATGCAAAATTTGGAGAAATAATGAGTTGTATTTTTGGGAAATTGATCACTATTTAAATACCTTGTAATATTTGGATTTGCAGTTCGAAAGAGATAAATGTGTATCGGATACTTTCGACGGCAAAATATTTCAAAACTATTGTGGTTTGAAATTTTTTTGAATGCGTCAGTTATAAAAGTTTGTCAGTTTCACAATTGTGGATATCCAAAGGTTTAAAAATAGAAAAAGTAATTGATTTTTCCCTTAAAATTTTGTGTGCGTTATTTAAAAGGCCTATCATTTTTGAGCATGTTGTTCCCATAATGCAAATTTGTAAATAATAATGAGTTGCATTTTTAAAAAATTGATCACTATTGAAATACCTTGGAATATTTGGATTTGTAGTTTGTAAGAGATAAATGTGTATCGGATACATTCGATGGCAATTTATTTCAAAACTGTTGTGGTTTGGAATTTTTTTGAATGCGTTGTTTATAAAAATGTGTCAGTTTTACAGTTTCGGATATCAAAATCTTAAAAATTACAAAATATAATGGATTTTCTCTCAAGGATCTTTATGCTTTTCTTGAAAGTCACATCGTTTTGCGCATGTTGTGTCCGTAATGCAAATTTTTGAGAAATAATGAGTTGTATTTTTGAAAAATTGTGCACTATTTAAATAACTTTGAATATTTCGATTAGTAGTTTGTAAGAAATAAATGTGTGTCCGATAAATTCGGCGGCAAATTATTTCAAAACTGTTGTGGTTTGGAATATTTTGAATGCGTTGTTTATAAAAATGTGTCAGTTTCACAGTTGTGGATATCCAAAGGTTTAAAAATAGAAAAAGTAATTGATTTTTCCCTTAAAATTTTGTGTGCGTTATTTAAAAGGCATATCATTTTTGAGCATGTTGTTCCCATAATGCAAATTTGTGAAGAATAATGAGTTTTATGTTTGAAAAACTGAGAACTATTTAAATAACTTTGAATATTTCGATTTGTAGTTCGTAAGAGATAAATGTGTATCGGATACATTCGACCGTAATATATTTCAAAATTATTGTGGTTTGGAATTTTTTTGTAAGCGTTGTTTATAAAAGTTTGTCAGTTTCACAGTTGTGGATATCAAAATCCTTAAAAGTACAAAATATAATGGATTTTCTCCCAAGTACTTTTATGCTTTACTTGAAAGTCATATCATTTTGAGCATGTTGTCTCCATAATGCAAGTTCTGGAGAAATAATGAGTTGTATTTTTGAAAAATTGATCACTATTTAAATAACTTTGAATATTTCGATTTGTATTTCGAAAGAGATAAATGTGTATGGGATGCATTCGACGGCAAAATATTTCAAAATTATTGTGGTTTGGAATTTTTTTGAATGCGTTGTTTATAAAAGTTCGTCAGTTTCACAATTGTGGATATCCAAAGTTTTAAAAATAGAAAAAGTAATGGATTTTTCCCCTAACAGCTTGTGTGCGCTATTTGAAATACATACCATTTTACGCACGTTGTCCCCATAATGCAAATTTGTGAAACATAATGAGTTGTATTTTTGAAAAATTGTGCACTATTTAAATAACTTTGAATATTTCGATTTGTAGTTCGAAAGAGATAAATGTGTATCGGATACATTCGACCGTAATATATTTCAAAATTATTGTGGTTTGGAATTTTTTTGAATGCGTTGTTTATAAAAGTTCGTCAGTTTCATAGTTGTGGATATCAAAAGTTTTTAAAGTGCAAAATGTAATAGATTTCCCGCACAAAACCTTTGTGCGGTATTTGTAAGCCGTATACTTTTGCGCATGTTGTTCCCATAATGCAAATTTGTGAAGAATAATGAGTTTTATGTTTGAAAAACTGAGAACTATTTAAATAACTTTGAATATTTCGATTTGTAGTTCGTAAGAGATAAATGTGTATCGGATACATTCGACGGTAATATATTTCAAAATTATTGTGGTTTGGAATTTTTTTGTAAGCGTTGTTTATAAAAGTTTGTCAGTTTCACAGTTGTGGATATCAAAATCCTTAAAAGTACAAAATATAATGGATTTTCTCCCAAGTACTTTTATGCTTTACTTGAAAGTCATATCATTTTTAAACATGTTGTTCCCATAATGCAAATTTTGGAGAAATAATGAGTTGTATTTTTGGAAAATTGATCACTATTTAAATACCTTGGAATATTTGGATTTGTAGTTTGTAAGAAGTAAATGTGTATCTGAAAAATTCGACGGCAAATTATTTCAAAACTTTTGTGGTTTGGAATTTTTTACATGCGTTGTTTATAAAAGTTTGTCAGTTTCACAGTTGCGGATATCCAAAGTTTTAAAAATAGCAAAACTTATTGATTTTTCCCCTAACAACTTGTGTGTGCTATTTGAAATACATACATACCATTTTGCGCATGTTGTCCCCATAATGCAAATTTGTGAAAAATAATGAGTTGTATTTTTGAAAAATTGTGCACTATTAAAATGGCTTTGAATATTTCGATTTGTAGTTCGAAAGAGATAAATGTGTATCGGATACTTTCGACGGCAAAATATTTCAAAACTATTGTGGTTTGAAATTTTTTTGAATGCGTCAGTTATAAAAGTTTGTCAGTTTCACAATTGTGGATATCCAAAGTTTTAAAAATAGAAAAAGTAATGGATTTTTCCCCTAACAGCTTGTGTGCGCAATTTGAACTCAAAGTAGTTATAGCAACGGTTGCTCTTATCCGGTACTCTCAACCAAGAATGTTTTAAATAAAATTTCAACTTTTTCCATTTTGGGGAGACACAGTGTCAACATGGGGAAGCAGTCTGTATGGAAACACAGGGGTGGGTCCAAAATGGCCGATTTGTACCCAGAAAGGAAAAACTTGAATTTTTATTTTTAAAATTCTCGGACGGGAGTACCTTTTAAGAGCGACAAACAACCGTTGCTATAACTACTTTGATTTGAAATACATACCATTTTACGCACGTTGTCCCCATAATGCAAATTTGTGAAACATAATGAGTTGTATTTTTGGAAAATTGAGCACTATTTAAATAACTTTGAATATTTCGATTTGTAGTTCGAAAGAGATAAATGTGTATCGGATACATTCGATGGCAATTTATTTCAAAATTATTGTGGTTTGGAATTTTTTTGAATGCGTTGTTTATAAAAGTTTGTCGGTTTCACAGTTGTGGATATCCAAAGGTTTAAAAATAGAAAAAGGAAATGATTTTTCCCTTAAAATTTTGTGTGCGTTATTTAAAAGGCATATCATTTTTGAGCATGTTGTTCCCATAATGCAAATTTGTAAATAATAATGAGTTGTATTTTTAAAAAATTGATCACTATTGAAATACCTTGGAATATTTGGATTTGTAGTTTGTAAGAGATAAATGTGTATCGGATACATTCGACGGTAATTTATTTCAAAACTGTTGTGGTTTGGAATTTTTTTGAATGCGTTGTTTATAAAAATGTGTCAGTTTTACAGTTTCGGATATCAAAATCCTTAAAAGTACAAAATATAATGGATTTTCTCTCAAGGACTTTTATGCTTTACTTGAAAGTCACATCGTTTTGCGCATGTTGTGTCCGTAATGCAAATTTTTGAGAAATAATGAGTTGTATTTTTGAAAAATTGATCACTATTTAAATACCTTGTAATATTTGGATTTGTAGTTTGTAAGAAATAAATGTGTATCTGAAAAATTCGACGGCAAATTATTTCAAAACTTTTGTGGTTTGGAATTTTTTACATGCGTTGTTTATAAAAGTTTGTCAGTTTCACAGTTGCGGATATCCAAAGTTTTAAAAATAGAAAAACTAATTGATTTTTCCTCTAACAACTTGTGTGTGCTATTTGAAATACATACCATTTTGCGCATGTTGTCCCCATAATGCAAATTTGTGAAAAAAAATGAGTTGTATTTTTGAAAAATTGTGCACTATTTAAATAACTTTGAATATTTCGATTTGTAGTTCGAAAGAGATAAATGTGTATAGGATACATTCGACGGTAATTTTTTTCAAAATTATTGTGGTTTGGAATTTTTTTGAATGCGTTGTTTATAAAAGTTCGTCAGTTTCATAGTTGTGGATATCAAAAGTTTTTAAAGTGCAAAATGTAATAGATTTCCCGCACAAATCTTTTGTGCGTTATTTGTAAGCCGTATACTTTTGCGCATGTTGTTCCCATAATGCAAATTTGTGAAGAATAATGAGTTGTATGTTTGAAAAACTGATCACTATTTAAATACCTTGTATTATTTGGATTTGCAGTTCGAAAGAGATAAATGTGTATCGGATACTTTCGACGGCAAAATATTTCAAAACTATTGTGGTTTGAAATTTTTTTGAATGCGTTGTTTATAAAAGTTCGTCAGTTTCACAATTGTGGATATCCAAAGTTTTAAAAATAGAAAAAGTAATTGATTTTTCCCTTAAAATTTTGTGTGCGTTATTTAAAAGGCATATCATTTTTGAGCATGTTGTTCCCATAATGCAAATTTGTAAATAATAATGAGTTGTATTTTTAAAAAATTGATCACTATTGAAATACCTTGGAATATTTGGATTTGTAGTTTGTAAGAGATAAATGTGTATCGGATACATTCGACGGTAATTTATTTCAAAACTGTTGTGGTTTGAAATTTTTTTGAATGCGTTGTTTATAAAAGTTTGTCAGTTTTACAGTTGTGGATAGCAAAATCCTTAAAAGCACAAAATATAATGGATTTTTTCCCAAGGACTTTTATGCTTTACTTGAAAGTCATATCATTTTGAGCATGTTGTCTCCATAATTCTGGAGAAATAATGAGTTGTATTTTTGAACGAATACTGCCCGTTTGGCAAAGGCCCGTTTGGCAAACCCTGATTGGCAAACACCCAAAAGACCCGTTTGGCAAAATTATTTTCATTTATGGGAAAAATGGCTCAAAAAAGCCATTTGCCGTACGGGTCGTCCGTTCGCGTTCGGCCCGTTTGGCAAATAAGAATAGTAATATCTATTTGATGTCCTATTATTTTGGAATGTACGAGATCGCATTCAGAAGCAAATCCCAAGAACAAACAATGCCCAGGAAGGATGGCACCATAGATTTCATTTAAAAATGGGTTGTGAGAAATCTAAATTGTGGAAATTTATTCTAATATTAACAATAGAACAACAACGTACTGAAAACTCACTGCTTCGAATTGACAGTGGCACCTTCCCTTATAAACAAAGACCTAAATGTACAAAAATCAACAACAAATTGCAAAAAACTGTACGCAACTATGGGAAAAAACGATGTCACTTTCAAAATTCTTACGTATAATTTCTTACAATTTACACTGAACAAATCATTAATGACATTACAATACAATTATAATATCATTTTCTTAATAATATTACCGTTGACTGATTACATCACTGATAACACTAATAATACATTCGAATAGCAAATAAAGCTCAGCTAAATAAACAAAAACTGATATTATTACTCATACACAATCTTTGCCATACGGGGCATCCTGACGGACCCTTTGGCAAATTTAGACTTTTGCCAAAGTGGTCGACCAATCAAAATTTTTTGATTTGCCAAACGGGACTTTGCCAAACAGGTAGTGAATCATTTTTGAAAAATTGATCACTATTTAAATACCTTGTAATATTTGGATTTGTAGTTTGTAAGAAATAAATGTGTATCTGAAAAATTCGACGGCAAATTATTTCAAAACTTTTGTGGTTTGGAATTTTTTACATGCGTTGTTTATAAAAGTTTGTCAGTTTCACAGTTGCGGATATCCAAAGTTTTAAAAATAGAAAAACTAATTGATTTTTCCTCTAACAACTTGTGTGTGCTATTTGAAATACATACCATTTTGCGCATGTTGTCCCCATAATGCAAATTTGTGAAAAATAATGAGTTGTATTTTTGAAAAATTGTGCACTATTAAAATGACTTTGAATATTTCGATTTGTAGTTCGAAAGAGATAAATGTGTATCGGATACATTCGACGGTAATTTATTTCAAAACTATTGTGGTTTGGAATTTTTTTGAAAGCGTTGTTTATAAAAGTTCGTCAGTTTGATAGTTGTGGATATCCAAAGGTTTAAAAATAGAAAAAGTAATTGATTTTCCCCAACAAACATTTTGTGCGTTATTTGTAAGGCGTATACTTTTGCGCATGTTGTTCCAATAATGCAAATTTGTGAAGAATAATGAGTTGTATGTTTGAAAAACTGAGCACTATTTAAATAACTTTGAATATTTGGATTTGTAGTTTGTAAGAAATAAATGTGTATCTGAAAAATTCGACGGCAAATTATTTCAAAACTTTTGTGGTTTGAAATTTTTTTGATTGCGTTGGTTATAAAAGTTTTTCAGTTTCACAGTTGTGGATATCCAAAGCTTTAAAAATAGAAAAAGTAATGGATATTTCCCCTAACAGCTTGTGTGCGCTATTTTAACTCAAAGTAGTTATAGCAACGGTTGCTCTTATCAGGTACTCTCAACCAAAAATGTTTCAAATAAAATTTCAACTTTTTCCATTTTGGGGAGACACAGTGTCAACATGGGGAAGTAGTCTGTATGGAAACACCGGGCTGGGTCCAAAATGGCCGATTTGTACCCAGAAAGGAAAAACTTGAATTTTTATTTTTAAAATTCTCGGACGGGAGTACCTTTTAAGAGCGACAAACAACCGTTGCTATAACTACTTTCATTTGAACTACATACCATTTTACGCACGTTGTTCCCATAATGCAACTTTGTAAATAATAATGAGTTGTATTTTTAAAAAATTGATCACTATTTAAATACCTTGGAATATTTGGATTTGTAGTTTGTAAGAAATAAATGTGTATCTGAAAAATTCGACGGCAAATTATTTCAAAACTATTGTGGTTTAGAATTTTTTACATGCGTTCTTTATAAAAGTTTGTCGGTTTCACAGTTGTGGATATCCAAAGGTTTAAAAATAGAAAAAGTAATTGATTTTTCCCCTAAAATTTTGTGTGCGTTATTTAAAAGGCATATCATTTTTGAGCATGTTGTTCCCATAATGCAAATTTGTAAATAATAATGAGTTGTATTTTTAAAAAATTGATCACTATTGAAATACCTTGGAATATTTGGATTTGTAGTTTGCAAATTATGCAAAAATTTGCGTTGAAAAAATGAGGACATTCCAATTTCAAATGCGCTTCCTTTGCTTTGTTAGCAATATAGCATTAAAAATATTAACCGGTTTCCCAAAATTTTAAAGCTTGCTTCATACAATATCAAAATTTGTAACGCAAAATTTGGAAATTTGCTTCTCAAAATATCAAAGTTTGTAACACACAATTTGGAAATTTGCTTCTCGAAATTTCAATATTTGCTTCTCGAAATTTCAATATATGCTTCTCGAAATTTCAATATTTGCTTCTCGAAATTTCAATATATGCTTCTCGAAATTTCAATATTTGCTTCTCGAAATATCAATATATGCTTCTCGAAATTTCAATATTTGCTTCTCGAAATTTCAATATTTGCTTCTCGAAATTTCAATATTTGCCTCTCGAAATTTCAATATTTGCTTCTCGAAATTTAAATATGTGCTTCTCGAAATTTCAATATTTGCTTCTCGAAATTTCAATATTTGCTTCTCGAAATTTCAATATTTGCTTCTCGAAATTTCAATATATGCTTCTCGAAATTTCAATATTTGCTTCTCGAAATTTCAATATTTGCTTCTCGAAATTTCAATATTTGCTTCTCGAAATTTCAATATTTGCTTCTCGAAATTTCAATATTTGCTTCCCAAATTTGCAAATTTACTTCTCAAAATTTGGAAATTTGCTTCTCAAAATTAGGAAATTTGCTTCCAAAATTTGGAAATTTGCTTCCAAAATTTGGAAATTTGCTTCCAAAATTTGGAAATTTGCTTCCAAAATTTGGAAATTTGTTTCTCAAAATTTGGAAATTTGTTTCTCAAAATTTGGAAATTTGTTTCTCAAAATTTGGAAATTTGTTTCTCAAAATTTGGAAATTTGTTTCTCAAAATTTGGAAATTTGTTTCTCAAAATTTGGAAATTGGTTTCCCAAAATTTAGAAATTTGCTTCTCAAAATTTGGAAAGTTGCTTCTCAAAATTTGGAAATTTGCTTCTCGAAATTTCAATATTTGCTTCCCAAAATTTCAGTCTTTGCTTCTCAAAATTGGAAATTCCCAATGCACTCACTTCAAAACTTAGTTTGCTTCGCATTTCAATGTGGCTTTCCAAAATTTTAAACCCGTTCTGAAGGTACTAGATGTCAAAGAAACTACACCTTTGACATTAGATGTCAAAACATCTACCAACGGGTAACAAGTTCGCCAACGGGGTACATAACGCAGGGCAATCAACCGCATTGGCACGACCCCAGGTCGTGCTAATGAGGTGGATGCCCGGAGTCACCAACGTGTACCCAGCCTTAGAACGGGCGCAAACGGTGGTCAAGCAGTCTCATTAGTCCGACCGAAGGTCGGGCTAATGATACTGCTTGGCCGGATCATTTTAATCTGAAATGGGACAGGAAAGATTCAGAATGAGTGGAATGCACATGTCGAGAAGCAGAGTAAACAAAATGTAAGAGACGACCTGAATAGAAACGAAACTGAAACTGAGCAAAGCAATGACAACGCCACGTTTACCGGAAGCACACTACTGTAATTCAATCGAATGTGAAAATGAAGCAATTGGGTTTAAGGAATTGGAATATTGGATATGGGGAAATGTAATATTATATAGTGTAATGGCTTGGCAAAAATTGTAAGCATAAGATAAATATTAAAGATTAGGGGTACATTAAGTATAAATATAAGAAATGCATACGTGTATAAATAGCAAAAACGTAAATAAATGTATAATGCGAATGCAAATGTATAATTAGTGGGCAGTGTGGTATGTATAATGTAGGAATATAAGTATAGTGTCAGTAGTAATATATGCATATAGTTAAGTAGTAGCAATGTATGGTAAAATGTAAAGCAGTTGTATGTTGTATTCATAACACATTAGCATATAGTACAGTGTAGCAATATAGATATAGTTTTGTAATTTAATTTATATACAGCGTAGTATAAGATAATATAGATATAGTGTAATAATATTGTAAGACATGGATAAAGTAGTGTAAGCTTAGGTGTAGTGACAAATATTGTAAAATGTATTGTAGATGTATTGAGTTAAAGGTATAGTTTTGTAATTTAATTTTTATACAGCGTAGAATATAGATATAGTGTAATAATATTGTAAGAAATGGATAAAGTAGTGTAAGTTAAGGTGTAGTGACAAATATTGTAAAGCGTATTGTAGATGTATTGAGTTAAATCTAACATAAGTAAGTATTAAGCATAAGACAACATTTGTAAAATGTTTGACTTGTTTGGGTCCATGGGCGAAAGCTCGTAGGGACCGTCAATAAATCATCAAATCATCAAAAATATTGATTAAGGACATAATAATAGATTACCAGAAAACATTTTTAGAATCCTGGATTTATAAGCTATAACGTGAATGATATCTCAGATGTAGAAGTGTCAAAAGAGTAATAGTTTGTGAGCAGTTTTATTTCATTATTTTCCAAACCAATTTTTAAATAATCCAAACGACCATAGTATTGGAAAACATTAAATTCCAGGCTCACAATACCTTTAACACACCACTTTCCAGAACTCTATAATATTTCATGAAGACTAAGAATATTCGCAAAATGAAATGCAAAGTTAACACTACAATGGAAATACTGTTTAGCAAATATTGTACAAAACAGAATATATTTCACATTTTAATGATCCAGACACTTGTTGCTCTGCAAAATAGTGCAGACAGATGATGCGCACAGTTTCAATGTTGCAGTATTTTGCGAACAAGGTTTTCAGGTCGCCTGAGAAATCCGATCGATATTGAGTAGGTGTATAACGTAAACAGCTGTAAATACGTGAGTAGACGGAAGACCCAAATAATATAATAAACTCTACACAAAAAGTACTTACTGAACAAAAACTATAAGAACTGACATTTAGTCTCAACTGACATAACTTATTGAACAAAAGACAACAATCGGCGGAAATGGACTAGTGGAATAGTAAGGAAGAAAATAAAGTGAAGTTTAATATGAAGAAGCACTTAACGAAAGCATTGGTAAATTGAAATTAGGCTTTAGACGTAATATTTGTAACTTCCCTTTATGACTTTTAATTACCTTACTTTTTAATTAATTCCATTTCTTTGCTTTGAAACTTAAATTGCAAACTTGGTCAAAAATATTAGATTCGTTTCAAACAAAACTTTTATTATTTTTCTCAGGAAACGGTGTACCGAATTGGAGAAGATGTCGCTGGTTTCTCATTCAATGTCACAATGGACAAATCTTTGGAGAAGGAGAACCCAAAAAATCCACTGCTGCTTGATCCTGTAAGTAACTATTCTAAAACTTGTATTATTTCTAGAAACCCTTAACTTTTTGCGTAGAAAAATATCCAGAAGCAGAAAATTGACCTTTAGTTTATGAATTACTTAATGTACTTAAGATAAATTAATTGACGACGTGAGAAATGTCAATATTAATTTCAAATTGAAGCATTACAGTCAATTTCACATTTCATCATAAATCATAAAATTTAAAATGCAGGTCATCCGATGTGTTTTCAAATTCCTGAATTTCGAAGATATCAAAAACTGTCGTTTTGTTTGCCGTCAATGGGGATCAGTTGGCAAAAGGCCGTGATTTAATCCTTCCATGCAAATGAATGATATCCGCAGGAAAGAGAAAGTCTGCGGACTAATGAAAGTCGCAGGCGGCCAATATATATGCAAATGAAAGTCGCAGGCGGCTAATATATATGCAAATGAAAGTCGCAGGCGGCTAAAATATGTGCAAATGAAAGTCGCAGGCTGGCAATATTTGGGCAAATGAAAGTAGCAGGAAATGATTTAAATTAGCATGAAGTGCAACTGTAGACTGAAAACAATGTAGTTAGTTCGATTGTTTAGCAAGAAATATTTTTCTCCCACTCTCTCAACTGTCTTTATATTCCTTTTGTTATAACGGTTTCCTATACAATGCATATGTATAGAAAATGTTAATGTTTAATGATAACAGTATAATACAGACATGTATGTCTAATGTCGGGTAATGTGGCAGTGTATTGCACATAGTGAGCTTTACTGTTTTCCAGTAAGTCAGGTCTTGTAATTGTAAGTGTCAGCAATATGGTAATATCATGAAGTAAATAAGTTCGTATTCATATTTTAATTCAACTATTACCAGGCTTCTACAATTATTGCTGCTGCCGAAAATTCAACGACAATTTCTGATTAAATATATGCATTGCAAAATTCATGCTAATTTAAATCATTTCCTGCTACTTTCATTTGCCCAAATATTGCCAGCCTGCGACTTTCATTTGCACATATTTTAGCCGCCTGCGACTTTCATTTGCATATATATTAGCCGCCTGCGACTTTCATTTGCATATATATTGGCCGCCTGCGACTTTCATTAGTCCGCAGACTTTCTCTTTCCTGCGGATATCATTCATTTGCATGGAAGGATTAAATTTTAGTCTTGGCAAAATAGTTCTTGCGAATCGTGCACTAATAAGATTTGCATATGAATGTTGGCCTCGTCGCCTTCCTGTGGACTTTTATTCGTGTTTTCAGACCTCAGCAACTCTTTTCAGCACATTCCAGATTTCTATACATTCTAAGGACTCAAATGATCCCTGGACGGTTAATAATTTAACTAGGTTTTTCGACAGGCAGCAAAAGTACTTAAAGGACGTAACTGTAGGTTTTATATTTCCGGGCAAAGAATCTGAGAAGATTGACCTCAGTTCCTGGATATCTATTAAATCCCCTATGGTGCAGAAAGATGCAAAATACATGACGAAATTATCAATTATGGGTGATACGGATGCACGTGGATATTCCGCTGCACCTGATTACGAACATTAAAGACCTAACACTGTCCCATTGCAAAATAAATGTTGAAAAAGGAATACGAATTTGCCCAATTAAATTAAAACTGAGAAACTCTACGTTTTTTCAAAGTGGAATTAAATTGGATCATCTTCGGTTAAATGATATTGTAGAGTTTTCTGAATCAAAAGAAGTGTCATTAGTATTAGATACGTACGTCTGAAACTACAAAATACATTTTGGATTTAAGGGGAAGTATTACTCTTGACAATCTGGTTATGACAGGTGTTGAGATAGTGAATGGGGAAACATCACAGTGGGTTATAAAATACTTGTCCACGACTTTTATTCCTTATTCATTGAATAATAAAATTCAAATTAGGGAACTTTGCTTAAAAGAATGCCTTGGTTCTCTTGATTTGTTGACGTTACCTATTTCACTTGAAAAAATGGTTTTAGATATACCATCTGTTGTAAATTGTAATCAACCCCTGGTGTTGGAGAACTTGCAGTATTTACAAATATTACCATCTACAGAGTGCTATTATTCATTTCTCTCTCGTTTTATGACTTGTCCTCGACTATCCTTCTTGAAAATAGACTATTGTGACAGAATTGAAGGGGAGTCCACTTGGAAACCTAAAAGCGTCAAAACACTCTCGTTTGAATGCAGTAAAATAGATTGGCAAATTTGGCTACTTGAGAGTGCCATCCTACTTGAGAAATTAGTTTGGCATTTGCAAAATTTTACTTCGACTGACCAGGCCAAAAAACTTTTTGAAGCTAAAATTCATGTTGATGATGTAGTTATGATGTGGCCCGCATTGATAGTCAAGGAATCTTTGGTTGACTTTTTGGAATACAGAGAGCACTGCAATTTTGGTAAACGACTTTATATTGGGGAATTAAATTGGTGCGGAGTGCAACTGGAAGACAGTCTTTTGAAGAAATACGTTGATGTTCAATCATCATGCTATGTTTTCGAAATTGGCAAAAAAGGACGTTCCATTTCCAAAAACTCTTTTCATGATCTTATACCAAAACAGGCAGATACTAGTGTTGGTCTAATCACCTTTTCAATCGAACCAAGGATTTAGCGAAATATTTACCTACGTTGGAAAAAATATTTATATTCCTTTTGGTGTAGATGTTACAAATAATACAGGCTCAAATATTGCAATTAATTGTAAAATCAGAAACATTTTCATACAGCATCGTAATAATGAGTGGATGATTTAAGTGTATAGGAATATTCCACGAAAAGTACCTCTAATCGTAAAAATTTGTAGAATTTTGATTGTCTTTAAATAAATTAACACAAATTTATTTAACTTGTTATCTCAATTTTATTACAACATAGAAAAGATTAAATACAATATATCAAGGGTTTCACAAAAACTGTAAGCCTGATATATTTCCATTTTCGTGCATTTCATGCAGTGCAGTGAACTTATATGAATACAGTTTACTGCAGTACTTCTTAAATACCATATATGTATACCATGTTTTTATTTTAGCCTTGAGTAAGACTGAATGAAAAAATATCGATTGGCAGAATTGCAGCACTAGTCTCATCTGTGTAGTCTAAAAGTTACATCAAGTCCTAGAACATTCTAGACTGAATATTCTCTAGCACGTTTGCATTGATTTTCCTCTTACATTATTTAAATAAAATAACTGGCATATAGTTACTATTTGTTTGCGATTTAAGGAGTACTAAATAAAAGGGATTCACTACCTGTTTGGCAAAGTCCCGTTTGGCAAATCAAAAAATTTTGATTGGTCGACCACTTTGGCAAAAGTCTAAATTTGCCAAAGGGTCCGTCAGGATGCCCCGTATGGCAAAGATTGTGTATGAGTAATAATATCAGTTTTTGTTTATTTAGCTGAGCTTTATTTGCTATTCGAATGTATTATTAGTGTTATCAGTGATGTAATCAGTCAACGGTAATATTATTAAGAAAATGATATTATAATTGTATTGTAATGTCATTAATGATTTGTTCAGTGTAAATTGTAAGAAATTATACGTAAGAATTTTGAAAGTGACATCGTTTTTTCCCATAGTTGCGTACAGTTTTTTGCAATTTGTTGTTGATTTTTGTACATTTAGGTCTTTGTTTATAAGGGAAGGTGCCACTGTCAATTCGAAGCAGTGAGTTTTCAGTACGTTGTTGTTCTATTGTTAATATTAGAATAAATTTCCACAATTTAGATTTCTCACAACCCATTTTTAAATGAAATCTATGGTGCCATCCTTCCTGGGCATTGTTTGTTCTTGGGATTTGCTTCTGAATGCGATCTCGTACATTCCAGAATAATAGGACATCAAATAGATATTACTATTCTTATTTGCCAAACGGGCCGAACGCGAACGGACGACCCGTATGGCAAATGGCTTTTTTGAGCCATTTTTCCCATAAATGAAAATAATTTTGCCAAACGGGTCTTTTGGGTGTTTGCCAATCAGGGTTTGCCAAACGGGCCTTTGCCAAACGGGCAGTATTCGATAAAAGGGGAACAGAATTCAAGCCAACATAGGTGAAAATTTGGGTTTCGAAGCGAAGTAATATCAGAAAAATGAAAAAGCAGTGAAAAAGTAATTAAAAGCAATTTATGACGAATTTAAAATTAAAAACCTTAAAAATAATCAAAACTACAACTTATTTCAATTTTTTCATAGAAAAGAGGAAATCATTAAGCCAAGAAAAAAATTAACACAGCATAATTCAAAGAACGGGTTTCTAAGAACACTTTTTGCCGTATTAAAAAAACCGAGGAAGTAACAAACCGCAACTGGAAGAATTACAGCTTAACAAACTAGAAGACTTGCAGATTTGCAAAAGTGAAAAATATTATTCAATACTGAAGTTATCGCTGAAGAAAACGTGGAAATTGTATTTGATTTTAGTGACTGCTTGTTTAGTTCCTATTTGTACTAAAATTACTATTGGACTTGTAAAGTACAGGGAAGAGTTTGACGATTTTAAAACAGTGAACGCAAGTGTCAGCAAGACTTTGGACCTAATTAGAAAAGAGAAATACAGTCTCGTTGCGGAAGACATCTTGACGATTTTCAGTTACATTCGACCAGATGATGTTCCTGTAGCTTTTTTTGAACGAATTTTGAACTACGAAAGAGTCGATGTAGAAAAAGGAATCGAATTACTCGGGAAATATTCAGTTATTTCCCAACTGAGTAAGAAAGAATTCGAAAGGGAATTAATTACTCATTTGAGTATCCACCGATTGGTGCAAAAAGTGATTCGTGACAAGAACGGAAAAACAGTGGAGAAAGAGACGTTGAAGAAGATCTTCAAGTGTGACGGATTCTTTGATTATAAAATTCTTCCGTTCACCAAATATGCAGACGATGGTTTGAGAAAAGAATTTCCAAACTTAAAATCAGAGTTATTGAACCAATGGCTATTAATGATGTTGATGAAGGAAAAGAGATTCGAGGAAGCTGTAGAGTTTGCCAATTTCATTGACAAAAATGTGCAAAGGCACGAAACTAAATTCAATTATGCGACTTGCTTGGAGATGAATGGTCAGTTGAAGGATAGCATCAGCGTTCTGGAGGATTTGTATCAACAAGAACTGAAATATAGTAGTTATCTCCGCTACAATGTGGAAACGGGACTCGTGAAGTTGTATCAAGAAGTTACAAAGTCCTTAGTTAGAGGTCACCTGTTGGTTTCTCACTGGAAAATGGAGAACAAAAAAAGATGTCAAGAGATACTAGAAAAAGAAAACTATTTTAAGATGATTCCTTCGCAAGAGATGATGATTACTTTGTTGAAAATTCTGCAATCCAATTTAATCCAGTCCAATTATAGTCTTACAAATTATGAGTCGATTTTTAGAATCGAATTGGGTGAGAAAACAAAGTTAATCAAACTGGAATTTAATTCTATTCCACTAACCAATATGATTGATCTTAGTGAGTTGCTTCCAAAGAAACTAGGCAGATTGGATATCTCTTGTGAGAATTCTAATGAAATAGTATTACTGTCACTGGAATCGCTCATGGCCATTGAAGATATCAAGTTGAAAACTTGCTCCTTAAGTTTGGATTCTGCCAACCGAATATCCCCAGTAGGACTGAAATTATACAATGTTACCTATCTAAAGAATGGACAAGAATTGTCAAATGTCAAATTTAATGAATTCTTCAACGTGAAAAATATGGATGAATTGAAAATCGTCAATGGTTTTATCCAAAAAAATATTTCAATTGACTTGAGTAAGGAATCCGCAAACATTGAATATCTCTTTTTAAAAAATGTGAATGTGTTGGCTCTGAAATCAGATGATGGCAATAAAATGGTGAACATCAAAGAAGCCCGAATAGACTGCTACTATTTGTTGGATCTCTCCATTCTTCCACAATCACTCGAAATATTATCATTATTTGCCTGGGAAAATAATGTGAGTGGAGAACTTGACTTGCCAAACTTAAAATATTTGGAATTGGTGGACTTGTCCCTTGTGTCTCATTTTCAGTCTCTCCAATTCAATTTTTTGTCACTATCTTGGGTGGAAGAACTTAATGTGGACCTCATCCCAACAAGTGTTAAAATAATCCGACTTCTTTATAGAAGTAATAAAACAATAAGATTACTGGGTGGAGTCATTCATTTAGATAAACTATTTCTAATAGGATTCCCTTTGAATGAAAAGGAGCAAATCTTGGCTCACTTCCACCTAAAACAACTCGTACTGCATCGTTACTTTTATAGCAACCCAGCTGATTTGATTCATTGGATAGACAAGCAAATACCGAAAATTGCAATTGGATACGTTTGGTGGGGAAAGGACGATTTCCAGAATTCTAGTATCTCCAAACTAGTGGACATAAAAGCACCATACTATTTAATCCAAGAAGGAAAGGGGAAGGCCATTGAAGGGAAAGAACTATCAGAAGTACTTAAAGGCATGGAAAAACCTTTTAGTCCAGAAACCTGGTAACTTTAGTAAAAGTTATTTGAATGTAGACGTTATGATAGAAAAACAGTAACGAAGAAAACCACTTACTTGCATCATTTGGCGCTTGCTATAAGTAGAAACACAAAAAACAGTTATCTTAGAAACGATTCCGGGGCAATTGAGAAAATAACAAAGGATTTCAAAAATAATGACATAAAAGAATTAACATTATATTTCAAATGCTCAGATGAAAGCATTGCGAAGTACATTGATCTTAGTTCTCGAAATAAACATATGTAAACACTGTTGGTATTGTACGGAAGTTCATACGATGGGTAAAATAGCCTTGAGTAAGGTTGAATGAAAAAATATCGATTGGCAGAATTGCAGCAAGACAGTCATCTAATCTCTGCAGTCTGAAAATTAACTTCAAGTCATGCAACATTCTAGACAAATATCTTAGGACGTTTACATTGCTTTTCCTCTTACATTATGTAAATTATAAAATAACTGACATATAGTTGTTTGCTGCTTTTTGCGATACAAGGGGTACTAAAGAAAAAAGAGAAGCTCATTCAAGCCAACCTGAGAGAAAATTTGGGTTTCATAGCGGATTAATACCAGAAAAACGAAAAAGCAATAAAAATCTAAGTAAACGCACTATTTGACGCATTTGTAATTCTCCTATATACTTTTAAAAATATTTGCAAATACAGCATATTTTATTGTTTCATTATTCATAGAAAATAGAAAACGCATTAAACCAAAACAAAATTCAGCTGAGTTTAATGCAAAGAAAATACTCGTTTCTAAAATCAATTTTGGGCCGAAGCCGAAGAAGGAAGAAACCACAACTGTAGGAATTACACTTGAACAATACTTCCAGATTGACAAAACTGAAAAACATCGTTTAATAATGAAGTTATCGCTGAAGGAAACTTGGAAAATGTATTTTATTTTAGCGATTAGTTTAGTTCCTATTTGTACTATAATTACTATTGGACTTTCAAAGTACAGGGAAGAGTTTGACAATTTTAAAACCGTGAACGCAAGTGTCAGCAAGACTTTGGACCTAATTAGAAGAGAGAAATACGGTCCCGTTGCGGAAGACATATTGACGATTTTCAGTTACATTCGACCAGATGATGTTCCTGTAGCTTTTTTTGAACGAGTTTTGAACATCGAGAGAGTCGATGTAGAAAAAGGAGTCGAATTACTCGGGAAATATTCCTTAATTTTCAAACTAAGGAAGAAAGAATTCGAAAGGGAATTAATTACCCATTTGAGTATCCACCGATTGGCGCAAACAGTGATTCGTGACAGAAGCGGAAAAAGAGAGGAGGAAGATACGTTGAAGAAGATCTTCAAGTGTGACGGATTCTTCGATTATAAAATTTTTCCGTTCACCAAATATGCAGACGATGGCGTGAGAAAAGAATTTCCAAACTTAAAATCAGAGTCATTGAAACAATCGTTATTAGTGAGGCTGATGAAGGAAAAGAGATTCGAAGAATCTGTAGAGTTGGCCAAATTCGTTGACAAAAATGTTCAAAGGCACGAAACTAAATTCAATTATGCGACTTGCTTGAAGATGAATGGCCAGTTGGAAAATGGCATCATTGTTCTGGAGGATTTGTACCAACAAGAAATGGAAGATAATAGTTATCTAAGCTACGACACAGTTTCTGGACTCGTGATGTTGTACGAAAAAGTGACCAAGTCCTTTGTTGGTGGTCACTTGTTGGTTTCTCACTGGAAAATGGACAACAAAAAAAGATGCCAAGAAATTTTAGAAAAAGAAAACTATTTTAAGATGATTCCTTCGCAAGAGATGATGATTAATTTGTTGAGAATTCTCAATTCTAATTTAATCCAGTCCAATTATAGTTTTATATATGATGATTCGACTTTTAGGATCGAATTAGGTGAAAAATCAAAAATGATTCAATTGGAGTTTAATTCTATTCCATTGACGAATATGATTAATCTTAGTGAATTGCTTCCGAAGCAACTCGACACATTAGATATTTCTTGTAAGAAAGCTAATCAAATAGTACTATTGTCATTGGAATCCCTTATTTCGATTGAAAATGTCTATCTGGAAACGTGTTCATTGAGTTTGGATTCTGTCAACCGAATATCCCCTGTACAAATGTCTTTAGAAAATGTTACTTATCTTATGAATGGAAAAGAATTAGCTACCGTCAACTTCAGCGAATTCTTCAACGTCAACAAAATGGATTATTTACAGGTCTTTAATTATTATTTTGACCAGAAAATAATTTCAATGGACTTGAGTAAGGAATCTGCCAACATAGAATTTCTCTGGTTAATAAATGTGAATGTGTTGAGTCTGAAATCAGCCAATGAAACAGTGAACATCAAAACAGCCCGAATAAATTGCTTGTCGAATTGTTTGTTGGATCTCTCCATTCTTCCACAATCGCTCGAAAAATTGTCACTATTTGTCTCAGAAGTACTTGTGAGTGGAAAAGTTGACCTGCCAAACTTACATTATTTGGAATTGGATGAATTTTCCCATGTTTCTCATTTTCAGTCACTCCAAGTGAATTATTTGTCTCTATCAGTGGTGGAAGAAGTTAATTTGGATTTCATCCCAAAAAGTGTCAAAATTATTCGACTATACAAACCCAGAAATGGAACAATAAGATTACTGGGTGGAGTCATTAATTTGGATAAATTATTTCTAAGAGGATTTCTCTTGACTGAAGCGGAAGAAATCGTGATTCATTTCCACCTAAAACAACTACTCATACTGCACCATTATTATCGCAACCCAGATGATTTGATTCATTGGATGGACAAGCAAATTCCGAAAATTGCAATTGGATATGTTGAGTGGGGAAATGAGTATTTCCAGATATCCAGTATCTCTAAGCTAGTGGACAGAAAATCGGCATACTATTTAATTCAAGAAGGAAAGGGGAAGGGCATCGAAGGGAAAGAAATGTTTGAGGCATATGAAGGCATGTTTGAGCCTTAATATTTTACTCAAGAAAGCTGGTGAAAAAAATTTAAATGTTCCAGATCTATGAAGTATGACATAGAAAGTGTACAACTTCACTATCACTGCACAATAATCACCCTATAACTAATTTGGTCTAGTTATTACTTATGAATACAGAATTAGCATTTTATTCAGAATTAGCATTTATTTTGCTCTAAAATAAACATGTCTTGTGAAATCTGCTTACTTGCAAGTTGCAAGTAAACATATACTATTACACAGAATCGACTTAGAAATTGTAAAATAAAATGTATGACCTGCTTTCCTCTAAAATGTGTCGGACCAAAGTGTCACTTTTATGATAAACCATGCTTACTGCTTTCGAAGTAATAGATACACCAACTAATAACGTACCTAACAAAGTGGTATGAAATATTAAAAGTGGTTATAGTTAAGTTTTATGGCTTTATTATCAAAATTGTCCCCACGGGAGGAGAAGTTTATAATATTTTTCTTCCCATCTAACCAAGATGTGCGTCTAGTTATTTCTTCCAGTGATATAACATTCTAGTGGCAATTGCTGCCCATGGAAACAATATATTTTTTGAGGAGCCCCTGTTGTAAAGGATTTTCTAAAAATATTGGAATTGGTTTATCTTGTTTCAGAAGAAAGATGACGATATATAATAACTATAATCACTGCCGACGCAGTTATGTACATTAATGGACTGTCTTATTAGCAATATAACACATTTATATGCAAATTGTATCGACTCGCAACCTGTAGTACCTACATCAAGAAAAGACAAGAAAGTCCATTCCACTAAAGGAGCAATTCAATTCCTTTCTCGAAGAGTCGCAGACAACCAAACAAGTTGTTTAACTGCGTTAATTGAAATAATAATTTAATAGATCAATTCTTAGTTAGGTAGTAATTGATTACATAAACTGATTGAAACTTGCATTGCTAACAACTTAACTAGATCAGATCATAACAGATCAGCAGAACTAGATTACGCCCTTGACAATTGACTCGTGCAGCATTATTGCTACTGTACTTCATTTAAATAATTAAATTGGTGGAGGGACCTGTGCGTAGGTAAATGTCAATGTTTTGAGACGGCGATGACATCAATAAATGCCGTACATGAATATTACTTTTCTTTATTGTGTTAATTCACTTTTATAAAGTATCATTCAATAGTGATGTAAAAGATACTTAAGATTATAATGAGCTGCATTCGCAATCAAACCGTTATTATAAATGCCGATGTAATTTCTTTCAACAGGTCCATTTTAATAAAAGCAGTGCAAATAGTAGCACTACTAATAAAATATTATACAAAAAACAATCTAGTCTGATTTACTATCTTTAGATAGAAGTATTAATTTAAGTACCAAAAGTATCACACAAAAATGCATTTTTGGGTATGTGCACATTAATTATCAATTTTGGACAACATTTTAAAATCTCAACCGAGGAATAATAATATTGTTTTATTTTTAAGCTAACTTTGTGTGCTCTGTTAACCAACGGAATTCTCAAAAGTGGAGAGGCTCACGAAGTATACGGACAACCTGGTCAAGTATTATCCAAACAGTATGCCTTTGGAAACTACGTCTACGGTAAGATTTTATATAATAAATATAACTATAAATATAGTAATTCATTCACCTTAATTTGTTTTACTGAATTATGTTTTTATTTTCCAGATTCGCGAAAGGTAAAAAAGTTTCCCTGCAGCTACATAAACTAGGCAATATAATTCCTTGGATTATTATGAAAACATAATGCGAACTGCAGCAAATATACAGTGTTGGCCAAAAGTCACGCACCATAGGAGAAACAGTGTGCGACAATCTAAAAAAGCAACCGCAACATAAAGTTAATTAAGCGAGCAAACATTAAAACTGATTTTTACATTATCGTAAACTTTAGTCGTTTGTCCTATGGTGCAAAACTAGTGGCCAACCCTGCATTTTACTTTTTAAACTGAATTATTTATAAAATATGCACTGAATTAATGCAGTCGTCTAATCTTTCTACAATAATAATTAAATATTAAAATAATTGAAAAAGTATAATAACAATTGTTTTGACCATATTTATACAGGTGAACAAAATTCTTGCTAATGCGGCAGTTTTATCCGATAATTACGGCGTTACTGTTGCTCAACCTGCAGTTCAGTTGCAATCTAACACAGTACCATATGGACCAAGTGGAGTTGTTGTAAATGGACCACAACAGCTTGCAGCCTTACCCAGTTACGCTTCCTATCCCTACGGAGCTAACTATGCAGCACCAATTCTTTACACACCTGCCCAAAAAGTTCACTTTATTCCTCCAGAAATTGGGCCAACTCAAAATAATGGTCCACCACCACAAGTACCATTAGTTGTTTATGGCCATGCACCCGGAATTGGAGAACCTTCTCAAATTGCTCATGTTTTTCCTTCAGAAGTTGGGCCAACTCATTCCAGTGGTCAAAGACCATTATATGCTTTTGCGCATGCGCCCGGAATTGGAGAACATCAACATGTTGTTAATGTTTTCCCTTCAGGGGTTGGGCCAACTCATATCAGTGGTCAGCGACCGCCAGTATATGCTGTTGGCCATGCGCCCGGAATTGGGGAACATCAACATGTTGTCAATGTTTTTCCTTCAGGGGTTGGGCCAACTCATTTCAGTGGCCAACGACCGCAAAGACCAGTACTTTCTGTTGGCCATGCGCCCGGAATTGGAGAACATCACCTGGTTGTTAATGTTTTTCCTTCAGAGGTTGGGCCAAATACTTTTAATGGCCCACGACCGGTAACACCAGTAGTTAGTGCTACCCCTGCGCCGGGAATTGGAGAAAATCCTCAAACAAATCCTGTTTTTCCTTCAGGGGTTGGGCCAAATACTTTTAGTGGCCCACGACCGCAAAGACCAATAGTTGGTGCTACTCCTGCGCCGGGAATTGGAGAAAATCCTCAATCAAATCCTGTTTTTCCTTCAGAGGTTGGGCCAAATACTTTTAGTGGCGCACGACCGCAAAGACCAGTAGTTGGTGCTACCCCTGCGCCAGGAATTGGAGAAAATCCTCAAGCAAATCCTGTTTTTCCTTCAGGGGTTGGGCCAAATAATTTTAGTGGCCCGCGACCAGTATTTAGTAGTGCCGGTGTGCAGACGCATTTCAATGGAGGTTATCATCATCATTCATATGCTCCACATCCACATCACCTTCCACATCATGATTCATATGCTCCACAGCCACAACATCATCCACATCACCATTCATATGCCCCACATCATCAATCATATGGCCCTCCAAGTATAACTATAACCCGCTCCAATCCAGTGTATGAGCATCATGAGAAAATAGGAAAACACAATGAATATAAATTGACAAGTCCTGACCATAGTTTAGTTAATGCTTTAGTTAAAGCCATTTACGCTCAAAATTTTCAAACTTACAAAAAGAAATAGTTTTCAGTGTTTACTCAGTTCAGTTTCAGATATTGTAAATGTATTTATTTTGTGAATTAGGTTTTGTAATAAAATAGCACATTTAAAAGTATATGTAGTGCAAGTGTTGAAAGCTTGCGTTAACTCAATGTAAATAGTATTGCGTAATAGTGACCTTTGTGGGTAGCTCTTGACTTTAACTTGTTTATATGCTAATATTACAAGAAATTCAACAGTAGTTAGTTTACATGTGTAAACCCATAATTTTCCTTCTGATAGCAATCACTTACGATTTGTAACACGTGAACGATTTGTTTGGTGCATAAGCGTTGTATAAAGACTTGAGTAAAATAAACAAATGTTATATAAACGAAATCCACAAAATTTTCGAAATTATTTTTAAAGCACACAATTGTAAACTTTAAAATTTGACAATTACATCCCTAAAAATTTTTTTAGCATGACAAAATTCACAAAGAACAATTTGTCATTAAATATTTCAAATTTTAAAAGATTTTCATAATACGATTATATAGGTAGGTAAGGTTTTGCAAATCCTTTTCGAATAATTTATTTGCATTTTATGTATTGAGCTAAATATTGGCATGCGTTTTTAAGGACATTCACGAATTGTATCTTAAAACATTGTGCAAATAGAGTTAATGACTTTTACGCCTCGTCAACAATAAATAAATTAAACTAGTTTGCTAGCAGATAGTTTAAAGGAAATGATAAATATCGATTTTCTTCTCAGAAAGACGGTTTAAGGATATATGTACATACGTAATACTGATTAATATTGTTTACTTCGCAGTCAACAGGAAACCATTCATTTTCCTGGAGTTTCCTCTAGAGTTCTAGGAAAGTTTAAATTCCGTGATGAAATGCTAGAAAACGTAAGCACCATCATAATTTGGCATTGGATAATTATAAACATTTATAAGTTTTGTGTGTGTAGACTGTAAGTCTGATGAAACTTAATAAAGATGTAAATAAATAAATAAATATATTTCCGTAATTAAGAGAAAAATAGTTTTCTTAGAAAAGTTTAATTATGTCGTAATATATTGCAGGAAAATAAACAATATGCAGAGCTAGTTAATTCTAATGTCGCTTTATCTATAGTATCAATATAGATACTAGATAGGTTGGTCACTTTTATCTTTTCAATTCCCTTTTGGAATTTACTGCCTAATCAGTATACTGGATAACTTTGACTACGATTTATTATTAAAATTCCTCCACTCGGAACCATTTTATAAAATTTTAGCATTATTTAATGAATTACAAAAATTCCAAACAACGACTTTTGAACTGTAAGTAATACAAAGAAAATTTAATATAAATATTGTAAATATAATATTTATCCTTAGTGAAAATTAAGTTAAAAAACTAATTGAGTTTTGTTAATTAACAGTTCGTGATAGCTCTGGAAAATATCCTGGCATTTGCCATGGGGACCTATATTGCACAATCTACATTTTGTGAACTTTTGTGTGGAGTTATATTTGTGGCCATTGCTGTAGTTCCGTCCAAAGCTCAAGATTATCCATGGATCAAAAAGACTGAGTATGATTTTCATGCATCAAATGCGACTGTACTATTTGGTAAAACATTTATTGACTTGTATTAGTATTTGGCTTCACACATCAGTTATTCCTTTTCCACTAAAGAAGATTCTCATTTTTCTACCACTACTATATTCTTTTTTCTAATATATTTATTATATTTTCTTATATTTTACAATACTACAGTTGTATTTTCCCAAATAAATCGTCACTCTTAACAAATATTAATACTGTAATTCATTTTAACGGAAAAAAGGCTAACAACTTTTATTATACTTAAAAGATTCCCAAGCTTTCGACAACTATGCTATTGTCATCATCAGGGTATAAATTGGAACGTTATTTTAAACTAATATATGATTTATGATTCTATTGTTTGTTGATAAAAGTTAATAATATGAAAATGTTAATATCAAAGGTAAAAATTAATTGTTGACATAGAGAATGCTTAAATAGGATATTAATCTATCTTTTGTATTAAAGAGGATAGTAAAGGAATCCAAATAGGGTTAATTTCTATTCCTTTATCAAGATTCATCGTTTGTTCAGTGTTACGTATGCAAATACTTTCTTTCATTTTTCTACAAAACGAATCCTTTTCTCTTGCTATAATTGCTTATCTCTTTCTTATAGCAAGAGAAAAGGATTCGTTTTGTAGAAAAATGAAAGAAAGTATTTGCATACGTAACACTGAACAAACGATGAATCTTGATAAAGGAATAGAAATTAACCCTATTTGGATTCCTTTACTATCCTCTTTAATACAAAAGATAGATTAATATCCTATTTAAGCATTCTCTATGTCAACAATTAATTTTTACCTTTGATACTAACATTTTCATATTATTAACTTTTATCAACAAACAATAGAATCATAAATCATATATTAGTTTAAAATAACGTTCCAATTTATACCCTGATGATGACAATAGCATAGTTGTCGAAAGCTTGGGAATCTTTTAAGTATAATAAAAGTTGTTAGCCTTTTTTCCGTTAAAATGAATTACAATGTTATTCAAGGCTGGAAGCATATTAAATATAAATATTAATACTCTAAGTAAAAACAAAGTTTCATTATATTTAATATTCAATGGATATTAATTTCAGACCCGAAGAAAGTGGTAATTTGTTCAGTTGACGCGGATTCTGCGTATTTGAAAGATGACGGAAAATACATTTTGGAAAATTCGTTTGACGGGACGCCTTGCTCACATCTGGTTTATAGCCGATATTACGTCGATGATATGTTTAATATTATATTAGACAATAAAAATGAAGGTAACAACTGCCTTATAAAATTAAAACATGTACGTCAGATCAAGATAGTTATTAGTAATGGAAATAGTCACATAAGGTAATTTTCGAGCTAAAACTGGTTTTCCTGCTTTTTGAGCATAATTTTATGTGTATCTACATTTTCCCAGTTATATTGTATAGTATCAAAAAGTATAATAATGTAATTAATGTTGCAGAAATTTTGAGAAAAACTCGAAACTTGACTTCAAAATATCCTCATTTAAAAATTATACTGGAAATTTCATTGAAGGATTTGAAAAGAGACCAGCAAGGGATAGTTGAATTTCTCAAGCAATTAATGTCTTCAGGACAAAAGCGATACAAATTCACCAGTAACATTAAAGAGCTGCAAAAGTAAGTTTTTTACATTCTGAATATATTTTGACGTTGATTATCATAATATTTTTCAAAGAACGTCTAAAAATAATTTAGGGAGAAAAAAGTACATAGTTATTGCTTCTGTATTATTTTCTCGCTAATAAGATTAACTTGAGTATGTATTTTTCAGGCGTTACGGAATTAATGGGATATACCTTGACCTTACCTTCTTTTATTATACGTCCACTATAGCGGAATTCAAGCTGCTAGCAAATGTAAGCAATAATGAATTTTAAAATTAAGTAACAATAACCGGCTTACGCTTTTTGCTGTAAAAACTATTTTACAACTATTTTACTAGTTTTAAAAAACTATTTCACTTTTCTATTTTAAATATTCTATACAACATGGAAAAGCATTATCTGATTAATATGAACCCATTTTTGAATTTTAGGAGTTTAGAGATGCATTTTCTGGAAACGAAAAGTTCATTCTAGCAATTCAAGTTCCTATATCAGTACAAAATAATATACGTAATTACTACAGAGCTCTTTCTGACGTCAGCAAAATTTTTGACTTTGTTTTTGTCCGTGCATATGATTTTTACTGGCACACGGGAGAGGGATTCTTAGCTGTAAATGCGGCTCCTCTGTATTCAAGTACTCCTAACGACAACAATATCTACGATAACTTACAATATCTTATCACTACAATGAGAATAGATCCAGAGAAAGTGATTTTGCAAATGTCTTTCGTTGGCCGAACGTACACTTTAATTTCAGCTGTGAATACTTCCGGATTGTTTGACGACACAAGTGGAATTCACTTTAAAGGCCCTTTTCATAATGAAAATAGATTAGGCTATTGGGGATATAATGAGGTATTGTGACTATATTTCTTAAAATTATAGCATTATTTGTACACAACTGTTTCTATAAAATTTCTCTGCAATGCATTTTTATGAGCATAAATAGTAATTTTTGGTTAATTTTGTTAATTTTGATAAAAATATAGGGTGAAATTTTATCTTATATTGCTTGAATAGTCATTAATTCTACAGCGCTGACCACAAGTCACGCACCATAGGGAATTAGCATTAGGTACTTTGTATGAAAATGCCTCTCGAACACTTTGAGTGTCATTTTCAAACATTACATGCATTTTCCTATGGTGCTTGACTTGTGGTCAACTCCGTATTTGGTATTTAGATATGTTCAGAAGCACTGCACAATGAAAATTCTCAATGGAATATGTATTGGGATGAAAAGGCTATGAGTCCATTTGCAAAATCTGGGACGCGTTGGATCACTTTTGAAAACCCAAGAAGTGTTATTTTAAAAACCAAGTTAGCTCAGCAACTGGGCTTAGGAGGAACGTTTTCCACTTTCATCGATGCCGACGATTTTGAAGGACGATGTACAAATGTCACATATCCCCTTCTCAGGTCAATTAATTTAGTTGATGAAACACTTAACGATTCTCTAGTCTGTTCAATGTACGAAAAAGAAAACGTTACGGACCCAAGAACAATTATTTCCTGCAATTTTTATGTTAAGCATGTTCGGATAAACGACACTGTTGAAATTCAGTGTATTGTTGAGGGATACAATGAAGTGACAATAAATTGGATGAAAGTAAGTGCTGAAATTTTACTCATAATTTGTATATTGCATTTAAAACTTGTTTGTTAGCATTTTAAAGACGAAAATAATATTTTTGTATTGTTTCAAGGTTACACAGGCAAATAACGAGGAAATTAGAACAATTAATTCTTCAGAGCTGTCATATACTAAAAACCATTGTTCCTCAAACCGCTACACGGTGTCTAAATTGCAGTTGTTTATTAACTCGGAAAAGGATATCGGAAAATACGTCATTTTGGCAAGTAATGTGAAATCAATGGCAAACAGTTCAATCTTTATTGCACTTCAAGATCACCCGTGTAAGTTTTTGTGCATTTGTTTTCCTTTGTATTGTTTAAACTGATTTGTTATGATTATTACCGTAAAAATCGTATTTATTACAGATGTTGTTTCGGATGACAATATCTGGATCGAAGAAACGAAAATGGAATTCCCGTTAATTAACAAAAATGATATAAGTGGTGAAGTCAAGAATCTTAAAAAAGACTTATTCACATATAGTGTAATACAATATACTGTAGTAGTAGTAATTAACTATATTTTAATTGCAGCATATAAATTATACGAAGTGGATCCTGTTGTTTTCTGCACTATGGATTGGCGAAATCAAAAAAGAAATGTAACTGAAACCAGTGACGAAAATTTTATACCGTTTTTAAATACATTTGATGGAAATCTATGTACTCACATCGTCTTCAGCGAAGCTTTAATCGATAGTCAACTTGGCATTACAAAAAATTCTCAATTTGGTAAGACATTCAACATGAGAACATACAAATTAATTTGAAAAACACCCCTAAATACTTTTATTCATAAAATGTGCCATATTTAAAACACTTAAAAGATTGCATAATATTTGTATTGTATAAAACAAAGTAAAGTAAAATAAAACTTCATGTAATGATATTTATCTCAGAATTTCAAATTACTAATGCGGTGGCAAATCTTAAGAAAAGATACACTCATTTAAAATTTTTGGTGGAACTATCTTCAATTTACAAAAGCAAGCCCAGACAAATGAAATCGCTGTTCTTCTCCACAGAAGAAGATCGATCAGTATTATATACTGCCATAAAAGCCTACTTAAAGTAAATATTAACTAAAGACATATTTTTGAAATAATTTTGGAAGACACAATGTTATATAATATTATAATTATTTTTTAATATTGTTATTATTTAACAGGAAATTCCAATTAAACGGAGCCGTTCTTCAACAGTTTTACTATTACCATAACGGTGCATCTACTTTTCAACTCTTTACAAATGTAATTCCTGATTCTAATACTATAAACTAAATCTGCATTGTGGCATTGTAAATGATCGCAAACTGAGAGAAATAAGTACCCTACTTGCCGAATTAATACCACTGGGTATTATTGTTTCAAATTTTTAAGAAATGTGGGCATTAGGCGCCCTGGTGTTACTTTTACGGGAGAGGGAATTATTTTCAGTCCAGAATTTAAAAAAATTAAATCAAAATATTCGCAAAAATCAAAAATGAATTTTTCAGAAAAATGGTTTTTTAGAAAAATTTACGTATCGACAGTGTCCTATTTTTCGGAAATTTCTACTTTAAGTACCTTATCAAGACAAATAAATTACGGGGATTTTTAATTTCATAGTGTAGTTTTATGTATTTAAATAAGCGATACCATGGAATTATTTTGAATGGGGGTATTAATTTAGCAAGTATAGTACTTCATTTTTCACGATTTTAATTTATCTCGAAGGAATTAAGCGGTTCATTCCATAAAGATGGCTTTCTTATTGGAATGGAAGCAGAAATCTCTGGGAGAATAGAATGTGCAAACCGCCTTTTGAGATCAAAGGACGACACATGCAACAATTTCGATTTCATTTCTCTGAAAGCGCACAGATTTACTCAATCGGAAAGTAAATCTACAAAATACAACTTCCCACTTTCTTCGGAACTCAATAAGAACACAATAGAAGGCGATCTAAAACGCATTATTGATGTTCTGGGTGTAAATTCAAGCAAATTGGTTCTTCAAATTCCATTTTTTGGTGTCGGTTATACACTTGAAAATCCTTCAGCGTATCCATTTGGTTTTAATAGTTTGACAAACTCTTCCCACCAAACTGAAATGCCTTATAATCAGGTAAGTTCCAAAAATACAGATAAAAAATACATTCCGTAATACAAAATGAATTCTCTGGAGGCATAAATGTAGCATTTTTCTATTCTCAGATTTGTTCTTCCATTTTATCGGAATATAAAAAATACAATGAAACCTGGAAAATGTATTGGGACCACAAAGCAAAAGTTCCATTTCTGAAAAATGGAAAGGAGTGGATAAGCTTTGATAATTCGAGGAGCATTTACGAAAAGATGATTATTGTTGCAAAGAATCGTTTAAAGGGAGTTATGATTAGATCAGTCAACCAGGATGACATTTTTGGAAACTGCTCAACTATTTCATTTTCCTTGCTTCGAACAGTTGATTCAGCAATCAAGCAAACAATGGTTCCCAAATCTTCCACTTTGGCAAATTTAACTTTGTGGTATATCATTGGATCAACATTAATCATTCTTTTTGTGACCCTCACCGCTGCTGCTATGATTTACAGAAAAAGAAATAGAAATGACGTAATTTTTTATATATTTTGTATTTACGTACATATTTCGTGTTATTTAAAACATGATTAGATACTTATTTTTCTATAATTAACAGGAAATTAATGTTTTGTAATTAATTTGTACAGAATGTATTGTCTCATCTTGAAATTAGACATTTCAGACAAGGTTATGCTGATGCTTCGACCCAATACGAAGATATTTCTCACGTGCAATCACAACCGTATGACATAACTTACGAAATTCTATCAAATCGCTACGAAATAGGTGACAAAGCTGTCCATTTTTCCTCAATTCTTCCCAAGATGCTTTCTTTTCCAATTAGTTAATTGCGGCTACTTTATTTAAGTGATTTATTTTGGGTTAATTTACCCAAGCTCAAATTTATTTCATTTATAATACTTTTTTGTATTAATTTAAGTTTCAAATGCTTGTAGACCATTCAAGAATACTCGGAAGCGGACAATTTGGAATAGTCTTATTGGGATCCATTAAAA
Organism: Yoshiicerus persimilis; assembly: GCA_020352615.2. NCBI lineage: Eukaryota > Metazoa > Arthropoda > Collembola > Entomobryomorpha > Tomoceridae > Yoshiicerus > Yoshiicerus persimilis. The sequence goes on from CM036941.2 coordinate 4,154,743, forward strand.
ATTCGTTCGATAAAGTAGCCGTAAAGAGTGTTAAGCCTGGATCAAACAAAGAATACATTAACTCTCTTTTGACTGAATTAAAAATTATGATTTATCTGAATAAACATCCGAATATTATTGGTCTCGTCGGTGCATCTACAACAAAATTACACAGAGGTATAAAAATCATAGTTCCACTCAAAATTAAGGAATTACTATTTGAAGTTATATGACAAATAAAGAATTGCACTTCAAAGGATTTTTACAGCATTTTCCGAAAATGACATCAAAATCGGGATACCCATTTTTTCTGGTAAATAATGTAGTAAATTGGGTTTTCCAACAGGAATTGTGTACATCTTCGTGGAATATTCGCCAATTGGAAGTCTTTATGATTATTTAAGGAAGTCACGAGATAGTTTCTTTTCTCTCATAAATGATGATGTAATCTACAATAATGTGGAGTAAGCTGATACATGACGTTCTTCATTTTTTATTCATTGTACAAAGTAATTTAATCTTTATTAAATTATTTAACCTTCATTTACTAATGCAGACCTACGAAAAGAAAAAGTCGCATGTTGACAACGGGGGATCTTCTGATTTGGTCCTATCAAATTGCATCAGGTTTACACCATTTATCAACAAAAAAAGTACAGTTGGACTACCAATCATAAAAATATGATTACTTTTGAGCAATTTTAATAAAGTTTTATTCATGTTAAATATATTATTGATATTTTTTATTTCTTTTTCTGTTTTAGATCATTCATGGAGATCTGGCAACACGAAATGTTTTAATGTTTGAAAATAATGTGGTTAAAATATCAGATTTTGGCTTGTCGAGGAAACTTTACGATTACAATTACGTCAAGAAGAATTCGGTATGATATTCTAATTAGTTACTGTGTTTATTTTTTCCAAACCTTATAATTTATTATTGTTTTATTACTATCTTGCTTAGGAACCACTGCCATGGAGATGGATGGCAATTGAATCTCTTCGGGATATGACGTTCTCCGTCCAATCGGACATTTGGTCTTATGGAGTGACATTGTGGGAAATGTTTTCCCTGGCCGAAGTTCCTTATCCCGGCTTGAAATGGACAATTGACTTTACGGACATGCTGCAAGAAAAGCTTCGACTTCCCAAACCTAAACATGCGAATTCTGACTTGTTAGTTTGAGTTAATATTTTATAGCGTTTATTGTAATATACCGTTGAGATTCTTTAGTACTTATTAATTAAAGATTTATCAAATATACATTACCTAATGATTTAATGATGAAAAAATAATGAATTAACTTTTTAGGTACGAATTTATGCTGGAATGTTGGAGAGAAAACCCTAAGGAACGTCCTACTGCAGAGACTGCTCGTAATTTTTTTTATAAATTCGCACAGGAAGAGAAAACTTCTGATCAGGTACTTTTATATATTGTTCTAAATATAATAATAAATATCAAAATGGTCTACTTACAATAATTTGTGACTTACACTTCTAGGACGCCTACACTGTAATCCAAGACGGTAATAATTACGTGTGAGCTGAATAATTTTCCACCTGTTGGCAAATTTAAAAGAATAAAGTTTTCCCGAAATATTCCAATAGCATCACAATATATATCTTATACAATTATTTGTTAAGTGTTAATAATTTCTCAAGAAAATATCTTTTATTATTATAATATTACATTCGCTATTCCTCTTTCAATCCTAAAATATTGTGGAGCAGTCAATCAGAGTACATATTGAAACAAATTACCGTAATAAATCTTTAAAATGGCTTAATTGTATAGACATCTTGTACGTTTCAGTTATAACTAAATTAATTTCTTTAAATTTATTTTTCGTAATAGAGTAATTTAGAGTTTAAAAATCCAGTTAGTGGTTAAACTTTTTGTCTAATCTTCTGTCTTTCTTCAAGAAATTGGATTTTATTGATTGATAATAAGATATAGCAGAAGGTTCAATGCTTATTTGTCTGATTTGTTATATATCATTTTTCAATTCTCGTGATGAAAGTTTACTGTTATTAGCATTAGTTTTCTGTGATGTGATTCTGTGATTAGTTTATCAAGTAACAGCATTAATCATGCCTGCCAAAAAATCTTCAAACAAAGGTGTGTAATATTCATTGATAAATAAACTGATTGTATTTAACAATAACACTGGCATTCAATTCATATTTTCAAATACCGATTGTTGTTTAATGGAAGAGATGTGAAAACTTTGATGCAGAGGCATTATAACTGGCATTGAAAGGTTTTTTAGTCATTCGCGTTGACTACTACATAGTCCAAATCCATTAAATTTCAAAATCCTCAACCCAAGTTGTGCAAATGTCGTCCCTAAAAAAGTTGAACAGATTCTCACTATATATGTACAAAGTTATTATCTAAAAATAGGGAAAAGTTTCAGAATTTGTTGTGCTCTCTAATTCCATCATAATGGGGTTTGCACAAGTTGTAAAAGTTAAACATAGTTGAAAGTGATTTGCCACTTTTTAGAACGAAAAAATTGGCATATCGGATATTAATATAATCGAGTTTAAGAAGGACAAAAATATTTAACTATTGTCACAATCTACTCAGATATATGCATCAACAAACCACCCAATTAGCAATACAATATATGCATATTAAATGTGCAACGAGTCAACATCCAAGAACCTACATTAACACGAAGAGCTGTTCTGCTGTTCTACAAAGGCAGTCGTGTAGCAATTTTCTCTCCAAAGCCAAAACAAGTTATTTTATTGCGTTGGGTGTAACCATTTACATAAGTCAATGCATTATAATTGGTTGCATAATGCAATTCGCATTCATGACCGACAACTAACTTTATAACATACGTTCTTGACACTGACAGCATTACTGTTGTTGTGTTATACTATATTTCCTTAATTGAACTACTGTGAGCATGTGTGTATGTGCATATATAGGTAGAGCATTGAGAGGACGACATATAATGTTATAAATGAGATATGACCTTTTTGAATTGCATTCATCTTTGTAATTGAATTTATTTGTGTGAGGAGTGAAGAGTGGAGTTAACTTGGGTGGACATTCAGCATTTGAATTTTTTGTAAAACGATAATAGATATTTTTTAAGATTCTATCCGGTTTGTAAAATTTCTGTTTATTTGTTGGCATTCTGTTAAATATCGAAATATAGATTGACTGGCGTTTGAGATATGATAAAATTTGCATTCAATACACGTGCTTTAACACATTCATAATTAATAATTAGGGTGAACGACATTTAAGAGATTTAAAAATAGACGAATTGAAATACTTTTCCAAGAAAGTTTAATTGAATTAAAACATACATTCTTAGGACGTATAAATGTAGTCTAAATATAAGCAGCATCTATTTATTACTAAAGCGAATTGAAATAACAGGACACGATTTATGCTCACTTTCCTGTAGTTTTCTCTAAACTAAAAACAGACAGACATTTCCTTACATACCACATTTATTTATAACTGGGATTTCAGTTAACTTCTTTGAATTATATTAAATAGCATTTCCTGACACCATTTCAAAAGTTGTAATGCCACATTTTGTGAATTGTAAGGTGTTATACTATTTTTGGCAATTGTTGTCTTACCGCCGTGAAGATTATAAGTGTATCATAGTTGAATCTTGCACCAAATGAGATTCAATTTTTTGCAATTATATTAGTAAGTAGTAATGTTATTCGATTCCAAATAAGATATTTGTACCAATAAATATGTTTTACTAGATTTAAAAGTGTTACTTATTTTTCAAAGGATTTTACTGGAATTCGTTTTTCTTGTAAACCTGTATGCAAATCAAATTACCGTAAAGTTAAAGTAATGAATCTTTAAAATGGCTTAATTTATAGACAACTTGGGCGTTTTAGTTCTATTTAAAAGTATTATCTTTAATTTCATTTTTCCTAATAGAGCAATTTAGACTCGAAAAATATAGTTGGCGGTAAAATATTTTGCCTAATCTTCTGTCGTTTTTGCAAAAAATTGCTTTCATTTATTGATGATAAAGTAAGTCAGCAAGTTGAATGTCTATTTGTCTGATTTATTATCATGATATTGTTTATCCCCAGTTTAGTATTATTAGCATTAATCCCTGATTTATATACGTTTATCAAATGCCAACATAATTCATTGACCCTGACAATATTCAAATCATCTAATGCTGTAGATACTAGTTAGAAATATACTTTTTGCACTGCAATGATTTATAGTTGCACATCCTTAAAATTGCGTAAACAGAATTCTCACTGTGTAACAAATAATTATGCACAAATAGGACAAATTATTTGCAGAAAGTGTGTTATGCTTTGAAATCTGCAAATTTGTTAACTTTCAAATCAACATTAAGCAGAATAGATCAGACTGAAATGTAATAATATACAAAATATCGTCTCTCTTCTTCAGAAAAGTGCTAAAGCTTTTGTCAATTCAAAAAACCGCACAGCAAAATTTATCATTTCACTTTAATTCCTAATAGTGAAACCACACGGCCAAGTTAATAAACTCCTATGCGAAACAGAAGATAAAACTCATTAAAATGTTGAATGCATGATTCAACAAATAGTGTTAGCGGTTGCTGCTAAACTTATTTCAGATGTAATGGTAGTCCATGTGTTACAATGGCGTTACTTTTAGAAAACAATCATGTTGGCTTAGCGCCTAAATAATTGATCAATTGGTCTGCTAACCTTTCTTAAAAACGGAATTTAATATGGTCGGCATTCCTCTAATATTCGCTAGCCCAAATTGTCACAATTTCTATCATTTTTTCAAAGTATGAATTATGTACCCTTTCAGTATTTTTTAAAAGAAGAACGTACAATTATTTTCTATTGCATTGCAAGATAAACAATCGGTGCTATTGAGAAATCACAACTGTAATTTAATGCAAGACCAAATAATGGAAAATTAACGGAGGGAAATTAAATATTGGAAACAGTTTGTGGCTTTACAGAAAATGATAATAATGACCCAGCAGATTTAGGAAAAATGCAATTGGCTTACCGAATCTCAGAAGACAGAAGGCGATATACTGTATTATTGTCACAGTTTAAATAAAGATATGCACTATTAGGGATTATTCCATGATCAATAACAAAATGCATTTTAATGTAATGTTGTAACTTAAAAGTACAACGACTCACAGTTTCTAGTATCTACAACAACATCAAGACAAGGTATTCTACATTCTAATTATGGTAGTCGTAAAACAATACTTCTTTCGCAAACACACAAACAAGTTATTTAAATGCATTTGCTGTAATAAGTTAAATAACACAAAATAAATTATTATTACATGTATGGCACAAATGAACTTCATCGCATAATGTTTTTGATACTTGCAGCATTACTGCAGTTATAGTATTTAATTAATCTTGTGAAGATGCCTGCATGTACATGTCATTGCATCTGAGAAGACGGCATAAATGTAAATGTTATAAATGCGGTACATGACGTTTGTTTGCCATGACATTCACTTTTGTATTTGAATGTAACATTGCAAAGTAGTATATGCAAGGTATGGTACGATGCATATTAAAAGTTGCATTGGTTTATTGTTGGCTTGCATTCGCAAAAAACTGAAAGTATAAATACCGATGTATTTTCATTAAAATGGTCAATTTCCATAAAACAAGTAAAGACAACACACACACACAGTAGCCTTATTAGCTACAAATATCATAGATTCAAAAACTCTAGTCAATTTAACTTTTCTTGGGTAAAAAACATTCATTCAAAAGTTGTCAACAAATAATGAGATCGTGGGTATGTACACAACATAGTAATTTTGTACAACCTATCTATAGATACTAAAAATTTAAATTTTATAATAATATTAGTGTTGTATTTTAATTTCAGCTAATTTTGTGTGTTCTTGTAAACAACGGAATCAATAGTGGACATGCGCGAATTGATTACGGACAACATGGTAGCATTAGTTAAACAGTTACCCATTTAATTAGTTAAATGGGTAACATTAGTTACCCATTTAATAATTATTATTGGATATAAAATAAAAATTTGTATACTTTGATTTATTTTTACTTTTCAGGTTCACAACAGGTATGGAAAAGTTTATCTACAGGCGTACTCTAAATAATTTATTTCATCGCTATTAATAGACAACCTAGTATGAAAAATCTGTTTTACTCCTGCGGTCATTTAGGAGTTGTGGATTAATTTTTAAAATGTGTAAATTTTTAATTTGAAAATTAAGATTACTGTTTAAACAGTTATTGGTTTACAAACTGCAAATAAAATTAAAATGACTAAATTGATTATATAGCTAATGATCTGAAACGTAAAGAGGGTCAGCTTTGTCGAATTAAAAAATTTATTTAACTGATTTAAGAAGTAGGACAGACTTTTTCACACAATTAAATTAAGCGCAAAAAATCTTTGCATTATGACTATAGTACGATTTTTAATAGTTGAGACTAAAAAATTCCCAAAGGTTATCTGAAATGAAAATTTTGAAAAATCACTGAATTCAGAAAACAGTGTGCTCTTTTTCTGCATTTTTTGCATAAAAATTGCTGTTGTCATAGATAGCAGTCCATTTTTGCTAATTACAACCCTTTTAACAATGCATATTGTTTTACATGTAAAGGTGTACCAAAAAGTCTCAACTATTAAAAATCGTACTATAAATTCTGTGCTTAGATAACATTTTTTGGTAAGCACATTGATGTTTCTACCTTATGCTTTTTATCTCCTATTCGTGATGATTGAAAAGTATTATATTGATTATGGCCACATATTAAGCAGGTGAGCAAAATTAGCTACAGTGGCTACGGAACTGAGGTGTTTTCTCCTGAACAAGACGGACCTGTTGATACCGCAACACGAGTAGAATATCCTTGCAGAACTCCAAACGGGGAACCTTCCCGATGTAGTCGATATGTTCATGGATTTAGACCTGTTGGAAGCGATACAAGCCCATTTTCGAATTTTGGAGCACCTGCGCTCAATGAGTTATACGGCGCCCCTATTGTAAATCCACTAGAAGTTGTTTATCAGCCGATCATAAATAGCGTTTCAGAAATTGGAAAGCCAACTATAACTAATTCGATCCCCATTTGGGAGTACCATGACAAATTAGTAAAACGGAAGGTTTTTGTTCCTCAACAAGGATATCAATGAAAAATTCCTAGTCGTACTGTAGTTAGAGATATCTTTACAATTCACTTTAAATTTTTGAATACTTTAATAGAAAGTGTTTGATTTTTTTCCAGATGTATGTAATGTATTTAATTTTGGAATTGGGTTTAAAACTAAGGTACTTTATTGTCATGTGTTGAATGGAAAAATTACTTACAAATGATTATCATATAAGTTTTGTAATATCGGCAGGGTGAATTTAATGCAGCAATAGAGCTGAAACGCGTTCGTATAAAAATATAAAAATAAACCAAGGAAATAAAGTTATTGCAAGAAATAACACATAATAATTATATTAATACGTATTTTTCAACCACAAAGACAACTGCAATAATTTCAATGTTTCGGGTGGGATACACCTGGTGACATGGTTCAGTGTTTTTAAGAAAAAAAAGGGAAATGTTGTGAAATGTGGAAAATTGAATTTATATTCCCACTTACCAAAAGTAATAACAATTTCAATAAATAATTTCACTAATACCTTACACAATGACTTCGAGAATTTCCGCAATTGGATATTTTTCCATTGTCCAGGTTTTCTATTGCTATAGCACTACAAGCTTCTATATGCCTTAAAGACTATCTATCCATTATCGCTTATTCGTACAACTGATTTTTATATATGCAAATACGTCACTATATTCTTCGTCTACGACATAACGTGGAGAAATAACGGAATACTTCTGATTCTAAACTATAGCTTAGCGGAGAAGACTATGTAGAAGACTTGCATACTCAACTACCTAAGTGATTATCAAGTAATTAGCATTTACTTGTTAGTACTGTGTTTGGGATTCCAATGGGCTATGCATTGGTAGAAGATATAGTTTGACATGAAAAGTCTTTGTTTTTATGTCCTTGACCTCTAAGTTCGTTACTTCTTGACCGAAATGGTAGCAGTCTTGACCGAAATGGTAGCAGTCTTGACCGAAATGGTAGCAGTCTTGACCGAAGTGGTAGCAGTCTTGACCGAAATGGTAGCAGTCTTGACCGTTAAGTCAATGAATCGTTTTTCATCACAGTTTTCGCGGAATGAATCCATTGATGGTTTCTAAGACTGAATGCTGAGTATTTAGTGAAGCAATATCTAATAATGCATATAAATTTCCTTCAATTGTAATCAACATTTGGTAATCATTTCCTATAGTTTCCTCTACAGAAGCGTAAGTTAATATTTCACTTGGTCTTTGGACAACTTGAAAATCCCATTACGAAATTGCAACTACGCAAATACTTGAGGTCTCTGCTCGCAAATAAGGCTACAATATTGTTTCTACGAAATCCTAATCCGAAATGTAGTTATGTTGTAAAGTAGCATGATTACAACAAAGTATATATACTACACGACTAGTTATTACTAATGCCGTTTTATTCCTACAAAACTTGTACAGAGATTGATCACTTCGATTTTCCAAAGATTTGCATTTTAAGTATTCTTCTGAATCCATTTAATACCGTTTATTATTGAAAAACGATTTAATAGTACCAGGTTAATGTAAATTAAATATTGTATTTTTGGATAATATTTACCCAAATTCTGTAAAATACTAGATTCTGGCATCACTTGAAAGTTTACTTATTTGCCATGGTGGCCTCCGTTGTACAATTTACTGTTTGTAAATTATTGCTTGGAATCTTAACTGTGACAATTGCTCCATCCGAAGCGAAGAAGAAGAAAGATGAATGGATCAGAGAGATTGAGTATGATTTTCTTGCATCAAATGAAGCTGTACATTTTGGTAATTATTATAACTTAACTACCCAAAAACAATTATAAAAATCCTCATTTCGTCACAACTAATTATTTTGCCCTACTGTTAACTTCACTGTAAGCAAAGGCTTAAGATTCCATAATATATTTCCGGTAATTTGAAATAAGATTGATTTTAGACCCTGACAAGGTGGCCATGTGTTCAGTTGACGTGGATTCCGCGCATTTTAAAGGAGATGGTCAGTACGTTCTAGAAAATATGTTTGACGGGACTCTTTGCTCACATTTAGTGTACAACCGATATTACGCCAATGACATGTTTAATATTACGTTAAACGATAAAAATAAAGGTTAAAATTGCTAAATTACAAAATATATAGTGGAAATATAAATAAAACAGTAAAATTAAATATTACAGAAATATTGGAAAAAACGCTAAATCTGACATTAAAATATCCGCACTTAAAAATTATGCTGGAAATATCTTTGGGGGAGCGTGAAAGAGACGAGCAGGCCATGGCTGAGTTTACAAGACAATTATTGTCTTCTCAACAAAAACGATTTGACTTCATTTTTAACATCAAAGAGCTACAGAAGTGAGAAGTTTCCAAAATGCACTCGCACAATGTTGGTCGCAGTCGCAGCCAAACATCGATATCGTAGTCGGCATTCCTTACCCTAAGTTTGAAAATGAAGTCATTTCTCTGCAAATTCACCAATTTTGAAGATTTTTTGCAATGAAAAAATCTATTTCACTTTTATTTTTTCCGGCGGCTAATTTATACATCCTGGTGATAAATACTGATCATTTTTTCATTCTGTTTTTTTATTTATTTTAAGAAACTTAGGACATTACATTTAAAACGGGGTGGCGTTGACTACCAAGAAATTAGTTTGGAAAGATTTTACTTCAATGAAATGACAAATCTGACTTTTACCGAAATATAGCAAGTATTAAGAGTACAAAAACAATTTAAATGCTTTACAATCGCGTAAAATCCGTGTTATCTGCAAAAGTTGCGAGTTTACAGAAAAATTACTTCATCTTAGAATTTTGATATTGAAATTAATTGAGGTTGTTACCCCAAGTGGCTGGAGAAGACCAATAAGGGATGAATATTTCCCGTGAAAATGCGTTTATTATTTTGTAAACTTGAATACGTATGTTTTCAGATTCTATGGAATTCATGGGATACATTTTGACATTACCTTCTTTTACTATACAGCGGATGTATCAGAATTCAAGCTTTTCGCTAATGTAAGCAAAAAAGGAATCATAAAATTCAGCGCAATGAAAAAAATTCCCATTTTATGCTTATGCTGTTTTCCTATACCAAATCAAAGCTTATTTTCTTCCTCATTCTTTTCAAGGTTGTTTGTTAAAAATAAATTCACTTTATTCATAAATGATAAATATGAAATATCTTTGAATTATAGGAGTTAAGAGATGCATTTTCTGGTAGCGGAAAATTCATCCTGTCAGTTCAAGTTGTTTTAGCAAACCGAAATAACATCCGCGATTACCACAACGCAATCACTGAAATGAGCAAAATTTTTGATTTTGTGTTTGCTCGTGGATATGATTTTTACTGGTATTTAGCAGGCCGATTCCTGGCTGCAAATGGAGCCCCTTTGTATTCCTCTATTGCAGGCGACGATAATATCTACGATAACTTACAGTATCTCATCACTACAATGAGAGTAGATCCGAAGAAAGTGATCTTGGAAATTCCTTTCATTGGTCGAACGTATAGTTTAATTTCACCTGTAAATACTTCCGGATTGTATGAAGGCACAAGCGGAATTTATTTTCTAGGACCGCTTAGAACTGAAGACAAACTAGGTTATTGGGGATACAATGAAGTACGGTGACAATGTTTCATAAGATACACTATTTAAAACATCCGACATTTATTTTTTGCTTTGCCTAAAAATATAAAATTTTCTCCAACAATGTTTAGAGATAGTAGTCATATGTCAAATTACATTACTGTGTCTACTTCTGTTTTGCTTTTAGATATGTTCAGAAATGTTGTACAATCAAAATCCTAAGTGGAAAATGTATTGGGATGAGAAGGCTATGGCCCCATTTACAAAATCTGGCACCCGTTGGATCACTTTTGAAAATCCTAAAAGTGTTACTTTGAAGGCCAAGTTGGCTCAGCAACTGGGTTTAGGAGGAACGCTTTCTGCTTTCATAGATGCCGACGATTTTCGTGGGCGGTGTACAAATGTCACAAATCCAATACTCCGTTCAATTAATTTAGTTTCCGAAACACTTAACGATTCTCTAGTCTGTTCAATGTACGAAAAAGAAAACACTACGGATCCAAGGACAATTATTTCCTGCAACTTTTATGTTAAGCATGTTCGGATAAACGATACTGTTGAAATTCAGTGCACTGTTGAGGGGTACAATGAAGTGACAATAAATTGGATGAAAGTAAGTGCTGAACTTATGATTTAATATTGCACAAAACTTGTTTAGTATTTTGAAGACGAAAATATTTTGTATTGTTTAAAGGTTACACAAGGCAAAATTGCAGAAATCATAACGAACAATTCTTTAGAATTGCCAACGACTTCGAAAAATTGTTCCACTTACAGGTACACGGTTTCCAAACTGGAATTGTTCATTGACTCGGAGAAGCATATCGGGAAATATGTCATTGAGGCAACTAATGTGAAATCAATAGCAAACAGTTCAATCTTTATTGCACTTCAAGATCATCCATGTAAGGTTTTATCCACCAGATATCCTAAGTATTGCTTACTGGTAGGTTATCATTATTATGCATGTTTACTACAGTTGTTGTTTCGGATGATAATATCTGGATCGAGGAAACGAGTTTGGAATTTCAATTGGTCAACAAAACTTCTATAAGTGGTGAAGTCTAAATTAAATTAATCATTAGCATGCTATATCACTGTACCCTACATTGGTATGCTACAGTAATTCAGTTAGCAAAAAATTAACCCAATGCAATAGGTGTTAAAATAGAAGACTAACATTATTTTAATTATAGCATATAAATCATACGAAACGGATCCCATTGTTTTCTGCACTATGGATTTGGGAAACCAGCAAAAAAAATTTAAATCAACCAAGCGACAACAATTTTAATTTGTTTTTAAGCACCTTTGATGGAAGTCTATGTACTACCATTGTCTTCAGCAACGCTTTAATTGATAATCAATTTAGCATTAAAAACGATTCACAATTTGGTAAGCCATTCAATTTACGAATAGATAGTGGATACATTGTAAGAAACAAAGCAGTCAAAGTAGTTTTATTTGCAGGGTTGGCCAAAATACTTCAATTCGAAAATACAAAATACAAAATACTTTTCAAAATTAGTGAAAATACAAAATGCAAAATACAAAATACTTTTCAAAATTTGTGAAAATACAAAATACAAAATACAAAATACTTGTGACAAATTAGTCAAAATACAAAATACAAAATACTTCGCTCGAACTTCCACAAAATACAAAATACAAAATATTTAATCAAAATACTTGATAAAATACAAAATACTGCAATATTTTCAATTCTTTATTTCAACTTTAATTACCGATTTACAATCATAATTTAATGTAATACTACTTTAGTATTACATTAAATTAATTGATTGATTACAATTTAATGTAATACTACAATTTAATTTAATATTACAATTTAATTTAATACTAAAATTTCATTTAATATTAGCTATTTAATTTAATAATTCAAATTTAAAAGCCGCATCAACGAATTTCAAGCAATTTAGTAGTAATTGATTTTCAGAAGAGTCTATTTCTCAAAATTTAGGTAACCCAGTTTACGTCTGAATGAAATTTCAGTATAAAGTAGTGAAAGAGTATTCAAATTTCAGATATCTTTGCTTGCTAGTTGAGACTAAAGTTGCCCGAGTCTTAGTAAGAATACCCTCTGAAACGATATCCAAACACAAAGCGTGCGCATGCACGTTTTTCTGCAGACAAAGTATTTTGTATTTTCTCAAGTATTTTCACTATTCGGGGCAGACACTTATTTATTCAAAATACAAAATGCAAAATACAAAATACTTTGCAAAATTTGTGAAAATACAAAATACAAAATACAAAATACATTTGACAAATTAGTCAAAATACAAAATACAAAATACTCCGCTCGAACTTTCAGAAAATACAAAATACCACCAGTATTTTGTATTTTGTATTCTGACAAAGTATTTTGGCCAACCCTGTTTATTTGTAAATGCATTCTTTTTATGTTTTTTTAAAACCAATATTATACTTAACAGTAGAAAGGAAAATATTGCTTGTGGTTTGCTTCCCTTATAAATCGACGGTTTTTACACAAAAATTGTCATTTTTCTATATGAATAATCAATTTAAAATAGAAATATTATTTTACGAAAAGAATCCCAACTCAATACAAAAATCATTATTTTCTCATACGTATTTACTTTTTCCACATAAATAAACTTTAAAACTTTGCTTACAAAATTAGTATTAGTGGAGAGGAAAATTTAATTATGAGATAATAATTGTGTCTTCATCAATAAACACAAATTAAAAAGGATGATGATTTTTGAGAAAAGCAATTTTACGCATAGGAAAATGATTTATCGTGTATTGAATGATGATTCGTTTGTAAATTAGGGAAAAGGACAATGGAAACTGATTATTATTTTGGTTGCAAAACAATATTTTAAATGATCGTATTAATCGCAGAATCTCAAATGTCTACTGTAATGGAAAGCCTAAAGAAAAATAATCCTTATTTGAAATTTATGGTGGAGCTATTTTCAAAAAATTACAAAGATACATCTGTAAGCGGAAAGAAATTGCTCGTTTCTTCGTCAGACGAAATTCGTTCACTATTATTCACTGCCATAATATCATATTTAAGGTAATAACCAAACGGCAAAAAATACTTTTATAATAATTCTTTATGATGACATTACTTGACTATTTATAAGGCGATTTGGTTTAAACGGAGCGGTACTTCAACAATTTTATTATTACCAAAGTTGCGCTTTTGGAGCTAAATGGCCAGAAAAATCTGCTTTTCAAATATTTTCCCATGTAATTCCTTTATTTCATATAATTGAGGCATAATACATCATAATGATCCAAACCATAATTTTAGTATTTTATGGTTTTCATTTGGTACGAAGGAACTTTGCGATTTATTCCACAAAGATGGATTTCTTATTGGAATGGAAGCAGAAATTTCCAAGAGCATAGCTTGTGCTGACCGATTTGTGAGATTACCGGACGACACATGCAGAGAATTCGATTTCATTTTTTTGAAAGCACACAGGGTTCTTAAAGCGGAAAGTTACACTACAGAACACAACTCACCACTTGCTTCAGAATTCAATAAAAACTCACTAGAGGGCCATCTAAAACACATTTTTGACGTCGTTGGTATAAAACCAAGCAAGTTGATTCTTCAAATTCCATTTTATGGTGTTAGTTATACACTTGAGAATCCTTCAGCATATCCATTAGGCCTGAACAGCTTGGCAAACACTTCAAATCAAAATGAAATGAACTATAATCAGGTAAGTTGTAAGGGAATGTAAAACGAATTCTCCAGAGAGCATTAATTTAATATTATTTTTCCATTCTCAGATTTGTTCTCTAAGTTTGTCGAGAAACAATGACACCTGGAAAATGTATTGGGACAACACAGCAAAAGTTCCATTTCTGAAAAATGGGAAGCAGTGGATAAGCTTTGATAATTCAAGGAGCATTTATGAAAAGATGATTATTGTTGCTAAGAATCGCTTAAAGGGAGTTATGATTAAATCGGTCAACCAAGATGACATTTTCGGCAATTGTACATCAAACATTTCATTTCCCTTGCTACGAACAGTTGATTTAGCAATGAAGCAAACAATTGTTGCCAAATATAAGACTTCGTCAAATGTAGCATTAGGGTATATCATTGGGGCAACAATAATTATTTTTCTTGTGACACTTTCAATTGCATTGATACGCAAAAAGAGAAATAACGTACTATTTTTATACATTATACAGATATGCTTATTATTTAGAGCATAATAAATGCCGTAAAAATCTTATTTGTCAACAATTAACAAATGGCGTATCTTGTAATTAATTTTTAAAGAATGGACTCTCCCATCAGGAAATTAAAAATTTTAGAGAAGGATATTCTGGCGATTCAACAAAATACGAGGATATAGCTCACGTGGCATCCCAACCGTACGATGAATCTTACGAAATTCCTTCCAATCGCTACGACATAGGTGACAAAACTTTCTTCACTTCTCAGTTCTTCCCAATATTTTTGCATTTCTTATTATGAGCTATTTGCAGATATTTTAGATACGTGCCTTATCTTGGGATCAAATTATTCTATAAAATGAAATTATCTTATTTTCCCTTTTGAATTACATGAAGTTTTATATTTTACAGATCATTCAATGATACTTGGAAGTGGACAGTTCGGCATAGTTTTTCTGGGATCAATTAAAGATTCACACGATAAAGTTGCCGTAAAGAGTGTACAGTCTGGATCAAACAGAGAATATATTAATTCTCTTTTGTCTGAATTAAAAGTTATGATTCATTTGAAAAAACATCCGAATATTATTGGTCTCGTTGGTGCATGTACAACAAAATTGCACAAAGGTATAGAAAAGAAAAACTTCGCTTAATTAAAAGATTGCACATTTTTCATTTGTAATGTCATGCACAGACAACTGCAAATGAGTTCATTCCTATTATTATCTTTAGTGCACAAGCAAACACAAAAAACGCACTTGCACTTCAAGTTACATAATTGTAGTTCAAAGAATACTATTTAGCGCAATAGGCAAGGAGTTTAAAATAAGTCAGTTTTCCTTTACTCATAAATAATGCTGGGAAATGTGTTTACCGACAGGAATTGTGTACATATTCGTGGAATATTCACCAATTGGAAATCTTTATGAATATTTAAGGAAGTCGCGAGATAATTTCTTATCTCTTATACATGATGATGTCATTTACACTAATGTGGAGTAAGCTAATAATATTATATCAGTTCATTGTTCTACATCAATTAAAGTAATTTAATTTGCCATTTGGATTACTGAACATTCCATTACTAATGTAGACCTAGGCAAAGAAAAAGTGGCATGTTGACCACAGCAGATCTTCTAGTTTGGTCCTATCAAATCGCATCAGGTTTACAACATTTATCAATCAAAAAAGTACAGTTTGGACAACCTTGACAAATTTTAATAGCATTCTAGTACTCTGAAGTGTGTTTATGCCTTTCAACATTAATTTTCCTTTTCAGATTATTCATGGAGATTTGGCAACGCGAAATGTCCTACTGTTTGAAAATAATGTGGTTAAAATATCAGACTTTGGACTGTCGAGAAAGCTTTACGATTACAATTACGTCAAGAAAAGTTCTGTATGGCCTTGAAATTAATTATTACAGTTGATATAATTGGTTTTGTCGAAACTACGATTTTCACCATCCTATTTACTAATACAATAGGAACCGCTGCCATGGAGATGGATGGCAATTGAATCTCTTAAGGATATGACGTTCTCCGTCCAATCGGACATTTGGTCTTATGGAATTACATTGTGGGAAATATTTTCACTGGCAGAAGTTCCTTATCCAGGCTTGAAATGGACAATTGACTTTGTGGACATGCTGAAAGCTAATCTTCGACTTCCCAAACCTCTATATGCAAATTCTAGTTTGTTAGTTCTTGTCAATATTAAATATAATGCTTTTAGTAGTAACTGAGATTCTTTAATACTAAATAGTTGACTTAACCAATTAGGTATGACTTTATGCTGGAATGCTGGAGAGAAGCCCCAAAAGATCGTCCGACGGCAGAGACTGCACTTGATTGGTTTTATAAATTCGCTCAGCAAAAAGAAACAACTAATGAGGTACTTTTACACAATCTCAATAATAATATAATTTTCAAAATAGTTTAGTTGTAAACAAAAAGCACAATCACTTCTATTCAAAACATTTCTATAGGACGCCTACACTGTAATCGAAGACAATAATGATGCCGTATCAGGTGTGTCTGCAAAATAATTTTCCACTTGTTGCTAAATTGCAATAGAATAATTATTTCCAAACATCCCAATTCCATCATAATGGCCTTTACATATAGTTTACATATAGTTTATAGTTTACAAATAGTTGCATATAATAGTATTGCGTCTTAAATGTAGAAACTATTTTATCATAGTCCTAGGATACTGTGGAACACTCACTCAGTGCATAGTTTAATTATGTTAATTATTCTATTAGTGTAATAAATATGTATTTTAATTATCTATAATAATCGTTTACAAAACTTGAAAAGCTTTGGGTATTTCAAAAAGTCAACCGAATAAAACCTGAAAATCCAAATGCTCTCTGTAAATGCAAACTAATCTCTGCAGTTGCAAAATATTCTCTGTAAACCCAAAACATTCTCTTTTAATGCAAATTATTTTCTACAAATGCAAAATATTCAATGTGCAGTGGGTAAATATTCTAAGGTGACCCTTTATACCAAAACATTTGGAAGTTGTACAGCAAACTGTTTATACACCTATCGAAAGCCAGTTACACTGAAATCTCTGGTTTGGGGAACATCAGTAGAAGGTGAGTGAGTCAGATAAGTAAGTAAAGTGAAATGTTCTCCATACAAATAAAGTGGAATGGAAATTAAAACTTTATTTAATTATTACTGTAATTGCTATTTATCAAAATGTGTATTTTATCATTTCGCATTTTATTATCTAAATTTCGTAAATATAATATTTTAGGTAAATAAACAAATTTTAGTGTAGCAATGTTGTATATGTTACAGATAGTATACAATATTGGGTAGTATAGGATATTATCTAGATAGTATTATATTATCCAAATGATTTTTAGCCAATATGTAATTTATGTAGATAGTATCCAATATTATCTAGATAACATATAACAACACTGGATAATATCCTATATTAATATGGTATATTATCCAAAACCTTAAAATACACTTCTCAAAGTCAAAATTCATCCATATTTAACGTCACTATTGTACATCCAAGAATTTAGGACATCTATTTAATGAATATTGTCTTATAAATCAGTGAATTTTAAAGAAATATGTCAAAATTTGTTTTCATAAAATTAGGAAAATTTGATTTAAATTACGAAGTGAGAGTTCTAAGAGTAAAACAATCAAATTTCCAAAAAATTCTGTGAAAGCCGATCTTTAAATAAAATTATCACATTTTCACTTACATGTTGATACCCTATTTAGCAACTAAAAAGTAAATTCAAATATCCTTACATCAAATTAATTGAGCTGAAATCTTCAGTTTGAATACTGCATGAAAAAGCAGTTCACTTTTCAGAAACTGGAATCTAAAGAGTTGCACAGGTTGGAAGACCCGGAAATTTCATCCAGTCTCAGCTATATTTTTAAAATTAAATGGAATAGGTCATGCAATTTAAGTGATTAAGCAATTCTTTTAACTTTTTTCTTTTTGGGTGTTACTTCATGCTTACAAAGATTGTTAAATTTTCTACCTATAAAGGGAAAATTCTTTTTTTGAATATTATAACACCGCAATAGTAATATAACAATACCAGTTTGCAGAATGTAATGTACACCTTCCTCAGATTCTTACATTTCGAAGAATTTGACTTGAATTTGAAGATTTGGTAATTAAGGAACGGTTTCCAGAGAATATTTTGGAAATTTGATTGCTTTACTCTTAGCTGAATTCATGCACTTCGTAATTCAAATAAAGTTTTCCTAATTAAATAGATGTCCTAAATTCTTGGATGTACAATAGTGACGTTAAATATGGATGAATTTTGACTTTGAGAAGTGTATTTTAAGGTTTTGGATAATATACCATATTAATATAGGATATTATCCAGTGTTGTTATATGTTATCTAGATAATATTGGATACTATCTACATAAATTACATATTGGCTAAAAATCATTTGGATAATATAATACTATCTAGATAATATCCTATACTACCCAATATTGTATACTATCTGTAACATATACACTATATTTTTAATATATTTGAACCACAACATTACGCAAAACCATTTGTGTAATGTCGGCATGCTTAGTCATTTATTGTAGTATTTAATTCTTCATTCTAGCTAACTTTTATAACAAGGATTAGAAAATAAGTTTATCTAATACCAGGTATGGCGCCCAATGTCAATATGTTTCGGTATAAGTTCATACAACATTTTTTCAGAAATGTCCCGACCCTTTTGTCTTTTTTGGAAAACATAAAATGATGACTTAGCATCAACGCTTTCTTTCAAAAAACGTTCTTCAAGTTTCTTCTCGGACCAGCTCCTATGCAACTCGCCGACATAAATTCGTTTACAAATTTTGAAAAGCTTTGGGTATTTTAAAAGGTCAACCAAATTATCCAATCTGACTTCCTTGCAATTCATTACTAAATCATCCACTCGAATTCTAGACTTACAAAGTTCCAAAACATTTATGAAATTATCGAAAATTAATTTCTCGAGGTTCCAGTAGTAATTGTCATCAACGAAATTTATTGAGGATCCTTCAAATGTCAAAGTTTTGATATTTTTAGGCATCCAAAGGGATTTCTTTTCCAAGTCATTACACAAATGGAACTTTAAGTGAGTCAGTTGGCGACAATTACTAAAGTGAGAGAGGAATGAGTAATCGGTGTAACGCGACCCTCCGAAAATATTTAAATACTGCAAAGAATTTAACATTAGCGGCTGGCTACAACTTATTATGCTATTTTTCCACAATTCAAAACCTAAAGCGAGTTTTTCAATACAGTTAGGTAAAGTGAACAAATCTATAGCGGAGAAACCCCAAGGGTACAAGTAAAGTTCTTTTATTTTCAGTTGGCTTAAAAAATAAGGAATTTGCATTTGGAGCACATGGAGTGTCTCCAAGTGATTTATAACCCATTCTGACCTTTCCCCGTTTTCTATTCCACAACCCTTTAAAATCACTATCCAAAGTAACACTTCCCCATAAATCCAAGAAGATTTCTGTGTCATACTCTTTATTGTCAAGCCTAATATTATAATCCGTGCAGTATAACGATATTTCTTTGGCTTTACGAAAATCCACAATATCATTTATTCTAACGCGATCCAATTTAATTCCATTTTGAAAAAATGCCACTTTAGCTAATTGTAATTTAATTGGGCAAATCGTAATTCCTGTTTCAAGATTGATTCTGCAATATTTCAGTGTTAGATCTTTTATATGTGCAATTAAATGTAACGGAAAATGGAAGTCTTCCCTATAACCTTCAATTGATAACTTTGTCATAAATTTGGTACCCTTCTGCACCATTGGAGATTTCGATATCCAGGAAATGATATTAATCTTTTTCACGATCCTTTCATTTAAGTAATCGAATTTCAAAGTTAGTTCTTTTATGTACTTTTTCTGCTCGTCAAAAAATTGGGTTAATTCTTCAATCGTCCAGGGCTCGTTTTCGCGTCCTTGAGAAAAAATACCAGAAAACTTGAATACATTAAAAAGAGGTGATGAGTCCAGAAAATAGGAATAAAAATTCGCAGGACTACGAGATTCCCAAAAGTGCTTTTGACAAAAGTGGACCACTGCACGGTTTGCAAGTGCTACTTTTCCAATTGAGCCCCATTCGCGGCAAACAAAACGAGAATTTTTGATATCTTTGATATTCATGAATTTCAGAACACATCTGATGACCTATTTTACATCAAATTGCAAATACAATAGTTGTTAAAGTAATTTTAATTATTTAGTACAATAGTGCAAAAAATTGTACGAACATGGCAATAAAGTTTATTGTACTCCTATTTTATAACTATATGTACATCACGAAATAACAGGCTCCCAATTGGGAGTGGGACACAGTTAATATGTTGTTTTGTAACCTCTTTATTTTTGAACATATAATTTCGGGAATTTTTGTAATCTTCAAATTGAAAGTTTTCTACGATAATTAAAATAATCAGAGGTTATAGAACCATCCCAGGAATTACTAAAAATCTAAAACCAGAAAGTTGTAAAGTATATGGCTTGCTTTTTTAACGCAGTACCAAGTGGGAGCAGAAAAAAAGTGGTTTTGACTTTTACAAATGTATATATTGGGTCTCAAATGGGAACGTGTGACCAAGTCCAGGCATTGGATTTCAGGAAAGTTTTGTGAGGTTATGAAACTCTTCAAAACTCTTAATTAAATTAATATATTTATTAATGATGACTTACAGGACGAAGAAGCATTGGATTTTTAGCTTCTTTCTCTGTTGATTCGTGTATAGTTTCACTTAATGAAAATTCATTGTTATTTCGCAATACAGTTTTCTGAGAGCAAAAATATTTCATTTAGAATGGAAATGAATCCTTAAATTTCAAATGTAAAAATGGCTTAATTTTAAGATAAAATGTAAATGTACACTCACCAATGCATTCGAAAACTGATTGACTTCATTTGTTTGCTTACAATTTGCAATTCCCATTCCGAGAGATTTCTATTCCTCTATCGTTTATTGAATATAGTTGTCGTTTTCCGGTTTGGAAAAGAACAGTACGTTAATGGAAATGTAACCAGAGTTTACCACTCAATTCTGATTGTGTAACATGTGTGTACTACTACTGCTTTTCGTCTTTGGGCCGTATTTCTCTACAGTCTGTCAAGTCAAACTATTGATTAGACTTGCTGGGTATATCTAGTGTTCGGACCGTTTCGTTTCGTTTAGTATTTTCCGTTTCGTTTCGTTTATTTTTGAAAAACGAAACGAAAACTTCGTTTCGTTTCGTTTTCTCCAAAAACCGTTTCGTTTCGTTTCGTTTTTTCCAAAGACCGTTTCATTTCGTTTCGTTTTTCAGGATGATGCAAAACGAAACGAAAAAAACGGTTTTCCAAAATGGCCGACTGACATATATAGTATGACCATAGAAAAGACATAGAACAGCTAAGTAATTTTATTAAGGGCATATCTAAATTTAATTAATAATTAAAACTGGGCACAGCCAAATAATTTGTTAATCATTATAATTCCAATAATTTGGCTGTCTGTAATGTCTGTTGATGATTGACTATTTGAGTGGTCTTTGATTATTGTATATTAACTCAACTAATTTTTTCAATTACTCGAATATTCCACCATCCTCAAATAGGAGTAATTGCAATATTCGCAATTGATAAGAAAATAGATGCTATGCAAAGTTAATCGCAATTACTACAAAATATAATGACAAGTGTTACAAGAAACCTAAAACATATTGAAACAATTTCATCTGCAAATTGCAATGAAATGAATACAAACGACTATATAGCGATTGCAGTCGGTCGGGATGCTTTGCTGGGAATTGTAAGGCCAAATGTATTTGGATTTGCTTCATATGCTACAAAACGAAAAAAACGCGTTTTTTTCGTTTAGTTTCGTTTCTCAAAAATTCGTTTCGTTTCGTTTCTCAAAAAAGCGTTTCGTTTCGTTTTTGAAAAAACAGTTTCGTTTTTTAGGCAAAAACGAAACGAAACGAAACGAAATAAACGCGTTTTTCGTTTTTCTAAACGAAACGGTCCGAACACTAGGTATATCTGTAAGCCAAAGACTCATCTACCTACAGTACAGCTGTTATTCTACGTAATATCGATCAGATTATAAAGTACAGTGAGCAGAATTCCTCGCAACTGCAAAATATTCCCTGAAAATGAATATCAATTATAATTATAATTATATTAATATTTTATATATATATTAATTAATTATCAATTATTATTATAATAACCAATTTGGAATATATTCATTTTTATGATTCTTAGAGATAATTCAGATTTAAGAAATCGTGTATGGCATTTGAGAAATTATATGGATATCGTGTGTGATTATCCATATTTTTTCTTAATTATAATGATCCAGTAAATATTAATAATAAAGTTAAAGTTAAAGTTGTGGTTTATAGTCATTAACGGTTCAGTATTTTGACACTGAAAGTGCCCTACTGCTCTCCCACCGTGGACAATATTTCGTGTAATGCTGCTATGGGGTGACATTTTTAATAAAATTGCCTTGAATTGAATCCATGAAATTATGATCGTCGCATTTGTAGACCACGACTGTTCTCATCCTTCTGCAAAGTTAGCACAAAAAAGGACCACCACAAGTTTTTACCACCGTAGTATTTAGTGTGGAAAATAATTTTTACTTTAGCAAAAGCACTCGTTGTCATTGGGAGTTTAACTATCGGCAATTTATATTTGAAAGGCTATCAAAAGCATGCAACCAAAAAAGTATTTCTCCTTTAACAATGTTAGCACTAGCAGAGTAGAAAAGCTAAAACGTTGCCAACTGCCGTCTTTGCTGTCGCAAATTGACATACAAATATTTGCTTATTTTTGCAAATTTAGGAAATTTTTAAAATCCTTTAACATTTTTGTTTTATATATATTCAACCATTTTTGAGGATTGATGAAATAAGCATTCTTTGGACTTTGGCGTCTTAAAAAGGCAAATGGGTTAGTGACTGTTAAGCCTCATTAGGAATAAATAAATAAAAACAGTTTTCCTTAATGGTTTTCCTGGACATGTTAAAAAGCGAGCTTACAACACTTTAAAATGACTTTTTAATAGAACAGGACCTAATTAATGACTGACACTGGCTTTCCATTTCATCAACACGATGTAATTGTCAACAACAATTCGTTTTCCTTTAAATTCCTCTGAAACTTATTTTAAGAATACTTATTACGAAATGGGAAAATACTTCATACGAAAATACTATTAATATTTTGTTGCTGTAGAGTAATTGCAACAAATTATGCATTTACAGTCTTGGCACTATGGACAAAAGTTCGAAGGGAACGTCACCTCACTAATAATAATAATGACCTGGTTAAATCCAAGTTTATTCGCATAAAATCAATTTAACTGGTTGGTCTTATCTTAATGCTTGAAATTCATTGTCCAATCAGTCTGCTCAGGGAGTAAGTTTTGATTTATTGAAATTAACCGATTCTGAAAATTTTATAATATTGCATATTATTTTATGGACTCTAGAAAAAAAAATTTAGAAAATTTATTTTTATAACTTTGGACAGTATTTACCACTAATTGGAGCTAAATTATTTGACTTCTACCTAATACCAGTTCCTGACTCCACTTGAATGTTTCCGACGTCTGCCATGGTGCTCCGCATTCTACGATTCACACTTTGCAAACTTTTGTGCGGACTTTTATTTTTGGCAAATACCGTATTTCCGTTCGACGCGGAAGATCCTAATTGGATAAGAGAGATTGATTATGACTTTCATCCACCAAATGAGAAAGTATTTTTAGGTAATTATTTAATGCCTTTATTTATCTACCTAAAATTAATCAGTTTTCCACAATCAAAATCCTATAATTTCCCAAAAAAAATCGTCATTTTTTGGAACTTTAACCAATTTATGGTACATTATTTCTCTACAATAATCGCCACTCCCTAAATACATTTTATACTGCTTTACCATCATTTTTCATTGATTGTCGAATCTTTACAACAATCTGGCAATGATATCAATTTTAGACTCCAACAAAGTGGTCATGTGTTCAATTGACGTAGATTCTGCGTGTTTTAAAGGACATGGTAAGTACACTCTCGAAAATTCGTTTGACGGGAGCCTTTGCTCGCATTTGGTGTACCACCGATATTACATCAATGAAATGTTTAACATCACAATAAACAATAAAAACAAAGGTAAAATTTCCGAAAACAATAAAAAAAATTTGTACAATTAGTAATTATGAATCAAATAGTAAAACTAAATATTGCAGATCTTTTGAGAAAAACTCGAAATCTTATTTCAAAATATCCTCATTTAAAAATTATCCTGGAACTTTCTTTGGAAGATGGTACAAGAAACCAGCAGTCCATGGTGGACTTTCTAAAACAATTGATGTCTTCAGGACAAAGTCGATTTGAATTCTTTTCTAACATAAAAATACTTCAAAAGTGAGATATTTTAAACTCGGCGGAGAATATATGTCAGAATATTTCTGTTATATACACAGAATATTTTTAATCTTTAACAATAACACTGAGCAAATATCATTACTGTTCTTCTGAAGTTGAATGAATGCGCTTTTTAGACATTATGGAATTCATGGAATAAACCTTGACGTAACCTTCTTTTACTATTTGGCGAATATTGCAGAAGTCAAACTGCTGGCAAATGTAAGCAATAAGAAAATATTATAAAATTCAGTACTTATGGGAAAATTATAGGCAGTTTATGCTTTTTTACCTAGCAAAAGTGCTTTAGGTGTACTTCATATTTGAAAGGCAAAATTAAAATGTCTTTACCTAGGCAGCATTTAAGATACTTGAATTACTAAGGAATAAGACCAGAAAGTGTGCTTGAGGCTAATCAAGGGATTTAAAATTATTTCGGAAAAAATGATAGTTTGTTAAATCGTGTATGAAAGTATTTTTGAATTTTTTAGGAGTTAAGAGATGCGTTTTCTGGAAGCGAAAAACTCATTCTGTCAGTGCAGGTTCCTTTAGCCAAACGAAAAACTATGCACTATGGAATTACTGAAATGAGCAAAATTTTCGATTTTGTATTCGCCCGTGGATATGATTTTTACCGGTTCTCAGACTACCGATATTTAGCTGCAAGTGGGGCTCCTCTCTATTCCTCTGGGACAGACGATGATAATATCTACGACAATTTACAGTACCTCATCACTACTATGAGAGTGGAGCCAAAGAAAGTGATTTTGCAAATTCCTTTCATTGGCCGAACGTATAGTTTAATTTCGGCTGTGAATACTTCTGGATTATTTGAAGATACAAGGGGATTGTCTTTTGCAGGACCGTATAGAGGCAAAAATAAGCTAGGTTACTGGGGATACAATGAAGTAAGAACAGTCCATTTATATTCTATTATTATTATTTATATTACTATTATTATATATTAGTATTATTTATATTACTATTATTATATATTAGTATTATTTATATTACTATTATTATATATTAGTATTATTTATATTACTATTATTATATATTATTTTTTATATTACTATTATTACATATTAGTATTATTTATATTACTATTATTATATATTAGTATTAATATTACTATTATTATATATTAGTATTAATATTAGTATTATTATTTATTAGTATTAATATTACTATTATTATATATTAGTATTAATATTACTATTATTATTTACTAGTAATAAGGCCCGTCCTCCGGACGGGGTGCAGAGCGACAAAGTTTACGCTGCATTTTGCAAATTAAAGCATGCAAAATCTGATATATCTCAAAATATATCAAACGTGGGGCTTCGAGTATCATTAAAACTAAACTTGGGCAAATTTTTTGAATTTACCTATCCGTGACTATTCCTACCATAATTTTATCTACCGCGGCATTACCCACCCAGAATTGACAAACCCCAGTCATTACCTATCCCTACTTTACCTACCCCAGTCTTTACCTATCCCGACTTTACCTACCCCAGTCTTTACCTATCCCGACTTTACCTACCCCAGTCTTTACCTACCCCAGTTTTTACCTACCCCAGTCTTTACCTATCCCGACTTTACCTACCCCAGGCTTTACCTACCCCAGCCTTTTCCTACCCCAGTCATTACCTATCCCTACTTTACCTACCCCAGTCTTTACCTACCCCAGTCTTTACCTATCCCGACTTTACCTATCTTGACTTTACCTACCCCAGGCTTTACCTACCCCAATCTTTACCTATCCCGACTTTACCTACCCCAGTCTTTTCCTACCCCAGTCATTACCTATCCCTACTTTACCTACCCCAGTCTTTACCTACCCCAGTCTTTACCTATCCCGACTTTACCTACCCCAGGCTTTACCTACCCCAGTCTTTACCTATCCCGACTTTACCTACCCTTGTCTTTACCTATCCCGACTTTAACTACCCCAGTCGTTACCTACCCCAGTCTTTACCTACCCCAGTCTTTACCTATCCCGACTTTACCTACCCCAGTCCTTACCTATCCCGAATTTACCTACCCCAGTCTTTACCTATCCCAACTTTACCTACCCCAGGCTTTACCTACCCCAGTCTTTACCTATCCGGACTTTTCCTACCCCCACTCTTTACCTACCTCGTCTTTTCATACCCTGCTCTTTTCATACCTCTTGTCAACTTATGGTCCAATTTGTTTCGTCAACTTATGGTCCAATTTGTTTCGTCAACTTATGGTCCAATTTGTTTCGTCAACTTATGGTCCAATTTGTTTCGTCAACTTATGGTCCAATTTGTTTCGTCAACTTATGGTCCAATTTGTTTCGTCAACTTATGGTCCAATTTGTTTCGTCAACTTATGGTCCAATTTGTTTCGTCAACTTATGGTCCAATTTGTTTCGTCAACTTATGGTCCAATTTGTTTCGTCAACTTATGGTCCAATTTGTTTCGTCAACTTATGGTCCAATTTGTTTCGTCAACTTATGGTCCAATTTGTTTCGTCAACTTATGGTCCAATTTGTTTCGTCAACTTATGGTCCAATTTGTTTCGTCAACTTATGGTCCAATTTGTTTCGTCAACTTATGGTCCAATTTGTTTCGTCAACTTATGGTCCAATTTGTTTCGTCAACTTATGGTCCAATTTGTTTCGTCAACTTATGGTCCAATTTGTTTCGTCAACTTATGGTCTAACTTGTCGTGACAACTTATGGTCTAACTTGTCGTGACAACTTATGGTCTAACTTGTCGTGACAACTTATGGTCTAACTTGTCGTGACAACTTATGGTCTAACTTGTCGTGACAACTTATGGTCTAACTTGTCGTGACAACTTATGGTCTAACTTGTCGTGACAACTTATGGTCTAACTTGTCGTGACAACTTATGGTCTAACTTGTCGTGACAACTTATGGTCTAACTTGTCGTGACAACTTATGGTCTAACTTGTCGTGACAACTTATGGTCTAACTTGTCGTGACAACTTATGGTCTAACTTGTCGTGACAACTTATGGTCTAACTTGTCGTGACAACTTATGGTCTAACTTGTCGTGACAACTTATGGTCTAACTTGTCGTGACAACTTATGGTCTAACTTGTCGTGACAACTTATGGTCTAACTTGTCGTGACAACTTATGGTCTAACTTGTCGTGACAACTTATGGTCTAACTTGTCGTGACAACTTATGGTCTAACTTGTCGTGACAACTTATGGTCTAACTTGTCGTGACAACTTATGGTCTAACTTGTCGTGACAACTTATGGTCTAACTTGTCGTGACAACTTATGGTCTAACTTGTCGTGACAACTTATGGTCTAACTTGTCGTGACAACTTATGGTCTAACTTGTCGTGACAACTTATGGTCTAACTTGTCGTGACAACTTATGGTCTAACTTGTCGTGACAACTTATGGTCTAACTTGTCGTGACAACTTATGGTCTAACTTGTCGTGACAACTTATGGTCTAACTTGTCGTGACAACTTATGGTCTAACTTGTCGTGACAACTTATGGTCTAACTTGTCGTGACAACTTATGGTCTAACTTGTCGTGACAACTTATGGTCTAACTTGTCGTGACAACTTATGGTCTAACTTGTCGTGACAACTTATGGTCTAACTTGTCGTGACAACTTATGGTCTAACTTGTCGTGACAACTTATGGTCTAACTTGTCGTGACAACTTATGGTCTAACTTGTCGTGACAACTTATGGTCTAACTTGTCGTGACAACTTATGGTCTAACTTGTCGTGACAACTTATGGTCTAACTTGTCGTGACAACTTATGGTCTAACTTGTCGTGACAACTTATGGTCTAACTTGTCGTGACAACTTATGGTCTAACTTGTCGTGACAACTTATGGTCTAACTTGTCGTGACAACTTATGGTCTAACTTGTCGTGACAACTTATGGTCTAACTTGTCGTGACAACTTATGGTCTAACTTGTCGTGACAACTTATGGTCTAACTTGTCGTGACAACTTATGGTCTAACTTGTCGTGACAACTTATGGTCTAACTTGTCGTGACAACTTATGGTCTAACTTGTCGTGACAACTTATGGTCTAACTTGTCGTGTCAACTTATGGTCTAACTTGTCGTGTCAACTTATGGTCTAACTTGTCGTGTCAACTTATGGTCTAACTTGTCGTGTCAACTTATGGTCTAACTTGTCATGTAAACTAATGGTCCAACTTGTCATTTTGACTTATAGTCCAACTCGCCATCTCAACTTATGATGCAAGTCGTCATGTAAACTTATGGTCCAACTTGTCATGTAAACTAATGGTCCACCTTGTCATATCAACTTATGGTCCAACTTGTCATAACAACTTATGGTCCAAGTCGTCATGTCAACTTATGAACCAAGTCGTCATGTCAACTTATGATCCAAGTCGTCATGTCAACTTATGATCCAAGTCGTCATGTCAACTTATGATCCAAGTCGTCATGTCAACTTATGGTCCAAGTCGTCATGTCAACTTATGGTCCAAGTCGTCATGTCAACTTATGGTCCAAGTCGTCATGTCAACTTATGGTCCAAGTCGTCATGTCAACTTATGGTCCAAGTCGTCATGTCAACTTATGGTCCAAGTCGTCATGTCAACTTATGGTCCAAGTCGTCATGTCAACTTATGGTCCAAGTCGTCATGTCAACTTATGGTCCAAGTCGTCATGTCAACTTATGGTCCAAGTCGTCATGTCAACTTATGGTCCAAGTCGTCATGTCAACTTATGGTCCAAGTCGTCATGTCAACTTATGGTCCAAGTCGTCATGTCAACTTATGGTCCAAGTCGTCATGTCAACTTATGGTCCAAGTCGTCATGTCAATTTTTGGTCCAACTTGCCATGTCAACGTAGACCGCAATTTGTCATGTCAACGTAGATCGCAATTTGTCTTGTCAACGTAGACCGCAATTTGTCATGTCAACGTAGATCGCAATTTGTCTTGTCAACGTAGACCGCAATTTGTCATGTCAACGTAGACCGCAATTTATCTTGTCAACGTAAACCGCAATTTGTCATGTCAAGGTAGGGATCAACTTGCCATGAGTACTTACGGTCCAACTCGTCTCGAGTGCTTGTGATCCACCTTGTCTTGAGTACATGCAGTCCACTTTGTCTCAAATAACTACGGTCCACCATGTCATTAATGCCTACGGTCCTACTTGACATTGTCAACATATATGGATGACCGTGATTATATATATTGTCTTCTTTCAAACCTTCAACTAAAGGATTATTACATTTGAAAGTACACTACGACGCCCTCTCTCCCCACTGTAAGGAATGAATTCGTCCTACTCTTTTACATGGGTGCATCAGTTTTTAATTTTTTTAAAATAGTTATTGTATAATTTTTCAAAATGTAACCCCCCAGTTAACGACATTAGCACTATACTAATCTACAAAAAAAATTTGAAAGTCGTAGCTCTTATGGTTTAGGAGGAGATAGTGTACATCCGAATCGTGGTTCCACAATATTTATAAGATTAGTATTAATATTACTATTATTATTTATTAGTATTAATATTACTATTATTATTTATTAGTATTAATATTACTATTATTATTTATTAGTATTAATATTACTATTATTATTTATTAGTATTAATATTACTATTATTATTTATTAGTATTAATATTACTATTATTATTTATTAGTATTAATATTACTATTATTATTTATTAGTATTAATATTACTATTATTATTTATTAGTATTAATATTACTATTATTATTTATTAGTATTAATATTACTATTATTATTTATTAGTATTGATATTACTATTATTATTTATTAGTATTGATATTACTATTATTATTTATTAGTATTAATATTACTATTAATATATATTATAGATATGTTCAGATATGCTGTTCAATGACCATTCAAAATGGAAAATGTTCTGGGATGACAATGCAGTGGCTCCATTTGCAAAATCTGGCAAACGTTGGATCACTTTTGAAAATCCAAGAAGTGTTACTGCCAAAGCCAAGCTAGCTCAGCAATTGGGTTTAGGAGGAACGCTTTCCACTTTCATAGATGCAGACGATTTCAATGGACAATGTACAAATGTCACACATCCCCTTCTCAGGTCAATTAATTTAGTTGCCGAAACACTTAACGACTCTCTAGTTTGTTCAATGTACGCAAAAGAAGACACCAAGGACACAAATACAATTATTTCGTGCAACTTTTACGTTAAGTATGTTCGGATCAACGACATTGTTAAAATTGAGTGCACAGTTGAAGGGTACAACGAAGTAACAATAAATTGGATGAAAGTAAGTGCTAAAAATGTACTCGTGAATTAACATTGGAGTTCACAGTTATTTAACAGGTCATTTTCTCAATGCCATAAAAATTAAAGTAATATCTTTTGTATTGACAAGGTTATGCAAGACAATAATATAGCAGAAATTATAACAAAAAATACTTTAGAATTGCCAAAATTTAAAAAAGCTTGTTCCTCTTACTGGTACACAGTTTCTAAGTTAGAACTGCTTATTGATTCAAAAAAGCGCACTGGAAAATACATTATTGAAGCAACTAATGTAAAATCATTAGCAAACTGTTCAATCTTTGTTGCACTTCAAGATCGCCCTTGTAAGTTTTTATGCACCTGCTTTTTTTAAATTATTTACTCAGGCGTGTATGATATTTTGTCCACTTATTACAGATGTAGTTTCCGGAGACAATATCTGGATCGAAGAAATTGACTTGAAATTCCCATTGGTCAACAAAAATGCATTAAGTGGTGAAGTCCATTAAAATACTCTAAAAATACCATAGCTTTACACAGCAGTAAAGTACCGTTAAGGTCCTTCTATACCCGACATTGGCTTTCACATAAGAATACACGGCATAACATTTATTATTGTAATAAGTATCTATTGTAACAATAGTTTTTTTCATCTGAAGAATCGTAATGTGAATTTCACAAACGCTATTATTTCCGTAATTCATTTTGAATTTAATTTGTTACTCTAGATACTTGAATAGCAATGTAACCTAACTATGCCGTGTCTTTGCGGTTTAAATTGTCTAACAATTGCAACAAACACTTTGAAAACCATTTAAAAACCAAAAAGACTGCCCAGCAGACAATTATTCGGTTCTTTTGTTTAAGCCAATTCGTTGAAATCCGGGGTAAACAATTATTTGTTAAGATTTACGCGCGGTACTACTACAAAAGCTTCATTTCGTCCAAGTGTCCTCAAGTTCTGAAAAGAAGTTTTCGCTAAAAAAGAGATTATAGCAGTATTTTATTTATAGCGTACAAATTACACGAGACGGACTTTTTTGTTATGTGCGCTATTGATTGGAAAAGCCAGAAAAGAAACGTCAGCAAAATATATGAAAACGATTTTGAATTATTTTTAAACGCTTTCGATGGAAGTCGATGTACCCACATTGTGTTCAGCCAAGCTAATATTGATAATAAGTTTAACATCGCCAAGGATTCGCAATTTGGTACGGATAATTTTTAAAAACGGTTATGACAATTTTATTTATAAAATGTACCCTTTCAAACCAGATTTAAATTACACAAATGAAAAGTGAAAATACCAAGTGATAATTAATTTCAGAATTTCAAATATCTGTTACTGTGGAAAGACTTAAGAAAAAGTATCCTCATTTAAAATTTTTACTGGAATTATCTTCAAAAATTAACAAAGAGAAGTCTGGAACAAGAAAAAAATTGGTCGTTTCGTCTACAGAGGAAACTCGCTCATTATTATATACTGCTATAAAAAATTATTTAAAGTAAATCTAAAGCTTAACCATATTTTTAATAGCACTTCTTTATGACGCGATGACACCATTTAATTCCTTTACTAGGCAATTTCATTTAAACGGAGCGATTCTTGAGCAACAATTTTATTATTATCAAAATGGCACAACTAATATTCAAGTATTTTCGAAAGTAATAGTTGCTATTTAAGTAACACATTAAGTAAAGTGCCTTAACGAAGCGAAGGCTTTATAAATGGCAAAAATAAATAAATAAATGTTTGATTTATTATAAAGGAACTTTGTAATTCATTCCATAAAGATGGATTCCTTATTGGAATGGAAGTTGAAATCACGGAGAGAAAAGTATTCTCTCGATTGTTCAAATCGAAGGACGATACAAGCGATGGATTCGATTTCATTTCTTTGACAGCAACCAGACCAACCCAATCAGGAAGTAAAATTGCAAAACACAACTCACCGCTTTTTTCAGAATTCAATAAAGAGGCAATAGATGATAATCTGAAGGACATCATTGACGTCTTTGGCGTAAACTCGAGCAACTTAGTTCTTCAAATTCCGTTTTTCGGTGTCAATTATACACTTGAGAATCCTTCGAAATATCCATTTGGCCTTAATAGTTTAACAGAATCTGAGCACCAAAATAAAATCCCATTTGATCAGGTAAATAGCAAAAATAATAAAAAGTGAATTATCCAGAGTGCAATCAAAATCTTTTCCTATTCTCAGATTTGTTCTCTTTTTTCACCGGGAAATAGTGAAAATAATGAAAAGTGGAAAATGTATTGGGATCACAAAGCAAAAGTTCCATTTCTGAAAAGTGGAAAGCAGTGGATAAGCTTTGATAATTCAAGGAGCATTTACGAAAAGATGAAAACTGTGGCCAACAATCGCTTAAAAGGAGTTATGGTTAGATCAGCCAACCAGGATGATATTTTCGGCAAATGTGCAAATAGTTCATTTCCCTTGCTAGGAGCAGTTGGCTCAGCAATCAAACAAGCAATTGATGCAGAATATCAAGCTTCGGTAAATGTAACATTGGGATATACCATTGGGGCAACAATAATCTTTCTTCTTGTAGCTTTCTCGATTGGATTAATACTCAAAAAGAGAAATCAGGTACTATTTTAATATATTGTGTATACCGATCTATGTACTTATGTTATTTGTGACATAATTACCGAAAAAATATTTATTTATTTGTAATTAATACAAATTTTGTTTGTAATTTGAAAGAATGGACTATCACAACTAGAAATTAAAAATTTTAGAGAAGGATATTCTGATTCCTCAGTTCAATATGAAGACATTGCTCACGTGGCATCACAACCGTACGATGAATCTTACGAAATTCCTTCACATGGCTATGAAATAGGTGACAAAACCGTCCGTCTTTTCTCAATTCTTCTCAAAATGCTTTTATTTCCAATTTCCAATTAGCTAATTGCAGCTATTTTATTTAAGTGACTTATTTTGGGGTCAAAACTTGAATTTACTTTTTATTTTAATTTAAATTTTTATAGATCATTCAATGATACTTGGAAGTGGGCAATTTGGAGTAGTCTTTTTGGGATCAATTAAAGATTCACAGCATAAAGTAGCTGTAAAGAGTGTAAAGCCTGGATCAAACAAGGAATACATAAACTCTCTTTTGTCTGAATTAAAAATTATGATTTATTTAAATAAACATCCGAATATTATTGGTCTCGTCGGCGCATATACAACAAAATTACACAGAGGTATAAAAATAATAAAATATGCTTTACTGGTATTTTAAAGATTATGAATTTGGCATTTGTAATGCACTGAGAAATGCCTTTTAAGCGAATTACTTTTATTATTAATGAGACGCTATGTAAATAAACTTTTGCAAATGCAGTTCTATTTACCTAATTGCAATTCAAAGAATATTTATCGCAATTTTGAGTTCAACGAAAAGGAAATCAATTTTCTTCTACTCGTAAATAACTAGTAAATTGGGTTTACCAACAGGAATTGTGTACATATTCGTGGAATATTCGCCAATAGGAAATCTCTATGAATATTTAAGGAAGTCGAGGGAGAATTTCGTATCTCTTATACATGATGATGTCCTCTACAATAATGTGGAGTAAGCTACTATAATAACTTGGTTTTACTTTCAGTTCATTGTACTCGGACAATTAAAGTTTAAATATAATTTTTTGTCTGGATTATTTTATATTGACGTATTAATGCAGACGTACGGAAAGAAAAAGTGGCGTTTTGACAACTTGTGACCTTCTGGTTTGGTGTTATCAAATAGCATCAGGCTTGCAACATTTATCAATCAAAAAGGCATGCTTTGGACAAACTTTTACTAGACTATCATTACTTTCAAATACAGTGAATGGCACAAGTCACGCACCATAGGGAAATGCATGTAATATTTGAAAATACCTCTCAAACTTTTGAGATTCATTTTCAAACATTGTACCTAATGTCATTTCCCTGTGGTGCGTGACTTAAGCCCTTCACTGTATTTTAATGACATTCTAGTACTGATAAGTACAATGAGGTTTTTCTATTTAATTTTCTGTTTCAGATTATCCATGGAGATTTGGCAACTCGAAATGTTTTATTGTTTGAAAACAATGTGGTTAAAATATCAGACTTTGGGCTTTCGAGAAAACTTTACGATTACAATTACGTTAAGAAAAGTTCTGTATGGCTTTGCAATTAAATATTACAGTTGACATAATTGCATTTTGGAATTGAGTATGATTTTCACCGTCCTGATTACTATTGCAATAGGAACCACTGCCGTGGAGATGGATGGCAATTGAATCTCTTAAGGATATGACGTTTTCCGTCCAATCGGACATTTGGTCTTTCGGAGTAACTTTGTGGGAGATATTTTCACTGGCTGAAGTTCCTTATCCCGGTTTGAAATGGACAATTGACTTTGTGGACATGCTGAAAGCTAATCTTCGACTTCCTAAACCTCTATTTGCAAATTCTAGTTTGTTAGTTCTTGTCAATATTAAATATAATGCTTACAGTGATGTACTGCTGAGATTCTTTAATACTGACCAGTTGGATTAACCAATTAGGTATGACTTTATGCTGGAATGCTGGAGAGAAGCCCCAAAGGATCGTCCGACCGCAGAGACTGCATTTAATTGGTTTTATAAATTCGCTCAGCAAGAGGAAACAACTAATCAGGTACTTTTAAATAGGTAGTCTCAATAATAATTAATATCTAAATAAATAAATAAATTCATTAATACCTTCTTGTAAATACAATCATAACTGTCCCATGCATTTCTAGAACTCCTACACGGTAATTGAAGACAATAATGATGACATGGCAGGTGTGTCTGCGGAATAATTTTATACCTGTTGCTAAATTACTAGAGAATAATTATCCTACTAATAAATCTACTACTAGAAATTTGACGAACACAACAAGATAACCAGCATGAAGAGTGGGGTTAAATACTTCCATTACTAGTGATGCCAAAACATCTATATACTATAGCACAGTTGACCACGCCTGAAGCCTTTATAATTGGGTTGATTGGCTGGATTGCGTATGCCCCTCCTCCTGTTGCTAAGAATTCAACTCTGCAGCAACTATCAGACTTAAATCAGAGTTGAGTTGCCTTGGATATTGTACTACAATTAAGGTTTCCCTTCCTATCCTTCTATATCTCTGTGAGTACTCTTCACTACTATCCCATGTGCTTTTCGGTCAGCTGTATCAGTCAGTGGCCCTTTTAAGAGAACACTGACGAATGTGACTTGACGGCGCCGGGAAGAGAGCACTGATGGGACTGACTGGAGAGCGCGGGGAAGAGAGCACTGATAGAGCTGACTGGAGGGCGCCGGGAAGAGAGCACTGATAGAGCTGACTGGAGGGCGCCGGGAAGAGAGCACTGATAGAGCTGAGGAAAACCTGTGCTGTCTATACAGTGCCTTCCAGTCGCATGCATATGTTAGCTACAACATAACCGACACTTAGCCACACCATACCGGACAGTTAGCTACAACATAGCCGACACTTAGCCACACCATACCCGACACTTAGCTACGACATAGCCGACACTTAGCCACACCATACCCGACACTTAGCTACAACATAGCCGACACTTAGCCACACCATACCCGACACTTAGCTACGACATAGCCGACATTTAACCACCGCATAGCCGACACGTAGCTACACCATAGCCGACACTTAGCCACACCATACCCGACACTTAGCTACGACATAGCCGACATTTAACCACCGCATAGCCGACACGTAGCTACACCATAGCCGACACTAAGTTACACCGTACCCTACACTTAGCAACGACATAGCCGTTGCTCAGCTGCATCATACCCCACACATAGCTATCGCATAGCCGACACTTAACTACCGCAAAGCCGACGTTTAACTACCGCATAGCGAACACTTACCTACACCATAGCCGACTTTAAGTTACACCGTACCCGACACTTAGTTACAACGCACCCGACAGTTAGTCACAACGCACACGACACTTAGCTACACCGTACCCGGCACTTAGTCACAAAGCAACCGACACTTAGGGAGTCAGATGAAGTTGATGGAGTCAGATGGAGTAGATGGAGTAGATGGAGTCAGATAGAGTAGATGGAGTCAGATGGAGTAGATGGAGTCAGATGGAGTAGATGGAGTCAGATGGAGTCAGATGTAGTAAATGGAGTCAGATGGAGTAGATGGAGTCAGATGGAGTAGATGGAGTCAGATGGAGTCAGATGGAGTCAGATGGAGTCAGATGGAGTAGATGGAGTCAGATTGAGTCAGATGGAGTCAAATGGAGTAGTTGGAGTCAGATGGAGTAGATGGAGTCAGATGGAATATCTAAATACTTAAGCACCAATTCAAATTCTGTGCTGGTTTGCAATTCATTTCTTAAATTGGACTAATTAGGAAATGAATGTGTCGTTTCACTCCCAGATCTATCCAAACCATTTATGATTACTAAATGTAATTATTTCAATTTTTTCTGATCGCTAAGTATGGTTTTTCTAACTTTTTCGGAAGCTTAATTTACTGTTATTTTCCCGTTCGTAGAACGGGCAATTTACTAGTATACATTGAAAACACACATATCAGCAATAACGGGGCGTGCGGGGCGGACGGGGCATTTTAGTGAGGCCGGTTGGAATACCGGTATTACCAAATAAGACATAAAATTAATATTTCCCATATAGACGGAGCCAGAAAGACTGGATGCCCATATTACAACTAAATAGAATTATAGTTATTTAATATATACAATAGAAATATTTACTGACTATTGAACCAAAAGTTGTTAATACCTAACAATCAGAAAACAGATACCATCTACAGCTGAACCGTATACATTTACTTGACGTTTACCAAAGCCCATTGCCAAGTATTTGTGTAACCATTAACTATTTACAATTCCTTTTTATTTTAAGCATTTTGTTTTATATAACTATTTTACTCGACTCTCTCTTGTTCTCTTCTCACGAATAAATCAATAATTAGTATGTGGCACAGTACAATAAAGGAAAAAAATATTCTAGCCTAGCAGGATTTAAATTCTATGCTTTTCTTACATTTAGCTCTTCGTATTCTAATACAGCTAATAAAATGTATTTCCTCATCATGAGGAATCCCACATATACATACTACGAGGAATTTTTTTGACGATTTTTGACAAAATTTATAAATTAAATATTTACAGACAGCAGTAACGTGATAGTATGGTCTGTAACTGCTTCTGTATAGCTTAATGCAGTTGCTTTCTTTAATGAAAAGAATGGTCCTATAGAAACTCTCAACGGAAAGCAGCTCAGAACGGTTTTCCTTACAGTTTTCCAAGAGTTGCAATAAGCGGTGCGATATGATACTAATTTGAGCTGCTAAGGGTAAAATTACAATTGCGAGTATAATTACAACCAGATCTGATAAAGGCAGAAAAATAAACTCCAAGATTGGTATTTTTGAATACATAGAAAAGCAGCAAAATGTGGATAATATTATATACGAACCACTCATCAATAACCCAGTAATAAATCCAAGTGCTAAGAAATGTTGATTAATTTCATTATGCAAGATTTGAATTTGTCTGTAAACATGAATATCCCACAAACGATCCTTTACACAGAATTTCTGTCTACAAAGTTGCTGTCTCTCCTTTTCTTTTGAAATTAAAACGTCAAACCAAAAGTTTAAAAAGCGATAATAAGAAACAGTCCTAAACACACAAAATAGAACAGGAAACCAAGAAAATATGTTGGCGTAAGTAAATACAGGAATAAGGAGAATTCTTAATCGAAGCAGTCGATAAAGTTTAGCCATGTTTCCAGGAAATGTACTGTAGGCATCCATCTAAAAGACACTTGTAGAATTCCAGCTAAGGCGGATGCCACGAAACAAAAATAAATAATCCAATCTGTCAATTGTTTGCCTTTTTCCAGTTTCTTGATGAACGTGTACTTTTTCTTGTCTCCAAAATACTTTTATAATGAAATAAAAAGATTTAAAAATTAGTTTTTCTTTTACGAACATCAAAAAAATTTGACACCGAGGTTCCAAAGTCACGCAGCATAGACACGTGGTGATAAACTTTGCGACCAGTGTCTTAAACACTTGAATTGTTTACCCACTCATAAACATTAGAAGCATGTCGCCAATTTTAGCCACATGTGTCTAAGCTGCGTGACTTGAGAACATTTGCCATTTGCCCATTACCGATATATGTTTTGTCAAAGGCAGACAATTCCGTAGTCAGATATACCAACTTCCTTGATTTTCTAGTACTTTAATTGAATAAATATCAAAATGAGAATGAATTATCATTATTGTTATTACTTATCTTGAATTTATATTCTCAAAGATAAATTATGATTAAGATTGAGATTTGGATAATTCGATAGGTTTCCCCGAAGGAATTGTTTTTATTATAATATTATTATTTAAATTTAAGCGTAAGCTAACCTAAAGCAGTGTGGTACAGGGGATACCATAACTTTGTAACATTAATTTTTCAGCTAGAGGCCTTTGTAACAAGGCCTAATAAAATTCATATTTCACGACATTTCATCGGTTAGCCGAATACAAGTTTGATGTTCACATCACACTCATAAAAATAATATAAAAATAATACCTATTACACTGCATCCTAGCATCCCTACAATTCAACACTTCCATTTTTCCCATTTTAATTGCGTTAAGCTTTTGTATTTATACAACAGATAAAAGAGATAAGCATTTATGTGGTAAACAACAGGGCATTTCGCTTAGCGATAACGCTTTGTAGCTTTAACATAGTAATGAACAAAGTCGGACGTAACAGGAAATGTTATTTAAGAAAGTCAAAAATGTGTTTCATTTATTGGAACACCTGGTGCAACCAAACAAATATAAAATTAATATTTCCCAAGTAGACGGAGCCAGAAAGAGCGGAGACTCATATACAACTAAATAAAATTATAGTAATTTAATCTACTACAGAAATATGTACCGACTATTGAACTCAAAGTTGTTCATGCCTAACAATCAGGAAAGTAATTATTATCTAAACTGTTTGACATTTATTTCACATTTTCCAAAAGTCATTGCTAAATGTTCGTGTAAGCATTATTAGATATGTGGGACTACTTTTTCTTTTAAATAGTTTCCCTTAAATACTCTATTGCTCTCGATTTTCTCTTGTTTCACAAGAAATCATAAGCATTTGATACAGTACAATAACATAAATCAAATTTCACTCCCACAGAATAAATTTTCTATGCTCATAAACACATAGGTTCTCCTCTTTATTGAAAAATTGTCAATTCCTATTTGAGCCCTTAGCCTTCTTTAGCCTTTAGGAAGATAAATGATCCAATGATAAATGTAGCGATTTAAATAATGTTGCCGTTTCTTAAATGTTCAACGATGAAATATTCTGAATTTGTATTATGGTGTCTCTCCTTTTCTTTAGAAAGCAAAATGTGGAACTAAAAACTTAAAATAGTGAAATGAATTTTATAATTTCGCAATTTATTATCTAAATTTCGGAAATATAATATTTCAGGTAAGTAAGCAATATGTATTGTAGCAATGTTGTGTACACTATAATTTTAATATAGCTGAAGCACACATTATGAAACACCATTTGTGTAATGTCGGCTGTAGTATTTAATTCTTCATTCTAACTAACTTTTATAACAAGGATTAGAAAATAAGTTTATCTAATACCTGGGCTGTATTTCACTAAACTTTACAAG
This sequence comes from Yoshiicerus persimilis, assembly GCA_020352615.2. Classification (NCBI taxonomy): domain Eukaryota; kingdom Metazoa; phylum Arthropoda; class Collembola; order Entomobryomorpha; family Tomoceridae; genus Yoshiicerus; species Yoshiicerus persimilis. The sequence goes on from CM036941.2 coordinate 4,195,583, forward strand.
TCCGACAATTCTACAACTTGTCAAAATAACCATAGCGATTTTCAAAATCTATCTTACTATCTAATTTCAAATTTTTGAAATCACTATGGGTTTCCCGACAAGTAGTAGAATTGTCGGACTTGTAAAGTTTAGTGAAATACCCCGCAGGTGTGATGCCCAAGGTCAAATGTTTCGGTATAAGTTCATACAACATTTTTTGAGAAATGGCCCGACCCTTTTCGCTTTTTTGGAAAACATAAAATGAAGACTTAGCATCAACGCTTTCTTTCAAAAAACGTTCTTCAAGTTTCTTCTCGGACCAGCTCCTATGCAACTCGCCGACATAAATTCGTTTACAAATTTTGAAAAGCTTTGGGTATTTTAAAAGGTCAACCAAATTATCCAATCTGACTTCCTTGCAATTCATTACTAAATCATCCACTCGAATTCTAGATTTACAAAGTTTCAAAGCATTTATGCAATAATCGAAAACTAGTTTCTCGAGGTTCCAGTAGTAATTGTCATCAACGAAATTTATTGAGGAATATTGAAATGTCAAAGTTTTGATATTTTTAAGCATAGAAAAGGATTTCTTTTCCAAATCATTACACAAATGGAACTTTAAGTGAGTCAGTTGACGACATTTACTAAAGTGAGAGAGGAATGAATAATCGGTGTAACGCGACCCTTTGTAAATAAGTAAATACTGCAAAGAATTTAACATTAGCGGCTGGCTACAACTTATTATGGTATTCCTCCACAATTCAAAACCTAAAGCGAGTTTTTCAATCGAGTTAGGTAAAGTGAACAAATCTATAGCACAGGAACTTCACTGGTACAAAAAAAGTTCCTTTATTTTCAGTTGGCTATTTAAAAAATAAGGAATATACTTTTGGAGCACATGGATTGTCTCCAAGTGATTTATAACCCATTCTGACGTTTCCCCGTTTTCTATCTCACAACCCTTTAAAATCACTTTATCCACAGTAACACTTCCCCAAAAATCCAAGAAGATTTCTGTATCTATGTAATACTCAATACAGTTAAGTCTAGTATTATAATCCGTGCAGTATAACGATATTTCTTTGGTTTTACGAAAATCCACAATATCATTTATTCTAACGCGATCCAAATTAATTCCATTTTGAAAAAAAGCCACTTTAGTTAATTGTAATTTAATTGGGCAAATCTTAATTCCTGTTTCAAGATTAATTCTGCAATCTTTCAGTATTAGATCTTTGATATGTGCAATTAAGTGTAACGGAATATGCAACTTTTACCTATAACCTTCAATTGATAATTTTGTCATAAATTTGGCATCCTTCTGCACCATTGGAGATTTCGATATCCAGGAACTGATATTAATCTTTTTCGCGATCTCTTCATTTAAGTAGTCAAACTTCAATGTTAGTTCTTTGATGTACTTTTTCTGCTCCTCAAAGAACTGGGTTAATTCTTCAATCGTCCAGGGATCGTCTCCGCGTCCATCAGTAAAAATACTAGAAAACCTGAATGCGTTAAAAATAGCCGATGAGTCTGGAAAACAGGAATAAAAATGCGCAGGACGACGAACAGATTCCCAGAAGGATTTTGGACAAAAATTGACTACTGCACGGTTCGCAAGGGCTAATTTTCCAGTTGAGCCCCATTCACGGCAAACAAGACGACAGTTTTTAATATCTTTGACCTTCAGGAATTTGAGAACACATCTGAGAACCTGTATTTAAAACCAAATTACGAATATATTAGTTGTTAAAGTAATTTTAATTGGTTAGTACAAAGAATTGTACCACTACGGCAATAACATTTATTTTACTCCTAATGTATAACTATATGTACATCACGGTTAAACAGGGTCCCAATTGGGACACCATTAATATGTTCCTTTGCAACCTTATTAATTTTGAACATATAATATTGGGAGTTTTTGTAATTTTCAATTAGATAGTTCTCTACAATATTAAAAATACTCAGAGGTTATAGCACCATCCCAGAAATTACTAAAAAGTTTCAAATTTTTATATAGTACCCAGTGGGAGAAGGAAAAAATTATGGTTGACTTTTACAAATATATGTGTTGGGTGTCATTTGGGACCGCGTGATGAAACCCAGATAATATTTTCAGTAAGGAGAGTTTTGTTAGAAAATGAAGCAATTTGAAAATCTTATATAAATTAAAAATAATGAGTACTTACAGGACTAAGAAGCATTGGATTTTTGGCTTCTTCCTCTATTGATTCGCCTATAGTTTCACTTGATGAAAATTCATTGTTATTTTGGAATTCACTTGTTTTCTGAGAGCAAAAATACTTCAATCAGAATGGAAACAAATCCTTAAATTTCAAATGTAAAAATGGTTTAATTCTAAGATAAAATGTAAATTTACACTTACCGATGTTTTCGCAAACTGATTGACTTCATTTTTTTGCTTACCATTTGCAATTCCCATTCCGAGAGATTGCTATCGTTTAGTGAATATAGTTGTCGTTTTCGGATTTGGCAAAACAGGAATATAGTTGCTAGCGAAAATGTAACTTTAATCAGAGTCTACCACTCAATTCTTTTTGTGTAACATGTGAGTACTACTACTGCTTTTCGTGTTGGGTCGTATTTCTCAACCGACCGACAAGTCGAACTATTGATCTGACTTGCTTGTTATATCTGTAAGCCAAAGCAAACTACTCTTGTCAGCACAGCACTACTCTCCTCATCATACACTTCCTTGGACTTCGGCCAGAAATCTTCACTTTTCTTGAGCCAGTCTGGTCCCTCCCACCATGAAGACTGCAAAAGTTGCTTTGCTGTACAACCTCTTGAGGGCAAGTCAGCTGGATTTTGATTTCCTGGCACATGACTCCACGAAGTGTAGTCACTCAGTTGTCGGATTTTCGTTAACTCTATTTGCAACAAACGTTGCCCACTGTTCTTCCTTCTGGATCCAACACAAGGCATTTGTTGAGTCAGTCCAGTATCTCGTAGAGATTTCCTTGCAATTTAAACTTTTCTTTACTGAATCTGCGAGACGAGCTCCGATAGTGCAGGCAAGCAGTTCTAGTCTTGGAATGGATACTTTGTGAACGGGAGCCACCCGGCACTTCGCCATGACCAGTTGGACATCCACTCCTCCCTCCTTTTCTCCCCGAATAAATATGCAAGCAGCGTAAGCGTCTTTACTTGCATCAACAAAAACATGGAGAATGCAGTTTTCTAAAAGGCATTCGGATTTGAAAAACCACCTTGATATCTTGACAGCAGATAACAAGTGCAATTGAGAATTCCATTTTTCAAATTGAGTTACCAAACTTTCTGGTAGCTGCTCATCCCAAGTCACCTTCAGTCCCCAAGCCTCCTGCAATAAGAGTTTAGGTAATAACATTACTGGACTAGTGAAACCTATGGGATCAAAAACTTGATGTGCAGCTGACAGAATTTTCCTCTTTGTTACGGGACCCGTCACTCCTTGGTTTCGATTTCTTGAGTCAATCCGTAATGTGTCTTCTCGTAAATTCCACAGAAGTCCGAGAACCGCCACTGACTTATCCTCTGCCTTTTCGGAGTTCCAAGTCCACCCTCTGAGTTCAAACATTGCTGTAGCCAATAATTGTGTTGATTCCTCCATAAACTTTTTTAGACACTTTGAATCAGCTACACTTGCCACACAATTATCCACATATAACGCTGACTTCAACTTTTGAACTGTATCTTGAAATTTAGGTTCAGCTCTATCTAAATGATAATTGATGGTTGCTCCCAGTAAGAAGGGACTGCAAGTCACTCCAAAAACCACACGCCGGTGACGATATTCTCGAATATTTTCCTTTGCGTTTGATGTCACGTCCTCCCACCATAAAAATCGAAGAAAGTCACGATCACTTTGTCGCACACTTATTTGGAGGAACGCTTTAGTAATGTCCGAAATTACTCCAATCTTGTTAAGTCGGAAGCGAGTAATAATGTCTGGGATTAGTTCCAACAAATTCGGTCCATTAGCTAAACAGTCATTTAGAGACGGTGATGACTTCTCGTGTGCAGAAGCATCGAACACAGGACGATAAGGAGTAGTAGAACTATTTTCGTTTACCGCAACAGTGTGTGGTAAGTAGTGTCCCGAATTCTGTATTTCCTCTTGGGGCACCTCCTCAATGATATTTAGTTCTTTCCACACATTAAATACTTTTTGGTACTCACTCACTAAGTTTTCTGACCTGAGCCGTTTGGTGGTAGTTTGCAATCTTTTCTCTGCGAGGTAGCGGTTACTTTTCAAACTCCCATGGCCAGTCATCCATGGCAATGCGACTTCATATCGGCCATCAGAATCCCGAGTGATAGTTTTATTGAAATAATTTATTGCAGCTTCCTGCAACTCTTCCTTTGATTTACTCTCAGCTGGGTCTCTGATGCCGATGGTGTCCAGCTTCCATATGTCTTGGACTTCCGCATCTGTGATAAACAAAGAAGTGAGCACTAAAGTATCATTATTCGAATTTTGTTTAGGAGCCTTTCCAGTAAGAGTCCATCCAAGATGAGTCTCAAGTGCAACTGGGCCACTACTGAGTTCATGTTTCTTTCCAGTTAGCAATTTTCCCATGACGTCAATTCCAATTAGAAGTTGTACTTCTGTATTTTCTTTTCCTAGGTCAGAGAGTACATGTTAGAATAAATGTTATTCTTAAAGTATTTCTATAATACGTTTGTAGAAGTAAACGACCTAGATAAATACGTAGCAAATATTTGGGATAAATATTTAGGTGTACGTAGCAAGAACGTATTAAGTATTTAGTATAAGCATCTAGGTTAGTGATCGAAATGTCAATGAAGATGTTTACTATTAAGAATAATGTTATGCCTAGTGGCGATCTGTTTTATTGAAGTGCTAAAGTAGAAATTTTAGTTATTTATGTCATAAGTATGATTGGACCTTGTAATTTGTCATATAAACCGATTCGATCTTAATAAACTTCACTTGTTGATTGGCATCACAAACCAACTGAGCGACGAGCACCGTTTATTTCTCATACGTTATTCAAGCACGACAACTATCCAGGTTTTTATGTAAAATCTGAGATAAGCTCATCGAGGTGCCAAAACGAGTCAACGAAAAATCAGAACATAAGCTGTTCACATAATAACACTGCTACTACACTACATAGTGACTGTGTGTCTTCGTTTTAAGCTTCGTACTTAACGGAACTAATAGTAACGCTTTTCACCGAAGTTTTTGTGTTGCAACTTACCAGGGGTGATATTGCAAACAAAAGTGAAGTGATACTCACGGAGTAACACAGAAGAAAAGGAACTATCGGCTCAAACCAAGTACTTTGCGTTTACGACACGAACGAGCGTAACGAACGAGTGAAGACACAAAAGACCGAGTGAGTGAAGTGAGTGTTTTTGTGTGGACTTAACTATGTCCGATTACTTTGAATTGGGTGGACCGGAGAGAAGAAACTGGCGTTTCTCTTCAGAGAGAACTGTTACTGAGGAATCGCCTCCAGCTAACATTATGAGTGTGAAACCCAAACGAAAGGGAACGTGCTACAATTGCGGTGAGAAAAGGCACTTTGCCTTTGAGTGCATGAATCCCACAAAAGACCGAACAGTACAACCAATGCGTTCTCCAAAAATAGCTCCCTGCTAAATGCCTCACCTAAGAACATACAAGAAAAGACCAAGGTTCCTATTCAAGGGTACACGACGAGGAAGGCAATTAGTGGTGTGAAGAAGCATCCGACGAACACAACTGCCTCGCGGCAACGACAGTGTTCCACACAAGATCTGCGTGTGAAATTGTCTCTAAAGGCTGGTCAGTCGAAACCAACAAAACATGTACCTAGAGTTCAGTTACGGTGGCACGAACGCTTTTGCCACATAAACTCTAAACTAGTGCTACGCACACTTGAAATAGGAGGAATCCAGCTAAACTCCACAGGCGGACTAGGCGACCTGACCAGTTGCTTCGCTTGCCTAGGCCAGTGTGAAGTGTCACGCTATCCCCTGCATCCTCTGCAGCAGAAGTTAACGAAGGGAGAACTTTTGTCCTTTACCCTGATTAAAGGAAAAACCATGAGCAATCAAGGAAATAAGTACATGCTGATTGCAAAAGACATCTTCTCCAACTTTCGTGTTGGATTTTTCCAAGCAACCGTGGATGAAGATGAAACAGGCGACAACATCATTAATGCACTAACTTGGTTCTGGGAAACTCTGGGTAAAGTCCCCAGAAAGATAATGTTGAGCCTAAATATAGACAGCGGTTCGTCTAAACTGTTTCAATTTGTTACGACGAATAAAATCAGCATAGAAGTTCTGTCATCGACTAGCATTTTTACCGAAAATGACCGAGGAACAATTAAAAACATGATAAGTAGTGTGTTGTGTACCTCCCGACTTACCAAGAATTTCTGGCAGGATGCGGCTGAAAATGTCATTTATCTACTCAACCGCACTGTAAGTAACCTGGAGTGCACCAAAACACCACTGGGTGAAATTTTCGGTTATGCATCGAATCTTTCACACCTGAGTCTTTGGAGCAAAAATCGAAGTTCCGAACAAAAACTCCGAGGGAGTACCTACAAAATTCAGGAAGGGTACCATTGTCGGATTTATCGCTAGCTCCGAAGAATATATCATCTGGGATAATATGAAACTTGAATAATTCTACGCAACTAACGGCGACGGCGTAAAATTTGATGAGCGCCCAGGAGATCATTCATCACTCTTGAAGATTACATGCAAAAACGGGCAACCCAACATGTATGAAACTCTGTTGAAAGATATACGATCCACAAAAATTACAGAGACAAATACCAACGCAACAGCTGATACGAGGGAATCACTCAATGAGCCAACTGCTGACGCAGCAGAAGATTCCAATGAAAGAACAGACGCTGACGCAACAAAAGTTATTGACAACAGCATTTCTGCCAACATAACATTTGATGCAAACGAGGATGTGCTCGTAATCACCCCGGAGGAAGATAAAGATATTTGTAGCACACAAATGCAAGTCTATGATGAGGAGGAAGGGAATAAAACAACAACACCACCAGCAAAATGTTTGCTCTAGGAGTGTTCTGTGCCTCTTCAAAGACTTGATGTGAAAGACCGAACAGAGCAAGGAAGGAAACGCATACGAGAGGGAACCAAACCAGGAGCGGAGCGTTACTGTGACTACATACACCACGAAGCAGAAGAAGCAGACGACGACGAAAACCTCTCGGATAACGAAAGTTCATCTATCGAAGAAGAGTTAATCATCCAGGAACTGGAACCTCTGCTATAAGTGTGATAAGTAAGAACGCACTACAATATAATACACATAACATCTTTCATTTCAGATATCACATAGTATGTAACACACATTGGTTAGCTTTTAGTTTCTATTGGTGTTTTTAAAAATATTGGTGTTGGTTATTTTTAATTACTATTATGACTAATGTGTTTTTAGTTTGTATATTATAGAAAGAAGGAAGGTGTTAGAATAAATGTTATTCTTAAAGTATTTCTATAATACGGTTGTAGAAGTAAACGACCTAGATAAATACGTAGCAAATATTTAGGATAAATATTTAGGTGTACGTAGCAAGAACGTATTAAGTATTTAGTATAAGCATCTAGGTTAGTGATCGAAATGTCAATGAAGATGTTTACTATTAAGAATAATGTTATGCCTAGTGGCGATCTGTTTTATTGAAGTGCTAAAGTAGAAATTTTAGTTATTTATGTCATAAGTATGATTGGACCTTGTAATTTGTCATATATAAACCGATTCGATCTTAATAAACTTCACTTGTTGATTGGCATCACAAACCAACTAAGCGACGAGCACCGTTTATTTCTCATAGTACAATTCCGAGATCCTTCATTTCTTGAAGCTACGGGCCATTGGGCATGGTAGGAATGCCACCACAGAGTTTATTTTCATCTAAAACGTCAAAGGTACAAGAATATTTACGGTCCATACTACACAGTAACACTTTATATTTCTTGTGACACTTTGCAGGAGATTCCAATCCACCAAAGAGAGAATGTGTAATTTTCTCTTCCCCTAAGCATTGATATCCGATGGATTGGGCAGCTTGTTTACTAATGTAAGAGCGTTGAGCTCCACCGTCAATTAAGGCACGTATCACTATTTCTTTCCCCTGATGGCAAAGTCTGACTTTCAATAACTGCAATAGAACGTCGCTACTGCACGTTTGGTTTGCCAGGGTACTAGAAGTTGCCGTGTTAATTTCAACTGGTTTCACTACACTGTTGTCCGGTTTAGATGTAGGAGTAGAATAGTCAGGACACATTATTGTCACATGTCGTCGAGTGCACAAAAAACACTGTTCCTTACTTTTGCAGTCCTTAGCTTGGTGTTTCATTTTAAGGCACCTGTAGCAAGCACCCTTCTCCTTGACTTTTTTTCCCTTTCAGCCTTGGACATTCTCTTTGCAGCATTACAGTTGACACTTTCATGATTCTTGTCACAAAAAATACAGGACTTCATTTCTGGTTACTTTTCTGTATTCTTTGCTTGATTACCGCTGAAGAGTCCAGCAGCAGTTGGAACCTTAGAAGAACTTTCTTCAGATTTCACCTTTTCTTTTTTCGTTTGGTTTCTTTTTCCAAACCAAATCCTTTCTTGGCCATGGCAATTCTTTTCTCGCCTTCCACTTCGGTGCGAAGGAAAGACATGAGTAAAGTCAGTTGATTAGGCGCTGGGTTTTCAGCTGACACCCTCGCACGAGTGAGCTGCCCTCGATTTCTTTCCCAGGCCCTCATAACTTCCTCTGGCAGGCAGGATTCCACAAGGGGATACAGCATCGCTGCGTACTTGTCGGTGGTCACCCCGAGAGTTTCCAAAGCCCGCAGGTAGGTCTCCAATTTATCATAGAGACTCGACAAAAACATTGTTGCCTGGTTGAGTGCGTTATTCAAGACTAATCGGAGGAGCTCACGCACATACACTTCAACCAGCAAGTCCTCTCTCCCAAAGCGTTCCTTAAGAGCTGCAATTGCTTTGGGATAACATGACGCACTAGGAGGAAAGCTAGTTCACCTGCTCTTGATTGTTTTTCCACCGCCTACAGCAGGTACTGAAATTTATCAGCATTATCCATTTTCTTGTCGTCATCAATTTTCAAAAACTGACCCCAGAATCCTAGCCACTCTTTGGGGTCACCGTTGAACTTCTTCCATTCTATTTTTGGAAGTTTGAATTTCCGGGTCGAGGTCGGAGAACTTAGACCACTTGTTCCAGCAGATGACACACTTTGGTAGTCCTCGTCTTCGGCCTTCCTTATTTTCGCAAAGTAGGAATTAACTTTGGAATTAACATCACTGTACCGAAGAGTATACGTCAAGGCACCATCTACTTCGTTCTCAATGTCTCTCTGTTCTCCGTTTTCTTCCAGGAGTTTCTCCGTGATTTCTTGATCTGCCTGCTCAACTTTTACGTATATTGCTTCCAGCCTTTTAATGAGCATTTCGATTGTTACTTGATTGATTTGTTCAGCTTTGAGTTCGTCATCAATTTCGTTTGCCGTTCTCGTGAAAGCAGCACGAAGAGGAGTACGCTTTTTCTTCCAAAACTCCATAGCACTTCCGGGTCAAAGGTTGATGTCGACAACAGCTCAAGATTCCTTAGTCACTTTTTCAGTCACTTCTCCTAACCAGGCGGGCGCCAAAAATGTTCAGACGGGAAATAACTAGTCCACTTTTCTGAAAACTTTACTTAGTTCAAACACTAGGAGAGGTGCGAATAAATAGTGTGGCTGTGTCTATGTGCTATGAAGAACAATCAACAAATCTGTCAGTTATTATTTTACAACAATTTGACTTAAATGGCACTGAAAATAATGAACTTTATGACAGTGTCAATGGAATGATTAATTAGTACTCCTAATCCTATACAGAATCAGTTTTTCTATCAAAATTCTAAAATTCTATTAGAGAGTGGAAACTGTCTGTCTGCTCTGCACGAATGATTGAAGACAACTAACTTAACAATATTACATCAAATCGTACCTTACAGAAACTCAAAACGATTGAACAGAAAAATAACAGAGCGGCAGACTTGAAAATACGTTACTAGACTTATTACATAGAAAACATTGAGTAACATGAAATGCGATTTCACATACTTAACAGGAAATGTTATTTAAGAAAGTCAAAAATGTGTTTAATTTATTGGAATACCTGGTACAACCAAACAAATATAAAATTAATATTTCCCAAGTAGACGGAGCCAGAAAGACCGGCGGCTCATATACAACTAAATAAAATTATAGTAATTTAATCTACTACAGAAATATGTACCGACTATTGAACTCAAAGTTGTTCATGCCTAACAATCAGGAAAGTAATTACTATCTATAACTGTTTGACATTTATTTCACATTTTCCAAAAGTCATTGCTAAATGTTCGTGTAAGCATTATTAGATATATGGGACTACTTTTTCTTTTAAATAGTTTCCCTTAAATACTCTATTGCTCCCGATTTTCTCTTGTTTCACAAGAAATCATAAGCATTTGATGCAGTACAATAACATAAATCAAATTTCACTCCCACAGAATAAATTTTCTATGCTCATAAACACATAGGTTCTCCTCTTTATTGAAAACTTGTCAATTCCTGTTTGAGCCCTTAGCCTTCTTTAGCCTTTAGGAAGATAAATGATCCAATGATAAATGTAGCGTTTTAAATAATGTTGCCGTTTTTTAAATGTTCAACGATGAAATATTCTGAATTTGTATTATGGTGTCTCTCCTTTTCTTTGGAAAGCAAAACGTGGAACCAAAAATTTAAAATAGTGAAATGAATTTTATCATTTCGCAATTTATTATCTAAATTTCTGAAATATAATATTTCAGGTAAGTAAGCAATATTTATTGTAGCAATGTTGTGTACACTATAATTTTAATATAGCTGAAGCACACATTATGAAACACCATTTGTGTAATGTCGGCATGATTTTGTCATTTATTGTAGTATTTAATTCTTCATTCTAACTTTTATAACAAGGATTAGAAAATAAGTTTATCTAATACCTGGGCTGTATTTCACTAAACTTTACAAGTCCGACAATTCTACAACTTGTCAAAATAACCATAGTGATTTTCAAAATCTATCTTCTATCTAATTTCAAATTTTTGAAATCACTATGGGTTTCCCGACAAGTAGTAGAATTGTCGGACTTGTAAAGTTTAGTGAAATACCCCGCAGGTGTGATGCCCAAGATCAATATGTTTCGGTATAAGTTCATACAACATTTTTTGAGAAATGGCCCGACCCTTTTGTCCTTTTTGGAAAACATAAAATGATGACATAAAATCAACGCTTTCTTTCAAAAAACGTTCTTCAAGTTTCTTTTCGGACCAAATCCTATCCAACTCACCAACATAAATTCGTTTACAAATTTTGAAAAGCTTTGGGCATTTTAAAAGGTCAACCAAATTATCCAATCTGACTTCCTTGCAATTCATTACTAAATCATCCACTCGAATTCTAGATTTACAAAGTTTCAAAACATTTATGCAATGATCGAAAACTAGTTTCTCGAGGTTCCAGTAGTAATTGTCATCAACGAAATTTATTGAGGAATATTCAAATGTCAAAGTTTTGATATTTTTAAGCATAGAAAAGGATTTCTTTTCCAAATCATTACACAAATGGAACTTTAAGTGAGTCAGTTGACGACAATTACTAAAGTGAGAGAGGAATGAATAATCGGTATCACGCGACCCGCCGAAAATAAGTAAATATTGCAAAGAATTTAACATTAGCGGCTGGCTGCAACTTATTATGGTATTCCTCCACAATTCAAAACCTAAAGCGAGTTTTTCAATCGAGTTAGGTAAAGTGAACAAATCTATAGCACAGGAACTCCACTGGTACAAAAAAAGTTCCTTTATTTTCAGTTGGCTATTTAAAAAATAAGGAATATACTTTTGGAGCACATGGATTGTCTCCAAGTGATTTATAACCCATTCTGACGTTTCCCCGTTTTCTATCTCACAACCCTTTAAAATCACTTTATCCACAGTAACACTTCCCCAAAAATCAAAGAAGATTTCTGTGTCTATGTAATACGCAATACAGCCAAGTCTAGTATTATAATCCGTGCAGTATAACGATATTTCTTTGGCTTTACGAAAATCCACAATATCATTTATTCTAACGCGATCCAATTTAATTCCACTTTGAAAAAAAGCCACTTTAGCTAATTGTAATTTAATTGGGCAAATCTTAATTCCTGTTTCAAGATTGATTCTGCAATCTTTCAGTGTTAGATCTTTGATATGTGCAATTAAGTGCAACGGAATATGCAACTCTTCCCTATAACCTTCAATTGATAATTTTGTCATAAATTTGGCATCCTTCTGCACCATTGGAGATTTCGATATCCAGGAACTGATGTTAATCTTTTTCGCGATCTCTTCATTTAAGAAATCGAATTCCAATGTTAGTTCTTTGATGTACTTTTTCTGCTCCTCAAAAAACTGGGTTAATTCTTTAATCGTCCAGGGATCGTCACTGCGTCCTTGAGTAAAAATACTAGAAAACCTGAATGAGGTAAAAATAGCCGATGAGTCTGGAAAACAGGAATAATAATGCACAGGACGACGAGCAGATTCCCAGAGGGATTTTGGACAAAAATTGACTACTGCACGGTTCGCAAGGGCTAATTTTCCAGTTGAGCCCCATTCACGGCAAACAAGACGACAGTTTTTGATATCTTTGACATTTAGGAATTGCAGGACACATCTGAGAACCTGTATTTTAAACCAAATTACGCATATATTAGTCGTTAAAGTAATTTTAATTGTTTAGTACAAAGAATTGTACCACTACGTCAATAAAGTTTATTTTACTCCTAATGTATAACTATATGTATGTTACAGATAGTATACAATATTGGGGAGTATAGGATATTATCTAGATAGTATTATATTATCCAAATGATTTTTAGCCAATATGTAATTTATGTAGATAGTATTCAATATTATCTAGATAACATATAACAACACTGAATAATATTCTATATTAATATGGTATATTATCCAAAACCTTAAAATACACTCCTCAAAGTCAAAATTCATCCATATTTAACGTCACTATTGTACATCCAAGAATTTAGGGCATCTATTTAATGAATATTGTCTTATAAATCAGTGAAGCTTTAAAGAAATATGACAAAATTTGTTTATATAAAATTAGAAAAATTTGACTTAAATTACGAAGTGCGAGTTCTAAGAGTAAAACAATCAAATTTCCAAAATATTCTCTGGAAACCGTTCCTTGATTACCAAATCTTCAAATTCAAGTCAAATTCTTCTAAATGTAAGAATCTGAGGAAGATGTACATTAAATTCTGTAAACTGGTATTATATGTTACTATTGCGGTGCTATCATCATCATCATATTTATTAAGCAAAGGTCCCGCCAGCTCAATACAGATCACCATCATTTTAACGTATAATTATTTGCAATAAAGAACAATATTTTAACTTTAGTCAATTGTAGGTAATAATACAGTAAATTGATTAACAGCAGTCTTAATGAAATTAAAAATATTATAATAAAGATTAGTGTCCCGGGTTTGAAATAGTACACTAAGAAAATTGTCCTGGTTAACATATCTATCGCTTAGGTGTGACAAATAGTATTTTCGCCTAATTTCATGTAGCACGTGGCACTCACAAAATATGTGATACAAATTATTTTGTAAAGAATAACAGTGTTGGCACACACCGTACTCAAATATATTTTTACCAATCCGTAGGTTCCTATAGTTTAATTTTACTTGGATAATGACCGACATTATTGCTGTAGGAAGTGAGGCTGTCATATACGGTGCTGAACTACTGTGAGGCATAAGAGAAATATAATGAGGAATACAAGTAGATTTATTTACCCTATCAACATCTAGTTGAGTCAAATGCTGCTTATAGGCAGATAAACATGACTTAATTAATGGTAGAAATTCATGTCTGCTTTTCCCCAGTATATTTTCCATGCCTATTTCTGATAGAATGCTGCTTACTTGAGAGTACCAATTGTACCTTAGATCTTCATTACATTGTGTTCGTGATATGCTGTAACACACCCTAACAAGAGAACCTTCTGTTTTACATAAAATGCGGTATATAAATTTCAATACATTTTTTAGTATCACGAACTTAATATGGATTACCCCGGTTTCGAGTCTTACAAAATATTGGGGGGTGTCCTTAGGCATCTGGAATATTCTCTTGAGGTATGTTTGTTGCACGATCTCTAATTCACTGGCGTGAAGAATGGCCCATATGGGAGATGCATATATCGTCGTTGAGTTTACCAGGGACTCCATAAGGTGCAATCGTGTTTCAATATTTTGAATTCTCCCCTTGTAGATAAGAGGGAGAACAGCATTGATAGCTGCTATCCCGTTTGCTTTAGCTTTTTTGGCATTCAGACTGAAAAGCCCTGTGGAAGTGAAGGTTGTTCCTAGATAAACATACGATTTAACAATTTCAAGCTCACTGGTTCCCCAGAAGAACCTGTCTTCCTTTTTTAGACGGCCCGCTTTTCTAAACACCATGACCTTGGTTTTTGTTAGGTTTGCAATTAATTCGTTTTCTTCGATGTATCTTCTCAGGACGTTAATCTTCTGCTGAAGTAAATAGGCTGTTTGGGCGAGAAGAATTTTGTCGTCAGCGAACAGTAGAATGTGAAGTTTAATTCCTGTTCCGGTGTTTTCACATTTTAATACTATCGCTTTAATTCCGCATGATTCAAGTTTCTCAATCACATCCATTATGTAGATGGTAAACAAGATTGGCGAGAGTGTTTCGCCCTGAAAAATCGAACGATTTACTTCGAAGCTTGCAGTATGACCGTTACTCGTCCTCACTGTAGCCTGAAAGTTGTCATATAAGTTTTTGATCACACTAATGAATTTTGATGATAAACCAAAGCTTTGCAGTTTGCACCACAGCCGCGCATGCGGAATGACATCAAAAGCCTGTGAAAGATCCACGAAGCATGCGTAAAGCCTGCCTTTTTTCTTGGATATCTCATTTTGAATAACTGTATTAAGAGTAAAAATATGATCTTCACACCCGGTGTTTTTTCTATACGCAGCTTGAAAGTCAGAATATTTGCTGTTTCTAAATAACCATACTTGTAGTCGTTCAGCGAGTAGTGTAGTAAAAAGTTTCAGCGCCGTCGGAAGGAGCGAGATTGGCCTGTAATTTTTTGGATCTGTAAGTGATCCTTTCTTGTGAAGAGGGACAATTTCAGACTTGCACCAGGTTTCCGGTACTTTTCCTGAGTTGATACATTCTTGGAACAGGTCACACAGGTTTTCCATTAAACTGGGAGTTGCTGCTTTCCATATTTCGTTTGGAATTAGGTCAATCCCGGGAGCTTTTCCATTTTTTAGTTTCTTCAGACAGAGTTTAATTTCGTATACGTTGACTTCCCTGTCAAGGATTTCATCTGTGATATTGCTCAGTAGTATTGGTGACGTAAATGTACTTTTCTGTGCGTAGATTTTCGAAAAGTGGTCCAGCCACACCTGCTCTTCTATTTTATTACACTGTGATTCTTTCCGTCTTAGGAGTTTAACGGTGTCCCAGAAAGTTTTACTGCATTTGTGGTTGCATAGGGATGTCTCTATTTCCTTCATATAAGAAGATGATCGGTCCGAACAGATTTGTTTGTAATTGTTCTTTTCATACACGTATTTAGCTTCCAATTCCAGTTGGCGACATGGCTGAAAATTTTTTCTTAGTGACCTCAGTGCTCTATTCACTCTTCGTTTTGCTTCACGACATTTTTTGTCAACCCAACGTGGTTGACTCTTTAGAAGTGTCACTGTACGACAAGATTTAATAGCTGAGATTTCTTGACATGCAGCCATGATATTATTTGCAATGCTATTGTACGATTCAGTTACACATTTTGTGTTTGAAGGAATATTCTCATTATTTACTTCGGTAGGCGTTGGGAACATTTTCGCTTGCAGATCAAAAGAGTCTCGAAACCGGGTAACGTTATCTTTATTAATTACAATTTTGGCCTTAACTGTAAATGTATTATACTCTGCTGCTATATTTCTATTTGCTCTTAATCGGATTCCTATTGGAAAGTGATCAGAGTGGATTAGGTTCAGTACACGGAAGTTATACATCAAATCAGTAGAGTTATTGGTAAACAAACATAAATCAATTGTGCTACTTCCCTTACCATTGCAATGAATAAATGTAAAATTTCCATGTTCATCTTCAGAGAAGTTACCATTTGCTACATTAAATCCCAAATTTATTACTTTTTCTATTACTTGTACACCCCTAGAGTTCAGCACCGGATCGGAATAGCCTCTTCCTTCCTCAGCACCATAATTTCCTATTCTACCATTAAAGTCACCAATTAGTACAATTTTTTCATTTTTTAAATAGTATGGTTCTATAGCATTAACAAAATTATTAATATTAGTCCCATAATTTTCATTAGGAGGTATGTATACAAATATTAAAATCACCCATTGATTTAAGTTACATTTGTAATTAAAAATTAAGTAATTGTCATTAGAACTTAGAAGTATAAATTTATCAGTCAATTCTTTCTTACAACCTATGATGAATCCTCCCGATCTTCTTCCCTTATATTTTGTTGCTTTTCCGAAATGCTCAAATACGGAATAGGTAGGGGAAATATATTTACTTTTAAAGGGTTTTCCATGGAAGGTTTCGGAGAAGCAAAATATAACTGGGTCATTTTTTAAAAGGTCCAGATAAAAGTCATATTTTTTTCCTTTTATTCCTTTAATATTCCAATAAATTAGAAACTCACTATTTACAATGATGGGTGGTATTAAGCGACGGGCCTTCTCCTAACGCGTAGACTCCTGGTCAGCCGGTTTTTGCACCAAAAGTCCTTCCAGAACATTGTAGTGGATTCCTTCAATTTCGATGGAGTTTGATCCGTAGTGAATTTTACACTGTTGACCTGCTTCGGTAGATTCCTTTGCTGCTTTCCGTAAAATACTTCTTGTTTGACGTACTCCTGCAGGCAAGTCTTCGTTGATGTAAACTTTCTCTGTCATCTTTGCGGTTTTAAGATTTCTTTTTTTGTACATCATCAAGTTTCGGTCGGCGACGGATTTGCATCGGATAAGAATGGGTCTGGGGTTGGTATTTCCCGGTTTAGTTGGTAGTCTGTGGTAGGTATCAAATATATCGAAAGACACGTCCAGAACTTGAGCAAGTTTGTCCACTTTTTTAGTAAGTTCATTATAATTTTCTCCTTTTTTGTCGGGGATTCCAGTGACTACAACATTTCTGCATTTATTTTCAGTCTCTAAATATTCACACTTTCGTTCTAGAAGGGTCAGTCTTTTTGCTAATTTTGAGACAGTATTTTGTAGACTTGAAGTGTTGGTTTTAGTCGTTGCAAGGTCTTTTAAAACTGCGTTTAACTTTTTTTCATTTTTGTTTTGGTTTGCAATGATTTGCCTAAGTAATGATGGGATGTCATCTGTTGCACTTGGGTCAGCTGTTTCTTGGTCAGCAATAGATTCTTCTTCTACATCAATAAATTCAACTGATTCGTTTATATTTTGACTGTTGTCTCGAGTCATATTTGATTGATTATTAAAAAACGAGCTGATCTTTTTTTGTGCCGATATATTGTTAAGTCTATTCCCGGAGGAGGTTCCCGCCTTAGCCATTAATATAGACCGTGTTTTTGATTTCGATTTTATTATTGTTTTAGCGACTAGTTTGCTTGTTTTCGTTTTCATTTGTTTACTGGGAAAGAACTGGGCACTGTACAAATGTCACGATATGAAATTCTTTTTTCAAAATGATCAATTAAGGCACTTTTTCTTAATTTTTTGGCAGCCGATAAAATAGTGTTACTTATACTTCGAATGTCGCGCGGGAACCTGCGGTGCTATAATATTCAAAAAAGTATTTTCCCTTTATAGGTGGAAGATTTAACAATCTTTGTAAGCATACAGCAACACTAGAAATGCAAGCATATTTGACTTTACTTTTTGGTGGCTAAATAGGGTATCGACATGTAATTGAAAATGTGATAATTTTAATTAAAGATCGGCCTTTAGCGAATATTTTGAAAATTTGGTTGTTTTACTCCTATAACTCGCACTTCATAATTTAAGTCAAATGTTTCTAATTTTATATAAACAAATTTTGACAGATTTTTTTAAAGTTTCACAGATTTATAAGACAATATTCATTAAATAGATGTCCTAAATTCTTGGATGTACAATAGTGACGTTAAATATGGATGAATTTTGACTGTAGTGAGTAGTTTTGAGTGTATTTTAAGGTTTTGGATAATATACCATATTAATATAGGATATTATCCAGTGTTGTTATATGGTATCTAGATAATATTGAATACTATCTACATAAATTACATATTGGCTATAAATCATTTGGATAATATAATACTATCTAGATAGATAATATCCTATACTCCCCAATATTGTATACTATCTGTAACATGTACATCACGAAATAGCAGGGTCCCAATTGGGACACCATTAATATGTTCCTTTGCAAACTCATTAATTTTGAACATATAATATTGGGAGTTTTTGTAATTTTCAATTAGATAGCTCTCTACAATATTAAAAATACTCAGAGGCTATAGCACCATCTCAGAAATTACTAAAAAGTTTCAAACTTTTATATGATATCCAGTGGGAGAAGGAAAAAATTATGGTTGACTTTTACAAATATATGTGTTGGGTGTCATTTGGGACCGCATGATGAAACCCAGATAATATTTTCAGTAAGGAGAGTTTTGTTAGAAAATGAAGCAATTTGAAAATCTTAATTAAATTAATGCATTTTTAATGAGTACTTACAGGACTAAGAAGCATTGGATTTTTGGCTTCTTCCTCTATTGATTCGCCCATAGTTTCACTTGATGAAAATTCATTGTTATTTGGGAATACACTTGTATTCTGAGAGCAAAAATACTTCAATCAGAATGGAAACAAATCCTTAAATTTCAAATGTAAAAATGGTTTAATTCTAAGATAAAATGTAAATTTACACTTACCAATGTTTCCGCAAACTGATTGACTTCATTTTTTTGCTTACCATTTGCAATTCCCATTCCGAGAGATTGCTATCGCTTAGTGAATATAGTTGTCGTTTTCGGATTTGGCAAAACAGGAATATACTTGTTAGCGGAAATGTAACTTTAATCAGAGTCTACCACTCAATTCTTTTTGTGTAACATGTGAGTACTACTACTGCTTTTCGTGTTGGGTCGTATTTCTCAACCGACCGACAAGTCGAACTATTGATCTGACTTGCTTGTTATATCTGTAAGCCAAAGCAAACTACTCTTGTCAGCACAGCACTCCCTGTTTACACATCTACTTACAGTACAAGTACAGCTGCTAACCTACGTAATATCGATCAGATTATAAAGTAAAGAGCAGAATTCCTTGCAAATGCAAAATATTCCCTGAAAATGCAAAATGTTTTCTGAAAATTCGAAAAATTTTCTGTAAATGCAAAATATTCACTGTAGATGCAAAATATTTTCTGTAAATGCAAAATATGCTCTGTAAATGCAAAGAATTCCCAGTAAATGCAAACTATTTCCTTTAGCTGCAAAATGCTCCATGTAAATACAGTTTTCCCACTAGGCACTTTTTCCTACTGACCACCCTCTTAATTTTACCACCCACTAAGCACTTTTTAGCACTAAGCACTAAACACCCTCCTAGTGGTAGATAGAACACTGTAGTCGGTTGTATAAGAAGCCAATTTTGGGAGACAAGAATTTATGCGATTAATGTAACCCCTGTATTTGAAATTTGTAAAACTTTTATTAACAATTAGTATCGTTGTTTTCTATATAATGTTCACCACATAAACTTTAGGAAATTCTAAATACAATTTGCGTTACTGTCTGCAAAGTATGTATAGGCTGTTGTACTCAAAGTGGAAGAGCCGTAATGGCAAAGCGATGTTTAAAATCATTCATTATTATAGTCATGTTCCTGTAGAAAAACTTTCATTATTTGTATGGAATTGATAACTAGCAAAACAAGTTAGATTATTATCTTAACATTCCGATAGCCTTCCCTGTATGAAATTGTTTTAAATAAAATGTGAAACTTAACATAGCATTGAATCAAGTCAGTCTAAAGTCTAAACAGATTCCATTTTACAAAGTCAAAAAATGTGTTACACCTTTTGGAATACCTGGTATTACCAAATAGGACATAACATTAATATTTCCCATATAGAGGAGCCAGAAAGACTGGAGGCCCATATACAACTAAATAGAATTATAGGTATTTAATCTATACGACAGAAATATTTACTGACTATTAAACTAAAAGTTGTTTATGCCTAACAATCAGGAAACAGATACCATCTACAGCTGAACTGTAATTATTTATTTCACGTTTACCAAAACCCATTGCGTAAGCATTAACTATTTGCAATTCCTATTCATTTTAAGCATTTTGTTTTATATAACTATTTTACTCGACTCTCTCTTGTTTCACTAATAAATCAATAATTATGTGGCACAGTACAATAAAAGGAAAACAGTATTCTATTCTCACAAAATTTAAATACTATGATTTTCTTGCATTTATCTGTAGGTCTACGTATTCTAATACAGCTAATAAAATGTATTTCCTCATCATGAAGAATCCCACATTGACTACCCGTACTTTTTTGATGATTTTTGATATTTTTTTTAATTAAATATTTACAGATAACAGTAACGTGATAGTATGGTCTGTAACTGCTGCTGTGTAGCTTAATGCAGTTGCCTGTCTAAATGTGCCCCCCTAAATCCGAGAAAATAAAGAATTTTTTCAGAAAAAGGCATACAATTGTAAAAATTCTTTGCGCTCCGCGCAAACAGATATTCTTGACGACTAAATATAGCTGAAAAAGCATAATTTATTGCACTTTGAGCAAATATCATATTTGGCAAATGTCATTTGAATTCTTTTTTCAAAATTTCCGCATTAAATTTGACTACATATAGCTCAAATTAGCAAAATTTCTCGCGTTAAGCGCAAAAATATGAAGCACTTTTGACAATATTATTTAGTGTGCCCCCTTGATCAAATTCCTGGATACGCGCTTGCCCGCATACAACAAAATAAGATTACAGTAATTTATTCTACAATAGAAATATTTACAGGCTATTGAACTAAAAGTTGTTTGTGCCTAACGATCAGGAAATAGATACTATCTATAGCTGAACTGTTAACTTTTATTATACATTTACAAAAACACATTGCCGAATGTTTGTGCAAACAATATACATATATATGGGATTACTTTTTCTTTTAAATAATTTGCCTTAGATACTCTATTTTGCTCTACTCTCCCTTGTTTCAAGAGTAAATCAATAATTATGTGGCACAGTACAATAAAAGAAATATTTTATTCACGCAGAACTTAAAGTCTATGCTCTTATACATTTAGGTCCACATTATTCTAAAAAGGAATCGATAAAAAATATTCTCCTTTATACTCTATTGACAGTTTCTTTTTGAACTACTTCCTTACCTTTTATGTCACAGAATCGAGGAAATTCGAAACACATAATTATATTTATATCGTTTTAAATAATGCTTGGATTTTTTCCCAAAATTTTGCAGTTAAGCAAATAAAATGTACTTCCTCATTATAATAGCTTACATATAGTACGCGTACATTTTTTCGCCGATTTTTGATAAATTAAATACTCACAGACAGTAGTAACGTGATAGTGTAGTCTGTAACTGCTGCTGTGTAGCTTAATGCTGTGGCCTTTTTTAAGGAATAGAATGGTCCTACAGAAACTCTCAACGGAAAGCAGCTTAGAACAGTTTTCCTTACAGTTCTGTTTTTGTCATTTTTCAAAAATTGCAAAAAACGGTTTGATAGGATACTAAATGAAGCTCCCATGGGTAAGGTTACAAATACCAGAATAATGACAAACAGATCTGCTAAAGGTAGAAGAAGAAACACAAAGATTGGTATTTTTGAATACATGGAAAAGCAACAAAATGTAGATAATATTATAAAGAAAGCACTCATCAGTACTCCAGCGGAACAGCCAAGTGCTAAAAAATGTCGGTCTATTTCATAATGCAATATTTGTATTTGTCTATATATCTGAATATAATGCAGACGATCCTTTACAAAGAGATTCTGTCTATGTTGTTGCTGTCTCACCTTTTCTTTCGAAATCAAAACATTAAACCAAAAGATTAAAAACTGATAATAGCAAACAGTCCTAAATACACAAAATAGAACAGGGGACCAACAAAATATGTTGACGTAAGTAAGTACAGGAATGAGGAGAATTCGTAATGCGAGGCAGTCGATAAAGTGCAGCCATGTTTCCAGGAAATGTACTGTTGGCATCCAAGTAAAAGACACTTGCACAACTCCAGCTAATGCGGATCCCACGAAACCAAGATAAATAAACGAATCTATCAATGCTTTGCCGTTTTCCAATTTCTTAATGAGCGCTTTCTTTTTCATATCTCCAAAATACATTTCTAATGAAGTAATAAAATTTCAAAATTAGTTTTTCTTTATAAATGTCAATAATATTTATGTATTTGCTCATTACCGATATATGTTTTGTCAAAGACGGACAATTCATTAGCTAGATAGACAGCCATCCTTAGTCTATATTTGTTGCAGTGCATGTAGACGTGAGTAATGGTGCATGTTGTTAATACCACTAAAAATGTGATGAACACAACTATACAACCAGTAGGAAGAGAAGGGCTCAATATTTCCTTTACCAGTGATCCCATAATAAATGTATTGAATACACTTATACCAAAAATAACTGAATAAAACCAGTAGAATCTAATTTTGCTTGAAGAGGCGTAAAATCTTTTTCTTTTGGGACACCACGTAATAAGCGAACACCACAATTTTTCGGCAAAGATGTTAAAATATTTATCACTGAAATAGTCGGCTGTATTAGAAGCCATTTTTGAGTGGCACTTTTTTCTAATATTTAGCCGATGGATTTAGCCGTGTGTTTCAAATTTGTTATACTTTTATTCACAATCAGAATTGTTGTGTTGTTTTACTTTTAATGTTCACCTAATAAACCTTAGAAAGTTCTATTTTTGGGTTTTGTGTGCAAACTTGCGTATGATGTTATTCTTAAAGTGTAAAAACCAGAATGGCAAAGCAACGGTTGTCGTCTTTCAATTTATTTGCAAATTGACATTGTAGTATTTAAATTGAATAAATAGCGAAAAGATAATGAACAGTCATTACTACCATTACTTATCTTAAATTGATATTCTCAAAAGCAAATTAAGATAAAGATTATGATTTGGGCAATGCCATAGCCTTCCTCGAAGGAAATTGTTTTCAATAATATTGTTATTTAAACTTTAGTATAAGCTAACTTTACGGCAGTATGGTACAGGGGATACCAGAGTTTTATAACATTAATTTTCCAATTAAACGTTTTTGTAAGCTAAATAAAATTCATTTCAGCTGATCATCCACTAATTCATCCCCATAATATGCTTCAATAATAATTTGAATTGTATCACAGACAATTGTTGTTGTGGAAAGTAGATTAGTTTTTTCAAAATTCTACTCATCCCAGAAAATGGCAAAAACTGTGTTAAACTTATAGGAAAACCTGGTATAACCAAACGGGACATGAAATTAATATTCCCCAAATAGACTTAGCCAGAAAGACTGGAGACTCACATGCAACTAAATAAGATTATAGTAATTTAATCTACAAGAGAAATATATACCAACTATTAAACTCAACGTTGTTAATGGCTAACTTTCAGGAAAGAGATACCATCTATATCTGAACTACATGCCGCTTATTTGACATTTACTGAAAGTCTAATGTCCTTGTAAGCATTAAATATATGTGATTACTTTGTCTTTTAAATATTCTTCTTGAATACACTATTTCGCTCTACTTTCTCTTGTTCCACGAGTACACTAATAGGCAAGTGATACAATACAATAAGGCAAATAAATATTTCATTCTCCAGAATTGGGCAGATTACTGTAATTCGATTACATATAATCTGTAATTTGTAATTAAATTACAATAAAGTAATTGCAATTTGAGAAAATTTGAGAAAATTTCTTGGGATCAATGAAGCCTAAGCCCATTACATCAGACATTTTCCCTACTTGTCTTGCTGTTAACGTTTTGCGAACCTTAATATAGCAATGTCAAGAATGTTGGAATACCTGGTATAATTAAAGAGAATATAAAATTATTATTTCCAAAATAGACGGAACCAGAAAGATTTGACATGCTATACAACTAAAGAAGTTTGTAGTAATATAATCTACAGTAGATATATTTCTGACTATTGAACTCAAAGTTGTTTACTCCTATGAGACAGGAAACAGATACCATCTATAGCTGAACTGTTCTATAGCAAAAAATTTGCCAAATGTTTCCGTAAGCATTAGATATTTGTAGTTCCTTATTCTTTTTGGCATTTTGATTTAAATAACCATTTTGCTCGAGTCTCTCTTGTTTCAAGAGTAAATCAATAATTATGGCACAACACAATAAAAGAAAAATATATATTTTATTCTCACAGAATTTTAACTATATGTTCATATGCATTTAGGTCTGCGTATTTTAAAAGTGAAAATAAACCATAAAAATGGTTCTTTACTCTACACTCTATTGACAATTTCTGCTTTCACTGTCCAAGCAAAACATACATGCCGCTAGCAGTCGTACACAAAAATCTACTCCTCATTGTCCTTCTTACAGGTTTTTTCTATGGAAAATTATTAATCACATTTGAATCTATTAGTAACTTCTTCGTTTCCACCATTGCCATTCTCCTCCGACAAAACCACAATCAAGAGATTCATTTTATAAGGAATTTTATTTAAGTTGGCATTTTTTGCACTGTTGGAATACAATTCCACCTATTTCAAATTATTTTTCTATCAACCATAAGCACTATTGTAAAGTGAGGTTCACTTGACACTAGCCATGACATTTACAGTTTATAAGGAAGTACATGTGCATTTAAACGTTCCGCATTTGACTTGACGAGGGAAATCAATACCAGTACGTACATAAATACGATGATATTTTCTGCCATGGCTACTATCTAGTGAACTTCTTTGTATAGACAAGATAACGTTCGACCTAAATGGATAATCCAAAGAACCTCTGGGTCCATAAAATTGGCAACATTAAAAATATTACAACAAGAAACACATTGATAAAAAGTAATTTAATGACAGTGTAATCAAATTTTCAAAAATCAAAATTTACGAAAGTTTTTAAGGCAGTAGTTATATAGGTAAATTTTAAATCGGTGGTTTTCTAATATTGGTCTATAACACCGGTTTTTAATTATTGGAATAGAGCATCGGATTATATATATTGGTTTTCGGGATTTGCTTTTTGGCCACTTATTGACCAGGTTCTTAATATTTGAAATACGGTGAGCCAAAAGTTCTACTAAGAATATCAAAGTGCATACAACAGTTAACCCAATGAAAATGATAAATCCTGTAATGATATTTGAATTCAAAGACAACACAATTAAATTGCCTTCCGAACTTTTGTAAAACAGACTGCTATTTGTGAATTTAGCTTCCGTTGCCGACTTTTTCCACCAGGAGTAAATTCCAGCTTGAATTATCCTTTTGATGATGAAGCTTGTTTGACCGCCATCTTTGTCCCCTATCATCCATCCATAAGTCTGTAAGAGTAAATCACTTTTGCCCTTTTTAAATTCCGTATGTCTGGCTGCGTAACTGGGAACGAAGCTATCAATCTTTTCATTAGTTTGTAAAAATGCTGTAGGGCCACACTTAGATACAATATTTTCTGGAGTTTCTTCTGGGTACTTCCTCGGTATACGGATACGTGTTCTTAAAAAGGTAAACTTATTCGAAGTTTGTCTTAAACTTTTTTCTGTAGCTTTATAAAGTTCGTATGAAATGTGTAAACTTGTTTTAATAGTTTTAAGAAGGTCACCAATTGAAAGGCATCGAATCGGTACAACAAATAACTGAGAAATATTGAATATTTGATCAGCAAATCCGATATGCCTTCTTTTGCAATAATCATACGTTTTATTGAGACGCTTTGGTAATCTCTGTAGATTGAAATCAGTGTAAAATGTAAAATTGTCCAGTTCTGAGAAAGATTGAGGATAAACTTTCTCCCTAGGAGCAGTGATTTGAGTTGTAACAATTCCAACGTATGCATTTGAAAGAACAACAACTGCAAACAACCAACCAGTAATTAGTAGTTTGTATTTTACGTTTTTGTATTCCCTGGACGGACTATCAATGTTGTACAGAAACATAGAAAGGACAATCAAAAATGACCGAATAATTCCAAGTCTGCGAAACATTCCAAATATTGTTAGGGATAAAATTAGAGCAGAAATTAAAATTCCACACCAAGAACTTGGTTCGTAAGGAACGTGATAAATGGCGTAAGATATATCCTTTGTAAAAGAATGACAGGTAACAAAATTGAAACCGATTTCTCTAGTATGTAGAACTTCTCCTTTAGCAATCAATATTGCTGAACCGTGATTTTTGTTATCACAAAGAATTGTGTTGAAAAGCGGTGTAGCTGCAAATTTGTATTTCTTTATAAGTAGGTCATGCGTCGTAAGCGATCTGTTTCCTCTTCGTTTAATTAATTCCAAAAACAGTAAAGAATATTCGTTGACAAGAGGTTCTTTGAAATTAATTCGAAATTTGTGTAGGCCCTGACCATGGAGAAGGGTTTTTTGAGAAAATTCATAATTTCGCAATTGATAATCACAGAATGCCATTGATGCCACACTTTTGGCTTGTAATGTTTCATTTCCCTTTATCCATTGTCCACACAATTCCACTCGCTTTTTGTATCCTACTCCTGTGATTCCACAATCCACTTTTCTCAACGTAGGATTTAAACAATTTCCACAAATCAAGTAAACGATTTCAGCCGAGTTTTCTTTAGTTTCTTCATCTGTTTTTGCTACTAAGAACCTCAAATGCTGAAAATCTAGAAAAAACTGTTGAGCAGTTCTCATTTCATGAACACCAAAATATATTCCTCTCATTTCGCTGTGATGTCTTTTGTAGAACCGATCTGCACTAGTCTGATTTAAGAGAACATCCACGTAAAGTTTATTATAAGTTCGATAATAGAAGTTTAACAAAAATCCTAAAATGAAATTTAAATAATCACTCCACCAACTTGCGTCTGTGAAAGTCAAGGAAATGCATTTCGATTTCCAATGCAAGGAATGAGCTACATTGAGCCAAAGTTTTTTATCGTCGCGATCCATCTCGAAACGCATTGGCCTTGAAGGCGTTCGTTTACCGCCTAATATATCTGTTTGGAAATGAGCGAAATCGTAAACAAAAACCGGTCTGTTTATGGGTTCCAACAATGTTGTCCAATGCACAATGACATACGAGTTACACTCTTTATGCATTTCCAACCAAAAATTGAAAGGTGTTGACGTTTTGCAAAATGGAATTGCAAATGTTATCAGAAAGTACAAATAAGTAATAAAATGCATTTCTCCAATTATAATACGTGTGGCTTATGAAAATGTTTGGAAAAAACCCGAAATTTTTGGAAATTTTCTTGGAAACTCTCGAAAAAAGAAGAATTTTTGCAAGAGTATATCGAAGCAGAAATTGTATGTACAGAAAGTCTCTCTACTATACTTCGGTGAATAAATACAGTTTATAGTACGTTAGTATCACTCTTAAATCCATTAAGGCATTAAATAATATATATTTATGAGGCTTGGGTTTGGTAAAAGGTTTATTTAGTTATTTACTATTGGTGCTCAACTTTTCTATCAGCGGAAACACGATTATTTATAACATGAAACTTAAGTAATGCTTATGTATAATATTTACTGATTCTTACATGCAAACTTAGTTCTGCTTGTAATATATAACGGTGGTTCTACTTAATTATTAAGTACCCTTCACAGATATCATGACTCAGAGGTGTTGTTTAATGACAAAATTCCTAGTTTACATTTTGTAACCTGGCAATACTAATGGGGAAAAGTCAGAGCATTTTATATGCATAAATATTTTGCAGACTTCTCAGTTCTTACTATGTAGTTTCTCGGTTGAGTTTCTGTTGTGAAGTATATGCAATACATTACTTTGCTCTTAGACGTATCACGATGCAATTAACATAATTGGCTAACCCGATTCATAATTTAGTATACTATAGCTATGGTAACCAAGGAGTAATTATATTGTGTATTTACAACACAAAATAAATTTCTTAATGTTGTCTGTTTTCGCGAAATGATTCCAAGAAACAACTGATATTATGCTTTATAAATTTTGAAATCATGTTTAGATAAATTGCACCAACATTTTTTATTACCCTAGTTATTGAAATCGTTAGCTTATTTTTTAGGTGCTTCCCATTATTTGAAGTGGTAGGCTGAATTTTCAGGTGTTTCTATTGGTGAATGTTGGCGTGTTGCATGACGCGGCACCTCCACCGATTTAGGAATTTCTTCTCTATCAATAATCTCGAATTGCAGTGCTTCTTGGCATTACTTTTGACTACCTTGCAATAATTTCTCAACAGCGCTACTAAAATTCTTGCCATAATAAATTGTGTGCATCTAATGTGCATTGTTAAAGGTGGTTTAAAAGTGTATTTAAATTTGTTGTATTCTCCGCAAGGTAGTGTAGGTTACCCTCAATTATTTCTTTAATTTGCTTTCCCATGTTAATTGTTTTTAAGTTAGTATTTTTAGCGTAAACCTTGTTCAATGTAGATTATTTTATTTTACTGTCTGTAAAAAATATGCTCTGTATTTGAATAATGGACACTGAAATAGGAGTGAATAATTTTACTTGCAGTAGTTTGTGCATTGCAGTGTTGAGTTGCACGAGTAATGCTAGTAGCTCTATTGAACATCAAACTTGTACATAAATTATATTAAATCAAAATATTCATCCTCCCACTTTAGTAATCACCATTAATCTCACGGATAAAGCGTATCGTACTTACACTATTAAATGTACTTCACAATGACTTTAAACTCTTTGTCATAGTTCCCATAACGTAGTTTAATTTTACCTATGATAATTTGTTGACAAACATCAATATTAATTCATTTCCTACTAATGCAGACAAATATTGGGTTTGGTGATACCATAGGAGAACGAACTCATGCTGATTTTCAATAGTTCAATACAATATCGTACACCTTATCGTCAGATATTTTATGGGAATACAAAGCCGTTTGTCTGTCAGTCTGTTTGATGAATCTCCAAAATCTCTATCATTCATTTATGATTAAAAGTAGGGAAGTAAAACTAGTGAGCACAAAACCTACGTATTATGGAATGAACTCCCTGACTTTATTTGTAATATCAAAAACAGAAAAAAAGTTTGATAAAGAAATTACTGCGTACTTGTTCCAAAAGCAAACAAACGCAGTAATTATACACAAAGATATGTTGTGCAAAAAGGTATATAACCTCCCATGCATTGATGCTGCGGTTATATGTGTTAATAGTGCAAGCTATGAAAATGTAAGCCGATACTTACTAATCAGAAGTAATTATGAATATCTTTGCCAAATAATAATATCTGATAAACTATTTTAATGCCATATGAATTTTATTTGTAATTTGGAACTCATTAAAATATCAGTTTTATTAATATCTGTAGGTCGTAGGACGGAAGTTTCATTTAGTTTTGCCTAGACAGAATTATATGTCGTCTGATTCTTGCGTCAGAGTAAAGTAATTAATAAATACGATATTAAATAATCAACATAATTGTTATATGTGCTGTGCGGAAGTAATTTATATGAACACAAAGGCGTGAAATATTTTTTGGTTGGCAAACAGGTAATACTGAACATAACCGTTGAGTTCAGATACCGATAAGAACTTAATCAAACACTTGAGATAATACAACATTGATAATGTTGCATTGCTTCTGTATAACTTTTTAATTGATAATGTGGTAAATCACATTGGTTTTTTAAAGTTTAAATCCAGAAAATTATCAGCACAGACAGACATAATATGTGATGATGCGATTATAAAAAGTGTAATGCAATAAAAATGAATAGTTTTATGCGAATAAAAGAGTGGAAATACAGAGAAATTGTTGTATATATATCACGTGCAAAGTATCTCCAAAAATTTCAATCAATTTTATTACTTATTATTTTAGCAAAATAATAATAACTAGTCTTTTTTACCCGTTCTACGAACAGGTGAATAACCCAAATTAGCAATCAGAAAATGCAGGAACAACAATATTTACAATTATCAAAATTGGCTTTGAGAAAACTTAAGACATGAAAGACAACCGTATTTGGGTAAAAGGTTAGGGGATATTTGGGGATAATTAGCGATCTGAGAAGGTTAATTGTAAAAATCCCACCTATAATATCCTTTCTCACTTCTGGAAAATGCTGGAACAGTACTTTAATGTTATAAGATAAGATTCTATAATACCACCGAGATTATATGCAAACAACAATCAAATAAAGAAATCGCAATACATTTTGCATTTCTAAATAGAGCAAATCTTATCACATCTTATCTTAATTTGCACAAACACTTTCTTTCGTGTTTTTGTAAGTTTTCCTTACTTGTGTACACCTTGGGGCACAAAGAGCAAGAATATGACACCTTGTCATGAACCATTTTAGCATGTTTAGTCAAATTGTAGCTGCGGCTAAATCCAGCATCACAGATTTTACAAAAAAATGCTTTCCTGTTTTTCAGAACAGTATCTTCTAGGCATTCCTTATTGAACTTTTGGAATGCATTATCCCTTAGAAGCACTTCATTTTCCCTTTGAAGCAATTCCTTTTTTCTCTTTACCAAATCTTCTTCTTTTCTTAAAATTTCAGCTTCTTGTTGCATAACTTTTTCCTCTCTCTGCATTAATTTCTTTTCCCTTTTTTCAAAACATGCACAACTATCACACTTATGCAGTGCAACCGAACAATTAGACATGTTGAGCATACTCTGACATTTTGCAAACTCAAGCTCCAGTCTTCCCTGTCGTAATTTCTTATCGCATTCCCGAACTTCTTTAACTTCATTTTTCCATTTAGCTAACCAGTCAGGGTTATCTTTAAGCTTTGGAAATTTTAAATGCGATATGGATGGCAGCAGATTGATTAAATTCTGGGTGGGTTTTTCTTTGGAGACAGCATTTTGTTTGGAGATAGACATTTCGTAAGAGACAGCTTTTTGTTTCGAGACAGCATTTATTTTCGAGGCAGGTTTTTGTTTCGAGGCAGGCGTTTGTTTCGAGGCAGGCGTTTGTTTCGAGACAGCATTTAGTTTCGAGGCAGGTTTTTGTTTCGAGGGAGGTTTTTGTTTCGAGGATAGCTTTTGTTTCGGGACAGGTTTTTCGATCGCGGCAGGTTTTTCGCTCGAGGCAGGTTTTTCGCTCGAGGCAAGTTTTTCGCTCGAGGCAGGCTTTTCACTTGAGGCATGTTTTTCGCTCGAAGCAGGTTTTTCGCTCAAGGCAGGTTTTTCGCTCAAGGCAGGTTTTTCGCTCAAGACAGGTTTTTCGCTCAAGGCAGGTTTTCCGCTCGAGGCAGGTTTTTCGCTAGAGGCAAGTTTTTCGCTCGAGGCAGGTTTTTCACTTGAGGTATGTTTTTCGCTCAAGGCAGGTTTTTCGCTCAAGGCAGGTTTTTCGCTCAAGGCAGGTTTTTTGCTCAAAGCAGATTTTTCGCTCGAGGCAGGCTGGCTGTTCGAAACCAGCATTTTACAACACCTGGAAGAATTCTCTTTAAAATCTGTCTTGCCCTTTAAAAGTGCAATGCTTCGTTGTAGGTTTTCGGTGAACTCCATTTGAATCTGTAAATAAAATATATTCCATTCTTTCAATAGATTATTAATTCAATATTATTATTACCGAACTGGAGACGTTTAGTAGGACCGAACTGACGATGTTTAGTAGGACCGCACTGGCGACGTTTAGTAGGACAGAACTGACGACGTTTAGTAGGACCGAACTGACGACATTTAGTGGGACCGAGCTGGTGACGTTTAGTAGGATAGAACTGGCGACGTTAGTGGGACCGAGCTGGTGACGTTTAGTGGGACCGAGCTGGTGACGTTTAGTTGGACCAAGCTGAAAAAGTATAAATAGCATTTCATTGAAAATCATCTACAATTTGATTTTCTTTTGCTGTTGAACAATAAAAATATCTCAAAATAAAAATATTTCATTGTTCAACAGCAAAAGAAAATCAAATTGTTGATGATTTTCATGGCTGTAGAGCAGTGAAATAAAATATATTCCATTATATTTTATCATTCCATTACATTCTTTATTATAAAATTATTACCGAACTGGCGACGTTTAGTAGGACCGAACTGACGACGTTTAGTAGGACCGCACTGGCGACGTTTAGTAGGACCGAACTGACGACGTTTAGTAGGGCCGCACTGGCGACGTTTAGTAGGACCGAACTGACGACGTTTAGTAGGACCGCACTGGCGACGTTTAGTAGGACCGAACTGACGACGTTTAGTAGGACCGCACTGGCGACGTTTAGTAGGACCGCACTGGCGACGTTTAGTAGGACCGAACTGACGACGTTTAGTAGGACCGCACTGGCGACGTTTAGTAGGACCGAACTGACGACGTTTAGTAGGACAGAACTGACGACGTTTAGTAGGACCGAACTGACGACGTTTAGTAGGACCGAACTGACGACGTTTAGTAGGACCGAACTGACGACGTTTAGTAGGACCGAACTGACGACGTTTAGTAGGACCGCACTGGCGACGTTTAGTAGGACCGAACTGACGACGTTTAGTAGGGCCGCACTGGCGACGTTTAGTAGGACCGAACTGACGACGTTTAGTAGGACCGCACTGGCGACGTTTAGTAGGACCGAACTGACGACGTTTAGTAGGACCGCACTGGCGACGTTTAGTAGGACCGCACTGGCGACGTTTAGTAGGACCGAACTGACGACGTTTAGTAGGACCGCACTGGCGACGTTTAGTAGGACCGAACTGACGACGTTTAGTAGGACAGAACTGACGACGTTTAGTAGGACCGAACTGACGACGTTTAGTAGGACCGAACTGACGACGTTTAGTAGGACCGAACTGACGACGTTTAGTAGGACCGAACTGACGACGTTTAGTAGGACCGAACTGACGACGTTTAGTAGGACCGAACTGACGACGTTTAGTAGGACCGAACTGACGACGTTTAGTAGGACCGAACTGACGACGTTTAGTAGGACCGAACTGACGACGTTTAGTAGGACCGAACTGACGACGTTTAGTAGGACCGAACTGACGACGTTTAGTAGGACCGAACTGACGACGTTTAGTAGGACCGAACTGACGACGTTTAGTAGGACCGCACTGGCGACGTTTAGTAGGACAGAACTGACGACGTTTAGTGGGACAGAACTGGTGACGTTTAGTAGGACAGAACTGGCGACGTTTAGTAGGACAGAACTGGCGACGTTAGTGGGACCGAGCTGAAAAAATATAAATAGCATTTCATTGAAAATCATCTACAATTTGATTTCCTTTTGCTGTTGAACAATGAAATGTGTGTTTGAAATATTTTTATTGTTCAACAGCAAAAGAAAATCAAATTGTTGATGATTTTCATCGCTCAAATGAAAATCATCTACAATATGATTTTCGTCGTTCAAATGAAAATCATCAACAATTTGATTTTCTTTTGCTGTTGAACAATAAAAATATCTCAAACATACATTTCATTGTTCAACAGCAAAAGAAAATCAAATTGTTGATGATTTTCATTGCTGTTGAGCAGTGAATGGAACTCACCAGTAGACAGGCAGCATTAGACAGGCACCAGTAGTAGACAGCCAGAAATCAAAAAAGTCGGGAGCGATAGAGAATCGTGCGACGTGTGCGTGCTGAATGTTGAGTTTGAATGAGAGAGGATGGAGGAGTGCGGCAGACGGGGACAGGAGCCGGGGAGGGAAGAGAAGAGTGGTGTGCGCGAAATGAGAGTTGAGATTTTGCGCATGGAGAAAAGAAAGGGAATGCAAAATAGAATCTCCGCCATGTGTAACCATGGCGGTGCTGTTCCTTTTCCGCATTCTTTTCTCACAGTTGTTATTTTACAAATGGAAAAATCAATAAATGATGTCATTTTTGGTCACCATAGCCAATCATATCAAGAATAAAAGTGGACAACTGTAAAATAAGGATATGATAATGAATTACATTTTTACTTTAATGAAGAAAATAAAATACCTATTGTGCTCCGATATTTCATTCCTAAAAATACACAATGCACATTAATCAATAATTATTTAAGATATAATCTGTAAAAATGATTTCGTTCATATACATAAAAATTGAAAATGTATGCTGAAGTTTGTATTCCAATTTGTGGCTAATCGTGTATAAAATAGTTACCCAAAAGTTACTTAAAATTTTCAGTATTCATATTCATAATCTGGAATCATCCTACGTCTGGCTTGCATTGGATGTCCATGATGTTCATGTCGGTCTTTGTACTCTCCGTGTCCATGGGAGTTCCAGTGTCCAGGAGGAGGGTGGTGTCCCCGAAACTCATCTTGAAAACTTCTTCCACTGTAGTATAAATAAGCGTACTCGGCCTCTGCACTAGTTTTTCAAAAATCTATATTTATTGCAATAAAAACCAGGAGCAAACTCAGTCTAAACAGAAACATTTTCAGTCAGGCAGTAAATCGAACTATATATTCTCACTTCTCTCACTCAAACTATATATATACACATTTTTTTTAGAAAATTTAAATGAAAACACAAAGAGAAACCTAAATTACAATTAATTTTTTATTGTTCAGGATAAAAAATTGGGAAAAAAACTTTCATATGCAAATTAGGAGTTTTTAGAAACACAAATCAGTACGAATATTATGATGAATTAGGTTGCGAAATATTTTGATTACATTTTTATGAAACTTATAAGACTGAATTCAATTAAGGCGTCAATTGCTTTCTGTATAAATGTCCTTTAGCACTTTTACTTGAGTTTTATTTTAATATGTAATGACTTCTAAACAATGGTTAATAAAAACTAGAAAGCTATGGAACGACCTAGATAGAACTGAAAGTCAGTTCAACTGCTATTTAACAGACTTTGGACTGCGTATGATTGCCGCTGCCAACAAATCAGTCAGCTTTCATTTTCGAAAGTGCACCTTGCCCAAACATATATTGCAAAATTTTTAATATCTTTATTATACCTACATTTTTTTACCGAAAAATATCAATCTGTTTTTGAAATAAACCAGTTCAAGACTGGCCATAACAAAGTATCATAGATGCCATTTAGTCGATATTGCTTTTAACACTTCGAAATATTTGGGATTACAAAGTATTTCCATTTTTATAGAAAATGTGAAGTGCAAGTAAATTGACTATAAAAGTTTATTTCTGATGGCAATTGTGCAAAGCAGCTGTAAATGCAGCTATAAAAATTGAAAAGGGCTTTCCTGGCTTAGTTTTTAAAACATGCAAGACAACAATGCAACAGGCAGAGTCAACCAATTCTTTGTTTTCCATTTAGTGATTAATTTTAAACTGAATTCCTTACAGCATTTAAAAATCTATCCAACATACTTTAGTGATTTAATTTTCTAAAACTTCTAATAATCATAATCTGATAAGTCTGAAACAGGAATTTCTTAGTCCTAGCTTATATGAAAATTGGAGCAGTTTTTCACCTACTTGGATATCTCATTTTTCTGCTTGGATTATTTTTATACTTCAGATTATTTCACTTTAGGTGTTCAAAATATTCGAGCTGTTTACCATTTCTGGTTATTATTTCAATTACAAATGCTATATGACCAAACTAACAATAATAACAATACAAAAATACTTTCACTAGCATTGTAGCATTTATTGATTAATGTGGGAGTTTCACTTGTTTCACCTAAATGGCAAATCCTTTTTGGCAAAACTAAAAATTCAAAAACTGTCAATGGCAAATGTAAAATTATTTAACATACCCCGAATTGACAAAAAGTACAGCTTTAGTCATTAAGACACATAAAAACATTTAAGATTTAAAGAACATGATTTCATTTCTGGGGCCATCTATATGTATATCTGAATTTTCAGCCTTAGCCACCTTCTGCCGCACCATTACCTCTTTCTGATATTTTATATTTCATATTAATACCTAAATACACATAGAAATAGATATCACATGTTTACTTGCTCAAGAAATCAACATTTCACAACTGAGTCCTAAGGATCCAATCTGTTACGAACGCGGTATTCTGGAGAATTTGGAAGCCCGATCGATAATAACTAGGTCAGCAACTATAAGTATAGTCGAGTAAGCGGAGAGGAAGAAAGACGAAGCAAATATTCGGTTTTGCCTTTGCTTGCCAATAGATAAAACTTGTAGTTATTTGTTAATTTACTTCCACTACCCACTGAGTAACTCTTTTACCAAATATACCAATTCAACTAATAAGGATTACGGAATAAGCATAAGGGTTGTTTAAATTGAAATCAGTGCTCCAGTCTGATTACAGATTTGATTAAAATAAAATAACACGTTCTTTTCGGTCTAAAAGTGTAATTTTATCAAACTAAGGAGATTATTCTGCATCGAAATGGGCATTGCACACGGGAAGAATAAAAATAAATGGAAAATATGGGTATGTGTGTATTTTATTTGATCTTTTATAAACTACAGTATTAGGTAATACAGCAAAATACAAATTTTCAACACCTAAAATTTAAATTTTGTTTTCTGGAAACTGTTTTCTGGTATTTGGAAATGAAAAGAATGGAAACGATACTGCTGTATTCTCAATCAACACTATGGACGAATCACAGAAGAACAAACCTAAAAATCCAATGCTGCTTAGTCCTGTGAGTAACCTTTACTACTTTATTTATTTTTTTGAAACATAACAATAAATATTAGTGAAATTTTTAACACTTTATGGACGAGGTCGTCGTAGAATTGATATAATACTTTATTAAAATTACAACCTCTATTTGCATGTAATTTTCTTTTAAGTGGACAATTAAGTTCTCATTGTTTCTTTATTTGTCAATCTTGCTTGCAGCTTTTATTCCACGAATCGCACCGCACAATTTGTTCTTAATATTTATCAAAGCGAAACGAACGAGATTTGGGAATTGAATTCATTAGCATTCGCACTTTTTTACAGAAAAACGGAATGTTTTGCAAAATTGTATTGTAAAACACAAGCATTTAATTTTAAAAATTTTTCTTAAATTATTTTGTATTTGTTTAGAAAAATAAATTTATATTTTATTTCTATACTTAATTTATGTTTTGTGCAGGGCACTTTTGAAATGTTTTACCTTATATTTTGCCTCATTACAAGTACAGTATGTCTACAAAGAGAGTTGATATATCTCAAAACAAAATTTTTTTCCCTTTCAAATTTCTTTGAGGAAAAGTGAAATAACACCGTATCTACATCAAACCATAACTCAGAAACAAGTTAAAAAAATTCAAATTTTTTTTGAAATATTGATTTTTTGAATTTTTTTCAAAATTGCTCCTGAGGTCCTACTTGGTGTAAATCCGGTGATATCTCATATTCCCCAAAAAAAATTTGAAGTGGAAAAATAGTAATGGAATATGTCAACTATCTATGCAGACATACTGTATTTACGTTTTACATTACTTTAACACGCAGGTAATCAGATGTGTTCTGAAATTCCTGAATATCGAAGATATCAAAAAGTGTCGTCTCGTTTCCCGTGAATGGGGATCAATTGGGAAACTGGTCCTTACAGACCGTGCATTAATCCACTTTCATTGTGATATTGCGAAGCCTATTCGCCGCCCTGTGGACTTTTATTCTTGTTTTGGGAACTCGGCAACTCTATTCAGTGCATTTAAGATATATGGATTTGTAATTAAAAAATCAAATGTAAATCGTGGGCATTGGACGATTGAAGAATTGACAAAGTTTTTCGACAAACAGCAGGAATACATAAAAGAGCTAACATTAAATTTTGAGTACATAGATGAAGAGATGAAGAAAAATATGGATCTCAGTTCCTGGATATCGAAATCGAGTTTAGTACAGAAGGATGCAAAATACCTAACAAAATTGAACATTCAAGGTAGAGAAACACCGATTGACATTCCGTCGTTGCACTTGATTGCGCACATTAAAGATTTATTACTATACAACTGTAGAATCCATGTTGAAGCAGGAATTCGAATTTGCCCAGTTAAATTAACATTGGAATTCGTGAAGTTTCTTCTAGATGGAATTAAATTGGATTCCGTTCGCATAAATGATTTTGTGGATTTTTCAAAAGCGAAAAAAGTATTTTTACGCAGTAATTTCTGTGAAACTGAGACGAACGATAAATGTGTTTTGGATTTCAGAGGAAATACAACTCTGGAAAACCTGAGTTTAGAAAGCTGTTCGATATTGAATGGCGAAACTTCTTATTGGGATATAGAAAACTTGGTCACGATTTATATTCCCTATTCATTAAACAGTGGAATGAAAATTAAGGAACTTTACTTGAGTTCTGCCGGTTCTATTGATTTGTTCACGTTACCTAACTCTGTTGAAAAGCTCGTTTTTGACGGAAATGACTATACTATAATTTGTAGCCGGCCAATTGTGTTGGAGAACTTGCAATTTTTATATGTCATCAATGTGAACGATTTTTTATTCCTTTCTTACTTTGTAAATTGTCCCCAACTGACTCAATTGATATTAAATCATTCCAAGAAAATGAAAATTAAATCCCTTTGGATACCCCAAAGTGTGAAATCAGTAACGATTCAAAATTTTGAACTAAACTGGGTCGACGAGAATTGCTTGCATCTTCAGAAACTTATTTTGCATGGTTGGAACTCAACAAAAAATGCCAAGGTACTTTGTAGAGCTAGAATTCTAGTAGATGATTTATTTGTGCGCTGTTTGTCCTTGCCCTCGGATGAAGATTTGTTTGACATTTTGCAATATCGAAATATCAGCTTTGTTAAAAGATTTTATTTTGGTCAATTATGGTGGGGCGACGAGCAATTTCATGACAGTGTTTTGGAAAAATATGTTGATATTCAATCAAAATTTTATTTCTTTGAAAATGGGGTAAACGGACGTGCTCTTTCCGAAGAAACTTTTAATGACTCGTACAGCAAGCTATTGAATTTGCGTTAGATGGTTAGTAAAACTAGGGTTAGAAAACTAATTAAGTACGTTATCGTGTAAAATTTACATTCAAATAACTCAATTATGCCTTCAAATGGGAGAAATTTTCAATTTATTCTACTTTCTTATTTTACTGTGTGAACAAGCTGTAAAATTCCATTTCCACCGTATTCAAATTGTAATTTAGAAATGGTTTTATTTCAAGATTTGATGAAATTTTTAAATTATTTGCATTTTTACCGTGAACTATTTTATCTTACTATTAATTATTCTAAATGGTATGCTAATTGCAAAGGCAAAGAATTCTATCATTCGTTGTTGTCAAATAATTATTGTAATATTATTACTATAGTAGAGCCACCAAAGAATGAAATTAAACGAATTGTGGGATTCCCAACTTAATGTGGAGCGAACGCTCAAGAAAGCCGTAGGACAACGAGATTTAATGTAACAATTGTCAATGTAACTAACTTTATTATAAGGAAATTGGAAATAAATTATTGTTGTTGTTATTATTATCATTAAACACACGGCCGAAGTAGCAATTAAGACTCTTCAAATTTGAATGAACGAACGGAGCCAGCGAGCATTCCAGCCAGCGAGCATAAAGTGACATACATTACAGCCAATAAATTAAATGTACGTTCGGTAAATAATGGATTACTAAAAGGTTTACGTTGCATAAAGGTTACTTACAAAAAGGTTTTTGTCACGCAAAGGTTTCTTATTAATTAGTGAAAGTGGGTATTACAAGTATGTGAGAGCTATCGGAAGAATAATTAGTTTATTTGTTTGCCTGTAATTTTGGTATTATGGCTGCATATATTTTCTTGCTATTTTAAAAGAGGAATTGTTTTTGCCTTGCCAGTATGTACTGTACAGACGATATGTGTCCATATAGGGCCTTATAGAAAGAATTTCTAAATATTAAATTACTATATATAATACATGTAATACAAGATTTGTATCGTTTAGACAGTAAATGATATTTTCATCATTTTTAGAAGATTGTATAAACTTGGAGCCATGGTAGTGCTCACCCCAAGCATGGACACTGAAACGACATCGGGAACAGTGTACTCGCATGCAGTGCATGCATGCATAAAATGCACTGCATTTAATGCATAGCGCACACAAAATGCTTGAAATAAATGCGCGATATAGGAATTACCATGGATACTAGGATAAAATCATATAAAATAGTCTGTATGTATTCATGCATTTTTGTCCGTTTTAGGCACTGCATTTCGTATGCCGTTAAATATTTATTTACTGCTTCTCGTTGCATAATAACTAATCCTTTAAATATTTATTTACTACTTCTCGTTGCATAATAACTAATCCTTTAAATATTTATTTACTGCTTCTCGTTGCATAATAACTAATCCTTTAAATATTCATTTACTGCTTCTCGTTGCATAATAACTTATCCTTTAAATATTCATTTACTGCTTCTCGCTGCATAATAACTGATCTTTTAAATATTTACGTACTGCTTCTCGTTGCATAATAACAATAACTATATAATCCTCTAAATATTTATTTACTGCTTCTCGATGCATAATCCTCTAAATATTTATTTACTGCTTCTCGATGCATAATCCTTTAAATATTTATTTACTGCTTCCCGTTGCATAATAACTAATCCTCCAAATAATTATTTACTGCTTCTGGTTCCATAATAACTAATCCTCTAAATATTTATTTACTGCTTCTCGTTGAATAATGACTAATCCTTTAAGTATTCCTCTAAATTTTTTTCTGCTTCTGGTTGAATTTCTCTTTGCAAACTAGACAATGAGTTAAATGTTTATACTTGTACACCAATGCAAGTAGAGCTAAACCAGTTAAGCACCCAGTCTTTGACATTTGCTAGTGATAAGGAATTGCCCAGTTAAATATTCATGAATATTCTGTTTTGCCCAAAGTTGTAACAATTATCAAACAAAATAGATGAACCGGTCGGAAAAGTCAATAAATATGGGAAAAACAGAAATAAAAAGAAAACATTGTTACGTTAAAGGAAACAATTTATATAATGTATGCTCATCATAAGCCACAGTGAGAGGACAACGACGGAAGAAACTAAATCTCCTTGAATTGGATGTACAAAATTACTCAATCCTACCTGATAGGTATACAATATAATTTCAATTTGCATTTCCCTAACCTAATACTAACGGCCATGCAATTTTGCAAAGTTGAATGAACTTGGTTTTGTTTTCTTTGGAAATTCGATCGATATTGAGCAGGTCGGCAGATGTTGTAAGTGGGTGAGTAAACAAACAGAGGAAAAGATGCAACAGATACTATGCTCTGCTTTTCCTATAGGTATAGCTTGTATATATAGTCACATCAGTAGTCCTACTCGTGCAATTCTATAGCGAAATGTGGCAAGTGTACGAAAAGTATTTATAACTCGCGGATCGGGTGGACTCATTTTAAGCATAATTGAAAATACTGAAAGCTGATACAGGTTTACTGAGAAGAGAATTGTATTTTCCACGAATATCATCTTTTGCCCCAAAATTGAAACAATTATCCTACAAAGGAAAGAAATCCGTCGAAATGGGCATTTCACATGGAAAATATAAAAGTAAAAGGAAACCAGTGGTAAGTAATTTTATAATATTTAAAACTTAGGTATAGTAGCAAAATAAATAATTCCTTTTTTATTCTGGAGATGGTACTTGGAAATGATGACAACCGGCAAAATCCAATGCTTCTTAGTCCGGTAAGTATGGATTATTAAAGTGTTAAATTTTGTTTTATATTACTTACCTTCGCCACTAATTAACCAACTCAGCTGTTTTGTGCCATTGCAGAATTAAAAATTTAACTATTAAATTTAATTTTAGATGATCCTTAATGTAACGTAAAAAAGATTGCAAAATTATAGTCTTTATTTACCAGATCGTAGCATTTTAAATATTATAATTGTTTAGCATATTAAATTAAAAAAATTACGTATTTAGAAAAAGAACGCATAATTCTGTATTTCGCTAATTGCGGCAGGAGGCTCCAAAAATACTCTTTACATTCTATTATATGTACTTGATGGATATTGAACATGGTATATTGCTTACAAACTCTACAACTATCTTTACGCTTTACATTACATTAACATGTAGGTCATCCGATGTGTTCTCAAATTCCTGAATAACGAAGACATCAAAAACTGTCGTTTTGTTTCTCGTGAGTGGGGCTCAATTGGCAAAGTAGCCCTTGGGAGCTGTTCAATAATCCGTTTTCGTAATGGAGGCCGATGTTCCCAAGATCATGTTCATCGTCCTCGGGAATTTTATTCATGTTTTCTGAACTCAGCAACTCTTTTCAGTGCCTTTGAGTTTTATGAAGAGCTAATAGACTGTCCGATTGAAGAATTAACCCAGTTTTTTACCGTGCAGCAGAAATACATAAAAGAATTAACATTAGACTTCAGGTCCGTAGCTTTTGCAAATAGTTTGAAAAATGTAGATCTCAGTTCTTGGATATCGAAATCCCTCATAGTACAGAAGGATGCCAATTACCTAACAAAATTATCAATTCAAGGTCCAGGAGAAAGACTGTTTGATATTCCGCCGTTGCACCTACTTTCGCATATTAAAGATTTAACACTGTCACACTGCAAAATCAATCTCGAACCAGGAATTAAGATTTGCTCAGTTAAACTAAAATTGGAATGCGTGACGTTTTTCAAAAATGGATTTAAATTGCAATACGTTCGAATAAATGATATAGTGGACTTTTGTAAAGCAAAAGTGGTGCTATTAAGCAGTACGATTAGTGAAACTTTGATGTACGATGCAAAATGTGTTTTGGATTTAAAAGGAAAGGAAATTCTGGAAAATCTGACTTTAGAAGGCGTTGGGATAATAAATGGGGAAATATCTGATTGGGTTATAGAACGCTTGTGGATGTCAGGTATTCCCTATTCATTAA
The DNA here is from genome assembly GCA_020352615.2 of Yoshiicerus persimilis. Lineage (NCBI taxonomy): Eukaryota > Metazoa > Arthropoda > Collembola > Entomobryomorpha > Tomoceridae > Yoshiicerus > Yoshiicerus persimilis. Next base: position 4,238,675 of record CM036941.2, read on the forward strand.
ACAGTGGAATGAAAATTAAGAAACTTTTCTTAATTTCCGCCAGTTCTGCTGACTTGTTCACCATACCTAACTCTGTTGAAGAACTCGTTTTTGGTGGAACTGATTTTACTATAATTTGCAGCCAACCAATTGTGTTGGAAAATTTGCAATATTTATGTGTCAGCAAAGGGAACGATTTTTCTTTCCTTTCTCACTTTGTAAATTGTCCTCATTTGACTCGATTGGCATTAAGAAATTTCGATTGCACGCAAATGAAAATAAAATCCGTTTGGATTCCTCAAAATCTGAAGTTTCTATTAATCCAAAATTGCACAGTAAACTGGGTCGACGAGAGTTGGGTGCACCTTGGGAAACTAATTTTAAATGGCCGGAATTCAATACAAACTTCCATGGAACTCTGCCAGGCTAGAATTCAAGTAGATGATTTAATTGTGTCCTATTGGTACAGGCCCTCGGAAAAAGATTTGGTTGACATTTTGGAAAATCGAAATTCCAGTTTTGGTAAACGACTTTATTTTGGTGATTTAGTGTGGGGCGATATGAAATTTGAAAAAAGTGCTTTAAAAAATTATGTTCATCTTCAATCATCATGTTACGTTTTTGAAAACGGGGAGAAGGGGCGGGCTATTTCCGAAAATACTTTTGATGAGCTCAGACCGGAAAACTTTGACGTTGCGCTAGGTGATTAAGAGTTAAAGTTTACATAAAGCAGAAAACAGAGTGACATTATACTATTGAATATGACGTACTATCGCGCATATTCAATAAACATTCAGTATATATAAAAATATATTACTATTCAAGAAAATTCTCCGTTGTTCTAAAATTTTAACAATTGTCCTACTGATTTAACGCGTAATTAAAACTTTCAACAATTATTTACGTTTTATACATTACTTTAACATACAGGTTATCAGATGTGTTCTCAAATTCCTGAATGTCGAAGATATCAAAAACTGTCGTCTAGTTTCCCATGAATGGGGATCCATTGGCAAACTGGCCCTTGCAGACCGTGCCGTAATCCACCTTCATAGTGACATAATTGAAAAGCCTTCTCGACGTCCTGTGGACTTTTATTCTTGTTTTGGGAACTCCGCAACTCTATTCAGTGCATTTAAGATACATGGATATGTAATTAAAAAATCAAATGTAAATAGTGGGCATCGGACGATTGAAGAATTAACAAAGTTTTTCGACAAACAGCAGAAATACATAAAAGAACTAACATTAAATTTCGAGTACATAGATGAAGAGATGAAGAAAAATATGGATCTCAGTTCCTGGATATCGAAATCACCCATGGTGCAGAAAGATTCAAAACACCTAACAAAATTGTCAATTGAAGGTTCAGGAGGACAGTTTGGCGTACCGTTGCACCTAATTGCACACATTAAAGATTTAACATTGTCAGACTGCAGAATCAATCTTGAAGCAGGAATTTGGATTTACCCAGTTAAACTAAAATTGGAACACGCTGAGTTTTTTCGAAATGGAATTAAATTGTATTGCGTTCGAATAAATGATTTTGTGGACTTTTGTAAAGCAAAAGTAGTATTATTAAGCAGTACGACTTACAAAATTGATATGGAAGTTTTTGGATGTGTTTTTGATTTAAATGGAAATTCTACTCTGGAAAAGCTGAGTTTAGAAGGGGGTGGGATAGTGAATGGGGAAATATCTGAATGGGTTATAGAAAAATTGGTCACGCGTTATATTCCCTATTCATTAAACAGTGGAATGAAAATTAAGGAACTTCACTTGATTTCTGCCGGTTCTATTGACTTGTTCATGATACCTAACTCTGTTGAAAAGCTCGTTTTAGATGGAGATGACTTTACTATAATTTGTAACCGGCCAATTGTGTTGGAGAACTTGCAATATTTAAATGTAAACAAAAAAGAGAAGAATTTTTCATTTCTTTCTCACTTTGTGAATTGTCCTCAATTGACTCAATTGACATTAAGCAATTGCAGAGAAATTAATATTAAATCCATTTGGATGCCTCGAAACCTAAAATCACTAACAATTCAAAATTGCGAAGTAAACTTGGCAAACCAGAGTGGCTTGCACCTTGATAAACTAATTTTGCATGGTTGGCAAGCAATACACAATTTCAAAAAACTCTGCAGAACTAGAATTCAAGTAGTTGATTTAGTTTTGTGGTGGTGCCGTTATAGGCTTTCAGATAAAGATTTGGTTGATATTTTGGAAAATCGAAATCGTTTCAGTTTTGGAAAACGATTTTATTTTGGTGACTTGTGGTTTGACACAAAATTTAGAAGCAGTGCCTTGAAGAAATGCGTTGATGTAAAATCATCATTTTATGTCTTTGAAAATGGGGAAAAGGGACGTGCTATATCCGAAAAGACTTTTAATGAACTCATCCCCAAAGCATATTTATATTGCGATAAAGATTTATAGTTTACAGACGGACAGGTTTCCCCCTTTAAGTATTTTAGGGGGACAGTGAGGTAAAACGAGATTAGCACAAAAAATCTCAAAATTGATTTTTTTGAAAATTTACAATTTTGAAAATCTTTTAAAAATTGCTCCTGAGGTCCTGTTTTGTTCAAATCAGGTGTTATCTCATTTTCCCCCAAACATATTTAAGGGGAAAAACCACTATAACTTTGTTTCTCTACGTTCTATTGTAAAATTTCCGCCTGTATATATTGTCAATTTGAAATAGTGAAAAGTCTACATAATAAAGTTAAATTAATTTTTCTCTCTTGGATTATTGCTTTTTATGTTATTATGTTTCTAGCGTAAAGCTGTTTTTATTGATGCTAGGGCGTTTAAAAATAATGTTATGAACAAAAATATGCAGATGTTAAATATCAAAATCTTAAGTATTATCTTAGTATCTTAAGTATTGGTGACTTGTCCCCAAAGTGCTTCTTAACATTGAGCTTGTATATAATAACTAAGCAACATGATTACCAAGGCCAACATAAAAGCTAAAAAGGTGTGGCAATTTTAATTGTATTTTCTTAATTGAAATACTGTAAGTCAAATTGTGAAAAGAAATAGATGTATGGAGAACAAATGTGTAAAACCAAATTGTAATATGAAAATTGATGCTTCGGTCAACAAATATGGAAAAATAACGTTGAAATAAATTATCATTGCGTTTAATGCAAAAAATCATGACTATTATAACTGAAAGACGCAATTCTTAATAAAAATAAATTAACGTATGACGCTGAAAATGAGTGGAAAGACAAAAAATATTGTCTACTACAAAACTATTTCACGTATTCACATTTTCCAAAGTACAGTCTAATTCAATAATGATTCAAAATTCATTAATTAAAATATTCTTACCAATTGACTACTTTAGCATTTCCTAAATTGCCAGTTAATTGAAAACATGCAATTCCATACACCCGGGTAAAATCGGGTTTTTCGGTGAGCATCTTAGACAGTTATAAATTTAGCAGATGAATTTCTTCATTTCTAAAATAAGCATAACCGATTGGGTCTTGAAAAGGAGAGAAAGTCTTGCAAATGGATTATCTTGTTAGTTCTTTGAACTGCAATTCATCTCGTACTCTATTTTCGTGAAACATAGACATGCTGTTTTCTTGACTGTCTGGAAATCCGATCGATATTGAGCAGGTCAGCAGCTGTGAGTAGGTAAGTAAACAGAGGCTGCTGTTTTAGATACTAGGATCTTGTACTACTTTTCTTTCCTTATAGAGATATAACGAAAAGTATTATACCTGGGCTGGGCTGATATTGAGGCAAGATTTTTAGTGTAGGTTGATAAAGGTTCTTTGATGGAAATTATATTGCTATCCACAAATATTCTCGTATGTTCCAAAATTGTAACAATTATCCAAAAAATTAAAGGAATCCATCGAAATGGGCATTGCACATGGGAAAGATGAAAATAAAGTGAAAACGTTGATAAGTGAATATTATTATAGTAACTGTTATAATAGCAAATAACTTTTTCCACCTAAATTTATTTTTTTAAATTTTGGATACTGTAATTGGAAGTGGATTGTGAAAGAGTTAAATTTTCCTCTTTACTCACCTTGGCCACACTACTTGACCTACTCAGCTATTATTTATGTATAGGTGAGAACCTCCGATAAAAAAGACAAGTAGCCTGCATTGCAGGATTATCCCTTTAATTTCATTTTGAGGTGATCCGTATGTAGAGCACAAAATATTATGAAATTGTAGAGTTTATTTACGATAGCGTTGAATTTACATACTTTATTAAAATTGTACAGCCGCTATTTATATTTAATTTTTTAATATGTGGACAATCAAGTTCCGGCGGTTGTTTGTCGATCTAATTTACCCTTTTTGTTCCACGAACCGCAATTAATAAATTAATAAATTAAATGGTTAAAAATTCAAGCATTTAACTTTTAGCCGAAATGCATTTTAAATAATTATTTTGTATGTGTTTAGAAACGGCAATCATTTTATATTTTATGTATCATTTTATATATAATTATTTAGATTTTCAAGAAATTGTATTCTTAGGGGAACAATTTGATCTGCATGCAGGTCATCCGATGTGTTCTAAAATTCTTAGGTGTCGAAGACATCAAAAACTGTCGTATTATTTCTCAAGAATGGGCCTCTATTGGCAAAGTAGCCCTTGGGAGCTGTACAATAATCTGTTTTTGAAGATACTCCCAGGAGGGTACTGATCATCTTCCGCGGGATTTTTATTCTTGTTTTATGAGCTCAGCAAATCTTTTCAGTGCATTTGAGATATCTGGGTATTCAAAAGACTGGCAGAAAGAAGAATTATCCCCGTTTTTCAACTCTCGTATTTCATGAATTGTCCCCAACTGACGGTTTGAAATTATCCGGAGGTCAAGGACCTGAGCAAGAAATGAAATCCGCATGGATCCCTAAAAGCGTTAATACGCTGACAATTGATTTTATATTAATAAATTGGGTCGGTTACTTAGACATTGAGCAATTGATTGTTTATGGTTGACGTGCAAGAGGCAGGAAACTTTCAATGCCTAAAAATAGAGTAGATGATGTATTTGTGACTTGTGTGCGATTAGGACATCACGGATAGCGATTTAATTGACTTTTTGGTAATGAGAAAGTTTTTCTTGTTTGGCAAACGAGTTTATATTGGTGTAGTACAGTTGTTTGAGACGCAATTTGAAAACAGTATTTCGAAACAGCCAAATAAAGTGTAGCAGTTAAATATTTCTTTAATGGCTTTAACTTAATCAAAACAGTTTCTCATATAAATATGTCTTTTATTTCTGCAATTGTCAAATAAGCCACTGAGTTAAATATTTCTTTTATGGCTTATATTGTCAAATTAGTCACTCAGTTAAATATTTCTTTCATGGCTTCTATTTACAACATACTGTTTTACTGCTCTTAAATATTGTTTTACTGCCGCTAGTTGCAAATAGGGCATCCAAAACCGGTGCTGATTTCAAAACCAAATTTTGATTTATCGCGGTTGAAAACCGGTTAAACCTGGTTTTGAAAACCGAGTTTTAATGTGATAAATGTATGGTAAAATTGGTATACGTTCTCGGGGTTTCCATGCTTATTAATTTTTTGTCAACAACTTTTTAGTAAAATTCGACTACATAGGATATTAATTTCGTCGCCCCATGCTTTTATCAGTAGTTATTAGAAAACTGTGTTTTCTAATAACTAAATTACTAATTTAATTTAATTTAATTTAATTTTAATAACTAATTTAAAAACTGGGTTTTTGATTTTACAATCACCTGTTTCATCCGGTTTTCAATTGCAACAGGGTATATTACAGGTATTAACAGGGTACATGCAAAATTAGGCAATCAGTTAAACATTCATTACAGCAGCATTTATTATACATTATTACAACACTGTTGAGTTTGTAGCCATTTACTTAAGTGTTTTACTAAATAGGAAGTGATCTAGTTTATTACTTTAAATTATGTTATCCTAAAGATGTGTATACCACAGACATTGGGAAGCACCTGTTATTATATTATATTAGTAATTGGTAATTTTGCGGTTGTCTAGATTGAGGCAGTTAAATGTTATTAGACCACCAATGATGACAATGACCACTATTGTTATTAGATCCGTTTGTAATATTTGTACAACTGTCGTATTATATGTAAACTACTTTCTAAAGTTAATTCCTTTGTAATGTAATTATGATTTGAAATACGAGCAACGTTTCCATGTAAAATCTGTCTTGATACAACAAGTAAGCCGAATAATTGGAAGACTATTAATTCATGAGTCCACTCTCATTCTCCATTATTGTCCATATCTGTTGCAAACTCATTTGGCGTGTTGTTGTATACATATTATTATTATACATATATATATTATGAAATTATCAATATGAAGCACAGGCCGTATACACAACAATGCCAAAAAGCAATTTGCTGCAGATTATTTGCTGCATTTCCTAATTATTTGTGCGACGTCCTTATGTTGCTACATAACTAAAGGGTATTGCCTTATTGGAATCTGCAGTCACTTCCGAATAGCTCGGTAGACCTAAGGAAATAGTTTAGAAGTTACCAAATATTAGAAATTAGAAATTATTAATTTTGGATACAAATAAAACTGAATAACAAACCATCATAGCTGTAAAGGACCTGCGTTCTCACTGGAGCCCCTTTAAATATCAATAAACCATTGTAAACCATGCGAATGATAAATGGAAATTGTAATCAACCTTCAGATAAATGAATTAATTGATGAAAAACGTAAATCGGCTTACTAAATAGGATTCCACCATTTAATTACTATTTTCCTAGATAAACCATGATAATTCCTAAAAATTGAATTTCCCACCTTTAAATTCAAATTTAAATTCAAAAATACAAATATTTTGACTTTATACGTAAAAACTATACTTAATTTTACTGAAACAGTAAAAAATATCTGAAAGTTTAAATTTAAAAGCTGGGAAATTCAATTTTTCTGGCAGTCTGTTACGAAATATCTAGAAAAGTCTTATCAAGATGGCAGATTCTAATAAAGTGGCGGTTAACGTCTTTCATAGGTCAATTCGGTATTTACATAGAAGAGTTAATAAAAGTCTATCTAGTGATACCTGATGCTAGTGCTGGGGCACACGGGTAATGAGATGTCCCAGGCTGCTTAAAGTCAGGTTGGATTGGTCCTCCTCCCACATTAGTTTGTTTGGGTCTTGCTGATGAAATAAAGAAAATACTTGTTTCATTTTTTAACTAGTCTAATTATTTTATTCAGTGTCCAATCCGTAAATTGTATTTACTTAAAGTATATTTACCGACTAATCCTGCACTGTCATTGCACGTTTCCCGGCAAATTTTTATTAAATAGCATGAGATTATTCCGAAAAGCATAACGCCGAGAAATATCAACCATCCTTTAAGTAGTATACTATGAATTTCAAAAATTAATTAATACAGTAAAGTAATGCCCTCTTTTCAAACGTATCGTCTTCCTTTACTTGCAAATTAACTGTGGCTTTTGTTTACCTACTTATAAAAATAATCAGCATAAACCGTATAAGCAAAAATCATCATTGATGTATAAAAATAATAAATTTGCCATTGAAATACTTTCACCATAGAAATCATCACTCCATAAAAGAATAATGATTTTCCTCATAAATGAATTTTTAGTTTGTGAAAACTATATTTATTAATTATGAGGAAAATTTAGATATTTTAATTATACTGAGTTATGTTATGTTATGAGGAAAATGCAATATAATATGTGTTAAAAGCAACATTATTTATGGGAAATTGATTTTTCCAGCATTGAGTGGCGATCACTATGGTAAAATAACATTATTATGGTAAATTGATAACTTTTACACAGGAGTTATAGCCATTAAATACTAATAAAACTATTGGATGAAATATCAATTGCGATTGCACTGTAAACAATTAATACATTCAGAAATGGATAGAAATATGACTACACTTAGAGAGCGTTGCAATATCCCTTCATAATTTTACATTTCAAAATAAGAAAAAATTACATAAATGAAGAAAAACATTATCAATGAATGTTTTCTTTTCACTTACTCACAAGTGCACTCCTCCTTAGTTTTGACACAAGAATAATAGTCTGTACTATACTCTCCAAATTGCTGAAAACAATCTCTAAAACACGAAAACAATTGATTTACATAAATATAAATTTTTATTTCACATATTCTATTATCTTATTTCACTTTAGAACAAGATGCCGGAAACCTCACTTGCGACAATATTCCACACAATGTGGGCTTCGACTTGATGATCCAATATACCCACCCGATTTAGCTTCTTTGACACTAAAATTCAAACCGACAACAATAGTTGCCAACACTTGATGTAAACAACGGCCCATAATTAGTAATTTCCTTTTCTTGTCAGTACTGCTGGTTAGTTGTTGACTAAAAAAGATCACTTATTACAAATATTACTGTTGAGAATGTACCAATAAAGTATTTGTAATATGTATTTCAAAAAATAAGAGGAGGTTGTTAAGAGCAATTACTAACAGTTTGTATTCTGCCAAGGTTGGCTTTCGAATGTAAATTCCATGTAAATCTGAATAGTGCATTTGTATTGTGGTTGAAACTATTCCTGTACTACAGTTTTGGTGTAAATATTTTATTTTAGATTAAGATATGGTGCTGTAGATATAAAGTTCTGTTTAGATATGATCGGAGTATTTCAAATACAAATATAGCATTTTAGAAATTAATAGAGCTGTTTTAAAAGAACTAATGTGCTTTAAAAATAAGTAATACTATCTTAAAAATACTGGAGCATTTTAGATCGAGATTCGGAAACTGGGTTCTGCTGTCACTTGAAAATCCGATCGATATTGAGTAGGCAATACGGCAGCTATAAGTAGGTATGAATAGCAAACGGAAGAGTGTATGAAACATATTCTGCTCTACTTTTTCTTATAAATATAACTTGGCAATACTCCCGCCGAAATGAAGCCACTATAGTGAAATGTAACACTACCGGACCCATATGTCCCTGTAACTCTGTCTCTGTAACTATTATTAAAATTAGAACTAAATTATTAAAAGTATAATTAATTGTACATTGAGAGCTAAAACCTGCATTAATAGTAGCATAATTAAGATCCTGGAATATATTCCAAGTTAAATATTATTTTGTCCAATACTACTTAGTCCAGTGAGTAAAGATTTTGTAAAGTAAAGAAAAATCATTTTAAATTAAGTGAGTTAAGAGGACCAAATAACCGTTTTCAGTACTATACTAAATGTATACTAAACTGTAGTATTAAATAAAACTTTACGAAAAAGTATAATATGAACTTACAGATTGCAGAATCAATCTGGAAGCGGGAATTAAAAATTGCGCTATTAAACTGATCGATATTGAGCAGGTCAGAAGCTGTAAGTAGGTGAGTAAACAGAGGCAGCATTGAATTCAGAGTGGGTTGATAAAGATTTGATGGAAATTATATTGCTATCCAATAGTTATATTCTCGTTTGGCTCAAAAATGTAACAATTATCCAAAAAATTAAAGGAATTCATCGAAAATCGAAATGGTGTTTGCACATAGGAAAGATGAAAATAAAACGAAAACGGTAAGTGGATATTATAGTTAAAACTGTTATAATAGCAAAATAATTTTGTGCAACTTAAAATTTATTTATTTTTATTCTGTAGACTGTACTTGGAAACGCAGATGGTATAACCGAAGAATCGCTGGAGAAGGACATTCGAAAATATCCAATGTTGCTTAGTCCAGTAGGTAGAGATTGTGAAAGAGTAAAATTTTCCTCTTTACTCAACCTGGCCACACTACTTAACCGACTTATCTATTTTTCTTGATTTACGAAACTTTTGACAGAAAATGTGAATTCTATTATTGAATGATTTATTTGAATTGCAATGGACAGAATGACGGACAGAATTAAAGAGAGCAGAACAGATGCTCCCTTGAATGACTTCCTAACTATTTATACTTATTAGTTGACATAGCTTTTACACCGAATACAATTTTTAACATTTAGAGTATTTGTCTATAGTATAATCAGGCCCATTTCTTTCTTATCCGTAAAATATGTCTTTTATTTCTTCTATTGTATAATCAGTTAATCAGTTAAATATTTTTTTCATTGATTCTATTTACAACATACTGTTTTACTGTCGTGAAATATTGTTTTACTGCTGCTAGTTGCAGTTGCAAATAAAGCATCAAAAAGCGGTGCTGATTTCACCACCGAATTTCGATTTATCGCGATTGAAAACCGGTTAAAACTGGTTTTCAAAACCGAGTTTTAATGTGAAAATGTATGGTAAAATTGGTATACACGTTCTCGTTGTTTGTATGGATATTAATTTTTTGTCGTCAACAATTTTTTAGTAAAATTCGACTACATAGGATTTTAATTTCGTCGCCCCATGCTTTTATCAGCAGTTATTAGAAAACCAGGTTTCTGATTTTAAAAACTGGGTTTTCGATTTTACAAACATCGGTTTTATCCGGCTTTCAAAACAGGAAGTAATCCGGAAATTATGCCCAGTTGCAAATTAGGCAATCTGTTGAACTTTCGTTATACCAGCGGAAAACAAGCCACACAGTTATTCATACCTTACCATAAATTTATTGCGTATAAACTATAATACTGTTCTGTTTGTAACCATTTACTTAATTGTTTTACTAAATAGGAATTGATCTTGTTTATTACTTTAAAATATGTTAGGCTAAAGATGTCTCTACCACAGACCTTGTAAAGCACCTGAGACTATTATATTAGCAGTGGTAATTTCGCAGTAGTCAAGAATAAGGCAGTTAAATCAGCCTCCACTATTGTTATTAGATCCGTTTGTAATATTTGTACAACTGTCGTACTATATGTAAACTACTTTCTAAAGGTAATTCCTTTTATTGCCTATATAAATATCAGTTTAACTACGAACAACGTTTCCATGTAAAATCTATCTTGCTTCAGCAAGTAAGGCGAATAAATTAGATGACTATTACTTCCCAGTCTACTCTCTTTCTCCATTATTATGCATATCTATTGCAACCCCATTTGGTGTGCTGTTGTATACAAAGTAAGCAATTATCAATACGAAGCACAGGCCGTATACACAACAATGCCATAAAACAAGATTATTTGCTGTATTTCCTATTATTTGTGAGACGTCTTCATATTGGTATTTCCTTTTTGCTATCTGTATTTTCAAGCATCACATTCGAATAACTCTATAGACCTAAGGAATTAGTTTAGAAATTACCAAATATTAGAAATAATTAATTATTAATTTTGGATGCTAATTAAACTCAAAAACAAACCATCACTGCCGCTGTAAAGGACCTGCGTTCACACTGGAGCCCCTTTAAGTATAAATAAACCATTGTAAAATATGCGAATGATAATTGGAAATTGTAATCAACTTTCAGGCAAATAATTTAATTTATGAAAACGTGAATCGGCCAACTTTACAGCATTCTACCAGCTAATTCAAATTTCCCTAGAGAAACCATGAATATTGAATTTATATTGTATATATAAATATTGAATTTCCCACCTTTAAATTGAAAAATACAAATATTTTGACTTTTTACGTAAAGACTACATAATTTTACTGAAAAAGTAAAAAATATCTGCAAGTTTAAATTTGAAAGTTGGGAAATTCAATTTTTCTGGCAGTCTGTCAGGAAATATCTAGGAAAATTTTCAAATTCAAATAAAAGTGGCAGATTAACGTTTTTCATTTGCCAATTCTGCTGTTTGATTGAAGATGGTAATTGAAGATGAGTTAATAGAAGTCTATCTAGTGAAACCTGCTGCTAGTGGTGGTGCACACGGGTAATTAGTTGTCGCAGGTTGCCTTCAGTCAGATTGGATTGGGCTTGCTGATGAAATAAAGGAAATGTTTGTTTCATTTTTTAGCTAGTTTAATTATTATATTTAGTTTTCAATCCGCAAATTGTATAACCTTAAAGTATATTTACCGTCTAACCTTGCACATCCATTAATCTCGTCAGTCAGCATTTCCTTGCAAAATTTTATTAAAAACCATAGCATTGGTCCGAAAATCACAAGGCAGAGTAGTATCAATATTCCCAGAAGTTCATGACTAAGAATTTCAAAAATTAATTAATACAGTAAAGTAAAGCCCTCTTTTCAAGTCTTCCTTTACTTGCAAATTAACTGTGGCTTTTATTTACATACTCTTAAAATAATCAGCATAAGCCGTACAAGCAAAAATCGTCATTGTTACATGAAAGTGATAAATTTGCCATGGAAAAACTTTCACCATAGAAATCATCACTCAATAAAAGAATAATCATTTTCCTCATAAATGAATTTTTTGTTTATGAAAACTATATTTCTTAATTATGAGGAAAATTCAGATATATTGATTATATTTAATATAATTATCAAAAGGAAAATGCAATATAATATGTGTTAAAAGCAACTTTGTTTATGGGAAATTGATTTTTCTAGCATTTAGTGACGATCACTATGGTAAAATAAGATTATTATGGTAAATTGATTATTTTTACACAGGAGTTATGTTATCGCCATTAAATACTAATAAAATTATTGGATGAAATATCAATTGTTGCGATTGCACTGTATACAATTAATACATTCAGAAATGGATAGAAATACGGCTACACTTGGGGAGCGTTGCAATATCCCTTCATAATTTTACATTTGAAAATAAGAAAATTTAATACATGAAGAAAAACATTATCAATGAATGTTTTCTTTTCTCTTACCCACAATTGCAATCCTCCTTAGTTTTGGCACAAGATCTATAATCTTCATTATCATATCCAAATTGCTGAAAACAATCTCTAAAACAGGAAAAGAATTGACTTACATATATATAAATTTTTATTTCACATATTTTATTATTTTATTTCACTTAAGAACAAGATGATGGAAACCTTACTTGTGACAATATCCCTCACAATGCGGTGGTCTTCGACTTTGTGTTCCAATATACCCACCCGATTTAGCTTCTTTGACACTAAAAGTCAAACCGACAACAATAATTGCCAACACTTGATGTAAACAGCTGCCCATAATTAATAATTGCCTTGCTTGTCAGTACTGCTGGTTAGCTATTGACTAAATAAGATCACTTATTAAAAATATTACTGTTGAGAATGTACCACTAAAGTATTTGTAATATGTATTTCAAAAAAAGCGGAGGTTGTTAAGAACAATTACTAACAGTTTGTATTCTGCCAAAGTTGGCATTCGAATTTAAATTCCATGTAAATCTGTGTATTTGTATTGTGGTTGAGATTCATTTCATTCTCGAGTACTAAAGATACAACGTAAACAATACACAAATATTGGATACTTTATCGCACATAATCGAGTTCAATGTTGGGTGTGTTCAAATACAAATAGAGTTCTGTTTAGATATGCCCGGAGTATTTCAGATACAATTACAGCATTTTAGAAATAAATAGAGCGGATTTAAAAGAAATAGTGTGCTTTAAAAATAAGTAATACTGTTTTAAAAATACTGGTGCAGAGATTCGCAAACTGAGTTCTGCTCTCAATAGAAAATCCGATCGATATTGAGTAGGCCATAAAGCCAGCTATAAGTAAGTATGAAAAGTAAACGGAATAGTGTATGAAACACATTCTGCTCTACTTTTTCTTATAAATATAACTTGGCATTACTCCCGCTAAAGTGAAACTACTACAGTAAAATGTAGCACCGGACCGAAAAGCATAAGTGGAGCTCAGGGATTTAGTCACAGTCAGCGCTAGATAGTGATCCAGTTTTGATTAATTCGTATTATTCGTATTTTCAAGCACCACTTCTGAATAGCTCGGTAGACCTTAAGATATAGTTTAAAAGTTACCAAATATTAGAGATTATTAATTATTATTTTTGGATACAAATTAAACTGAATAACAAACCGTCACTGCGGCCGGAGAAGTTAGATTTATTAGATCCAGGGTTGTAAAGGACCTGAGTACTCACTGGAGCCCCTTTAAAATAAATAAACCCTTTCAAAAAGTACGAATGAAAAACGGCAACTGTAATTTACCAACAAGCAAATGATTTGCAATTGAGCAAACCCATTGATGAAAAACGTGAATCGGTCAACTTTATAGGATTCCAACGTATTATCAAAATTATCTTAGATAAATCGTAACACAATTCCAAAAAAATTAATTTCCCACCTTTCAATTGAAAGTTTTAAATATTTTGGCGGTTTACGTAAAAACTATCGTAACTTAATTTTACTGAAAAAAGTAATAAAATAATTTGGAGTTTGGAAATCACTTTTTCTTGCACTGTACTAGATTGAAGATGGTAACTGAATAAGATGAGTTAACAGAGGTCTATCTAGTCGAACCTGATGCTAGTGCTGGTGCAGACGGGTGATGAGTTGTCCCAGGTTGACTGAAGTTAGGTTCTACTCCAGCATTTGGTTGGATTGGGTCTTGGTTGTCTGATGAAATTGGTCGTAATGAAACAGGATGATAGTGGATAGGTCGTAATGTAGGTCGTACTGTTTGTCCTACTTCTACATTAGGTTCGATTGGTCCTTGGTTGTCTGATGAAATAAAGAAAATAATCGTTTCATTTTTTAAACTAGTCCAATTATTTTATGTAACGTTCAATTCTTAAATTGTATAAACTTAAAGCATGTTTACCGACTAATCTTGAATTTGGACTGCTTTTGACAATCCAGAAATATCCACCTACACCGCATAATGCCACTAGTAAAAACGCAATGCCACCTAATATGTCAGGATTCCGATGCCATGGTGGACTTGGGAAACTATACATTTCAAAAATTATTAATACAGTAAATTACGGCTCTTTTTAAAAGTTTCATTGTCCTATACTTGTAAATTAACTGGGCATTATTATTTAGCTGCCTATAAAAGTAATCAGCGTAAGTCATAAATATAGGCAAAATCATTGTTTCATAAAAATAATAAATCTGCTTTGGAAAAACTTTCACCATAAGAATCATCACTCAATACAAAAATAATCATTTTCCTCACAATTAAATTTTAATATTTTTCTTATGAAAACTATATTTATTAATTATGAGGGGAATTTAGATATGGTAATTGTACTTCTTGTCAAAAGTTATGAGGAAAATGCAATTTAATATGTGTAGACAGCAACTATATTTATGGGAAATTGATTTTTGTAGCGTCGGGTGACGATACTTATGGTAAAATAACATTATTATGGTAAATTGATTACTTTCACTGTGGAATTATATTATCGCCATTAAATACTAATGACATTACTAGATGAAATGTCAACTGTAATTATACTGTAAACAATTAATACATTCACAAATGGATAGAAATATGACTACAGTTAGCGAACGTTGCTTTATCCCTGCATAATTTTACATTTCATATTAAGTATTATAATTTATGTAAATCAAGCAAACATTATCATTGAGTGTTATTTCTTTTCTCTTACCCACATTTGCATTCTCTTTGATCTTGGCGACAAAGATTGTCATACTTAGAGCAAGATCTAAAACACAAGAAATTTGACTTTCATGTATCTAAAATTTTATTTTACACATTTTAAAATTTTATTTCACTTTAGAACATCAGAAGATGATGCAAACCTCACCTTCGACAAGTGTACTGACAATACAATCTCGATGACGATGATTCACGCGATGTCTCGCGATGATGTTGCGATTTATCTTCTTTGACACTAAAATTCTCATAACAAAAATAATTGCCAACACTCGATATGCAGGGTTGTGCATGGCTTCTCTGTATATACCTGTTCCGAAAGAACCGGAGGAAGTACTGTAAAACTGTTGAAACCATTCGAAAGCCAATACAAAGTTACACGAGGTTGTTCAAAATCGGTTGAAAGCAAGTTGGTCAAATAATTCGGTGAAAACTAAAAGTTGAAAAATGAGAACCGTTTTCGGTGATTTTTTGAAGTAATTTTTTTACAGCTGCAATTTATGTTACATGAGTGACATAGATTGCAGCAGTGAACTAATTATTAGAAAAAATTATTTTCGGCCGGGAGAAATCTGAATCACCGAAAACGGGTAATATTTTTGTACTTTTAGTTTTCACCGAATTATTAGACGTGCCTACCTTGAACCGATTTTGACCAAACTAGTGATTGCAATGTAATTTTTTATTGGCTTTCGAGTGGCACTAACAGTTTTACTGTTTGTCTTCCGGAACAGCTATAGACAGTAACCAAGCACCACGAACAGCTCAAAAATTTTCGATGCACATATAAAGATTTCTTTCCATTAGTTGACTTTCAAATGCTTAAATATTTTGGGCAGCGCTTATAGAGGTTTCTTTATTATTTGACTGTCAAATATGACAAAAGTTTCCGTTGCTAAGGTTCCTATACCCCTTCATAATTTTGCATTTCATAATTATCATAATTTATATAAAACAAGCAAAACATTATCAATGAGTGTTATTTCTTTTCTCTTACCCACAATAGCACTCCTCATTCGCTCGGCGACAATTGTATTTTTGTTGAAAATCACTTCCAAAATCCTTAGAACAGTCTCTAAACCACAAAAAGTTGACATAGATATCTTTAAATTTTTATTTCACATATTTATAATTTTATTTCACTTTAGAACAAGACGATGGAAACCCCACTTGTTACAATATTTCAAACACTCCGATTTCGTTGGCCCATTCCATTGCGATTTACCTTCCTTAACAATAACATTCAAACCGATTAAAACAATTGCCAAAACTTGATATAAGCAACGGCCCATAATTTGAAAATTTTTCTGATTGTCAGTACTGCTGGTTAGTTGTTGACTAAATAAAAACACTTATTAAAAAATAATGCCGTGAAGAATCTCTGATATTTATCAAAAAAATAAGAGGAAGTTGTTAGGAACAACTACTAAAAGTTTGTAATCTGCCATGGTTGGCATTGGAATTTAAATTCCGTGTAAATCTGAATTGTCCGTTTGCATGTGGTTGCGACTCCGTTCATTCTCGAGAAATACAGAGACGTCGTAAATGCCAAAAGCTGGATAAAAGCGCACATAAACTTGGAGTTCAATGTTCGGTGTCTTCAAGTAAAAAAGCTTTTCATTCACTGACAACACGCACGGCAAGGAAAGTTATCTTACTCGCTGAGACATTCATGTCCTATAATAAACCTTGTTGATGTATATAGCATATAAATACTTAGAGTTAACATAGACTAAAATTTAAAACCCCCATGTAGATGAGTATTATCCGCTGGAGGAGTACTTTCTATGGTATATGAGTGATAGTCGCAGGGTTCTGGTGATTGTTGTATAAGGGCCGGGTGATATTCGCAAGGGAGCTATATATATATATGGAAGGACGAAAATAGCAGCACATGAATTAGATAGACATGAATTGTGGAGTCCATATTTTAATCCTTAAAGTCAATTAATAATTCTGCAGTAAAATTATTTTGTAAAAATGGCAATAGTATAATTGAAAAACAAAACAAATACAAAATTGGTAAATGCAAATTGTAGTAAATAAAGAAACATATGAATATTACACATATATGGTTGCAAAAGGGTCCCGAAAGTTAATGCGTAATTTACCATGTTTTGAGTTCCGATTTGATGTAGTAGCTGTCTTTGAATGTATTCCACTCCTGTAAGCTAACCTAACCTGTTCTCTTAGCGGTGTCCATGTAGCTTTCTCTACTTTAAAGCTGAACCATTGAAAGAACTCCTCCTGCGAAAAATACTCATCTGCAGGGGGCTATTAAATCCCAGCCGTTAACATAGATGTGAGATTATTTTTGATATCTCTACTTTTGCCTGGTAATGAGTAAGAATTACTGCGCCAAATTTGGCAGAATTGATACCCGAACGGAAGCATGCAGCACACCCGACATTGACACACCGACACCTACCCCTCTGTACCGGACGAACCGAGAGTGGTACAACAACACTGATGGCACCATTCGAAAGCCAATTCAAAGTTACATTGAAATATCTACTTTGATTAAAAATGGTTGAAGGTAAGTGGGTCCACTAATTCGGTGAAAAGTAAAAGTACAAAAATGTGCCTGGTTTTTGGTTATTCAGATTATGCGCTGTATGATATGATGATGTAATCGGAGGATGCAAGGTAGGTAGATTTAAATCGTCATGGTTACAGGGTAGTTAACAGGTAATGTAGTGCTCAGATTAACAACTTAACTGCAACCACTGATAGGGGATTGTATCCTGGTTGCTCTATGTAAATTCAAAAGGTTAAATGAAGACTTCGAATACTCAATGGCTGTTTGAAACACATGTATTAATACCCCTAAGTGCCTGCAGTTAACATGTTATTTTGACGTTGACATTACCTGTCTACATCGCTGTAACCATGACGATTTAAATCTACCTACCTTGGAAGGATGATTACCGACTATTATTTTTCATTGACTTTGCATGCATGACTAAATGTGTTAACATTTTTACTAATTTGCAATTATTATAAAATTTAAATATTTTAAGACGGATAAAATACTTGCATTTAATTTTGCGTTTAACGCACGAAACTGAAAATGAGTGCAAGGGGAAAAATAATGTTGTCTACAAAACTATTTCACATATTCACATTTCTAAAAGTGTAGTCTAATTCAATAAACCATTACAAAACGGATATATCACAGTAGTGCAACCGTAATATTTCTATTTATTTCAAAATATTCAAAAGAGTTTGAAATTATTTCAAAATATTCAAAAGAGTTTGAAATTATTTCAAAATATTCAAAAGAGTTTGAAATTATTTCAAAATATTCAAAAGAGTTTGAAATTATTTCAAAATATTCAAAAGAGTTTGAAATTATTTCAAAATATTCAAAAGAGTTTGAAATTATTTCAAAATATTCAAAAGAGTTTGAAATTATTTCAAAATATTCAAAAGAGTTTGAAATTATTTCAAAATATTCAAAAGAGTTTGAAATTATTTCAAAATATTCAAAAGAGTTTGAAATTATTTCAAAATATTCAAAAGAGTTTGAAATTATTTCAAAATATTCAAAAGAGTTTGAAATTATTTCAAAATATTCAAAAGAGTTTGAAATTATTTCAAAATATTCAAAAGAGTTTGAAATTATTTCAAAATATTCAAAAGAGTTTGAAATTATTTCAAAATATTCAAAAGAGTTTGAAATTATTTCAAAATATTCAAAAGAGTTTGAAATTATTTCAAAATATTCAAAAGAGTTTGAAATTATTTCAAAATATTCAAAAGAGTTTGAAATTATTTCAAAATATTCAAAAGAGTTTGAAATTATTTCAAAATATTCAAAAGAGTTTGAAATTATTTCAAAATATTCAAAAGAGTTTGAAATTATTTCAAAATATTCAAAAGAGTTTGAAATTATTTCAAAATATTCAAAAGAGTTTGAAATTATTTCAAAATATTCAAAAGAGTTTGAAATTATTTCAAAATATTCAAAAGAGTTTGAAATTATTTCAAAATATTCAAAAGAGTTTGAAATTATTTCAAAATATTCAAAAGAGTTTGAAATTATTTCAAAATATTCAAAAGAGTTTGAAATTATTTCAAAATATTCAAAAGAGTTTGAAATTATTTCAAAATATTCAAAAGAGTTTGAAATTATTTCAAAATATTCAAAAGAGTTTGAAATTATTTCAAAATATTCAAAAGAGTTTGAAATTATTTCAAAATATTCAAAAGAGTTTGAAATTATTTCAAAATATTCAAAAGAGTTTGAAATTATTTCAAAATATTCAAAAGAGTTTGAAATTATTTCAAAATATTCAAAAGAGTTTGAAATTATTTCAAAATATTCAAAAGAGTTTGAAATTATTTCAAAATATTCAAAAGAGTTTGAAATTATTTCAAAATATTCAAAAGAGTTTGAAATTATTTCAAAATATTCAAAAGAGTTTGAAATTATTTCAAAATATTCAAAAGAGTTTGAAATTATTTCAAAATATTCAAAAGAGTTTGAAATTATTTCAAAATATTCAAAAGAGTTTGAAATTATTTCAAAATATTCAAAAGAGTTTGAAATTATTTCAAAATATTCAAAAGAGTTTGAAATTATTTCAAAATATTCAAAAGAGTTTGAAATTATTTCAAAATATTCAAAAGAGTTTGAAATTATTTCAAAATATTCAAAAGAGTTTGAAATTATTTCAAAATATTCAAAAGAGTTTGAAATTATTTCAAAATATTCAAAAGAGTTTGAAATAGTTTCAAAATATTCAAAAGAGTTTGAAATTATTTCAAAATATTCAAAAGAGTTTGAAATTATTTCAAAATATTCAAAAGAGTTTGAAATTATTTCAAAATATTCAAAAGAGTTTGAAATTATTTCAAAATATTCAAAAGAGTTTGAAATTATTTCAAAATATTCAAAAGAGTTTGAAATTATTTCAAAATATTCAAAAGAGTTTGAAATTATTTCAAAATATTCAAAAGAGTTTGAAATTATTTCAAAATATTCAAAAGAGTTTGAAATTATTTCAAAATATTCAAAAGAGTTTGAAATTATTTCAAAATATTCAAAAGAGTTTGAAATTATTTCAAAATATTCAAAAGAGTTTGAAATTATTTCAAAATATTCAAAAGAGTTTGAAATTATTTCAAAATATTCAAAAGAGTTTGAAATTATTTCAAAATATTCAAAAGAGTTTGAAATTATTTCAAAATATTCAAAAGAGTTTGAAATTATTTCAAAATATTCAAAAGAGTTTGAAATTATTTCAAAATATTCAAAAGAGTTTGAAATTATTTCAAAATATTCAAAAGAGTTTGAAATTATTTCAAAATATTCAAAAGAGTTTGAAATTATTTCAAAATATTCAAAAGAGTTTGAAATTATTTCAAAATATTCAAAAGAGTTTGAAATTATTTCAAAATATTCAAAAGAGTTTGAAATTATTTCAAAATATTCAAAAGAGTTTGAAATTATTTCAAAATATTCAAAAGAGTTTGAAATTATTTCAAAATATTCAAAAGAGTTTGAAATTATTTCAAAATATTCAAAAGAGTTTGAAATTATTTCAAAATATTCAAAAGAGTTTGAAATTATTTCAAAATATTCAAAAGAGTTTGAAATTATTTCAAAATATTCAAAAGAGTTTGAAATTATTTCAAAATATTCAAAAGAGTTTGAAATTATTTCAAAATATTCAAAAGAGTTTGAAATTATTTCAAAATATTCAAAAGAGTTTGAAATTATTTCAAAATATTCAAAAGAGTTTGAAATTATTTCAAAATATTCAAAAGAGTTTGAATTTATTTCAAAATATTCAAAAAAGTTTGAAATTATTTCAAAATATTCAAAAGAGTTTGAAATTATTTCAAAATATTCAAAAGAGTTTGAAATTATTTCAAAATATTCAAAAGAGTTTGAAATTATTTCAAAATATTCAAAAGAGTTTGAAATTATTTCAAAATATTCAAAAGAGTTTGACATTATTTCAAAATATTCAAAAGAGTTTGAAATTATTTCAAAATATTCAAAAGAGTTTGAAATTATTTCAAAATATTCAAAAGAGTTTGAAATTATTTCAAAATATTCAAAAGAGTTTGAAATTATTTCAAAATATTCAAAAGAGTTTGAAATTATTTCAAAATATTCAAAAGAGTTTGAAATTATTTCAAAATATTCAAAAGAGTTTGAAATTATTTCAAAATATTCAAAAGAGTTTGAAATTATTTCAAAATATTCAAAAGAGTTTGAAATTATTTCAAAATATTCAAAAGAGTTTGAAATTATTTCAAAATATTCAAAAGAGTTTGAAATTATTTCAAAATATTCAAAAGAGTTTGAAATTATTTCAAAATATTCAAAAGAGTTTGAAATTATTTCAAAATATTCAAAAGAGTTTGAAATTATTTCAAAATATTCAAAAGAGTTTGAAATTATTTCAAAATATTCAAAAGAGTTTGAAATTATTTCAAAATATTCAAAAGAGTTTGAAATTATTTCAAAATATTCAAAAGAGTTTGAAATTATTTCAAAATATTCAAAAAAGTTTGAAATTATTTCAAAATATTCAAAAAAGTTTGAATTTATTTCAAAATATTCAAAAAGGTTTGAAATTATTTCAAAATATTCAAAAAAGTTTGAATTTATTTCAAAATATTCAAAAAGGTTTGAAATTATTTCAAAATATTCAAAAAGGTTTGAAATTATTTTCGGTGAGCACATCCGAAAGCTATAACTTTAGCAGACGAATTTCCTCATTTCTAAAATCAGCATAACCGATTAAGTATGGAAAAGGAGCGATTTCATGTAAATGTGTTAACTTGCTAGTTCTACGAACGAAACTATATCGTACCCAAAATGGTTGCATAGGATACTGGGATTTTTATCTTCTCAAGTGAGGCAAATCAACAGTTTTTCTCAAAATAGAGTTTGGGATGTGACGTCACTATTTTTCATTTCATTTCATGCAGTATCCTGCCCGTTAAATTAGGTACACTTTCCCGAGCGTTCCGTTAACTGTTTATTATGACAAATCTTTAAAATGGGTAGATGGTGTGCCTTAAAGGGTTGCATAAATTCCAAAAATAAACCTGTAAATACTATCTACGCATTTCCGGATGAAAATACTTGCAGTATAAGAAGAAAAGAATGGATGGATTTTATACCACATGATTCTAACGGAAGAAATACCTTTTCAAATTATGGAATATGTAACTTGCATTTCGAAGAGGAAGACTACAAAGCATCCAATAAAGGAAATAAACGAAAATTACATAATTTTGCTGTCCCAACTTTAAAGCAGTTTAAAGAAGACGATATACGAGGTGAAAAGGAAATATTTCTGACATAATAGAACAAAAATAATGAAATAACACTAGATAAAAGTAAATAAAGAGGGAATATTAATTATATTGTAGAAAACGTAGCACCAGTAAGCTTGAAGAAGTATATTGAAGAGTTGGAACAAAAACTTTTGAAATCAAATCGTTTGATTTCTGAGAAGGCATTCAAGTTGACTCAAGTCAATGCAGAGTGTGAAAGATTGAAAAATGAAACGAAATCTCTAAAACAATATAAGACCAATTACACTAATGTCATGAAAAAGCTCTCGAGAATGTTTAGTCCAGGTCAACTTAGATTGTTTTTGGGCGACAAGAAGTTTATTCACTGGAAAGAGGAAGATATGACTCGTGCAATAGCGTTACACTCTGTTTCTTCTAAATGCTATCGATATTTGAAAGAGGTACAATACAATATCATGTAACTTGTTAGCTTATACAAAAGCCATTATTAAATCTCCAAATAACATAATGTAAAATTAAAAAACATTTTCTTATGATAGAACCTCTTATTTCCCTTACCCACGGAAAGATCAATTCGTAACTGGCTCTCTGAGGTTGAATTGCAAGAAGGTATAATACGTCCAGTAATGAATCTTTTAAAAGGAAGATTCTACAACGAGAGCAAGCTAGAAAAAATTTGTGTCTTAGGATTCGATGAAATGGCTATCGATGACAAGTACTGTTATGACTCAACAGAGGACAGAATACTTGGAAACAAAAAAAATATTATGGTCTTTTCTATCCGGGGACTTTTTTCTAGCTGGAAACAGATTGTTTACTATTCCTTTGATGGCAAAGTTACCAAAGATAAAGTTTTTGAAATTATAAAAGAGATTCATGAAGCAGGACTGAACGTGGTAGCATTGGTACATGACATGAGTACGAAAAACGTGGGTTTATGGAAAGAACTGGGTACATGTCAATTTGATAACCTCAAGCTGATTTCTAGCTCTTTCGAAAATCCAGTTACAAAGAAGAATTGTTACGTTTTTCCGGACTTTCCGCATTTGCTTAAACTATTGCGAAATCATTTTATCGATAACGGTATTACTTTGCCAGATGGCACCCTATTAGAAAAAAAACTAATACAAGATTTACTGTCTGCTCAGAAGAATAATGAATTAAAACTGACATTTAAACTAACGCATAAGCACATCAATGTGAAGAATAAGGAACGCATGAGAGTTAGACTGGCCTTCCAACTATTTTCAAAGACTGTTTCAAAAGCTATTGAATTTTGCTCGCCTACAAAACAATCGGAAGCAAGATTTTTTAAATTGATCAACGATTTCAGTGACGTAATGAACGTAAGGGTAAAAGAAAAACATGTAAATCCATTCAAAAGTCCTTTTGGCATGAATGATTGTTTTGAAAAGCAAACAGAACTTTTGGAAAAAGTTAAGAAAGAGTTACAGCTTATGAGAGTTGGCAAACGAGTTCATTCATTCTCTCCATTTCAAAAGGGTCTCCTCATTTCTGTGAACTCCTTACAAAATCTGTATGCGGACATGAAGAAAGAAGTAAATTGCGAATTTATAATGACAACTCATCTTAACCAGGACTACATAGAAAATCTCTTTTCTGTTCTCCGCGGTATCGGCAAATTTACACAAAACCCAACGGTTATTGAAGCCAAAGCTAGACTCAAACGAATAATTTTCTCGTGGAACTTTGTTAGCCCAAAATACGGAAATGTCCTTTGCTCTGAAGATACATCTTGTGTCAGTGCTGAAATGCTGACAGTACTGATGAATTCTCATGTTGATCGGAAAAGTACTCCTCTAATAGACGACAGAATTGAAGAGAAACTCTTGGATATAGTTCCTGAAATAGAAGTGAATCCTATCAACATTCAAAATTTGACGCTAACTGAAAAGACAAATGAAGGAGCACAGGAGTATCTTGCCGGTTATATAGCTAAGAAGTTATTAGATGACAACCCAGAGTTGGCTGCAATGCCATTTACTCGAACTGACCCAATCTGGGTGAACTTTCTTTCGGATAATTTACTGGAGCCCTCTACTGCATGGTTTGCAATTTTCAAAAAATTAAATCAATGGTTTGAAGCATTTCATTATGGAGGAAAAGTTAACTTGTCTCTTAATGTGATGGGAAATCTTAAAAAGCTTTTGGAAATTGGTTACCCGTCATTGCCTAAAAATGTCATATCATATTTCGTGAAAGTGCGAACAATGGTCAAGATTAAACAGCTAAATAAGGCTAAGGCGGACGAAAAGTATTCATATCAATCAGTATTCAGTAATGAACACTGGATTGAAGACGATAATTCTGAGTTTATCTTAAATCAAGATGAAACAATTCCGGCGTTAAACGAACTAATAGATGTATATGCTGAAGGGTTATAATATTAGGGTATTAAGTTTTAGGAGAACTAAGATACTCCTACATTAAAACTGTTTATATTTGATTATTGGTAATGTCCTATGTAGAGTAATTACTTAACTATTACCATTGTCGTTTTACTTCCTTGATTAATATGGTGTTTTTAAAGGAACCGTCGTTCTAACTATATCATTTTTTGAATAATGTATGCATTTTAATAAGAAACGAATCGTACAGTCGTTTTGCATACATTTCCTAGTTTACCTAAGAAAAATAGTATATGTTGAATAGAACACAAACACTGTATAGCATAGCACACGGCATGAGAAATAATATTGTCTTTCTACCCTGAAAATACTGTTGTTTACGTCCCAAACTCTATTTTAAAATGCCCTGTGTAAAAATCTCTATTTTCCTCACCTTAGAAAAGAAAATCCCAATAACTATAGAAACACATTGATCGTACCCTATTTTAGTGAAATACAGACATGCTGTTTTCTTGAGTGTCCGGAAATCCGATCGATATTGAGCAGGTCAGCAGCTGTAAGTAGATGAGTACAAAGAGGTTGCTGTTTTAGATACTAGGATCTACTTTTTCCTTATAGATGTAACGAAAAGTATTATACCTGGCTGGGCTGATATTGAGGCAACATTTTTAGTGTAGGTTGATAATGATAAAGGCTTGGTGGAATATCTATGCTTATCTTCTGCTATCTGCATGCTAAGTGGATAATCGGTAATTTAAAAGTGCTATAATAGCAAAATAATTTTGTTTAACTAAAATTTAATTTTTTTATTCTGGAGACTGTATTTACTTAAAAATCCAATGTTACTTAGTCCGGTACGTAGAGATTGTGAAGAGTTAAATTCTCCTCTTTAATTACCTTGGCCACATTACTTAACTGACTAAGCTATTTTAGGCCTTGCATAGGGGAGAACCTCCAAAAAAGACAAGTAACCTACTTTACAAGATAATAAATTTATTTATTTTTCATTTTGAGATGATCCATAGTACAAATGATTATGAAATTATAGATTTTATTTACGATGGCTTAGAATTTATTATAATACTTTATTCAAATTGCAGCCGCTATTTGTATTTTTCATACATGCGGATAATCAGGTTTTGGAATTGAATTCATTAATATTTAGCCTTTTCTGCAGAACACGGAAATGTTATGAAAATTCAAGCATTTAATTTTTAATCGAAATGCATTTTAAATAATATTTTGCATGTGTTATATATTTTATATTTTATTTAGATTTTCAAAAAATTATATTCATAGAGGAACAATTTGAAATTCCTTTACCATGATTTTTTTCAAATTGCGGCACGACATTCCGAAATAATTTTTTACATTCAGCGGTATTTGATGGATACATAATTAAAACTCTGTACCCGTTCATGCAGGCCATCAGATGTGTCCTGAAATTTTTGAGTATCGAAGACATACCAAAATATGGATGTTGATATTCAGTTGTATGGTTAAGAGTTGCTTATACTGACTGAGAGTGACGATTACACCCTATAGTAGGGTTGCTCAAGTACAAGAAAATGTTTTGTTGTAAATAAAACCACAGAAAAATTGTAGTAATTTATTAACATGATATGTAACATAAAATTGTACTTATTTCGAGTTATACAGTCAAAAAATTGTGAACAGTCAAGACAATAAAGTTTTAATTCTTGTCAAATAAAAATGAGATTATTGAAGCCTATATTGAAATTCTAGACTAATTTCATTAGCAGAACGCAACAGTCGTTCAATTTTGTTATGAAATATGTTTTGGAACAAACGAACGAATAGAAATGAATTCTTGAATAATTACTGTAATTATACTTCTGCGCATTACAATGAACTACAGTTAGCCAAATGCAGTATAAATATAATAGTTACGTATATAATGTATATAGAAAACAAGTCAGTCAATTATTCATAGCGTACCAAAAATTTATTGTATTCAAACTATGACACTGTTGTGTTTGTAACCATTTACTAAGTGTTTTAATAAATAGGAAGTGATCTAGTTTATTACTTTAAATTATGTTAGGCTAAAGATGTCAATACCACAGACATTGTAAAGCACCTGTGAATTTTATATTAGTAATTGGTAATTTTGCAGTAGTCTAGAATGAGGCAGTTAAATCAGCCACCACTATTGTTATTAGATCAGTTTGTAATATTTGTACAACTCTCGTATTATATTTAAACTACTTTCTAAAGTTAATTCCTTTTAATGCCTATATTATAATTATGATTTCAAATACGAGCAACGTTTCCATGTTAAAATCTGTCTTGATGCAACAAGTAAGCCGAATAATTAGATCACTATTGCTTCACAGTCCATTCTCACTCTCCATTATTGTCCATATCTGTTGCAACCCCTTTTGGTGTGTGGTTGTATACGTATTATTATTATACATATGTATATTATGAAATTATCAATAGGAAGCACAGGCCGTATACACAACAATGCCAAAAACAAGATTATTTGTGCGACGTCCTTATGTTGCTACATAACTAAAGGGTATTGGCTTATTGGAATTTTCAAGCGTCACTTCCGAATAGCTCGGTAGACCTAAGGAAATAGTTTAGAAGTTACCAAATATTAGAAATTATCAATTATTAATTTTGGATACAAATTAAACTCAATAGTAACACACCATCATAGCTGTAAAGGACCTGCGTTCTCACTGGAGCCCCTTTAAATATCAATAAACCATTGTAAACCATGAAAAATGATAAATGGATATTGTAATCAACCTTCAAGTAAATGATTTAATTGGTGAAAAACGTAAATCGGCTAACTTTATAGGATAAGTTAAAAATATTTAAAATATTTTTAAAGTTGGGAAATTCAATTTTTCTTCCACTTTGTCTAGAAAAATTTTATCCAGATAACAGATTCAAATAAAAGTGGCAGATTAACGTTTTTCATTGGTCAATTCTGTTGTTTGATTGAAGATTGTAATTGAAGATTAGTTAATGGAGGTCTATTTCGTCAAACCTGCTGCTGGTACTCGTGCAGACGGGCTGTGAGTTGTCTTGGGTTGGCTGAGGCTTGGCCGTACTCTTACAGTAGGTTCGATTAGTCCTTGGTTGTCTGATGAAATGAAGAAAATAATCGTTTCATTTTTTAAACAAGTCCAGTTATTTAATGTAATGTTCAATCTTGAAATTGTATAAACTTTACGCATGTTTAGGAACTAACGTTGGATTTGAACTGTACTCCAATCAAGCCTGCTGTGTAATGACATTAATAGTAAACCGAGAAGCAGAACCCCGAATACGGCCATGAATATGAACGGCCACCATCGATCTATTCTGAAATTTTATAGGTACATTTCAAAAACCAATCAATATAGTAAAATGAAACTCTCTATTCAAACGCTTCCTCTTCTTTTACGTGCAAATTAACTGGGGATTTTACTTACCTACCCATAAAAATAATCAGCATAAGCCATAAGCAAAAATCGCCATTGTTTCATAAAAGGAATACATTTGCCATGGAACAACTTTCACCATAAGAATCATCACTCAATACAAGAATAATCATTTTCCTCATAATTAAATTTTAATATTTTTCTTATGAAAACGATATTTATTAATTATGAGGAGAATTTAGATATGTTAATTCAGCGCCCGCCTAAGAAATCTGAGGCCCCCGGCAGAATGGCGTAAAATATAGAAAAAATGTTGAAAATTTTTTGCCATTTCAACAAAATGTCCTTAGTTTTCTTAATTTTGAGCATCAGTTTTTTGGATTTCAGTAAAAATATACAAAAAATGTGAATAGTATTTGCGCGAAGCGCAAAATTTTTTGCAATTTCAACAAAATGTCTTTAATTTTCTTAATTTTGAGCATCAGTTTTTTGGATTTCAGTAAAAATATACAAAAAATGTGAATATTATTTACGCGAAGCGCAAAATTTTTGCCAATTTTAACAAAATGTTCTTCATTTCCCTTGATTCTGAACATCAGTTTTTGATTTCACTAATAAAATACATAAAATGTTAATAATAAATGCGCGAAGCGCAAATTTTTTTTCAATTTTAGCAAATTGTCCTTAATTTTTCTTGATTTATACATCAGTTTTTGAATTTCACGAATGTTTGTAATTTTGAGGCCCCTAAAATTTTATGAGGCCCGGGCAAAAGCCGGAATTGCCCGTCCTTAAAGCGGGCCATGTGTTAATTATACTTCTTATCAAAAGTTATAAGAAAAATGCAATATAATATGTATAGACAGCGACTAAATTTATGGGTTATTTATGGATTTATGGGAAATTAATTTTTGTAGCGTCGGGAGACGATACTTATGGTAAAATAACATTATTATGGTAAATTGATTATTTTTACTGTGGAATTATACTATCGCCATTAAACACTAATCAAATTACTGGATGAAATGTCAATTGTAATTATACTGCAAACAATTAATACATTCACAAATGGATAGAAATATGACTACAGTTAGAGAACGTTGTTTTATCCCTGCATAATTTTACATTTCATAATATGTATTATAAATTACGTGAATTAAGCAAACATTATCATTGAGTGTTATTTCTTTTCACTTACCTACAATTGCAATCCTTCCTAGCTCGGTGACAATTATGGTCATATTTACCACAATATGTAAAACTAAAACACAAGAAATTTGACTTAGATGTATCTAAATTTTTATTTCACATATTTTAAAATTTTATTTCACTTTACAAAAAGATGATGCAAACCTCACATGTCACATGTTCTGTTACAATCCGGTTCCGATGACACTCTCAATTGCGATTTGTCTTCTTTGACACTAAAACTCAAACAGACAAAAATATTGTGCATGCCTTCTGTCTACAGCTGTTCCAAAAGAACCAGAGGAAGTACAGTAAAACTGTAGGCACCACTCGAAAGCCAATACAAAGTTACACGAGGTTGGTCAAAATCGGTTGAAGGTAAGTGGGTCAAATAATTCGGTGAACACTAAAAGTGAGAAAATTGGAACTTAATTAGGGGATTCAGATTTCTCCCGAAAATATTTTTTTAAATAATTTTTTGCAGCTGCAATCTATGTTACATGAGTGATTTGTTCTAAATTTCTTCGACCAAAGCTGAATTTTCATCTTTACTGAAATTTTTCTAAAATTTTCTTGAATCGTTAAGTAAATTTCAGAAAAGTTGAAAATTCAACCTTTTGCAATTACTATGAAACATTCAAAAAAATCATATAACATAGATTGCAGCTGTGAAATAATTATTTCAAAAAAGAGCTATTTTCGACCAAGAGAAATCTGAATCACCGAAAACGGGTCACATTTTTCTACTTTTAGTGTTCACTGAATTATTAGACGCGCTTACCTTCAACCGATTTTAAATGCTAGTGATTTCAATGTAACTTTGTATTGGCTTTCGAGTGATGCTAACAGTTTTACTGTACTTCTTCCGGAACAGCTATAGACAGTAACCAAGGCGCACGAACAGCCGATAATTAAGAAATAATTTTTTTTAAATTTTCGCTGTATATATAAAAGTTTCTTTTCATTAGTTGACTTTCAAATGCTTAAAATTTTGGGCAGCGCTTATAGAGGTTTCTTTATATCTGACTTTCAAAAATGACAAAAGTTTCCGTTCTTAAGGTTCCTATATCCTTTCATACCTTTGCTTTTCATAATTATTATAATTTATATGAAACGAGCAAAATGTTATCAATGAGTGTTATTTCTTTTCTCTTACCCACAATTGCAATTCCCAATCGCTTTCTTACAAGCATGTACTGTATACCAAACTTTATAGTGATGCGGATCACAACCTCTAAAGCACAAAAAGAATTGACTTAGATATATCCAAATTTTTATTTCACAAATTGTATAATTTTATTTCACTTCAGAACAAGAAGATGGAAACCTCACCTGTCACAATATATCAAACACTCCCACTGCGAATTACCTTCTTTGACACTAAAATTCAAACCGATTAAAACAATTGCCAAAACTTGATATAAGCAACAACCCATAGTTTGAAATTGTTTCGGATTGTCAGTATTGCAGGTTAGTTGTTGACTAAATAAAAACACTTGTTAAAAATAATACCGTAAAAATCTACCATTAAGTACTTGTCTTCTGATATTTATTCTTAAAAGAATACGAGGAAATTGTTGAGAACAATTACCAACAGTTTGTATTCTTCCAAGGTTGGCTTTGGAATTTAAATTCCGTGTAAAACTGATTTGTGCATTTGCATGTAGTTGTGACTCCGTTCATTCTCAAAAATTACAGGGACGTTGTAAATGCCAAATTCTGGATAAAAGCGCACAGAAACTTTAAAACAGTTCAATGTTGGGTGTGTTCAACGAAATTTGAACACACCCAACACCCACACCCTGCTGAAAGTTGAACAGTTGATTGTGAGCAAAGTAGGTATTTCAATGTAACTTTGGATATGCTTTCGAATGATGCCATTAGTTTTGCTGTACCACTTCTGGTTCCTCCGGTACAGAAAAATACATTAAACACTAACACAAGTAGAATGCTTAAGAATAAATAAAATAGTTTTGGTGTAAACACTGTATTTTAGGGTAAATACTAAAGTAAATACTGTATTAAAATATGGTACTGCAGATATACAGCATTTTAGAAATAAATAGAGCTATTTTAAGAACACTAGTGTGCTGTAAAAATAAGTAATACTATCTTAAAAATCCTGGTGCATTTAAGATGAGATTCGCAAACTGGGTTCTGCTCTCTCTTGAAAATCCGATCGATATTGAGTACGGGCAGCTATAAGTAGGTATGAAAAGGAAAGGAGATAGTGTATGAAACACATTCTGCTCTACTTTTCCTTTAAATATAACTTGGATATATTATGGTAGCTAAAGTGAAGCTACTATAGTGAAATGTAGCACTACCGGACCAAAACGCATAAGTGGAGCTCAGGGGCTCAGTCACAGTCTGCTGTGGATATTGATCCTGTTTTGATTAACGTAATGCACTAATGCCCATATATGTCACTGAACCTCTGTCTCTCAGTAACTATTATCAAATGAATGAGAATGATTAGTCGAAATGAAAAATATTCCAAATGAAACGACTGAAAATGAAGTGAAGCAGTTAGCGGAAACATTGGTAAATTATTAAAAGTATAATTAATTGTACATTGAGAGCTAAAATCTACATTAATAGTACCATAATTAAGATCCTGGATTATGTTCCAAGTAAAATATTATTTTTTTTTCAGGACGTCATTCCAAACTACTGAGTTTGTTTCTACGATGTCCAAATCTTTAGAGAAAACGGCCAAGATAAATCCAATGTTGTTTAGTGACATGTGTGTGAAGTTGGACAAAATTTTTGTACTAAAAAATTTCGCCCGCCCGAGGGAGAATTTTTAGGATTGTTAATCTAAAGTTAAATTAAAGCATCAAAAATTGCATTTCCACTTTATTTAGGTACAATATGTCAGAATCTTTAAAATAAGTTGATTAGAAAGTCATACAAAAATTTTGTATGAATTGCAAGGGTCATAAAAATTTTCCTCCGGAATCAGGATAATGTGAGATAGCAGAGTTGTAGAGTGACCTCTAGAGTACCAACGTCAACAATAAAAAATTGGTCCATTTTATAGTTTTTGAAAAAAGTTGATTAGAAGGTCTTAAAAAAATTTTGTATGAAATTGGAAGTGTCATAAAAAAAATTTTGTATGAAATTGGAAGTGTCATAAAACATTTCCCTCCGAAATGGGGATAATGTGAGATCAGTCAGTCAGTTAAAATTTTTGGGATTTGCACGTAAATATTGAGTGGTTGATTCAAGAACGGTTTCTGGATTTACGAAACTTTTGAGAGAAAATGTGAATTCTATGATGGAATGATTTATTTGACTTGCAATGGACAGAATGACGGACAGAATTAGTGAGAGCAGAACAGAGGCTCCCTTGAATGACTTCCTAACTATTTATACTTATTAGTTGGCATAGCTTTTACATCGAATACAATTTATGACATTTAGAGTATTTTGTTATAACATAATCAGGCACATTTCTTTCTTATCCGTAAAATATGTCTTTTATTTCTTCTACTGACCCATCAGTCACTCAGTTAAATATTTCTTTTTTTGCTTCTATTTACAGCGTTTTACTATTGTGAAATATTGTTTTACTGCTGCTAGTTGCAAATAGAGCATCCAAAAGCGGTGCTGATTTAAATACCGAATTTTGATTTATCGCGGTTGAAAACCGGTTAAAACCGGTTTTGAAAACCGAGTTCTAAATGTATAGTAAAATTGGTATACGTTGGGTTTCTATGGATATTATTAATTTTCTGTCGACAACAATTTTTTAGTAAAATTCGACTACATAGGATTTTAATTTCGTCGTCCCATGCTTTTCTCAGTAGTTTAAAAAACCGGGTTTTTGATTTTAAAAACTGTGTTTTCGATTTTACATACATCGGTTTTATCCGGTTTTCAAAACCGGAAGAAATCCGGAATTTATGCAATTTAGTTGCAAATTAGGCAATGAGTTGAACTTTCGTTATAGCAGCCGCAAACAAGCAACTCAGTTATTCAGCTTTTTCATACCGTTCCATAAATGTATTGTATATAAAATATAACACTGTTGAGTTTGTAACCATTTACTTAATTGTTTTACTAAATAGGAAGTGATCTAGTTTATTGCTTTAAATTATGTTATGCTAAAGATGTCTATACCACAGACATTGTAAAGCACCTGAGACTATTATATTAATAATTGTACAATTGTCGTATTATATGTAACTACTTTCTAAAGGCAATTATTTTTATTGCCTATATAATTATCAGTTGAAATAGTAGCAACGTTTCCATGTAAAATCTATCTTGATACAGCAAGTAAGGCGAATAATTAGATCACTATTACTTCACAGTCCACTCTCACACTCCATTATTGTTCATATCTGTTGCAACCCCTTTTGGTGTGTTGTTGTGTGCATAGCAAGCCATTATCAATATGAAGCACAGACCGTATACACAATAATGACAAAAACAGGATTATTTGCTGCATTTCCTAATTATTTGTGCGACGTCTTCATATTGGTACAAAATTAAAGTGTATTTACTTATTGGTATCTGTATTTTCAAGCATCACTTCCGAATAACTCGGTGGACCTAAAGAAATAGTTAAAAAGTAACAAAATATTAGAAATAATTAATTATTAATTTTGCATACAAATTAAACTCCATAACAAACTTTCACTACCGCGGATGAAGTTGGATTTAGGTAATCCAGGGTTGTAAAGGACCTGAGTACTCACTGGAACCCCTTCAAAAATCAATAAATCATTGCCATCTCCAAATGATTTAACCGCTTATTGATGAAAAACACGAATCGGCCAACTTTATAGGATTCTAATCTGATTACGATATAGAATTCTAATCTTTCCTAGATAAAGCTTCACACAATTTCTGAAAAAAGTATTTCTATCACCTTTAAATTGAAAATTCCAAACATTTTGACTCTTTGCGTAAAAATTATACTTAATTTTATTTTAAAAAACTAATAAAATAGCTGGAAGTTTTAAAAGTTGGAAAAGCCAATTTCTCTGGCACTCTTTCACGAAATATCTAGAAAAATCTTATCAAGATGACAGACTCCAATAAATGTGGTAGAGTAGCGTTTTTCATTGGTCAATTCGGTAGTTTGATTGAGGATGGTAATTGAATATTAGTTAATCGAGGTATATCTAGTCTAACCTGATGCTGGTGCTGGTGCAGACGGGTAAAAAGTTGACCCAGGTTGACTGAAGTTTGATCTTACGCCTATATTGGGTTGCATACGTCCTACTCCTACATTAGGCTGCATTGGTTTGGTTGAAGAAATAAAGAAAATAGTAGTTTCATTTTTTAAAGTAGTTTAAATATTTTATGAAATGTTCAATCTTGTGTAAACTTGAAGTACGTTTACCGACTATTGATGTTGGACTGCCATAGTCCATTTCTGTATTGCAATATCGGGTTATAGCATGTAATCCAATCATGAACAAAAGAACACCGAATATTGCCAAACAAATATTTCTTGCAAGGCTGGTAATATAAATAAATTTCAAAAATTAATTAATGCAGTAAAGTAAAGCCTTCTTTTCAAACATTTCATCTTCCTTTACTTGCACATTAACTGTGACTTTTATTTACCTACCCATAAAAGTAATCAGCATAAACCACAAAAGCAAAACATCGTCTTTATTTTATAAAAATAATAAATTTTCCATGAAAAAACTTTACCACAAGTATCATCATTCAATGCAGTAATTATCTTTTTCTGCATAATTGAATTTTAATTTTATCGTGTGTGTGTGTCTTAACCCGCTTACTAAATTTGAAAGTTTGATTCATAAAATATTAATATTTGTAGCACAAAATTTCGACATGTGCATCTCAAAATTTGGCAATTTGCGTCCCAGTCCGAGAACGGGCGCAATTGGAGGACAAGCAGTCTCATTAGTCCGACAGAAGGTCGGCCTAATGATACTGTTTTGTCGGGGTTTTTTGTTTATGAAAATTATACTTATGAATTATGAGAAAAATTTTTGTTAGACAAAATTATGTTAATTATCAAAAGTTATAAGGAAAATGCAATATAATATGTTTAAAAGGCGACTTTATTTATGGAAAATTAATTTCTCTAGCATCAATGAGTGACGATCTTTATGGTAAAATAGCATTATTATGGTAAATTGGTTTTTTACAGGGAAATTATATTATTGCCATTAAATATAATGAAACAGGATGGAATTTTAATTGTAATCTTACTGTGTAACCTATTAATACATTCAGAAATGGATCGAAATATGATTATACTAATACTTAGAGAACGTTGCTATATCCCTTCATAATTTTACATTTCATAAGTATTATAATTTATATAAATCAATCAAACATTTTGAATGAGTGTTATTCCTAATTTCTTTTCTCCTACGCACAATTGAAATTTTCTTTGCTTCGACACAAGAACTAATTTTGGGTTCAAAAGCGTGTTGACAATCTCTAAGACACAAAAAGGGTTGGCTTTATTATACCAAAACTTTATTTCACTTATTTTACAATTTTATTCCACTTTAGAGCAAGATGATGGAAACCTCACCTGAGACAATCTTCATCACGAACCCGGTCACAGTACGGCTTTCCTTTAGCTTCATTGCCATTAAAATTCAAACCGACTAAAATAATTGCCAAAACTTGATATAAGCAACGGCCCATAATTAATAATTGTTTTTATTGTCAGTACTGCTGGTTAGTTGTTGACTAAATAAAAAAGGTTTTCACTGGCAACACACAAGGCAAGGAAAGTTGTCTTACTCGCTGAGACATTTATTTCCTATACTAAACCTTGTTGCTGAAAACAGAAATCTTGCAGATTTGTGTTACTTTGAGAAAGATCGATATTCTCGAACCGAGTTCTGCTCTCACTGGAAAATCCGGTCGATATTGAGTAGGCGATAAATACAGCTGTTAGTAGGTGTATGAAAAACAAGCGAAATAGTAGGTGAAGCACATATTCTGTTCTACTTTTCCTTATAAATATAACTTGGCAATACTCCCGCTAAAGTGAATCCAGTGAAATGTAGTACCGGACAAAAAATCGTAAGCAAAGCTCATGGACTCAGTCACATTCAGCGGTGGATAGTTGATCCCGTTTGAATAACGTAATCCACTGATATCCTTATATGTCCCTGTAACTCTCTGTTTCTGTAACTATTATCAAATAAAAGAGAATGACCAGTCTACTTCGAAAATATTCCAAATGAAACTAAACGACTACGGGAACATTGGTAAATTAGTGAAATGCACATTTCATCATGGAAATGCCATTCTGCAAAAACTGTTTTTAGAAGAATGTGAGATATTGAATGGAGAAAAACCTCAATGGGCCATAGCAACTTGGTGGCGAATAATATTAGTTATGAATTAAATAGTGAAATGAATATTAAGGAAGTTTTCTAGTTTTGCTTAGTCCTTAAAGTCAAATTTTTCAAAAATTCATAATTTCAATTTAACTTCTAAAATTTTTAATTTAAATATTTTAATTTAATTTTTAATTTTAATTCACTCAGTTAAATATTCTTTTGTGGCTTCTACTGTCAAATCAGTCAATCAGTTAAATATTCCTTTAATGGGAATATTGTGACTTTGATATAGTGACTGTCAAATCAGTCACTCATTTAAATATTTCTTTTATGGCTTCTACTGTCAAATCAGGCACTCAGTTAAATATTTCTTTTATGGCTTCTACTGTCAAATCAGGCACTCAGTTAAATATTTCTTTTATGGCTTCTACTGTCAAATCAGCCACTCAGTTAAATATTTCTTTTATGGCTTCTACTGTCAAATCAGGCACTCAGTTAAATATTTCTTTTATGGCTTCTACTGTCAAATCAGGCACTCAGTTAAATATTTCTTTTATGGCTTCTACTGTCAAATCAGCTACTCAGTTAAATATTTCTTTTATGGCTTCTACTGTCAAATCAGCTACTCAGTTAAATATTTCTTTTATGGCTTCTACTGTCAAATCAGTCAATCAGATATTACTGAAATCTTTCTTTTTATTTAAAATTCGTTTTCCAAATATTTCAAATTCGCGTCCCAAATATTTAAAATTTGCTTTCCAAATATTTCAAATTCGCTTTTAAAATAATTAAAATTCGCGTCCCAAATATAATATTTCTTTTATGGCTTCTACTGTCAAATCAGGCACTCAGTTAAATATTTCTTTTATGGCTTCTGCTGTCAAATCAGTCAATCAGATATTACTGAAATATATCTTGTATTTAAAATTCGCTTCCCTAATATTTAAAATTCTCTTCCCAAAGTTTTAAATGTCGTCTTCCAAATATTTAAAATTCGCGTCCCAAATATTTGAAATTCGCTTTCCAAATAATTAAAATTCGCGTTCCAAATATAATATTTCTTTTTTGGCTTCTACTGACAAATCAGGCACTCAGTTAAATATTTCTTTTATGGCTTCTACTATCAAATCCGGTACTCAGTTAAATATTTCTTTTATGGCTTCTACTGGCAAATCAGGCACTCAGTTAAATATTTCTTTTATGGCTTCTACTGTCAAATCAGTCAATCAGATATTACTGAAATCTTTCTTTTTATTTAAAATTCGTTTCACAAATATTTAAAATTCTCTTCCCAAATATTTAAAATTCGCTTTCCAAATATTTAAAATTCGCTTCCCAAATATTTAAAATTCGCTTTCCAAATATTTAAAATTCGTTTAAATTCGCTTCCCAAATATTTGAAATTCGCGTCCCAAATATAATATTTCTTTTATGGCTTCTACTGTCAAATCAGGCACTCAGTTAAATATTTCTTTTATGGCTTCTACTATCAAATCCGGTACTCAGTTAAATATTTCTTTTATGGCTTCTACTGGCAAATCAGGCACTCAGTTAAATATTTCTTTTATGGCTTCTACTGTCAAATCAGTCAATCAGATATTACTGAAATCTTTCTTTTTATTTAAAATTCGTTTCACAAATATTTAAAATTCTCTTCCCAAATATTTAAAATTCGCTTTCCAAATATTTAAAATTCGCTTCCCAAATATTTAAAATTCGCTTTCCAAATATTTAAAATTCGTTTAAATTCGCTTCCCAAATATTTGAAATTCGCGTCCCAAATATAATATTTCTTTTATGGCTTCTACTGTCAAATCAGGCACTCAGTTAAATATTTCTTTTATGGCTTCTACTGTCAAATCAGGCACTCAGTTAAATATTTCGTTTATGGCTTCTACTGTCAAATCAGCTATTCAGTTAAATATTTCTTTTATGGCTTCTTTTGCAACATTACTCAGTTAAATACTGTTTTACTGCTGCTAGTTGCAAATAGGGCATCCAAAAACCGGTACTGATTTCAAAACCGAGTTTTAATTTGATAAATAAATTTATGGTGAAATTGGTATAAATACAAGGGGTTACTGCGGATATTAATTTTTTGTCGTCAACAATTTCTTTGTAAAATTCGAAGACATAGGATTTTAATTTTTCCGACCAATGTTTTTATCAGCAATTGTGAAAAAACCGGGTTTTGGATGTTTCAAAACTGGTTTTATCTGGCTTTCAAAACCGGAAAAAATCTGAAATTTATGCCCTGGGTGCAAACCAAGCAATCAGTAGAACATTCATCATAGCGGTGGCAAACAAGCCACTCAGTAAATCATTCCTTACCATAAATTTATTGCATATAAAGTGTAACACTGTTGTGTTTGTAATCATTTACTTAAGGGTTTTATTAAATAGGAAGAGATCTGGTTTATTACTTTAAATTATGTTATGCTAGAAACCACAGACATTGTAAAGCACCTATGACTTTTATATTAGTAATTGGTAATTTCGCAGTAGTCTAGAATGAGGCAGTTAAAAGAACCACCACTATTGTTATTAGATCCGTTTGTAATATTTATACAACTGTCGTATTATATATAAATTACTTTCTAAAGTTAATTCCTTTTAATGCCTATATAATTATCAGTTGAAATACGAGCAACGATTCTATGTAAAATCTATATTGATACAGCAAGTAAGGCGAATAATTAGATCCCTATTACTTCACAGTCTGCTCTAACTCTCCATTATTGTCCATATTTGTCGCAACCTCTTTTGGTGTGTTGTTGTATACATAGCAAACATTATTAATACGAAGCACAGGCCGTATACTTAGCAATGACAAAAAACAAGATTATTTGCTGTCCTTCTTAATTATTTGTGTGACGTCTTCATGTTGGTACATAATTAATGCACTTTAATTCTTTTTGCTATCTGTATTTTCAAGCACCACTTCCGAATACCTCGGTAGACCTAAGGAAATAGTTTAGAAGTTACCAAATATTAGAAATTATTAATTTTGGATACAAATTAAACTGAATAACAAACCATCACTGCCGCTGTAAAGGACCTGCGTTCTCACTGCAGCCTCTTTAAATATCAATAAACCATTGTAAAAAATGAGAATGATGAATGGAAATTGTAATCAACCTTCAAGCAAATGATTTAATTGATGAAAAACGGGAATCGGCCAACTTTATAAGATTCTACCATCTAATTACGAGTTTCCTAGATAAACCATGACAATTCCTAAAAAACTGAATTTTCCACCTTTATGCTTAAAATTGAAAAATACAAATATTTTGACTTTATACGCAAAACCTATACTTAATATTACTGAAAAAGTAATAAAATATCTGGAAGTTTAAATTTAAAAGTGGGAAATCCAATTTTTCTGGCACTCTTTGACAAAATAAAATTTTATCAAGATGACAGATTCAAATAAAAGTGGCAGATTAGCGTTTTTCATTGGTCTATTCTGTTGTTTGATTGAAGATGGCAATTGAAGATTAGTTAATGGAGGTCTATCTAGTCAAACCTTGTGCTGGTACTGGTGCAGACGGGCTGTGAGTTGTCCCAGAGTGACTGAAGTTAGGTCCCACTCCTACAGTAGGTTCGATTGGTTCTTGGTGGTCTGATGAAATGAAGAAAATAATCGTTTCATTTTTTAAACTAGTCCAATTATTTAATGTAATGTGCCATCTTGAAATTGTATAAACTTAAAGCATGTTTACCGACTAATCTTGGGTTTGAACTGGGATTGTGCATTTTGTACCATCGCATGTAGGAATGTAATAAAAACAGGAACACAATAACACAGCATATTGCAAAACCAATCTTATTTGAAAGGCTGACACTATCAATTCCAAAATTAATTAAAATAGTAAAGTAAAGTCCACTTTTCAGACGATTCCTCTTCTTTTACTTGCAAATTCAATGGGGATTTTACTTACCTACACATAAAAATAATCAGCATAAGCCATATAAGCAAAAATCGTCATTGTTTCATAAAAATAATAAAGCAATGAAAAAAATTTCACCAAAAGAATCATCACTCAATAAAAGAATAATTAATCATTTTCCTCATAATTAAATTTTAATTTTTTGTTTATGAAAACTATATTTTTTAATTATGAGGAAAATTTAGATATATGTTAATATAATTATACTTGATATAATTATCAAAAGTTACGAGGAAAATGCAATTTAATATGTGTGAAAAGCGACTTTATTTATGGAAAATTGATTTGTCTAGCGTCGAACGACGATACTTATTGTAAAATGACATTGTTATGGTAAAATGACATTATTATGAAAAATTGACTATTTTTACTGTGGAATTACATTATCGTCATTAAATACTAATGAAATTACTGGATGAAATTATACTGTAAAAAATTATTACATACAGACATGGATAAAAATATGACTACATTTAGAGAACGTTGCTAATCCATTCATAATTTTACATTTCATAATAAGTATTATAATTTATGTGAATCAAGCAAGCATTATCATTGAGTGTCATTTCTTTTCTCTTACCTACAATTGCAAACGCTTCTAGCTTGGCGACAACGATCGTCACGCTTACCACAATGTCTAAAACATAAAAAATTTGACTTAGATGTACCTAAAATTTTATTTCACTTTAGAACAAGATGATGGAAGCATCACCTGTCACAAGTTCTGTTACAATCCGGTGCCGATTTCGATGACACACTCAAACGCGATTTGTTTTCTTCGACACTAGAACTCAAACAGAAAAAAATATTGTGCATGCCTTCTGTCTACAGCTGTTCCGAAAGAACCAGAGGAAGTACAGTAAAACTGTTGGCACCACTCGAAAGCCAATACAAAGTTACACTAGTTTGGTCAAAATCGGTTGAAGGTAAGTGGGTCAAATAATTCGTTGAAAACTAAAAGTGATAAAATGAAATAAATCTGAATCACCGAAAACTGGTCATATTTTTGTACTTTTAGTTTTCACAGAATTATTAGACGTGCTTACCTTCAACCGATTTTGACCAACTTAGTGATTTTAATGTAGCTTTGTATTGGCTTTCGAGTGGTGCCAACAGTTTTACTGTTCTTCTTCCGGTTCTTCCGGAATATCTATAGACAGTAAACAACGACCACGAACAGCCCATAATTAAAAATTGATTTTGTTTGTCAGTACTACTGGGTAGTTGTTGATTAATTAAGAACAGTTATTAAAAATATTACTGTTAAGAATCTACCAATAAAATATTTGTAATAAGTATTACAAGTAATAAGAGGAGGTTGTTAAGAACAATTACTAACAGTTTGTATTCTGCCAAAGTTGGCATTGGAATTTAAATTCCATGTCAATCTGTATAGAGCATTTATAATGTGATTGAGACTCATTTCATTATCGGGAACTTCAGAGACGCCGCAAATGCCAAATGTTGGATTTTAACGCAAATAACCTTGGAGTTCAATGTTGGGTTCAAAACGCTATTCGCTGACAACACGCAAGGTAAGCAAAGTTATTTCTTTTTATATTGTGTTCTTTAAGTCCTTTAAATGTTAAAAAAACTGTACTTCTCGCATAGACGTCTCTTTTAATTATTAGTTATTATCTTTCAAATTTTTAAAAATTTTCGGTGCACATATAAAGGTTTCTTTTCATTAGTTGACTTTCAAATGCTAAAAAATTTTGGGCAGCTTTTATAGAGGTGTCTTTATATCTGACTTTCAAATATGACAAAGGTGTCCGTTGCTAAGGTTGCTATATCCCTTTATAACTTTGCATTTCATAATTATTATAATTTATTTAAAACGATCAAAATATTATCAATGAGTGTTATTTCTTTTCTCTTACCCACAATTGCACTCTTTATTCGCATTCATACAAGCATCAAATTTTTCCCAATTCAATATATAACAATTCCTGAAACACAAGAAGAATTGACTTAGATATATCCAAATTTTTATTTCACAAATTTTATAATTTTATTTCACTTTAGAACAAGATGATGCAAACCTCACTTGTGGCAATATTCCAAACACTCCCATTTCTGCGATTTACCTTCTTTGACATTAAAATACAAACTGACTAAAACAATTGCCAAAACTTGATATAAACAACGGCCCATAATTTGAAATTGTTTCTGATTGTCAGTATTGCTGGTTTGTTGTTGACTAAATAAAAACACTTATTAAAAAGTAATACCGTAAAAAATCTAACATTAAGTACATGTCGTCTGATATTTATTTAAAAAAGTAAAAGGAAGTTGTTGAGGCTAACTGTTTGTATTCTCCCTAGGTTGGCTTTGGAACTCAAATTCCGTGTAAATCTGGATTGTGCATTTGCATGTGGTTGTGACTCCGTTCATTCTGGAGAACTACAGAGACGGCGTAAATGCCAAATGCTGGATAAAAGAGCACACAAACTTGGAGGTCAATGTTCGGTGTCTTCAAGTAAAAAATGCTTTTCATTCACTGACAACACGCACGGCAAGGAAAGTTATCTTACTCGCAGAGACATTTATTTCCTATACTAAACCTTGGTGATGTATACAGCATATAAATACTTAGAGGTAACATAGACTAAAATTTAAAGCCCCCATGTAGATGACTATTATCCGCCGGAGGAGTACTTTCTATGGTTCTAAGGTTCTGGTGTTAGTTGTATAAGAGCAGAATGATATTCGCAAGGGAGCTATGTGGAAGAACGAAAATAGCAGCAAATGAATTAGATAGACATGAATTGTGGAATCCATATTTTAATACTTAAAGTCAATTAATAATTCTGCAGTAAAATTAAATGCAGTAAATAATTTGTAAAAATGGCAATAGTATAATTGGAAGACAAAACAAATTAAAGCAAAATTAGTAAATGCAAATTGTAGTAAATAAAGAAACATAAGAATGTTATACGTAATACGTATACAGTTGCAGTGGTGTCCCAAAAGTTAATACGTAATTTACCAGATTTACCAGAGTTCTGATTGGATGTAGTAGCTGTCTTTGACTGTATTCCACTCTGTTCTCTTAGCGGTGTCAATGTAGCCCTACTTTAAAGCTAAACCATAGAAAAAACTCCTCCTGCGGAAAATACTCATCTGCAGGGGGCCATTAAATCCCAGCCGTTAACATGTATCTGAGATTATTTTTGATATTCATCCTTTTGCTTAGTAATGAGTAAGAATTACTGCGCCAAATTTGGCAGCATTGATACCCGAACGGAAGCATGCAGCAAACCCGACACTGTAGCCCAGTCATTCAAGCACATACGACAATCCTATTAGCACAATCGTAATAAATTAACTTCATTTTTTGGTAGTATTGCCCCCACAGTTATTAATAACTTAATAGAGTACTCCGTCTATCGAATGATCGGATTTGCTCTGTAAAACTAAACCTTTCCTACTCAAAGTTTGAACAAAATGGGTTTAAATTGGATCATATTCGTATAAATGATATTGTGAACTTCTATAAAGCCAAAATAGTAATAATACGCAGTGGTATTTATGAAATGCGTACGGACGATTCAAAATGTGTTTTGAATTTGCGTGGAAAGGAAACTCTGGAAAATTTGACATTAGAAGGCGGTAGAATAGTAAGTGGAGAAACGTCACAGTGGGCTATCGAGAATTTAGCCATGAGGCTCCTTCCGTATTCATTAAACAGTGGAATGGAAATTAAGGAACTTTACTTGGCTTCTAGCGGCACTCTTGACTTGTTCAGTTTGCCTAAATCTGTTGAAAAGCTCTTTTTTGAGGGAACTGATACCCTAGTAGTTTCGCTCATGTACAAGAAAATGTTTTGTTGTAAATAAAACCCCAGAAAAATTGTAGTAATTTATTAACATGATATGTAACATAAAATTGTACTTATTTCGAGTTATACAGTCAAAACTATGACACTGTTGTGTTTTACTAAATAGGAAGTGATCTAGTTTATTACTTTAAATTATGTTAGGCTAAAGATGTCAATACCACAGACATTGGGAAGCACCTGTGACTTTTGTATTAGTAA
The DNA here is from genome assembly GCA_020352615.2 of Yoshiicerus persimilis. NCBI lineage: Eukaryota > Metazoa > Arthropoda > Collembola > Entomobryomorpha > Tomoceridae > Yoshiicerus > Yoshiicerus persimilis. The sequence continues at coordinate 4,283,619 of CM036941.2, forward strand.
TTGGTAATTTTGCAGTAGTCTAGAATGAGGCAGTTAAATCAGCCACCACTATTGTTATTAGATCCGTTTGTAATATTTGTACAACTGTCGTATTATAATATGTAAGCCACTTTCTAAAGGAAATTCCTTTTAATGCCTATATAATTATGATTTGAAATACGAGCAACGTTTTCATGTAAAATCTGTCTTGATGCAACAAGTAAGTCGAATAATTAGATCACTATTGCTTCACAGTCCATTCTCATTCTCCATTATTGTCATTATCTGTTGCAAACTCATTTTGTGTGTTGTTGTATAGTACAAATTATTATTATTATTATTATTATTATACATATATTATGAAATTATCAATAGGAAGCACAGGCCGTATACAGAACAATGCCAAAAAACAAGATTATTTGCTGCATTTCCGAATTATTTGTGCGACGTCCTTATGTTGCTACATAAGTAAAGGGTATTGGCTTATTGGAATTTTCAAGCGTCACTTCCGAATAGCTCGGTAGACCTAAGGAAATAGTTTAGAAATTACCAAATATTATAAATAATTAATTATTAATTTTGGATGCAAATAAAACTCAAAAACAAACCATCATAGCTGTAAAGGACCTGCGTTCTCTCTGGAGCCCCTTTAAATATCAATAAACGATTGTAAAACATGCGAATGATAACTGGAAATTGTAATCAAATAATTGAATTGATGAAAAACGTAAATCGGCTAACTAAATAGGATTCCACCATTTAATTACGATTTTCCTAGATAAACGATGATAATTCCTATAAAATTGAATTTCCCACCTTTAAATTGAAAAATGCAAATATTTTGACTTTATACGTAAAAACTATACTTAATTTTACTGAAACAGTAAAAAATATCTGAAAGTTTAAATTTAAAAGCTGGGAAATTCAATTTTTTTGGCAGTATGTCACGAAATATCTAGGAAAGTCTTATCAAGATGGCAGATTCTAATAAAAGTGGCGGTTAACGTCTTTCATAGGTCAATTCGGTATTTACATAGAAGAGTTGATAGAAGTCTATCTAGTGAAACCTGATGCTAGTGCTGGTGCACACGGGTAATGAGATGTCCCGGGCTGCTTAAAGTCAGGTTGGGTTGGTCTTCCTAAATTACTTTGGATGGGTCCTGCTGATGAAATAAAGAAAATACTTGTTTCATTTTTTAACTAGTCTAATTATTTTATTCAGTGTTCAATCCGTAAATTGTATTAATTTAAAGTATATTTACCGACTATTCCTGCACTGTCATTGCACGTTTCCAGGCAAATTTTTATTAAATAGCATAAGATTATTCCGAAAATCATAACGCCGAGAAATATCAACCATCCTTTAAGGAATACACTATGAATTTCAAAAATTAATTTTCTTTTTAATTTTCCCTCTTTTCAAACGTATCGTCTTCCTTTACTTGCAAATTAACTGCCAAAAAGTGTTTTTAGAAAAATGTGAGATATTAAATGCAGAAACACTTCAATGGGCTATGGGAACTTGGTGGTGACTAATATTCGTTATGAATTAAATAGTGGAACGAATATTAAGGAACGTTTCTTGTTTTGCTTAGTCCTGTAAGTCAAATTTTTCAAAAATTCATAATTTTAATTTAATTTCTAAAATTTTGTAATGTGTAAAAAGATGCGAGTTAAATTTTTAGACTTTATTGACACGACTTAACTCTTGGATATAAAAGTCACGCACTATTGGCTAAAAGTGTTCCCAACTTTACCTCCGAGAAAAAATTTACTTCCGGAAAGAATGGGAGAAACGGAAATAATACGAAAAGTCGTATGTAATAAACCATAAACATTTTAAATAAATCTTTTACCTTTCTTGAATAAATACAAGCTTTTCAGAAAAAAACAAACTAGTTAGACGTTTACAAATAAATTTAAGTTTTATGGAATAAATTCTAACATTAGCTAATGAATACGTAAATATTTTAAATTAAAAGTTATTAATTACGTTTTTTTACAGTCACGTTAATACAATATTTTACATTAAAACCATAAAATAAAAACCTAGCCTAGCCTAGCATTTACCCTTGTAGTTAAAGGCCAGGCTGGTTAAAGATGAAATTAATTATTCTTCTCGGCTGTCCTTCTTGCAATAACCATTTAATGAACTGGTTAACAGAGTCTTCTTTGGATGTATCCCTTTTTTAACTGTCACTCCACAAGAACTCTCTTATTCTCAAGACTGAACACAAAAATAAGCTGGAATAAAGGTATAAAATACTTTGTTATTTCGTCACTTACAATAACAACACAGTTGTCGTTAGAGGAGTTCATTGCGAAAAATGAAAAATACAAAGATTTGTGTTTTTGTATTTATTTTTTTTGCAATCAATTTGGTCCAAATTGTATTCGAAAAAAATGGAGTTATAAAACAATCTTTTTATCGTGAGAAATAATATTACCATTAGTGACTGCAAGAATACCTGTAGAAATGTCACCCCAAACCAATGAAGGCCTAAAGGAATTGAAGACATTGTTGACTGAAAACAAAACTGAGGAAGCGGTCCTACATGCAAGCGTGTTTCATGAAAGAGAAAATTCTTTGACATCTCTCTGCAATTTGGCTGTTTGCTTGGAACACAATGAAATGCACATTTTAGCAGAAGCGGCAACAATCCTTCAAGAAATGTATGACAAAGTGATGAGCAAAGACAACGACAATGATAACATGACAGAAGAGGAGCTAACCAGTGAAGCAGACGTCGAAATACAAATAATCAAGAAAATATCCAAATCCAAGAAAATTGAACAACTGGTGGAATTGCACAAGAACCCTAAAAAAGAGAATATCAGATTATTTCTATTAAACTTGTACTTCAGGTTGGGGAAGGAGGAAGAAGTGAAGAGAATTGTCAAAGAAACTGCAAGTGTTGAACAAATTCTGAAAACTCTGTCTTTGGCCGACAATATTCCAAAGTACTGCCTCACTTTTTATAAACGAGAAATGGTTATTTTACATTGGATGAGGATTCCGACGGGAATATAATTGACATAAACAATTTGTCATAAGACATTTCCCTTTTGCCACCCTCACTCCAGAATTTGAAATTATTTAATACAGAATTATTTATTTGTGAGTGGAGAAACCAACTTGCCCAACCTGAAATTCTTGACATTATCAGGAATGAATTCTTTCTTTTTGTTTCATTTCCAGTCAGTTTCATTGACGAATACAGAGTTATAGTAAGTTATTTCAGTTACGGTACTTTCCTGAGCCTGAGATCACAGTTACAAGAATAAACTGTTTCAGGGTACCATTTGCTGCCTTTAATACAAATAAACTGAAAATTTTTTCAATATTGCAGTTATATAAAATCATTCGGGTTTTGAAAACATTTATAATATTTCTATTTTGAAAACAAATTATACCGTAAATTGCAATGTTTGAAAACTTCATTGCTGATACTAAGTTTTCAGGAATTATTCAAGGATCGGATGCAGTTTTGCCCCTTTCGGCCGTTTTGCCCCTTTTGGCCGGCTAGGCGGGCAAAAGGAGTTTTAGCCGTCTAAAACCGAACAATGGGCTGTAATGCAAGATATAAAATAAGTTTTGCATTTACGGGGAAATACTATCTGAAAAGCTACGAGTTAGGGTTACGGCGGCGAGGTGAGATAGTGAATGGGGAAACATCACAATGGGTTATAGAAAAATTGGTCACAATTTATATTCCCTGTTTATTAAACAGTGGAATGAAAATTAAGGAACTTCACTTGATTTCTACCGGTCATTCTAATGATTTGCTCATGATTTCAATTTCATTTTAGAATGTGTTGAAATTTGAGAAAGTTAATGGAGAAACATCAGAGTGGGTTTTAGAACACTTGGCAACGAATAGTATTCCCTATTCACTAAACGGTGGAATGAAAATTAAAGAGCTTCATTTGTCTGAATTCGATACGATAGACTTGTTCACTTTATCTAATTCAATTCAAAAGCTCGCTTTGCATGAAATCGGCGATGGAACTTCAATAAATAGCCAAAAAATTATCCTCGAGAATTTGCAATATTTAAGTATCAAGTTCAATGTTAAGGCAGATTGTTCTTTTCTTTCTTATTTCATGAATTGACCCCAACTGACATTTTTAAAATTATCCGGAGGTCAAGGACCTGAATAGGATATGAAATCCGCTTGGATCCCTAAAAGCGTCAAAACGCTGAAATTGATTTTGTGTTAATAAATTGGTTCGGGTATTTGGACATTAAGCAATTAATTGTTTATGGTTGGCGTGCAAGAGGCAGGAAACTTTCAATGTCTAAAATTAGAGTAAATGATGTAGTTGTGACTTGTTTTCGATTGGGACATCACGTATACCGATTTAGTGGACTTTTTGGTAATGAGAAAGTTTTTCCTGTTTGGCAAACGAGTTTATATTCGTGTAGTACAGTTATTTGAAAACAGTATTTTGAAAGAATACGTAGATGTAGAATGATCATGTTCTTTTATAAATGGGAAAAAGAGGCGGGACATTTCTGAAAAAGCTTTTCAAAAGCTTATACCGAAACACATATCTTTTATGGCTTCTACTGCCAAATCAGTCCGTCAGCTAAATTTTATGGGATTTGTACGTCAATATTGAGTGGTGCAACGGCTGATTCAAGAACGGTTTCTGGATTTACGAAACTTTTGACAGAAAATAAGAATACTATGATTGAATGATTTATTTGACTTGCAATGGACAGAGCGACGGACAGAATTAGTGAGAGCAGAACAGATGCTCTCTTGAAAGATTTCCTAACTATTTATACTTATTAGTTGACATAGTTTTTACACCGAATGCAATTTATAACATTATTAGTATTAGAGTATTTGGCTATAAAATAATCAGGCACATTTCTTTCTTATCAGTAAAATGTATTTTATTTCACTTCACTTAAATATTTCTATTATGGCTTCTTGGCTTCTATTCACAACATACTGTTTTACTGGCTACTGCTGCTAGTTGCAAATAGGGCATCCAAAACCCGTTCTGGTTTCAAAACCGAATTTTGATTTATCACGGTTGAAAACCGGTTAAAACTTGTTTTGAAAACAGAGTTTTAATGTGATAAATCTATGGCAAAATTGGTATACGTTCTCGTTGTTTGTAGGGATATTAATTTTTTGTGGACAACAATTTTTTAGTAAAATTCGACTACATAGGATTTTAATTTCGTCGCCCCATGCTTTTATCAGTAGTTATTAGAAAACCGGGTTTTCGATTTTAGAAACACCTGTTTTATCCGGTTTTCAAAACAGGAAGAAATCCAGAATTTATGCCCAGTTGAAAATTAGGCAACGAGTTGAACTTTCGTCTCTTTCGTTATAGCAGCGGCAAACAAGCCACTCAGTTATACAGCTTTTCATACCTTACCATAAATGTATTGTATATAAACTATAACACTGTTGAGTTTGTAACCATTTACATAAGTGTTTTATTAAATAGTAAGTGATCTAGTTTATTGCTTTAAATTATGTTATGCTAAAGATGTCTATACTACAGACATTGTAAAGCACCTGTGACTATTATATTAGTAATTCCTTTTAATACCTGTATAATTATCAGTTGAAATACTAGCAACGTTTCCATGTAAAATCTATCTTGCTAAAGCAAGTAAGGCGAATAATTAGATCACTATTACTTCCCAATCCCCTCTCACTCTCCATTATGGTCCATATCTGTTGCAACCTCTTTTGGTGTGCTGTTGTATACAAAGTAAGCAATTATCAATACGAAGCACAGGCCGTATACACAACAATGCCACAAAACAAGATTATTTGCTGCATTTCCTAATTATTTGTGCGACGTCTTCATATTGGTATTTACTTATTGGTATCTGTATTTTCAAGCACCACTTCCGAATAGCTCGGTAGACCTAAAGAGATAGTTTAAAAGTAACAAAATATTAGAAATAATTAATTGTTCGTTTTTGATACAAATTAAACTCCATAACAAACCTTTACTACAGCGGATAAAGTTGGAATTAGTAAATCCAGGGTTGTAAAGGACCTGAGAACTCACTGGAACCCCTTTAAAAATAAATCATTGCCACCTCCAAATGATTTAACCACTGATTGATGAAAAACACAAATCGGCCAACTTTATAGGATTCTAATCTGATTACGATATAGAATTCTAATCTTTCCTAGATAAAGCGTCACACAATTTCTGAAAAAAGTATTTCTATCACCTAAAAATTGAAAATTCAAAATATTTTGACTTATTACGTAAAAACCATACTTAATTTTATTTAGAAAAAGTAAAGAAATATCTGGAAGTTTTAAAAGTTGGAAAATCAAATTTTTCTGGAACTCTGTCACGAAATATCTAGAAAAATCTTCTCCATTTGATCAAGATCAAGATGGCAGACTCCAATAAAAGTGGTAGAGTAGCGTTTTTCATTGGTCAATTCGGTTGTTTTTGAAGATGATAATTAAATATTAGTTAATCGAGGTATATCTAGTCAAACCTGGTGGTGCTGGTGCAGACGGGTAAAAAGTTGACCCAGGTTGACTGAACTTTGAGCTTACGTCTATATTGGGTTGCATACTTCCTACTCCTACATTAGGCTGCATTGGTCTTGCTGAAGAAATAAAAAAATAGTAGTTTTTTTCATTTTTTAAAGTACTCTAAATATTTTATGAAATGTTCAATCTTGTGTAAACTTCAAGTACGTTTACCGACTATTGGTCTTTGACTGATGTCGAGAAGTATCCTATCGCAATATCGCATTATAGAATGTAATCCCATCAAGAACAAAAGAACACCGAATACTGCCAAAGAACTCTTCGTTGCAAGGCTGGTAATATAAATAAATTTCAAAAATTAAGTAATGCAGTAATGCAGTAAGGCCTTCTTTTCATACATTTCATCTTCCTTTAATTGCACATTAACTGTGACTTTTATTTACCTACCCATAAAAGTAATCAGCATAAACCACAAAAGCAAAAAATCGTCTTTGTTCCATAAAAATAATAAATTTGCCATGAAAAAACTTCACCGTAAGCACCATCACTCAATGCAATAATTATCTTTTTCTTCATAATTAAATTTTAATTTTATCCCCAACTTTCACTTTCGTAAATCTTCATCAAAAATTATTTTACTCCGGATTCGAACGAATTGGCCCACATCACAGGTTAAGTTTGTGGCCATGAAAATTGTAACAACGGTTTTCTCAAAATTTCTTATTTGTCATAAGGCCGAGGAGATAGTCAATTCAACTTTTAGTCAAAATATTAATTTCATCGCTTTTAATAATAAAGGAATTTTACGTACCCATAAATAAATTTCCAGAAGGGCTAACCTTTTCGAGAATTTTATATCGTTTCTGTTTTACAAGAAAAAGAAATAAATAAATAAGTCAAAAATTTGCTTTGAAAAAAGGAGGCGATTTCGACTTAAAGTTTGCTTTCTTTGCTTTGTTAGCACGGTAGCATTAAAAATCTTAACCCGCTTACCAAAATTTGAAAGTTTGATTCATAAAATATTAATATTTGGAACACAAAATTTCGACATCTGCATCTCAAAATTTGGAAATTTGCGTCCCAGTCCGAGAACGGGCGCAAATGGAGGAAAGCAGTCTCATTAGTCCGACAGAAGGTCAGGCTAATGATACTGCTTTGTCGGAGTTTTTTGTTTATGAAAATTATACTTATTAATTATGAGAAAAATTTTTGTCAGATAAAATTATTCTAATTATCAAAAGTTATAGAGAAAATGCAATATAATATGTTTAAAAGGCGACTTTGTTTATGGAAAATTAATTTTTCTAGCATTATGAGTGACGACCTTTATGGTAAAATAACATTATTATGGTAAATTGGTTTTTTACAGGGAAATTATATTATCGCCATTAAATATAATGAAACAGGATGAAATTTCAATAGTAATCTTACTGTAACTAATTAATACATTCAGAAATGGATCGAAATATGACTATACTAATACTTAGAGAACGTTGCTATATCCCTTAATAATTTTATATTTCATAAGTATTATAATTTATACAAATCAAGCAAACATTTTGAATGAGTGTTATTCCTAATTTCTTTTCTCTTACCCACAATTGCACTTTTTAGTTTCTTCGACACAAGAACTAATTTCTGATTCAAGCAAGTACTGCCGTTGACAATCTCTAAAACACAAAAAAGATTATCTTTATAATATAAAAATTTTTATTTCACTTATTTTATAATTTTATTCCACTTTAGAACAAGATGATGCAAACCTCACTTGTCACATATTTGCTCACAGTACGGGTCCGATGACCCATACCGCCAACTCGTACCTCCCCACCTAGACCTCCATCTCGATCTTTTAGCTTCATTGACACTAAAATTCATACCGACTAAAACAATTGCCAGCACTTGATATAAGAAACGGCCCATAATTAATAATTGTTATTATTGTCAGTACTGCTGGTTATAGTTGTTGACTAAATAAAAACACTTAAAAAATAATATTACTGTTAAGAATCTACTAATTAAGTATTTGTAATACAAATTTCAAAAACCACGAGGAGGTTGTAAAGAATAATTACTAACAGTTTGCATTCTGGCAAGGTTGTGATTGGAATTTAAATTTCGTGTAAATCTAAATTGTGCACTTGCATGTGGTTGTGATTCATGAATTTCATTCTCGACAACAACAGAGATGCCGTAAATGCCAAATGTTGGATAATAAGGCTTATTCTTATCGTCAACCATTTTTTCCTGCTATAGCAAAAGTCAACCACACAATATACAGACTCACCCTATTATCAAGCGGTGGTGTAGTGCAGAAAGGAGGTGAAGTGAATTTGTTGACTTTTACTACGACCAGAAAAAATGGTTGACGTTAAGAATAAGCCTTATGTAGCGCAAATAACCCTATAGTTCACTGTTGGTGTGTTCAAGTACAAAAAAGGCTTTTCACTGGCAACACACAAGGCAAGCAAAGCTATCTTACTCGCTGAGACATTCATTTCTTATATTAAGCATTATTCATATAAGTAGCATATAAATGTTTAGAGTTAACATAGGCTAAAATTTAAAGCCGTCATGCAGATGAGTATTATTTGCTGGAGGAGTACATTCTACGGCGTATGAGTGATAGTCGTAAGATCCGGGTAATAGTCGCAGGGGAGCTATATTTGGATGGATGAAAATAACAGCAAATGCATTAGATTGACTGGAGTTTAGAAGTCCATATTTTAATCGTTAAAGGCATTGAATAATTAATTCTCCAGTAAAATTATTTGGTAAAAAATTGAAAATAGTATATTTGGAAGATAAAGCAAATAAAAGCAAAATTAGTAAATGTAAATGTCAAATGCAGTAAATTAAGGAACAAGTGAATAGAGCTGCAACTCGGATAATATGTTCGAGTTGCAGCTCGGGCACATTATGTGATTATGTTGTGCCTGATTATTATGCTGTGTCTGATTTGATGCAATCGTTGTCGTTGAATGTATGTATGAATCCATGTACATACTTTAAAGCATAACTTTGGTCGGTAATGAATTATAATACTGGAAACTTGTAATTACTCTTTGTACTTACAACTGGCCAACGTATTCATGATAACGAATGTATTTACTGCTATTTTCATCCTTCCACATATAACCCCCTTGCGACTATCACTCATGTCACAGAAAGAACTCCTCCTGCGGATAATACTCATCTGCAAGGGGCAACTAAATCCCAGCCGTTAGCATTAAATGTTACACGGCTTATGCAAAATCCGGAATTTTGAAAATGCCTAGGAACTTTGTAAAATTTTATTCAGTTGTCCAGCACAACTTCTTTTGACATTATTTTTCAAACATTATTTGGGGTACCATTCGAAGCAGAATTGCAAAAGGAATCGAGTTCAAATACCAATAAATAACAGTTTATTATTTGTTGATTGAAAAAGGTAGATTGTAGACTAAAATTACTTTTAACCCGATGCAAAAGCAGATGCATATCTAGCATACTTTAATTGCCTCCATCAAAGTTGTAATACTTTTAGTCCTTTTGTAATTTGGCATCGAATGGCACCACACAACATATTTGAGAAATAATCTCAAAAAATTGTCTCAAAGAATAAATAAAGTTGCTAGACATTTTACAAAACTCAGGATTTTGAATAAGTCTGTAAGCATGCATGCATAATGCATGCATGCAAGCACGGATCCATAAGTGGCGTACAGGAGGCACACTATTATACATATTATGTAAATAAGTAGGAATTCACACGTAGCGCTAAAAAAATTTTGTTGTTGTAATGAAAAATTCAAATTTCTATTTTAATTTGCTTTACTTGCAAGGATTACTTCCTTTTAAAGCATTAATTTATTTGGAAATAATAGTCTTTACAATTATTGTCAATGTAACCTCACAAAAGTAATTAAAAGTGTCAGAATGGATAACACTGACTCCGATGAAGTATCAACATTTAATTTAGGAAAACAACTTTCTGGCAAGGTTGCAAAAACCCTTGACCTAGGAGTATTTGTAGGTTTTTGGGTTTTTGGTCTACCAAAATAATGTAATATTCTGTGTATATGGCCCAATGTTTCTTTCTTTTTGAGTAACAATACGATGAATGATAGTCTTTAACTATGTATTGCATTCAAAATGTTTTGCAAGATAAACTGTAATTTGTTAGGAAAATTACGGTGTGTTTAAGATTCCTGCCTAGGAAAGAACCAAAAGCCCGTGGGTTTTTGATTAAAATTGGGTCGTGTTTTTGATAAAAAAGTGGGTCGGGTTTTCGATAAAAAAGAGGGTCGGGTTTATGATAAAAAAAGTGGGTCGGGTTTTTGATAAAAAAGTGGGTCGGGTTTTTGATAAAAAAGTGGGTCGGGTTTTTGATAAAAAAGTGGGTCGGGTTTTTGATAAAAAAGTGGGTCGGGTTTTTGATAAAATAGTGGGTCGGGGTTTTGTCAAAAAGTGGGTCGGGTTTTTGATAAAATAGTGGGTCGGGTTTTTGTCAAAAAGTGGGTCGGGTTTTTGATAAAAAAGTGGGTCGGGTTTTTGATAAAAAAGTGGGTCGGGTTTTTGATAAAAAAGAGGATGGCGTTCTTGTTCAAAAACCCTAAAACCTTGGGTCAGCATCCTTTATTTCTGGATTTCAATGCAAAAGTATCAACAGACAAATAGGAAAACAGAAATCTTGCTGATTTGTGTTACTTTGAGATAGATCGATATTCGCGAACCGCGGGTTCTGCTCTCACTTGAAAATCCGGTCGATATTGAGTAGGCGATAAATACAGCTGTAAGTAGGTGTATGAAAAGCAAACGAAATAGTAGGTAAAGCACATATCTGCTCTGCTTTTTCTTATAAATATAACTTGGCAATACTCCCGCTAAAGTGAATCCAGTGAAATGTAGTACTGGACAAAAAATCATAAGCAAAGCTGAGGGACTCCGTCACATTCAGCGGTGGATGTTGATCCGGTTTGAATAACGTAATCCACTGATGCCCCTATATGTGCCTATAACTCTGTCTCTGTAACTATTATCAAATAAATGAGAATGATTTGTCGAAAGGAAAATATTCCAAATGAAACGATTGACAATGAAGTGAAGAAATTAACGGACCCATTTTTGAATTATTTAAATGTACACTTTATCATATACTGAACTACTAAACAGGGTTTCACTGTTCAATGGACAGTGGACAAATTGGGTAAGTCCAAAGTGGACAGTGAACGGACAAAAATTGAGGTGGACAAGGACAAAATGACAAAAATAAGTGAAGTCGACTGGATATGATTATAAACATAGAGTTTTACATCAGAAATGATATAATTATTAATAAAAAGCATAATTAACATAAGAAACAATTGAATTTGATGTGGAAAATGTACAAATATAGAAATTATGGGAATTTACTTAGTGGAAAGCACTCAAATGTATTTAGAATACAGGTTTTAAATAAATAAATAAAAAATATTTTCACAGCGGAAATCTTTTTATAATGATTGATTTTTCCTGAATTTTTCATAATGATCGAACAAAGTTGAATTTTCAACTTTTGTGGAATTCCCATTAAGATTCAAAGAAAATTGCAGAAAATTCCCGGATATGTCCTGATATCATTATGGCCTTATATGTCCTAAAAGTGCAATATTGTCAAACTAAAGAGATTATATCCAAATTGGCATTCCACATGGGAAGAACAAAAATGAAGGGAAAACATTTGTAAAAGGGAATTCCATTTCATCCTTTACAGCATAAAGTAGGTAAAAGAACAAAATAAGAATTTTGGAATGCATTCAATTTCACCTAAAATTTGTTTTTGTTTTCTGGTATTTGGAAATGAAAACGATGCCATCGTACTCCCAATCAATTCTAAATTACAGAAGGACAACTGCAAAAATCCAATGCTGTTTAAATTGAAATTGAAATTGATCTTTATTAACGTGTCAGTTACTTTAGCATTACAAGTAATGTTAATCTTCCTTATCTGACACATAAGTATATATATATTTATAAATTTAGAAACTATCTATTATTAATAAACCAATTATTTATCAACATTGCATTATTTCTATAAATAATATTAGTTTTGCCGTACAATAATAATACTTACCAAGATTCTTGAAATTTGCCCATTGTGTACATTAGTATTACATAATGAATTTCATTATGTAATATTTTATTACATATTTTTTCTATTACTAATAATTACACTATCAGTTATACAGTTTACAAAGGTATTGTAGCTTCCTAGAATTTCACTATTGGTCTTAGAAGGTATTTTATTCCAATAGTTAATTGCCCTCCATTTCACTGATTGCTTATATACTTGAGAAGTGTGGCTAGGTACATTTAGTTTAGGAAACCCTCTTTCTCAATAATAGTCCTGTTAGTAACTATTATTGTTCTATTTAATCTTCAAAAACTGTTAATACAACATAAAAAACAACAGTGAAATTTTTAAGACTTTATTGACGATTGCATCGCAGAATTTGTTGTATTATTTATTAACATTCACTACAACCACTATTACATATTTTATTTTATTCAAGTTCAAGTTCGGCTTTATTCAAGGGACAAAATTAAGACGCCAAAGTCCACTTTACTGATTTCTAGTGGCAGGCCTCAGGGCGCAATAATAATATTGTCAATCACTTACATAATATAGGTACATTATCAAGCTGTATTATTTTTACCTATATGGATTTCCAAGACTTTGTGAAATATGGTTAAAATAGTTTATTTACTTTAAAATGTAGGTCATCACCTGTGTTCTGAATTTCCTGATTTCCTGAATGTAGAAGTTATCAAAAATTGTCGCCGTGTTTCCCGTGAATGGGGATCAAATGGCAAGCTGGCCCTTACAGACCGTGCACTATTCTATTTTCATAAAGATGAATACTTCGGGCCTAGTCTTCCTCTAGCGGACTTTCATTCATGTTTTCATAACTCAGCATTTCTTTTCAGTGCATTCAAAATTTCTTGTGACGTACAGAACTGACCTTAAAATTTTACGACTCAAATGAAAAGTTTGAGAATAATATTGATCTCAGTCTTTGGATATCGAAATCGCTAAATGTTGATTTCTGTAAAACCAAGGAAGTAGTATGACGAAGTATGACCTGTGAAGCTGTGATGCAAGATATACCTATAAAATATGTTTTGCATTGACGGGGAAATACTACTCTGGAAAGCCTGAGTTAAGAAGGCGAGGTAAGATAGTGAATGGGGAAACATCACAATGAGTTATAGAAAATTAGAAAAATTGGTCACAATTTAAATTGTCTATTAATTAAACATTGGAATGAAAGTTACCGAACTTCACTTGATTTCTACCGGTCATTCTAAGGATTTGCTCACGATTTCAATAGAAACCTCAGAGTGGGGTTTAGAACACTTGGTAACGAATAGTATTCCCTATTCACTAAGAATGAAAATTAAGATACTTCATTTGTCTGAATTCAGTACTACAAATTTTTTCACTTTACCTAATTCAATTCAAAAGCACGCTTTGCATGAAATCGGCGATGGAACTTCAATAAGTAGCCAAAAAATTATCCTGGAGAATTTGCAATATTTAAGTTTCCAGTTCAATGTTAAAGCAGATTATTCTTTTCTTTCTTATTTCATTAATTGTCCACAACTGACATTTTTGAAATTATCCGGATGTCAAGGACCTGAACAGGAAATTAAATCTTCTTGGATCTCTAAAAGCGTCAAAACGCTGAAATTGATTTTGTTTCAATAAATTGGGACGGTTACTTGGACATTAAGCAAATAATTGTTTATGGTTGGCGTGCAGCGGCGTGCAAGAGGCAGGAAACTTTCAATGTCTAAAATTAGAGTAGATGATGCATTTGTGACTTGTGTGCGATTAGGACATCACGGATAGCGATTAAGCATCGCTTTAGAAGTTCAGCTTTCAGCAGTAATGAATAAGAGTAGGTGATTGTGTGATGAACCAGCAAAATGAAACTTAGCATTTAAATATTTCTTTAATGGCTTTAATTTAATCAAATCAGCCTCTCATAAATGCTTTAGGCTCAATGCAATCAATCAGTCATTATGGAATTGCACTCATATGAGTGTGCAACAGTGATTCAAAAACGGTTCTGATTACGAACTTTGACGAAATAGATACTTGATTGATGATTATTGACTGCATGACAGAGCGACGGACGATTAGTGAGAGCGAACAGATGCTCTTGAAAGATTCCTAATTTAACTATAGTGACAGTTTTACACGATGCAATTTAACATTAGTATTAGAGTATTTGGCTATAAAGTAATCAGGCACATTTCTTTCTTATCAGTAAAATGTTTTTTATTTTCTACTGACCTATCAGGCAGCAGTCAGTCAGTGAGCAATATTTCTTTTATGGCTTTTATTGTCAAATCAGTTACTCCCTTAAATATTTCTTTATGGCTTCTACTTAAAACATACTGTTTTACTGCTGTTAAATACTGTTTTACTCATGCTAGTTGCAAATAGGGCATCCAAAACCGGGGCTGACTTCAAAACCTAATTTTGATTTTTCGCAGTTGAAAACCGGTTAAAACTGGTTTTGAAAACCGAGTTTTAATGTGATAAATGTATTGTAAAATTGGTATACGTTCTCGGGGTTTCTACGGATACTAATTTTCAGTCGTCAACAATTTTTTGGTAAAATTCGACCCGATAGGATTTTAATTTCGTCTTCCCATGCTTTTATCAGTAGTCATTAGAAAACCGGGTTTTCGATTTTACAAACACCGGTTTTATCCGGTTTTCAAAACCGGAAAAAATTCGGAATTTATGTCAAGTTGCAAATTAGGCAATGAGTTGAACTTTCGTTATAGCAGCGGCAAACAAGCAACTCAGTTATTCGTACCTTACCACAAATTTATTGTATATTAACTTTAATACTGTTGGGACCATTTACTTAATTGTTTTACTAAATTGGAAGTGATTTAGTTTATTTCTTTAAATTATGTTATGTTAAAAAAGCTGTCTATGCCACATACATTGTAAAGCACATGTGACTATTATATTAATATTTGTACAACTGTCGTACTATATGTAAACTACTTTCTAAAGGTAATTCCTTTTAATACCTATGCAAATATAAGTTGAAATACGAGCAACGTTTCCATGTAAAATCTATCTTGCTTCAGCAAGTAAGGCGAATAATTAGATCACTATTATTTTCCAGTCTACTCTCGCTCTCCATTATTGTCCATATCTGTTGCACCCTATTGTGGTGTGTTGTTGTATA
Source organism: Yoshiicerus persimilis (assembly GCA_020352615.2). Classification (NCBI taxonomy): domain Eukaryota; kingdom Metazoa; phylum Arthropoda; class Collembola; order Entomobryomorpha; family Tomoceridae; genus Yoshiicerus; species Yoshiicerus persimilis. The sequence continues at coordinate 4,299,325 of CM036941.2, forward strand.
CATAGCAAGCAATTATCAATACGAAGCACAGACCGTATACACAACAGCACTAAAAAAACAAGATTATTTGCTGTATTTCCTAATTATTTGACCACTTCCGGATAGCTCGGTAAACCTAAAGAAATAGTTTAGAAGTTACCAAATAATAGAAATAATTAATTGTTCATTTTTGATACTAACTAATATCAATAACAAACCTTCACTGTCGACGGTAGAACTGGTAAATCTAGAGTTGTAAGGCATCTGTGTACTCACTGGAACTCCTTCCTTATTGGTGTCTGTACTTTCAAGCACCACTTCCGAATAGCTTGGTAGACCTAAAGAAATAGTTTAAAAGTTACCAAATATTAGAAATAATTAATTATTAATTTTGGATACAAATTAAACTCAATAACTAACCATCACTGCCGCCGGTAAAGGTAGAATTAGTAAATGCAGGGTTGTGAAAGACCTGCGTTTGGACTGGATCCCCTTTTAAAATAAATAAACCATTGCAGAATACGAATGAAACATGGAAATTATAATTGACCACCAAACTAATTAGTTAACCATCAATTGATGAAAAACGTGAATCGGCCAACTTTATAGGATTCTACTACCATTTCATTACGACTTCCCTAGATAAATTGTAACATAATTTCCAAAAAATTGAATTTCCCACGTTTAATTTGAAAATTTCAAAAATTTTGACTTTTTACGTAAAAACTATACCTAATTTTTTTGAAAAAATAATAAAATAGCTGGAAGTTTAAATTAAAAGTTGGAAATTTTTTCTTATTAAAAATCTTATTAAGATGACAGACTCCAATAAAAGTGGCAGATTAACGGTTTTCCTTGGTCAATTCTGTCGTTTGATTGAAAATGGTAATTGAAGATTAGTTAATAGAGGTCCATCTAGTCAAACCTGATGCTGGTGGTGGTGCAGACGGGTAACAAGTTGTCCCAGGTCGACTGAAGTTAGGTCCTATTTCCATATTAGGTGTGATTGGTCCTTGGTTGTCTGATGAAATGAAGAAAATAATCGTTTCATTCTTTTAAACTAGTCCAATTATGTTTATATAAAGTCCATTTATATATATATATTTTATTTGTATATTTTATATCATCTTTAAATTGTATAAACTTTAAGCATGTTTACCGACTAATCTTTGATGTGGAATTTCATTGTTTTGCATTCTAGCATAACATCGTCTTAATCCCGTGAAGAAAATCCAAACGCAGATTAGTGTAAATAAAAGCTTTGTTGAAACTCTTGAACTATAAATTTCAAAAATTATTTAATACAGTAAAGTAAAGCTCTCTTTTCAAAAGTTTCATCTTCCTTGACTTACCCATAAATTTTTTTACCTACCCATAAAAATAACCAGCATAAGCCATAAGCAAAAATCTTCCTTGTTTCATAAAAATAATAAATTTACAATGGAAGCGTATTCACCATAACAATAATCACTCAATACAAGAATAATCTTTTTCGTCATAATTAAATACATGTTTATAAAACTTTTACTTATTAATTTTGAGAAAAATTTAGATTTGTTAAGTAACTTAATAGAATTATCAAAAGTTATGAGGAAAATGCAATATAATAGTTGTGAAAAGCTACTTTATTGATGAGAAATTGATTTTTAAGCACCGAGTGATGATGACAATCTCTAAAACAAAAAGAATTGGCTTACATATATCTAAATTTTTATTTTCCTGATTTTCTTATTTTATTTCAGTTTAGGACAAGATGATGCAAACCTCACTTACTTGTCACAATATTACTTACATTAGGAGTCTGGTGAAAGTATTCCCAAAGACAAACGCCAGACAAATGAGTAAAAGAATAACAAAAATTGCCAACAATTGCCATAAGGCAAGACGGTTCAAATTTAATGTATGCTTTGTCATTGTCAGCGCTGCTGGTTAGTTGTTGACTAAATAAGAACAGTTATTGAAAAATATTACTGTTAAGAATACACCAATACAGTATTTGTAATATGTATTTCAAAAACTAAGAGGAGGTTGTTAAGAATAATTACTAACAGTTTGTATTCCTCCAAAGTTGGCTTTGTAATTTAAATTCCGTGTAAATCTGAATAGTGTATTTGTAATGTGATTGTGATTGCATTGCACTCTCGAGAACAACAGAGACAACGTAAATGCCAAATGTTGGATAATTTAGCGCACATAACCTTGGAGCTCAACGTTGGGTGTGTTCAAGTACAAAAAAGGCTTTTACTGACAAAACGCAAGGCAAGCAAAGTCATTTTACTTGCTAAGGCATTCGTTTCCTATACTAAGCCTGGTTGATATAAATAGCATAGGTATTCCTAAATATTTAAACTTAACATAGATTAAAATTTAAGGCCAGTTAAAGTATCCAGATTTAATTTAGGGAAACAGCTTTCTGGATTTCAATGCAAAATTACCTTCGGAAATCTTGCAGATTTGTGTTGTTTTGAGATAGATCGAGATCCGCAAACCGGGTTGTACTTTCACTTGAAAATCCGATCGATATTGAGTAGGCAGTACAGGCAGCTAGCTATAAGTATGTATGAAGACAACACGGAAGAGTAGATGAAACGTATAACATATGTAAATATAACTTGGCAATGCTCCCGGTAAAGCGAATCTACAAAATGTAGCCCTGGACCAAAATGCATAACTGGAGCTCGGGGGCTCAGTCACAGTCAGTGTTGGGTATTGATCCACTTTTTATTAACGCAAAATAAACACTAATGTCCCCATATGTCCCTGTAACTTTTTGTTTCTGTATTTATTATCAAATAAAAGAGATCAACAGTAGAATTGGAAAAAAATTACAAATGAACGACTGAAAATGAAGGGAAGCAGTTAACGAAAACATTGGCAAATTATTGAAATGCACACTTCATCATATATTGAACTACTAAGCAGGGTTGCACTGTCGAGTGGAAAGTGGACAATTTGCCCGTGTCCAAAATGCACAGTGGATGGACAAAAATGAAGGTGGACAAGGACAAAAATTAGTGAAATCGACTGGATATTGTTATAAACACAGAGTTTTGTAGTAGGAATGTATTTTGTAATTATCAATAAAAAGTATAATCCATGTAAGAAACAATTGAGTTTGATATAGAAAATATAGAAATACAGAAATTATGGGAATTTGCTTTATAGAAAACATTCAGTATCAACATTCATTTGTTGATTTAATGGGCGATTAATTGGAAAGGGAACTATCAAGTTGTGTATGGGAGATCAAAATCTATACGCAACAATAGTAAGCTTCTACAACATTAATCAGTTAAATACATTTTAATTGCTGCTATTTGCAAACTAGGCAATTAATTAAACATTATTAGTTGTCTAAACCCCAGACCGTGTAAAACACCTGTGGCTAGCATATTAGTAATTTGTAACTTCGCAGTGGTTCAGAAAGACGCAGAAAAAGCAGTCATCATTATTGTTATTGCATCCGCTTGTAATATTTGTACAGTCCTATTATATTTTATGAAGGTACTTACTTGTAATAATTACCTATATTATTTGTTTAAATGCAAGCCCTTTTCCGTGTAAAATCAGTCTTGAAACAATAAGTAATAAAGGCGAATAATTGGATCACTATTACTTCACAGTCTACTCTCACTCTCCACTATAGCCCAAATCTGTTGCAACCACTTTTGGTGTGCTGTTGTATAAATAGCAAACAAGTGTTGATATCAAGCACAGACCAGGCAACACATTCCAGAAAACAAGATTATTTGCTGAATTTCCTAATTATTTGTGCGACGTCTTCATGTTGGTGCATAATTTAAGGTGTATTTCTTTATTTATTATTGTCTGTATTTTGAAGCACCACTTCTGAATAGCTCGGTAGACCTAAGCAAATAGTTTAGAAATTACCAAAAACTAGAAATAGTTAGTTATTAATTTTGGATGCAAATTAAACTGCATAACAAACCTTCACTACCGCGCATAAAGTTGAAATTAGTAAATCCAGGGTTGTAAAGGACCTGAGAACTCACTGGAACCACTTTAAAAATAAATAAATCATCCCTCCAAATGATTTAACCATTAGTTGATGAAAAACACGAATCGATCAACTTTATAGGATTCTAATCTGATTACGATATAGAATTCTTAATCTTTCTTAGATAAAGCGTGACACAATTTCCGAAGAGAAGTATTTCTCACCTTAAATTGAAAATTCCAAACATTTTGACTTTTTACGTAAAAACTATAATTAATTTTATTTAAAAAAAGTAATAAAATACCTGGAAGTTTTAAAAGTTGGAAAATCCAATTTTTCTGGCACTCTGTCACAAAATATCTAGAAAAATCTTATCAAGATTGCAGACTCCAATAAAAGTAGTAGAGTAGCGTTTTTCATTGGTCAATTCGGTTGTTTGATTGAATATGATAATTGAATATTAGTTAATCGAGGTCTATCTAGTCAAACCTGATGGTGGTGCTGGTGCAGACGGGTAAAAAGTTGAACCAGGTTGACTGAAGTTAGATCTTACGCCTATATTGGGTTGCATAGGTCCTACTCCTACATTAGGTTTGATTAGTCTAGCTGAAGAAATAAAGAAAATTTCATTTTTTAAAGTAGTCTAAATATTTTATGAAATGTTCAATCCTTAAATTGTGTAAACTTGAAGTACGTTTACCGAATAGTAATCTTGGACTGCCGTCGGCTTATTGACCCTCTGGCAATATCGGATTATACCATATAATCCGATCAGGAACAAAGCAACACCCACTATTGCCAAAAATATCCTTGTTGAAAGGCTGGTAATATAAATAAATTTCAAAAATTAATTAATGCAGTAAAGTAAAGCCTTCTTTTTAAACGTTTCATCTTCCTTTACTTAAACATTAACTGTGAATTTTATTTACCTACCCATAAAAGTAATCAGCATAAACCACAAAAGAAAAAATCGTCTTTGTTTCAAAAAAATTCGTAAATCTTCATCAAAAATTATTTTACTCCGGATTTGAACGAATTGGCCGACATCACAGGTTAAGTTCGTTGGCCATGAAAATCGTAACAACGGTTATCTCAAAATTTCTTATTTGTCATATAAGGTAGAAGGAGAGTAATAATGTAATCTAATTACATGTAATTAATTACATGTATTTAATTATGAGAAAAATTTAGATATGTTGGTTATACTTATTATAATTATCAAAAGTTACGAGGAAAATGCAATATAATATGTGTGAAAAATGACTTAATTTAAAGGGAAATTGATTTTTCTAGCATCGAGTGACGATCCTTATGGTGAAGTAGCATTATTATGGTACATTGATTATTTTACAGAGGAATTGGGTTATCGCCATTAAATGCTAATGAAATTATTGGATGAAATATCAATTGCGATTATACCGTAAGCAATTCATGCGTTCAGAAATGGATAGAAAAATGAATGCACTTTGAGAGCGTTGCTATATCCCTTCATAATTTTACATTTCAAAATAAGAATAAAATTACATAAATTAAGCAGAACATTATATCTGAGTGTTATTTCTTTTCTCTTACCCACAATCGCATTGAAAATAAACTTCGCGACAAGTATTATATTCTTGATCAGAATCTCCGAACTGCTTAGAACAATCTCTAAACCAAAAAGAATTGACTTGCATATATAAACTTTTATTTTACATATTTTATAATTTTATTTCACTTTTGTAAAACAAGATGATGGAGGCCTTACTTGTCACAATATTTCTCACTATTCAAATCCTGACAATACCGATCATTTCGGTCTACTGCGTCAGGCTTACTGCTGCGGCGGCGGCATTCAGCTTCTTTGACACTAAAATTCAAACTGACAACAATTATTGCTAACACTTTATATAAGCAACGACCCATAATTAATAATTGAGTTTGTTTGTCAGTACTGCTGGTGAGTTGTTGACTAATAAGAACACTTATTAAAAATATTACTGTTGAGAATGTACCAATAAAGTATTTGTAATATATATTTCAAAAAATAAGAGGAAATTGTTAAGAGCCAGTACCAACAGTTTGCATTCTTCCAAGGGTGGCCTTAGAATTTAAATTCCGTGTAAATATGAATTGCGCATTGCAATGCGCAATGTGGTTGTGACTCATTTCATTCTCGAGACGAACTACAGAGACGTGGTTAAGTGTTGGATAAATCTAGAGCAAATTTTGGGCATGTTCAAGCAAAAAGTTATCTTACTCAGTGTTCGATATTAGCCGGCCAAAATGCAATTTGGCCACCCACCCGGGCAAAAGGGGCAAAATGGCCAAAGTGGCTATGGGCAAAATTACCATGCCCTACAGGAAAAACCACGCTTTTACTAACAGCAAAATGGAAGAAATTCATAGCTGAGTGACTTAAACGTATCTACGTGGTTTACAATTATCAAAACAATCATGTTAAATGTGTACGGAACCAACGTTTCTATTTTCATTATTATTTATGAAAAGGTGTATTTCAATAGTCACAGCGAAGATTATTTAGAAATAATGTAGACATTTTTACGCAGACTTCTTCTTTTGTAATATTTTACTGATACAGGATGAAGATGAGGAGTTTAGGTACTTCAATAAAGATTTGAGTTACCAAGCTATCCCTTTTTTAATGCAAATGCACAAATAATTTTACTATACTAGCTTATATGGATTATAAATTAGTGCATTATCTCTGATCATCAATTTTAAACTAAATCCACAACATTTCACATTAAAAGTTATTATTTTGCTATGATTTGCAAAATTGTGGTGTACTTTGGATGTCATTTATTGAATTTATTGCGTCTCATTTTAAGCAATTTTTAATTTTGCCCAATTTGCCCACTAGCCACCTATCAATTTAGCCGCCCACTAGGCCATTTTGCCCACTACCAATTTGCCCATTAGCCGGTGGCTACTCGAACACTGCTTACTCGCTGAGACGTTCATTTCCTGTACTAAAACTTATTGATAAATATAGTATATAAATATTTCGAGTTAACGTAGACTGAAATTTAAAGCCCCCATGCAGATGAGTATCATCCACTGGAGAAGTTCTATGGCATATGTGTGATAGTCATATAGAGGCCGGGTGATAATCACAGGGGATGTGGAAGGATGAAAATAGCAGTAAAAATATTAAATTGGCATGATTTGTGGCAAAAAACTTGCAGATTTGTGTTGTTTTGAGATAGATCGAGATCCGCAAACCGGGTTCTACTTTCACTTGAAAATCCGATCGATATTGAGTAGGCAATACAGGCAGCTATAAGTATGTATGAAGAGAACACATAAGAGTAGATGAAACATATAACATGTGTAAATATAACTTGGCAATGCTCCCGGTAAAACAAATCTACGAAATGTAGCACTGGACCAAAAAGCATAACTGGAGCTCTCAAGGGCTCAGTCACAGTCAGTGTTGGATATTGATCCACTTTTTATTAACCCAAAATAAACACTAATGTTCCCATATGTCCCTGTAACTCTTTGTCTCTGTAACTATTATCAAATAAAGGAGATGATCAGTAGAATTGGAAAATATTACAAATGAACGACTGGAGATGAAGGGAAGCAGTTATCGAAAACATTGGCAAATTATTAAAATGTACACTTCATCATACATTGAACTACTAAGCAGGGCTGCACTGTCGAGTGGAAAGTGGGCAAATTGCCTGTGCCCAAAATGCACAGTGAATGGACAAAAATGAAGGTGGTCAAGGGCAAAAATTAGTGAAATCGACTAGATATTGTTATAAACACAGAGTTTTATAGTAGGAATGTATTTTGTAATTATCAAAAAAGTATAATCCATGTAGGAAACAATTGAGTTTGATATAGAAAATGTAGAAATACAGAGATTATGGGAATTTGCTTTATAGAAAACATTCAAATGTATTTGGAATACACGTTTAAGTGGTAAAAAGATGGTGTTTAGAACTAATGATAAACAAAAATTAAACAACAATTTTGAATGCAAAAACGTTATCTTTCTAAAGTATGACATTACCAATGGGGTGTCTCAAGTTAAAGTCCAAGGATATGCTCTTTTTGTCCATTTCGTCCGTTTTATCCAGGTGGACGGACAAATGACATAATGGCGTACAAAATAGAACTCTGCTACTAAAACCTAAATTAATAACAGAATTGAAAGCTTGGATTGGGTTCAAACTAAAATACTATTTTTAAGAGCATCAAACATTCAATTTTAGGAGAAAATTATTTATCCATTGTAAAGTAAAGTTGCGAAATAGTGACCAAACAGTGTATTAATCATTTAGATATGGCGACGAGAATTTTAGATGACAGGGTTCATATTTTCTTGTGACATATGTCACCCACTTAACTCCTGGATATAAATGTCACGCACTTTTGGATAAAAATGTTGCCAACTTTACTTAAGAGAAAAAATTCCATTCCGGAAAGAATGGGAGAAACGGAAATAATAATAATAATAATAATAAAAGTCGTATATAATAAACTAAACATTTTATATGCAAATTTTAACTGTTTTGAATAAATACAAATTTTTTAGAAGAAAACAAACTAATTAGCGTTTACGAATAAAGTCAAGTTTTATAACTTGTTATGAATTTTTAAATTATGACAATTATTTGCCTTGAAGAGCTACGTCATATTAACTGATGTAACTTAGAAATGAAATGGCCCAAATATTTGAAGTGAGATTTTACTGATTCATTAGTTATTTCTGAATTAAGCCAGTTGGTGTACAATGACCTGTTAACTCGTCGTCTATGAAAATGACCACAGAAACAAAAACTCAGTATAAATTTTATGATTTGCCTAGGCATTTTTGGAATTCGACCTGATTTATTTACGAAATTCCGAAAAACTGTTCCCGTTCAATAGCCGTGCCCCTCCCTCCTTCCAGCAAATAATACTCTGATTACCGGTGGACGTTTTGGGACAGAATGGAACTTTTGAAATCCGCGTAGTCCACGTTATGACAATTAGATAATGACTCTTCTGATTGCAATTGTTTCTATTTGTGTGTTCATCAAAGGAATCAAATCTTTTGGTTCACAGCTATCAAAGTAATTATCCAAAACTAGTAGTTTTAGTTTCATGAGATTCAACAATTGCTCCACTTGATCCACAGAGAACACATTTAGAATGCGTTTTTCCAATTCCCGGAATCCACCAATGCATTTTGTGTTACTTATTGTCATGTTATGTATATTTTGTGGTAAGAGGTCGATATCCACTTTGTCCAAATGCCATAATTCTATATTCGGCAACGGAACTGACTGGAAATTAGGCTACCAAGAGGAGGAATTCATTTCTATTAATTTCAAGTACTTCAAGTTGGGCAACTCAATTCCTCCACTCACAAATACTTGTACTCTTGTTAAACATGAGGTTTGTAATGATTGGGGCAGACGGGAAAGTTCCACAGAAGAGTTTTCTACCGTAGTTCCTTCAGTTGGGGTAATTGCAAGTAGGAAAACCAAGAAGAATTCGTTTCTGTAGACTCCAAGTTAATTCCTGTATTCATAAAGCCTTGTACTCCCTGTAAAGAGAGTTTTTGGGATCGACGGTGGCAGAAGAAAAAGGTCTAACATATTAGAATCTTTTACGCATAGTTCCTGTAACGGAACTGATTGGAAATGAATCAAAGAGGAAGAATACTATTCTCAAGAATTTCAGGTTGGGCAGGTCGATTTCTCCACTTGCAAATAATGACAAACACTTAATTTCGATAAAATTTTCGTCGGCATCCTCAGCCAATGTAAAACTTTGGAATATTGTCTGTCAAAGACAAAGTTTTCAGAATTTGTTCAACACTTACAGTTTCTTTGACAATTCTCTTCACTTCTTCCTCCTTCACCAACCGCAAGTACAACTTTAATAGAAATAACCTGATATTCTCTTCTTTTGGATTCTTGCGTTAATCCACTAGTTGTTCCACTTTCATCGATTTGAATATTTCCTTGATTATTTGTATTTCAACGTTTGCTTGACTGGTTAGTTTCTCTTCAGTAATGTTGATATTGTTGTTGTCTTTGCTCTTCACTTCATACATTTCATGAAGAATTGTTTCCATTTCTGCCAAAATGTGCATTTCATAGTGTTCCAGGCAAACAGCCAAATTGTAGAGATGTCGAAGAACTTTCTCTTTCGTGGAACACTCTTGCCAGTAGAACTGCTTCCTCAGTTTTATTTTCTGTCAACAATATTCTTAATTCCTTTAGGTTTTCACTGGCTTGGGGTGACATTTTTACAGGTATTATTGCAGTCACTAATACTATTGCTACCGTTAAAAATATTGATTTACAACTCCATTTTTTTCGAATGTAATTTGGACCAAATTGATTGCATCCCACAAAAATCGTTGTATTTTTCATTTCTTCATCACCGAGCTGTTTTCTGTCCCCACCCCTAATTGCAATTTTATTCTTAAGAATGTCCATTGAAATGCACCCCACTAACGACAACTATATAATTAGGTAAAAGACGAAATAACAAACAAAGTATGTTTTACTGATTTTTCAGTTTATATTTGTGTTCTGTATCGAGATATTTATCCAGTTCATTCAATTGGTGTTATTACAAGTAGGACAGCAGAGAAGAATAAAAAACCAGACTTTTAACAAGTTAAACAGAGTATGCAAACGATGCAATTTCAATGCAATAGGATATTTCGAGTTTTAGAAAATATTTTGCATACAAATGAAAATGTTTTGCATAGAAAATATTTTGCATACAAATGAAAATGTTTTGCATAGAAAATATTTTGCATACAAATGAAAATGTTTTGCATAGAAAATATTTTGCATACAAATGAAAATGTTTTGCATAGAAAATATTTTGCATACAAATGAAAATGTTTTGCATAGAAAATATTTTGCATACAAATGAAAATGTTTTGCATAGAAAATATTTTGCATACAAATGAAAATGTTTTGCATAGAAAATATTTTGCATACAAATGAAAATGTTTTGCATAGAAAATATTTTGCATACAAATGAAAATGTTTTGCATAGAAAATATTTTGCATACAAATGAAAATGTTTTGCATAGAAAATATTTTGCATACAAATGAAAATGTTTTGCATAGAAAATATTTTGCATACAAATGAAAATGTTTTGCATAGAAAATATTTTGCATACAAATGAAAATGTTTTGCATAGAAAATATTTTGCATACAAATGAAAATGTTTTGCATAGAAAATATTTTGCATACAAATGAAAATGTTTTGCATAGAAAATATTTTGCATACAAATGAAAATGTTTTGCATAGAAAATATTTTGCATACAAATGAAAATGTTTTGCATAGAAAATATTTTGCATACAAATGAAAATGTTTTGCATAGAAAATATTTTGCATACAAATGAAAATGTTTTGCATAGAAAATATTTTGCATACAAATGAAAATGTTTTGCATAGAAAATATTTTGCATACAAATGAAAATGTTTTGCATAGAAAATATTTTGCATACAAATGAAAATGTTTTGCATAGAAAATATTTTGCATACAAATGAAAATGTTTTGCATAGAAAATATTTTGCATACAAATGAAAATGTTTTGCATAGAAAATATTTTGCATACAAATGAAAATGTTTTGCATAGAAAATATTTTGCATACAAATGAAAATGTTTTGCATAGAAAATATTTTGCATACAAATGAAAATGTTTTGCATAGAAAATATTTTGCATACAAATGAAAATGTTTTGCATAGAAAATATTTTGCATACAAATGAAAATGTTTTGCATAGAAAATATTTTGCATACAAATGAAAATGTTTTGCATAGAAAATATTTTGCATACAAATGAAAATGTTTTGCATAGAAAATATTTTGCATACAAATGAAAATGTTTTGCATAGAAAATATTTTGCATACAAATGAAAATGTTTTGCATAGAAAATATTTTGCATACAAATGAAAATGTTTTGCATAGAAAATATTTTGCATACAAATGAAAATGTTTTGCATAGAAAATATTTTGCATACAAATGAAAATGTTTTGCATAGAAAATATTTTGCATACAAATGAAAATGTTTTGCATAGAAAATATTTTGCATACAAATGAAAATGTTTTGCATAGAAAATATTTTGCATACAAATGAAAATGTTTTGCATAGAAAATATTTTGCATACAAATGAAAATGTTTTGCATAGAAAATATTTTGCATACAAATGAAAATGTTTTGCATAGAAAATATTTTGCATACAAATGAAAATGTTTTGCATAGAAAATATTTTGCATACAAATGAAAATGTTTTGCATAGAAAATATTTTGCATACAAATGAAAATGTTTTGCATAGAAAATATTTTGCATACAAATGAAAATGTTTTGCATAGAAAATATTTTGCATACAAATGAAAATGTTTTGCATAGAAAATATTTTGCATACAAATGAAAATGTTTTGCATAGAAAATATTTTGCATACAAATGAAAATGTTTTGCATAGAAAATATTTTGCATACAAATGAAAATGTTTTGCATAGAAAATATTTTGCATACAAATGAAAATGTTTTGCATAGAAAATATTTTGCATACAAATGAAAATGTTTTGCATAGAAAATATTTTGCATACAAATGAAAATGTTTTGCATAGAAAATATTTTGCATACAAATGAAAATGTTTTGCATAGAAAATATTTTGCATACAAATGAAAATGTTTTGCATAGAAAATATTTTGCATACAAATGAAAATGTTTTGCATAGAAAATATTTTGCATACAAATGAAAATGTTTTGCATAGAAAATATTTTGCATACAAATGAAAATGTTTTGCATAGAAAATATTTTGCATACAAATGAAAATGTTTTGCATAGAAAATATTTTGCATACAAATGAAAATGTTTTGCATAGAAAATATTTTGCATACAAATGAAAATGTTTTGCATAGAAAATATTTTGCATACAAATGAAAATGTTTTGCATAGAAAATATTTTGCATACAAATGAAAATGTTTTGCATAGAAAATATTTTGCATACAAATGAAAATGTTTTGCATAGAAAATATTTTGCATACAAATGAAAATGTTTTGCATAGAAAATATTTTGCATACAAATGAAAATGTTTTGCATAGAAAATATTTTGCATACAAATGAAAATGTTTTGCATAGAAAATATTTTGCATACAAATGAAAATGTTTTGCATAGAAAATATTTTGCATACAAATGAAAATGTTTTGCATAGAAAATATTTTGCATACAAATGAAAATGTTTTGCATAGAAAATATTTTGCATACAAATGAAAATGTTTTGCATAGAAAATATTTTGCATACAAATGAAAATGTTTTGCATAGAAAATATTTTGCATACAAATGAAAATGTTTTGCATAGAAAATATTTTGCATACAAATGAAAATGTTTTGCATAGAAAATATTTTGCATACAAATGAAAATGTTTTGCATAGAAAATATTTTGCATACAAATGAAAATGTTTTGCATAGAAAATATTTTGCATACAAATGAAAATGTTTTGCATAGAAAATATTTTGCATACAAATGAAAATGTTTTGCATAGAAAATATTTTGCATACAAATGAAAATGTTTTGCATAGAAAATATTTTGCATACAAATGAAAATGTTTTGCATAGAAAATATTTTGCATACAAATGAAAATGTTTTGCATAGAAAATATTTTGCATACAAATGAAAATGTTTTGCATAGAAAATATTTTGCATACAAATGAAAATGTTTTGCATAGAAAATATTTTGCATACAAATGAAAATGTTTTGCATAGAAAATATTTTGCATACAAATGAAAATGTTTTGCATAGAAAATATTTTGCATACAAATGAAAATGTTTTGCATAGAAAATATTTTGCATACAAATGAAAATGTTTTGCATAGAAAATATTTTGCATACAAATGAAAATGTTTTGCATAGAAAATATTTTGCATACAAATGAAAATGTTTTGCATAGAAAATATTTTGCATACAAATGAAAATGTTTTGCATAGAAAATATTTTGCATACAAATGAAAATGTTTTGCATAGAAAATATTTTGCATACAAATGAAAATGTTTTGCATAGAAAATATTTTGCATACAAATGAAAATGTTTTGCATAGAAAATATTTTGCATACAAATGAAAATGTTTTGCATAGAAAATATTTTGCATACAAATGAAAATGTTTTGCATAGAAAATATTTTGCATACAAATGAAAATGTTTTGCATAGAAAATATTTTGCATACAAATGAAAATGTTTTGCATAGAAAATATTTTGCATACAAATGAAAATGTTTTGCATAGAAAATATTTTGCATACAAATGAAAATGTTTTGCATAGAAAATATTTTGCATACAAATGAAAATGTTTTGCATAGAAAATATTTTGCATACAAATGAAAATGTTTTGCATAGAAAATATTTTGCATACAAATGAAAATGTTTTGCATAGAAAATATTTTGCATACAAATGAAAATGTTTTGCATAGAAAATATTTTGCATACAAATGAAAATGTTTTGCATAGAAAATATTTTGCATACAAATGAAAATGTTTTGCATAGAAAATATTTTGCATACAAATGAAAATGTTTTGCATAGAAAATATTTTGCATACAAATGAAAATGTTTTGCATAGAAAATATTTTGCATACAAATGAAAATGTTTTGCATAGAAAATATTTTGCATACAAATGAAAATGTTTTGCATAGAAAATATTTTGCATACAAATGAAAATGTTTTGCATAGAAAATATTTTGCATACAAATGAAAATGTTTTGCATAGAAAATATTTTGCATACAAATGAAAATGTTTTGCATAGAAAATATTTTGCATACAAATGAAAATGTTTTGCATAGAAAATATTTTGCATACAAATGAAAATGTTTTGCATAGAAAATATTTTGCATACAAATGAAAATGTTTTGCATAGAAAATATTTTGCATACAAATGAAAATGTTTTGCATAGAAAATATTTTGCATACAAATGAAAATGTTTTGCATAGAAAATATTTTGCATACAAATGAAAATGTTTTGCATAGAAAATATTTTGCATACAAATGAAAATGTTTTGCATAGAAAATATTTTGCATACAAATGAAAATGTTTTGCATAGAAAATATTTTGCATACAAATGAAAATGTTTTGCATAGAAAATATTTTGCATACAAATGAAAATGTTTTGCATAGAAAATATTTTGCATACAAATGAAAATGTTTTGCATAGAAAATATTTTGCATACAAATGAAAATGTTTTGCATAGAAAATATTTTGCATACAAATGAAAATGTTTTGCATAGAAAATATTTTGCATACAAATGAAAATGTTTTGCATAGAAAATATTTTGCATACAAATGAAAATGTTTTGCATAGAAAATATTTTGCATACAAATGAAAATGTTTTGCATAGAAAATATTTTGCATACAAATGAAAATGTTTTGCATAGAAAATATTTTGCATACAAATGAAAATGTTTTGCATAGAAAATATTTTGCATACAAATGAAAATGTTTTGCATAGAAAATATTTTGCATACAAATGAAAATGTTTTGCATAGAAAATATTTTGCATACAAATGAAAATGTTTTGCATAGAAAATATTTTGCATACAAATGAAAATGTTTTGCATAGAAAATATTTTGCATACAAATGAAAATGTTTTGCATAGAAAATATTTTGCATACAAATGAAAATGTTTTGCATAGAAAATATTTTGCATACAAATGAAAATGTTTTGCATAGAAAATATTTTGCATACAAATGAAAATGTTTTGCATAGAAAATATTTTGCATACAAATGAAAATGTTTTGCATAGAAAATATTTTGCATACAAATGAAAATGTTTTGCATAGAAAATATTTTGCATACAAATGAAAATGTTTTGCATAGAAAATATTTTGCATACAAATGAAAATGTTTTGCATAGAAAATATTTTGCATACAAATGAAAATGTTTTGCATAGAAAATATTTTGCATACAAATGAAAATGTTTTGCATAGAAAATATTTTGCATACAAATGAAAATGTTTTGCATAGAAAATATTTTGCATACAAATGAAAATGTTTTGCATAGAAAATATTTTGCATACAAATGAAAATGTTTTGCATAGAAAATATTTTGCATACAAATGAAAATGTTTTGCATAGAAAATATTTTGCATACAAATGAAAATGTTTTGCATAGAAAATATTTTGCATACAAATGAAAATGTTTTGCATAGAAAATATTTTGCATACAAATGAAAATGTTTTGCATAGAAAATATTTTGCATACAAATGAAAATGTTTTGCATAGAAAATATTTTGCATACAAATGAAAATGTTTTGCATAGAAAATATTTTGCATACAAATGAAAATGTTTTGCATAGAAAATATTTTGCATACAAATGAAAATGTTTTGCATAGAAAATATTTTGCATACAAATGAAAATGTTTTGCATAGAAAATATTTTGCATACAAATGAAAATGTTTTGCATAGAAAATATTTTGCATACAAATGAAAATGTTTTGCATAGAAAATATTTTGCATACAAATGAAAATGTTTTGCATAGAAAATATTTTGCATACAAATGAAAATGTTTTGCATAGAAAATATTTTGCATACAAATGAAAATGTTTTGCATAGAAAATATTTTGCATACAAATGAAAATGTTTTGCATAGAAAATATTTTGCATACAAATGAAAATGTTTTGCATAGAAAATATTTTGCATACAAATGAAAATGTTTTGCATAGAAAATATTTTGCATACAAATGAAAATGTTTTGCATAGAAAATATTTTGCATACAAATGAAAATGTTTTGCATAGAAAATATTTTGCATACAAATGAAAATGTTTTGCATAGAAAATATTTTGCATACAAATGAAAATGTTTTGCATAGAAAATATTTTGCATACAAATGAAAATGTTTTGCATAGAAAATATTTTGCATACAAATGAAAATGTTTTGCATAGAAAATATTTTGCATACAAATGAAAATGTTTTGCATAGAAAATATTTTGCATACAAATGAAAATGTTTTGCATAGAAAATATTTTGCATACAAATGAAAATGTTTTGCATAGAAAATATTTTGCATACAAATGAAAATGTTTTGCATAGAAAATATTTTGCATACAAATGAAAATGTTTTGCATAGAAAATATTTTGCATACAAATGAAAATGTTTTGCATAGAAAATATTTTGCATACAAATGAAAATGTTTTGCATAGAAAATATTTTGCATACAAATGAAAATGTTTTGCATAGAAAATATTTTGCATACAAATGAAAATGTTTTGCATAGAAAATATTTTGCATACAAATGAAAATGTTTTGCATAGAAAATATTTTGCATACAAATGAAAATGTTTTGCATAGAAAATATTTTGCATACAAATGAAAATGTTTTGCATAGAAAATATTTTGCATACAAATGAAAATGTTTTGCATAGAAAATATTTTGCATACAAATGAAAATGTTTTGCATAGAAAATATTTTGCATACAAATGAAAATGTTTTGCATAGAAAATATTTTGCATACAAATGAAAATGTTTTGCATAGAAAATATTTTGCATACAAATGAAAATGTTTTGCATAGAAAATATTTTGCATACAAATGAAAATGTTTTGCATAGAAAATATTTTGCATACAAATGAAAATGTTTTGCATAGAAAATATTTTGCATACAAATGAAAATGTTTTGCATAGAAAATATTTTGCATACAAATGAAAATGTTTTGCATAGAAAATATTTTGCATACAAATGAAAATGTTTTGCATAGAAAATATTTTGCATACAAATGAAAATGTTTTGCATAGAAAATATTTTGCATACAAATGAAAATGTTTTGCATAGAAAATATTTTGCATACAAATGAAAATGTTTTGCATAGAAAATATTTTGCATACAAATGAAAATGTTTTGCATAGAAAATATTTTGCATACAAATGAAAATGTTTTGCATAGAAAATATTTTGCATACAAATGAAAATGTTTTGCATAGAAAATATTTTGCATACAAATGAAAATGTTTTGCATAGAAAATATTTTGCATACAAATGAAAATGTTTTGCATAGAAAATATTTTGCATACAAATGAAAATGTTTTGCATAGAAAATATTTTGCATACAAATGAAAATGTTTTGCATAGAAAATATTTTGCATACAAATGAAAATGTTTTGCATAGAAAATATTTTGCATACAAATGAAAATGTTTTGCATAGAAAATATTTTGCATACAAATGAAAATGTTTTGCATAGAAAATATTTTGCATACAAATGAAAATGTTTTGCATAGAAAATATTTTGCATACAAATGAAAATGTTTTGCATAGAAAATATTTTGCATACAAATGAAAATGTTTTGCATAGAAAATATTTTGCATACAAATGAAAATGTTTTGCATAGAAAATATTTTGCTTGAGATTTCTGGTTTTTTAACTGAAGAATCGCAAATTTTGTTGGAGAACGATTGAGGAATTGACGAAGTTATTTGCCGAACAGTAAAAATGCATAGAAGAACTAGCATTAAATTTAAAATGTTAAATTCAAAAATTTTAATTGCAAAATCTGTTCATCTGAAGAGATTTTGGACAAAATTGACCTCAGTTCGGAAATGAATCTCTTTGGATACGAAAAGCCATCAGAACATTGACACTTGTAGATTATATAATACATTGGTTCGGCGATAGTTACTTGAACCTGGATAATATAGTTATTGCGCACATCCAAGGAAATTTGTAAAGCAAAGATTAGAGTGGATGATCTCATTGTTTACCAATGGTTCATGACAGGAAACAGATCTTTGGTTGACTTACTAGTATATAAGCAACGCTTCAGTTACGGCAAACGACTTTACTTTTTGGCGAATTAGACTGAGACGAGAAGCAACTTGAAGATATTGTTTTAAAAGGAGTCGTTTATGTTAAATCTTCATTTTATCTCTTTGAAAATGGCCAAAAGTGCGTGTTTATTCCGAAGAAGCTTTCCAGGAGCTTATACCGAAACATATCAGTGATACTACATCCTAGAAAAAGTATTTTTATAATTAGTTCAATGTAAAGATATGTATATGCATAAACATTATCTGTTTGTCATAAACAGAAACCTTCATTATGCCAAAGGAACAACCATTTTACCATAAACACATTATTTTGCCATAATATTTACTCAATATGAAAAAAATCATTTCACCATTAGTAAAACTGCTTTCTCCGTGTTTTTTTTCAAAATGAAAGTTTAGCGGTATAAAATTCTTTGCTTTAGCCAATAAAGGTTGCCTACGCCAACAAGGATTTGCCAATTTGGAGGTTTACCATATAAGTAAATTTTACGTTCTCCCTTCTCTGACTCCAATTTCTGTTTCATTTGTGCACATAATGTAATCAAAGTTATTTTAGATGCCTAGTGTGACGTCAGCCAATGGGTGTGCATAAGAGAAGACAGATGTTCGGCTTTTGCTTTTAGATACTGCTGGCCGCTGATCCAGGTTTTATTAAAGTAATACAAATTATCTACGAATGTTCACCTGTTCTAAAATTCTCTCTAGCAAAAGAGTACAATCTATCAAATTACCCAAGGGAAGAATACAAATCAAGGGAAATTATTGGTAAGTCGACATTACATTTCACCCTTTAAAACCCGTAAAATTACAAAATGGAAAATTTGGCATATAATAATTTACACTTAAGATTTTACTTTTGTTTTCTGAAGACACTATTCCGAAATTAAGTTGATACCTCTACATTCTCACTCAGTGCTACGACGGATAAATCAATAGAAAAGGACAACTGAGAAAATCCGATGCTGTTTAGATCTGTAAGAAGGGTTATAAATATACATATATTTAATTTGATTTTTACAAAATTTGTGAATTCAACAGGAATGAATTGCGTCATTAAAAGTGATATTGATATACTTCATTAAATTACAACCATTGTTTATATTTGATATAGATTTAATATATAGTTTGAATAATTGGACGATCACTGATGATGGACATGATGGACGAATCATTGGAAAAGAAGAACACAAAAAATCCAATGATGCTTAGTCCTGTAAGAAAATATTTTCTAAGGGAATATTTTACGGCACGACGAAAAATCCAAGTTTTACGGCAAATTTTTTGAACGGCAAAATAACCAAACCGCATTACAGAAAAGTCAACCTGTACGACAAATCAGTGAACTGGGAATAAACAAACTGCTTGAGTGGTTTTGTTTTCAAAACAGTGAAGTATTTAATTTGTCGTACCGTTGGCTATTTGCGTTTTGTCGTCAATTGTAATTAAGTTGTCGTGCGATAAAATAGTACTGTTGTTTTTATTAATATAATTTGTAACAGGGGTAAGGTAAAAAAGGTAAAAAGTTAAATGTTAAGGACACTTACCAATTTATTCTAACAGAAATCAAAACCTTAAAATTCATAAAATATCTTATCGAAAGTTAGTTGAGGCACGCCCGGCATTCTGTCACCTGAAATCGACATTCCTAATGATAAATGAATATTATTTAACATTTTCCGACATCAGTTAACACAGTTTACTTTTTAGGTTATCCGATGTGTTCTGAAATTCCTGAATATCGACGAAATCAAAAACTGTCGTCTGGTTTCTCGTGAATGGGGCTCAATAGGGAAACCAGTTCTTGCAAGCAATGCATTAATTCATTTCACAAAATACAAACAATACAGTCATCCTCGTCTCCCTGTGGACTTTCATTCGTGTTTTCTGAACTCAGCAACTCTTTTCAGTGCTTTCAAGATTTCAAGCTATATGGTTCTTTGTAGGAATAAGGGATTCGAGCCATGGACGTATGAAGAATTAACAAAGTTTTTTGACCAGCAGGAGAAATACACAAATGAACTAACATTAAGTTTCAATAATGGAAGGCTGGGAAATGTTGATCTTAGTTCTTGGATATCGAAATCGCCTATGGTACAGAAAGACACAAAAGATATGACAAAATTATCAATTCAAAGAAGTGGAAGCATGTTTGGTATTTCGTTGCACCTCATTGCGAATGTTAAAGACCTAACATTCTCATGTTGCACAGTCAACCTTGATGAAGGAATCCGGATTTGCCCTATTAAACTAAAATTGGCAAACGCAACGTTTCTTCAAAATGGAATTGAATTGGACCAAGTTATTATAAATGATTTTGTGGATCTTTCTAAAGCAAAAGAAGTATCATTATTGCACTCAGTCTTCCAATACGCTACAAAATATGTTTTAGATTTACAGGGAAGTATTGTTCTTGAAAATCTGATTTTAGACTGCTGTGAGATTGTGAATGGGGAATCATCACAGTGGGTTATAGAGCGCTTGACAACCAAGAGGGTTCCTTATTCATTACACAGTCAGATGCAAATTAAGGAACTTTGCTTGTTTCGTGTCGGTCCTATTGATCTGTTCACTTTACCCACATCAATTCAAAAACTCGCTTTAATTGAATACGCCCGTGAAATTTCAGTACGTTGTAGCCGACCGGTTGTGTTGGAGAACTTGCAGTATTTGAATGTGTCTATTAAATGTGGCACCTATTGTCATTGGCCACTTACACTCTCTCACTTTATGAATTGCCCTCAACTGATTCACTTAAAGTTAAATGGATCTCCAGAAACGGAACTGAAAGCAATTTGGCTGCCCAAAAACGTGAAAACGCTCAAACTTGAAGATGTTCTGATAAATTGGGTTGAGGACAGTAATCTAAACCTTGAGAAACTAGTTGTAGAGCTCTTCACATGTGCTTACCAATTTTATGCAGCTAAACATCGGCTGGAGGATTTAGTTTTGTACCCTTCTAGATTAAAAAAGGATAAATATTTGGTTGAGTTTTTGGAAAATCAAAAACGTTTCAGTTTTTGCAAGCGACTTTATATTGGTCGGTTGAAGTGGGGTGAGAAAAAACTTGAAGACAGTCTTTTGAAGGATTATGTTGATGTTCAATCAGGATTCTATGTCTTCGAAAGTAAGGAAAAGGGACGGGCCATTTCCGAAAAAGCCTTTTTTGAACTTATACCAAAACGCGTTGATTGTGAATCGTAAAAACACAGTTGACATTTGTCTCATGTCGTATATCTGCTAGTAGGGGTGGACTTCAAAAAAATCACGTTGACTGTAATTGTAAAGGCAATTGTTGGTAAATCAAATTATATCTACTTATATTATAATGCATGACGATTGACTGAAAACGAAAGATTAAAATTAAATAATATTTGTGAAGGATTGTGTAATCCTACATTTCAATTATTTCAACATAACATTATACATATATTTACGATGATCAAATCAAAAATTAAAACCATGCAGCAATTGCAACTGGATTTAAATAATCATATTCTCAAAATAAATGAAATTACGCGACAAATTATTTTCAAAAGTCCTCTTTGTGTCAACTACGGTATAATTTATCTTGATTTATATTGTCAATTTAAAATAGTGAGAAATCTACATAACGAGGTAAAAGTTAACTTTTCTTCCGGATTGGTAGTATTTCAGGTATTATTGAATGAAACTGAATTCTATGGTTTTATTAGAAAATAATTTCCGTCGGTTTGTATTGTCAATTTAGAATAGTGAAAAGTTTACAGGATAAAATTTATTTAATTTTTCTCTCTTGGATTGATGTTATTTCTGTTTCTAACGTAAGTCTGTTTATATTGATGCTAGGGTGTTTAAAAATATTAGTATGAAAAATACAGATGTTAAATATCAAAACGTAATCTTAAATATTAATGATTTGTCCCCAAAGTACTTCTTAACTTGGAGCTTATAATAACTATGCAACAAGATTACCAAGGCCATGGATCCTTCAAAAATAATTCATTACAAATAAAGCTTTTATATATGAATTTGTCAATGATATTGTGGATCTTTGTAAAGCAACGGAAATGTTATTATATTATAACAAGAGCCAAAAAACTACAAAATATGTTTTGGATTTGTTGGGAAATTTTACTGTGGGTAACTCGACTTTAGAATGTGTTGAGATATTGAATGGGGAAACATCAGAGTGGGTTTTAGAACAGTTGACCACAAATGATATTCCCTATTCACTAAAAAGAAAATCATTTGTCTGAATTCACCAGCTTACTGATATAATTAAACAAAATATGTGCGACAATGAGTGGTTTTTCCCAATTGGTTTTCAAACTTGGGTTTTCACTCGCTTGAGAATTTGGAACAGTTAAATATTTCTATAATGGCTTCTTTTATCAAATCAGATTCTCATTTAAATATATCTTTTATGGCTTCCACTGGCAAATCAGTCAGTCAGTTTAATATTATGTGATCTGCACGTCAATGTGGAGTTTTACAACGGCTAATTGAAGAACGGATGCCAGATTTAAGAAACTTTTTCAAGAATTGTGAATTCGATTTATTTGACTTGAAATGGACAGGTTGACGAAAGGAATTAGTGAGAGCAGATCAGATGCTCTCATCAGTGCTTTCCTGAGTATTTAAACTTATTACCGGAATACAATATATAGCATAACAAGCATTACAATATTTGGCTTATTAATAAGTAGGCACAATTCTTAATTATCACCAAGTCAGTAAAATATGTCTCTCTTGACTTCTACTGTCAAATCAATCAGTCACTTAAATATTATTCATGCTGCCTCACTATTAGGCAAATCAGTTACCCAGTTAAATATTGGTTATGCTACCTCTACTGTCAAATCAGTCACTCAGTTAAATATTTCTTTTATGGCTTATTTTACAAGATTATTTAATTAAATACTGTTTCACTGCTGCTAGTTGCAAATAGGAC
This sequence comes from Yoshiicerus persimilis, assembly GCA_020352615.2. NCBI lineage: Eukaryota > Metazoa > Arthropoda > Collembola > Entomobryomorpha > Tomoceridae > Yoshiicerus > Yoshiicerus persimilis. Next base: position 4,323,011 of record CM036941.2, read on the forward strand.
ATCCAAAACCGGGACTGATTCCAAAACCGAGTATTGATTTTTCGCTGTTCAAAACAGGTTATAAATGTTTCCGAAAACCGAGTTTTAATGTGATAAATGATGGTAAAATTGGTATAATTACAAGGGATTAATTTTTAAATTCGAACACATAGGATTTTAATTTTGTCAACCCATGCTTTTATTAGCAATTATTAAAAAATCGGTTTTACCTGGCTTTCAAAACCGGTAAAAATATGAAATTTATGCCCTAGTTGCAAACTAAGCAATCAGTTGAACATTCAGCATAGCGGCGACAAAAAAGCCACTCAGTGACCCTTCAGAGACTAGGGAACCATACGGTGCCCGGCAATCTACATTTTATATCCTTGAAATCCTTGCACATGAAATGTATAGCGCTACTATTTAAAGAACTTGGCTTCTTTGAACATAAAATAAAAGTTATTCCATTCAAATTGGACTGTAAATAAAAAAGTTAATCAATTTTTTAGAAAAAACATGGCTGCCCGAAAAAGGTAAAATTTGAAAATACTATTTTTAACACTTACAAAAATCATTTATCAGTTATTGTTTTAGATTTATATTACAGACTTATTTAACAGTTTTATAGAGCAAAGTACACAGTGACTGCGCTTTCATTTTAAACAATAAACGCTTCCAGCGTTTTAGGCACCGTACGGTGCCCGTAGGCTTTAACAGGAGCATATTGTTTTTCAGGGCTCTGACTGTCAGCGAAATTTTGGATCTTCTTGACACTTACGATGAAAGCATTCCAGGGATCAGTGGTATCTACATCGAACCCCCAGACCCATCAGCTCTCTCTGATGAAGATTCGGCGGAAGAAGACAATGGTGGATTGCTGGACAATTTATCAGGAAACCAGCTACTGGCACCTGGAGAAATAATTTATGCTGCAAACGAAGATGAAATTAGTGCTGACGAAGATGATATATTACCACAACACAGTGATAAAGAAAATAGTGACGACGACGAACCTCCTCCCCGATCTTCAAAAGTTGTTGCAGCCAAAGTCCGATCTTCGAAATCAGTAAAAGTAGGAACAAGAAAAAGTTCAAGAAAGAAGGCTGTTCAGCAAAAAACTAATAATTGCAATGCCAAGAAAAGAAATGCAGTGGCCAACAAAACAAATGTACTTCCATTGCAAAAGAGGACTTCAAAAAGTACAAAATTATTTGGTCCATCTCCTTGGGCAAAATACGAATTGGAACAAAATGTGAACGCAACATTTCCTGTTGCAGATTTTAATAAGTACAAAAGTATGTCCGCAGTTGAAATCTTTGAACTATTTTTTACCGATGATCTCATTGAAATAATACTAAGAGAATCCAGAAAATACGCCATTTACAGAAACGAACCTGACCCGCTTATCAAAAAAGAAGTGAGAGTTTTTATCGCAATTTTGATGGTTAGTGGCTATAATACTTTACCGGGGAAAAAGATGTACTGGGATATGTCTGACGACATGAAAAACTTAGCTGTTACCAAAGCCATGAGTAGAGATCGGTTTATCCAAATAATGAAGTACATACACTTTTCTGACAACAAATTTGTGGATCCAAATGACAAGTTTTGGAAATTGAGGCCTCTTTTCGACCACCTGCGCTGTAATTGTTTGGAGAATTTCGTACCAGTTCAGGAAATATCTTATGACGAATCCATGGTAAAATACTACGGCCGTCATGGATGTAAACAGTTTATACGCGGAAAACCCATACGATTTGGTTACAAAGTTTGGTGCATGAATACATTTGACGGGTATTTAATAAATTTCGAAGCTTATCAAGGTAGGCCTTTATTAGTATTTAAATTGAAATTAGTGGTTTAGTAATGAGAATATAGTAGGCAAACATTTGTTCTTAGGTCGTAGCATTCGTGGAACAACTGAAATAGAAACACTTGTCGGAAAATGCGCCTCACCTTTATTGACAATGATTTCCGAATTTAACCCGTATCATAAAGCATTGCCCTTCAAATTTTATTTGGATAATCTGTTCACTGGAATGAACCTTTTGATAAAATTGCAAGAAATGGGATACGGATGCACAGGAACATTACGTAGAAATCGAATCCCAAAGGACTATCCTGATCATTTCGATGAAAGTAAATCGAATCGCGGCGATTTCAATTACTACGTCAATGTACCTGCCAATGTGGTCATTGTGAAATGGAAAGATAACGCTGTTGTAAACGCTGCCTCAACTTGCCATAGTGTACATCCTATAAAAATGGTGACGAGATACTCTCAAGAAAAGAAAGCAAAAGTTCAAGTTCCTCGCCCTAATATCATTGCTTGTTATAATAATTTTATGGGCGGAACTGATCAGATGGATCAAAATATTGGGCGTTACCGAATAGGAATTCGTGGCAAGAAATGGTGGTGGAGCATTTTTACTTGGAGCTTGGATGCCCTTCAGCGACGTGCTTCTGGTAAGTTGAGTCAACTGGAGTTTAGGAGAGCAATAGTAAGTCACTATTTAAGTGTATTTGCTGAAGAAGAAAAAGGAGGATCTGGTCGTACAAAGAAGTCCAAAGAAAGTGTTAGTAAAAGTGCAGTTTCGGATAAAATTCGTTATGATAGGTCTGATCATTTTGTTGGAAAAGTAACCGGGATGAAAAGAAGAAGATGTGCTGGAGATAATTGCAAATCGTATGGCAGAACGGAATGCAAGAAATGCAACGTTGGATTGTGCGTTGATTGTTTTCAGTGTTTTCACACATTGTAACACGTTATACTGAGTCAGTAATAATTTATCTATGGATTTAATAAAATGAGAATTTTGCTACCATGTGAGCCTATGGGCACCATATGGTGCCGGTCTATATCTTCTTGACCTTTGACATGAAATTTCTAAAATTCTCTGTACGCGCACTTACACACCCTAGTAAGGTCCCCTGAAAAGGATAACACTGTAGGATCAAAATTGAAACTCCGTCTTTGAAGGGTAGTAGGACTAACATTTGCTTCGTTAAATACTTTCTTTTTAAAATTTCAACATTTGCTTCATTAAATACTTGCTTTATGGTAAGCCTGGCAAACCGAAGTTTTCCTTCGTTGTCATATGCTGAAAATGTCATAACTTATTCAAGTTATAATTAAGAAAACACGGCTGTTTTAAAAAAGAAAAATTTAATAACAACATAGCCGAACCTCAGTTTTTTAGGGTACCAATCCTCGCCAATTGATGAAAAACGTTAATCGGCCAACTTTACAGGATTCTACCATCTTATTACAATTTTCATAGATAAATAGTACACAATTCCGAAAAATTAATTTGTCCCACCTTTAAATTGAAAAATTCAAATGTTTATTATTTGAATTTTATAATATTTATTTATTATTATTCACTTATTTATTATGTAAAAGCTATTATTACGTTTACTGAAAAAATTATCTGGATAAAATATCTGCAAGCTTAAGTTTAAAAGTTGTGAAATCCAATTTTTCTGGTATTGTGTTACGAAATATCTAGAAAAATCTTTTCAAAATGGCAAACTCCAATAACAGTGGCATATTAACGTTTTTCATTGGTCAATTCGGTTATTTCATTGAACATGGTAATTGAAGATGAGATAATAGAAGTCTATTTGATGAAACCTGATGATAGTGTTGGTGCAGACGGGTAATAAGTTGTCCCAGGTTGACTTAAGTTCGTAGGTCGTAATGTAGGTCGTACTGTAGGTCGTACTGTAGGTAGTACTTCTACATTAGGTTCGATTGGTTCTTGGTCGTCTGATGAAATAAAGAAAACAATCGTTTCATTCTGTAAACTAGTCTAATTATTTTATGTAATGTCAATCCGTAAATTGTATAAACTTAAAGTATGTTTACCGACTAATCCTGCACTGTCATTGCACTGTTGCATGCACATGTATATTATAGTCATTATAATTGGTCCCAAAATCACAACGGCGATTATTGTGAACTTTTGTTGAACGCTGAGACTATGAATTTCAAAAATTAATTAATACAGTAAAGTAAAGCCGTCTTTTCAAACGTTTCATCTTCCTTTACTTGCAAATCAACTGTGGCTTTTATATACTTACCCATAAAAATGGTCAGCATAAGCCGTATAAGCAAAAATCGCAGAGCTGGGCAGATTACAAGTAATTGATTACATGTAATTAAATTAAAAAAATGAAATCGTAATCGGTAATCTGAAATTTTTGAAGATTCGTGTAATTGTTAATGGTAATTGATTACATTAAATTACATTCGATTACAGATTACATTTTTTTCACAAAACATGACATTTTAGAGAAATGATTTAGAGTTTCCATACTTTAGGTAATAAAATCTATTGTAAATACTATAATAATTTGTTCCTGAAAAAATTATATTGATAAAATGTAAAAATTAAACAATAACTATCCCCGCTGAAACAATTCTCCTTTGTATTTTATGTGCCCGGTAAAAATACTGACAATGACAAATGACTTATCATCAAAGTGTACGAAGTTTTGTTTGTAAAGCAATTTACTGGATCAGATTACTACTGCAGTGAGTGGTCTGCAGACTTCTTTCCAAAAGTGATTATAATTCTTATTATAATCCTTTTTTAATATTTTTTAATCGTCCTAAACTTAAAAATCTAAAATCGGGTGTTACCCATAATTAAATTCGTTTTTTGCACAATATTAACGTAATCGTAATGAAGGAAAATAATTAGATAACGCAATCTGTAATTTGTAGTCCACTACATTTTAATGTACTCGTAATCGTAATCGTACAAAAATAAAATTGTATTCGTAATCTGTAATCATAATCGTACGAAAATAAAATTGTAATCGTAATCTGTAATCGTAATCGTACGAAAATAAAATTGTAATCGTAATCTGTAATCGTAATCGTACGAAAATAAAATTGTAATCGTAATCTGTAATCGTAATCGTACGAAAATAAATTGTAATCGTAATCTGTAATCATACTCGTACGAAAATAAAATTGTAATCGTAATCTATAATCAAATCTGAAACGAAAGTAATCTGCCAGCTCTGAAAAATTGTCATTGTTTCATAAAAATAATAAATTTGCCATGGCAAAACTTTCACCATAAATCATCACTCAATCATTTTCCTCATAAATGAATTTTTTATGAAAACTATATTTATTAATTATGAGGAAAATTTAGATATGTTGGTTATACTCAATATAATTGATTTTTCTAGTGACGATCCTTATGGTGAAGTAGCATTATTATGGTAAATTGATTATTTTTAGAGAGGAATTGGGTTTTATCGCCATTAAATGCCATGAAATTATTAGATGAAATATCAATTGCGATTGTACTGTAAACAACTCATGCATTCAGAAATGGATAGAAAAATGGCAACACTTTGAGTTGCTATATCGCTTGATAATTTAACATTTCAAAAAAAGAATAAAATTATATAAATGAAGCAAAACATTATCCATGAGTGTTATTTTTTTCTCTTACCCACAATCGCACTCCTCATTAGCTTTGACACAAAGATTATAGTGTGCACTAAAAGCTCCAAACTGCTTAAAGCAATCTCTAAAACACAAAAAGAATTGACTTGCATATGTATACTTTTGTTTCACATATTTTATAATTTTATTTCACTTTCGTAGAACAAGATGATGGAAACCTCACTCGTGACAATATCTCTGACAAGGCGTTAGTATTCGGTTTCGTGGCGTATACCCCGATTTAGCTTCTTTGACACTAAAATTCAATCCGACAACAATAATTGCCAACACTTGATATAAACTGCGGCCCATAATTAATAATTGAGTTTGCTTGTCAGTACTGCTGGTTAGTTCCTGAGTAAATAAGAACACAATTAAAAATATTACTGTTAAGAATGTACCAATTATAACGTTTATCGTTATGCAACCCGTGGTTCCCTTGGTGAATTCATGCTGCTGGAGATGCTAGTGAAATAACTAGACAGTTGATTGGCTCTTTCAGTCAAAGAGGGTATTTAGCTTTGCTTTTCCCCATCTTTCTCAGGATGTTACGCCTGTGAGAGTTGGAACCCAACTGGACTCTCTGAGGCTAAGGGAGCTCCTTTTATACCCGAGCTATGAGGGTTTCGTGTGCAAAACCCCACGAGGAATGTTCAAGAACAGTGCCGTGTGCAACACTGTTCTGGAACATTCCAGTAACTACTGGTATCCATGTGAAGGAATAAATACTGAAGATATTTATTTCGTCACAATTACTCCCCCTCCTCAAATAGCCTGTGAAACAAGGCTAAAAACCTTACAAAGATCTATTTATTTCATGACACAAACATTTCATAATCAATGAACATATTACATGACATTTTACAATTTCATGATCATACAATACATATTTTTATATGTTACATTACAATCACATCATGTTATATTACAAATCACATTTTCACATTACAAATCAAAATTGTTACAATTACATTTTATCATTTCAAAGACTTGTATCTAGCACATCCAAGTGTTCCTTGAATCAGAAATCCTCTGCTTAAGTTTTCTCAACATAAATATCTTGCCATCCAAAAGTTGAGCTGGTGAAATCCATTTCCACATACTACTTCCCGAATTACAACATCAATATGCAGCTGTCATTCATGCCTTTACTTCCCATTTCCAGTTACTTTCCAATGCAAATAAGCGTTTAACAATCCTTGAACTTTTTGTCCGACGATCAGATAAGATATCAAAAATCTTCAAGGGGAATAACTCATCCCATATCCTTAATCATTTACTATAGCAAGTAGCGACTTCAATAAAATCCCATTCCTCAAGGTACATCTTATACTCACTGCAATCTGTCTTCTATATCTGAAGCAAATCCGAACAAATCCTTAATAATAGACATCTGATACTTTCGACGAAAATTATTGTAAGTCAATACACTTGGTAAACGATTAGATTTCGTTGAAGAACTTTCAAAACAGTAGTTCTGAGAGCCTGTGACAAAGAAACAGCAATACTGGTGATTCGTAACTTTTTAAGACGATCAGGATGATCTTTACCGGAATGTTTTCCGTGTTGATAGAACTTGATGGCCCTATTTAACTTCAAAGTTACAGCATGTATAATTAATTTTCAGCTGGAAAGTCTGAAATCCTTAATCTTCTTCCAGTTAGAACGTTTCCTTTGTAATTCAGAGTAGTAGCAGGCATTCTTCCCCCTCCTGACAAGCGGTATTTTACTATTGTAAGTTGATTGATTCCCAAAATTACTGCACCAGTCTTTAAATTCACTTTATGTAAACTGCTTTCCATTCAACGATGTATTTTCCATTCATAAACCATGCTTCGTAACTTTCGAGTTAAATAACTCACTTTATAAACTATCTATTAACTCTAGCAAGTGGCGATGTCTGCAACCTCCTAACGTATACGGGCCAATGTATCATTAGAAGTTGCCAAAGAATTGATATCAAAGTAAGACTTCAAATATTTTCAATATATCCTTGTCTGTGTGATCAATACATACAAGAATTTCAAGAAAGTCTACTTTTTAACAACTTGTCTTCTATAATTCTTTCATCAAAGTTCCTGGCACATAAATCTTCCACTTGCTGCAATCCGCTTCCTAGGATTTTGACGGATCCAAATATCTTAACACATTACTATTTTCATTTTTATTCAATCATCACATAAGCTCTCAGGCTATTATCTTCAAGGGTAATTTCCCAATTTTCAAAACATTTTTATGCTGCCTATTAATGGATCAGCAATTTCACAGTTAGTCACGAAGACACTAAGTTGAGGGTATCTTTGAATTGGGTAGACGACAGACAATTTTACAACGGATGGCGTCGTGACCGATACTTGATCCTCGATTGGTAATAAATTACTTGCATTTTATATGAAGTAAGCCAATTTACTGGATAAGTTTGTTACACGAGAGACATTGTAAATTTCTGAAGCTTCAAAATCATTAGAGTCTAACTTAGTTGGATTACTTTCAAACCGATGGTTTATATGCTTCTGACAGAAACACATCAGATGGAGCCTAAGACAAACTCCAAGTGATAAGCCATACATGGAAAAAGCTTTCCATCACTGTTTTTAATTACGCAGAACTTAAACCTATGTTACTCGCATCAGTTTGAATGTTAGAAGGAGAATTTAAATTGTGCAAAAGTTGTGCAGTTACTTTTGGCAAATTGATGTTTTGGAATTAATGGAACTCTTTTTGTGTTGCGTACACCAGTCCACTAATTTCTTATTATGCTTTCAGCGTATCTTCCATTTTTCATAGAAGAGAGTTTTTACTACAGCTTCGTGATGTAAAGAATTTCCGACTCCATAAGTCCCTTCATTTCATTTTAATATTTAGTAACGTAACCAAATTGATTTATTGTCCAACGAAATGTATTGTGATTCTGCTACAGAGCACTTATTTTGATATAAGGAGATATATATCAGATGTATTTTTGACGTTGTTAGTTCTCCTTTTTAAATTTGAGTCAGGTTCCAGGTCTTCATAATTGTATTTACTGGCAAGTTTTTCCATTAACATCATCATAGTTTGTTTAAAGGGTTAAGCTACATTAGGTCTTCAAAAGGTTAAGCTCTTCAACCAACACAAAGGGTTAATTTTCTGCGACCTCCTCAAAGGGTTAATTTTCTGCGACCTCCTCAAAGGGTTAATTTTCCGCGATCTCCTCAAAGGGTTAATTTTCTGTGACCTCCTTAAAGGGTTAATTTTCTGTGACCTCCTCAAAGAGTTAATTTTCTGTGACCTCCTTAAAGGGTTAATTTTTCTGTACTTCTATTCAAGCGTTCTTTTCGTTAAGAAAAGTATATCTTGCAAAATATTAGGTTTTTTCTTTATAAACAGGCACAGGTCACTTTCTTCAGAAGATTTGAAATCATTTTACAGGCAACTTGTATCAGCCACAGACTTTTCTCAAACTATAACAGTTAGGGAGTCGTCTACTATCAAAGTAGTTTTTCAATACTCCTTCAGATCGCTATTTAGATGAGCTTGAGCCCCCAAACATAACGTTTATCGTTATGCAACCCGTGGTTCCCTTGGTGAATTCATGCTGCTGGAGATGCTAGTGAAATAACTAGACAGTTGATTGGCTCTTTCAGTCAAAGAGGGTATTTAGCTTTGCTTTTCCCCATCTTTCTCAGGATGTTACGCCTGTGAGAGTTGGAACCCAACTGGACTCTCTGAGGCTAAGGGAGCTCCTTTTATACCCGAGCTATGAGGGTTTCGTGTGCAAAACCCCACGAGGAATGTTCAAGAACAGTGCCGTGTGCAACACTGTTCTGGAACATTCCAGTAACTACTGGTATCCATGTGAAGGAATAAATACTGAAGATATAAACTGCGGCCCATAATTAATAATTGAGTTTGCTTGTCAGTACTGCTGGTTAGTTCCTGAGTAAATAAGAACACAATTAAAAATATTACTGTTAAGAATGTACCAATAAAGTATTTGTAATATGTATTTCTAAAAATAAGAGGAAATTGTTAGAAACAACTACTAAAAGTTTTTAATCTGCCAAGGTTGCCATTGGAATTTAACTTCCGTGTAAATCCGAATTGTGCATTTGCATGTGGTTGTGACTGATTTTATTCGGGAGAACTGCATAGACGTCCAAATGCCCAATGTTGGATAAAAGCGCACGTAAACTTATGAGTTCAATGTTCGGTGTCTTCAAGTGAAAAACTTTTCATTCACTGACAACATGCACGCGAACCGGGTTCTGCTCTTACTTGAAAATCCGATCGATATTGAGTATTCCATACAGGCAGCTATAAGTAAGTATGAAAAACAAGCAGAATAGAGTATGAAACACATGATACTCTAAGTGCTCTACTTTTTCTTACAAATATAACTTGGCATTACTCCCGCTAAAGTGAAACTACTACAGTGAAATGTAGCACCGAAACAAAAAGCATAAGTGGAGCTTAGGGACTCAGTCACAGTCAGCGGTGGATATTGATCCAGTTTTGATTAACGTAATCCACTAATGCCCCTATACGTCTCTGTACCTCTGCCTCTGTAACTATTATCAAATAAATGAGAATGATTAGTCGAAATGGAAAATAAATTAAACGATTGAAAATGAAGTGAAGCAGTTAGCGGAAACATTTTTAAATTATTGAAATGTACACTTTATCATATACTGAACTGCTAAACAGATTTTCACTGTCCAACGGACAGTGGAGAAATTGGGTAAGTCCAAAGTGGACAGTGGAGAAATTGGCTATGTCCAAAGTGGACAGTGGAGAAATTGGCTATGTCCAAAGTGGACAGTGGAGAAATTGGCTATGTCCAAAGTGGACAGTGGAGAAATTGGCTATGTCCAAAGTGGACAGTGGAGAAATTGGCTATGTCCAAAGTGGACAGTGGAGAAATTGGCTATGTCCAAAGTGGACAGTGGAGAAATTGGCTATGTCCAAAGTGGACAGTGGAGAAATTGGCTATGTCCAAAGTGGACAGTGGAGAAATTGGCTATGTCCAAAGTGGACAGTGGAGAAATTGGCTATGTCCAAAGTGGACAGTGGAGAAATTGGCTATGTCCAAAGTGGACAGTGGAGAAATTGGCTATGTCCAAAGTGGACAGTGGAGAAATTGGCTATGTCCAAAGTGGACAGTGGAGAAATTGGCTATGTCCAAAGTGTACAGTGGACGGACAAAAATGATGGTGGACAAGGACAAAATGGACAAAAAAAGAAATTGACTGGATATCATTATAAACATAGAGTTTTGAACAGGAATGCTGTAATTATTAATAATAGGCATAATTCTTCTAAGAAACAATTGAGTTTGATGTAGAAAATGTAGAAATATAGAAATTATGGGAATTTACTTTGTGGAAAACACAGAAATGTATTAAGAATACAGGTTTAATATAAAAACGTTAACTTGCTTAAGTATGACATTATAAATGGGGTGCCTCAAGTTAAAATCCAAGGATATCCTCAATTTGTCCATTTCGTCTATTTTATCCAGGTGGACGGACAAATCGCATGAAGGCAGGCAAAATAGAACTCTGCCACTAAAACCTAAATTAATACCATTAAAAACCTTGGATTGGGTTAACACTAAAATATCACTTTTGCTCTCAGGATACGCCAGTCCGAGATGAAAAATTCATTTCTACGACGGAGAAATCTTTGAAGAAAGTGGTAAAGAAAAATCCAATGCTTTATCCACTGAGTACAGATTTTGAATATTGTATTGAAATACAATTGTAAATTAGGTTCACCGTCCAGCTAACAGTACTAACTAACCGCTTTCAGTACTATGCTATACTACACTAAATCAAAATGTACAAAGAAGCATAATAAGTAACTTAAGTTTGGTTTGATTTTAAATCCTTTTTTTCGAAGTCTTGGATTTACTTTTTATCACTAAATGAAAGCAAATCCCCCAATCAGAAATTTTCTGCTTTTTAACTGAAGAATCAGAAAAAAATCGTTGGTGGACGATTGAGGGATTAACAAAGTTTTTTGACGAACAGCATAAATACATAAATTAGGACACTCGGATGATAGAATTCTAAAAAATATTGATCTTAGTTATTGGATATCGAAATCTCCAATGGTGCAGAAAGATGCCAAATATTTGACAAAATTATCATTTAAAGGTGATTTGCAGAAATTATTGGATACTCCACCGTGGCACCTCATTGCACATGTCAAAGACTTGAAACTATCGAATTGCAGAATCAATCATTAAGATTTGACCTATTAAATTAAAAAAAGTGACGTTTTTTTAAGATGGAATTAAATTGGATCAAATTCGAGTAAATGATATTGTGGATTTTTTTAAAGCAAAGGATGTAACATTAAGTTATCGGGACTCTTCAAAACTTATTGTAGATTTAAAGGGAATTGCTACTCTGGATAGTCTGACTGTAGAAATGTTTGAGATCGGGAATGGAGAAACATCAAAGTGGGCCATAGGATAGTTGATTAAGGCGTCTAAAATGTTTTATTCGTTAAACAGTCAAATGAATATTAAAGAACTTTATTTGTTCATTACTGGTTCTCTCGATTTGTTTACTTTACCTAACTCAATTGAAATACTCTGTTCATATATGCCAGAACGTACACTTAAAATAGGTTGTAGCCAACCGATTATTTTGAAAAAATAAAAATTTTAAAAATTTTCCATTCTATAGCCGATTTATCATTTATTTATCTCTAATGGTTTTTCTACAGAAATAAATGTGTACGAAGCGTTTATTGACTTTTTGGAACATCGAAATCGTTTCAGTTTTGGGAATCGACTTTACATTGGTGCATTTAAGTGGGACGGGGAACAGATTGAAGAGTCTGTTATGAAGGAACAAATAAATAAAACAAATAAATTAAAGTTTGCAAACTATTAGTAAATATCCCTTATTTATTATAGTATATACATATACTGCATTTCAAAGCGTTCTTTATAATACGGAACAAGTAAGTGAGTAGGTGCATAGACGTTGACTATAAGAAAATATATTCTGGCATCTAGCAGCAGTAGAAGTCTTTAATTAAATCCGATCGATATTACGTAGGTATATATATAAGCAGCTGTACGAGATGACAACACTATTCGGTTCTTGTTTTGCTTACAGATATAAATTCCAGTCACATAAATATTTCCACTCATGTTCCACTACTTTTAAGTTTTAAGTGCATAAGAGATTCAATAATAGCCGAGTATCTTGAAATCAGTGCTGGACATTGACACAACATTAAAATAATATTATACACCAATAATTGTGTCAAAATTGAAGTAAATATTGAAGATATTTCCAATTTGTAAAAATGATTGATAATTCGGATAGTGAATCGGATGGTGAAACGAATAACAATGAAGTACAGCAATTAGGGAAAATATTGGTAAGTTGAAATTGTATTTTACATTACATTTAAGAATAATAAATACCAAATGCAATTCAGATTAAAATTTATTTTTTTCTCGCAGGAAACAGTATTCGGAGATACTAAAGCAGATGTAACTTTTTCCTCAATCAATGACGAATCTTTGGAAATCCAAAACACGAAAAATCCAATGCTACTTAGTCCTGTTAGTAATCATTTTTCAATTTACTATTAGATGTTACTATGAGATTGCAAAAGTCTGTCGTCGAATTACTATAAATCCAATAGTAACACACACTTGTCTAGTTTTCACTGGGGCCTTCCTTTAAAAACTTCGCCAAGCTGTAACATGAAGCGAGCCAGAGGTTCTCTTTACACAAAATGGGTTCAAATTGAATGGTTGTCATAAATAGAATTAAAGACGTTCAAAAAATCAATATACCGCTTCCGAAAAGTGGACACACCCAAAAACTATGTTTTTACCTGCAACCCTTTTTTGACTGTCTTATTCAATATAAGTGGAAGCGGTGTAAAATGTTTTATACTATCTGGCTAACAAACCACTAGAAGCGGTGTAAGATATTTTAGTACCCAAAATCCCATTTTCATATCTTATTGCATATAAAGTGAGCGCGCGTTATCTCCGAAAGGGGTGGGACGACCACGCCTTTAGGGTTTAAATAAATAAAATAAATAGGGTTATAAACAAGGTCAAGATGAGTCCAAATCGGTCAATGCTTTCGATAGTTATGGTGTTTAAGTACATACATACGGACAGACAACACGGCTAGATAAGTGATCCTCTGGCTCTCTAAAAAGGGATATTAAGTAATAAAATTTCAAAAGTGGATATTTTGTGGGGTCACGATTTTGAAGTTGTTTTTAGTTGGGCAATCGCTTTACAAACAACTTCAAGTGTCATTCTAATTTATCCAAATATACACTTTAATTTAAAACACCCAGAATATTAATATATTTCCAATTTTACATGTCAAATTTTAGTAAATACTGAAATCTTTGTTGCTGTAAAATAAGAGGATGTGCGCGAACAATAATAGAGAAGAACCAAATCCAGCTATACAGTCTAGGCTAAACAATATCTGCGATACGTCATTAATATTTTTTATTACGAAATGACGGTTTCTATGAAAAGTTTGTATGGAAAGGGTTATCATGGTAAGGTACTTAAAAAGGCAGTTTGGCAGCACTTTATTACTTTACGCAATTTATAAGATTTATTAATTTTATTTACTTTTAAATGTAGGTCATCCGATACGTTCTGAAATTCCTGAATATCGAAGAAATTAAAAACTGTCGCTTTGTTTCTCGGGAATGGAGTTCAATTGGAAAAGTAGCTCTTGGAAACCGGACACAAATTAGTTTTTATAAAGATGTCTTTGGACTCACTGCACCCCATTTTCTTGGTCCTGTGGACTTTTATTCTCGTTTCCACGACTCAGCAATTCTTTTCAGTGCATTCAAGATTTCTTGTAATTTTAAGAAAAAAAGCCTTTCCGATGAACCATTCTACACACAACGAAAAGGATTGCTTGGTACGAGAAAGTACGTAAGCGATTCCAGGACGATTGAAGAATTAAAAAACTTTTTCGACAAGCAACAAAAGTACATAAGAGAATTAACATTATATTTCAAATTCTCGGACGTAGAAACTATGGAAAGTATTGATATTGGGTCTTGGATATCAAAATCGCCTATGGTTCGGAAGGATACCAAACACATGACAAAATTATTACTTGCAGGTTGTGGGGAAGTTTTGGATATTCCGTCCTTACACCTCCTTGCTCATATTAAAGACCTAACACTGATAGATTGCAGAATCAATGTTGAAGCAGGAATTAAGATTTGTCCTGTTAAACTCGAATTGGCTTCTGTCAAGTTTTTCCAAGATGGGATTCAATTGAAACGTTTTCGAATAAATGATATTGTGGATTTTTCTAAAACAAAAGAAATATCATTAGAGAGTAGGCGGTATGGAATAGAAGAAGACTCTACAAAATATGTAGTGGATATGTGTGGAAATGCTACTCTGGATAAACTGATACTTGGAGGTTGTGAAATAATTAATGGGGAAACATCACAGTGGGTTATAGAGCATTTACAAACGGAAAGTGTTCCTTATTCATTAAACAGTGAAATAAAAATTGAGGAACTTTTCCTACATGATGTCGGATCTATTGACCTTTTCAATTTACCCAGCACAATTCAAAAGCTCAATTTAATGGAAATCGACACTGTCACTACTCTACTCTGTAGCCAGCCAATTGTGTTAGAGAACTTGCAATATTTATACATTTACAATGGAAGTGATCATGAGAAAGATTATTCATTCCTCACTCATTTTATGAATTGTCCTAAACTGACTCACTTAAAATTACATGGACATACGGAAGTGGAAATGAAATCTCATTGGATACCCAAGAGCATCAAAACATTGACACTTGACCGTTCCTTAATAAATTGGGTCGACGACAGTTATTTGAAACTCGACAAAGTAGTTTTGCAGAGTGGGATTTCCCCTGAGAAGGCCAACAAATTTTGTGAAGCTAAAATTCAAGTGGAGGATTTAGTTATTGTCGACATATTCTTTGAAGTGGATCAAGATTTGGTTAACTATTTAGAATATAGACAGGGTTTCAGTTTTGGCAAACGACTTTATATTGGGGAATTAAAGTGGTACAAACAGAAACTTAATTGCAGTGTTTTGAAGGACTACGTTGATGTTCAATCATCATTTTATATATTCGAAAGTGGGAAAATGGGACGTGCCATTTGGGAAAAAGCTTTTCGGGACATTATACCAAAGGAATCACAGTAATGGGCTGTCTTTGAAACTGAATTGCACGAATTGTGGCAACGAAAATATACACATAAAATGATTTTTGGTCTAACGGCCTAATGGTCTAAAGCTTTTACTGAGGTTTTTGCTGCTTTAAAGGAAGGAAATAAAGCAATTAATAATTTCAATGAAGTAGCTAATTGTGTCGGTTTATTTTGCTGATTATTGTCAATATGGCATCTGCGGAGAACGAAAAGATAATTGACATTTTGATGAGGTTTTGATTCCGTGGTATTTTATAGTGTTGAAACGCTATTTGACGGCACCAGGGAATTATTAATAGGTGCAAAATCGTAACTGTAAGCAAAACGGTGATGCTGAAATTTTGGAAAGCCAAACTTCGGTAGTGGCGAGATGAAAAGCGACACAAAGTTATTTGAACCTCATTTGCGGTCATTTCCTTGTGTCTTGGCAGTGCTAGGAGACCAGGGGGAGTTAGTGGAATTGCGAAAAACAACTTAGTGGAATTTCTATTAATAGAAAATGCTATTAATAGAAATTCCGCTATGTTGTTTATCGCAGGTACTCCTCAATATAATTAATAAAGTAAAATTTCAAATTACGAAGGTTTCCGTTAATTGCTTTACTTCATTTTCGTCCTTGCAATTTGCAAAATCCATTTCAGAATTTTGCAATTATTTGATAGAAGCAATTTTGGGATAGATGACAGCATTCAAGAGAATAATATTACTTTACTCAAATCTGCAGTTATAAATGAATACACGATATGCATGATACAAGTTATCCACCACAAAAGGTCATGCACAAAATTCCTACAAGACGTACAAAATTTAATTCCGTTTCCGATGTCCGATATTCTTTTTCTACGATCATTTTTTACTTATCCTGTGGTGTATCAATTACAATTGAAATCAAAATATTGGAATTTTGATGAGAAAATGTATTGCGTTAGATATAAAATTAAATGTATAAAAATTCGCAAAAATTTGAAGTTTTTACAAATAATTAATTTATATCCTTCATTGATATATCTATTTCATTCCATTTGTAATGAATATAGCAGGAAGTGTATTAAATTTAACAGTGTGGAAATGGATTGGTTGAATCCAGTCGGATGCTGTGGGGCTTTGCTGAGGAATCTGGTTTCTTGTAGGCAAACATTTTCTCACCTGTCAATCTGATTGTTTTGATTGTGTACTCATTGTCTCTGCTCTCCAAACATCCAGTCTCGACGTCCCAATAAAAAAAGTCCCGCCGTGTAATGCAAGCACTTATTATAATATGTACCTTTGGATTAAATTCTGTGGGATAGGAAGTGCTGAAGAGGAACCGCGTTTAGTAATGCTAGACAAAGAATTGATTCCTCTGTGTTTGCTATATTGTTTGATTAAGTTATGCATACTCAGTCCGATAACAGTTCTAGAGGGATAGCCAAATAACAGGTATTATATCCAGTATTTAGTCAACACAGAAATTCAGAGGAAAAGGTCAGTTCTCCTCAGCTACAGGAGGAAACCTTCCTAACTAAATAAATATCCTAAACTAATGGACAATCAATCACACAATACCGAACTATTTCAAGTTTCCTTTTCCCGTCATTCTCCACTCGGTAATCAAAATCGAGTCACTCTGGGTCAACTCTGACTTTTGTTCTTGCAGACTACCCCTGACAGCACTCTCCTTCAATTTGTTATATTTATAGCATCCAAGTTAAGTAAATAAATGCAAATGTAATGATATTGAAAATGTCTCCATTTTAGTAGGTAGAAATTCACAGCCATTCTCAAAGCACAGTCAAGGAATCAAAACATCAACAAATGAATATTTAGCTACTGAAACGGAGACTCTTTCTACATACTTTGGGCTTTATTTACTTAATTTGGAAGCTATAACCGATTGAAATAATGCATTGCTTGTGCCGGGAATTGTAATGTACTGTGGAAATAATACTCCATGCATGTGGAATCGAATTACGCCGATAGTACTCCATTTCCCACACAATATAAAATGTATGATATGTGAGATTAACTAATAAGACGGAGTGATAGTGGTCAATAATCTTGGTAGTAGATTACAGTTCAGTTGTAATACGACAGCTGAAACAGAAGAACGTGTTTTTAACTCCCAAGCGCAACAAAGAAACCTACACTCGTTTGTGAGTCGACTGCAATTACTTTTAACTAATTACATTAATAAATCATGCATTGAAACAAAAAAGTTCACGTCGAAATATCCTCCATGGAATTTTATTATGCATTTGTGTGGCCGAAAACGGTTTTGACACAATAATAAACCGGTTATATTACTTTGGAAAATTGATTAAATTAATCCTCCGCATAACCCCGAAAAACTTCTATTGTTAATGCTAACTAAGTTAACTTATATTTACTGCAATGGGAAAACAAAAGTGTGGTTGGCAAGGAGGACAGGTATGATTATTTACTAATTCGACAACCTTATTGTCCTTTAATTTAATTTAATTTCTTGCTTAATGAATTGCTGATTATTCCATCATTTTTAAAATTGATTAATCATGATACTAGTCAAAAACTGTTAAACTATACACCCATTAAAATTGGTATATCACTTACTGGCTGCTCCCGAGTTACTGATCTCATCTAATCCTTCCTAAATTTTAAACGGACGCTGCTAGAGAAAATCTAAAATATGCATTGGAAAGCTGACAAATTTTTATTCGGTATGGTGAATGATGAATACTCATTTCCACATTTATCGGAAAACAGTCTGCAAAAAGTACAATGTAAAATGTCATTAATTGATATTCAAATAGGTAAACCATGAGAAAACCAAGTTTTCTGTTTGCATTTTTTATTTTTGTCTACTCTAAGTGACAACGTTGCCGTGTCATCATGTCGAATTGAAATTTTGTTAGCTTTCCAGTGCATATTTTAGATTTTTTGTAGCAGCCATCTTTTAAGAGTTAGGAAGGGTTGAGTAGGGTCAGTGACTTCTGGATAACCCTCTCTACAGATAAACCAGGGTTCCTGTGAACCAGGAATATAAAAAGAGGTTTTGAAAACCCAATGCTTTTTCAGAAAAGCTAGTAAAATGTTCCTCAAAATTAGCTTTTTCACTAAATAATTGACTTTTTTAGCATTTTTAAAACTCAAAATATCAAAAAAATGAATTCTACATTTTAATAAAATATTAATTTTTGACTTCTTGGTAATTTATAAGATATTGACTATCCGACACTACAAAAAGATGATTGTTTTTATTCGTCATTAACGTAAATTGTTTTTTTGGGTTTTTTGAAAAATTAAATAAATTGGTGTAAAAACGCCGATTGAATTTTTGTAAAAATCTGAAATACGAAAGATTGTTTTTAGAGCTTTAACTATTACTTTTACTTAATTACTTTTACGAGTGATTGACTTAATTAGCCTGAAATCCGTAAATGCAAAAAAATTAAAGTACAATTGAAAATTTCGCGAATTTTAGTGGAAGTGATTGTGCATGGTGTTGCGAACAAAATGACTGGAATGATAATGAATATCCAAGACCTGACGTTTTAATAACAATGCAATAAACATTAAATTAGGAATATAAGAAAAAAACATTTACAACAAAAAGGATTAACAGAGCGATTGTATACGAAGAGGAATTGTCAAAAAATCAAAATAGCAAGATTCTCCTCTTGCAGTGAGTGAAAAGCGCCTGTGATGTCCGTTGAAGTCTTTGATGGAATATAGTTGCCATAAATCAAATCAAATATAATCGAATAAAGTGAAATAAAATAAAATCATTGCTTTATTGTCAAGTTTTTCAGCACAAACAAGCACTGTTCTCCCACAGAAAACCTAAAAACGATCTATAGATTCAGAGTAAATGGTATTAGGAATAATAATACTTTAGAATAGAGTATACATTTAATGAGAAAAAGTTGTTATTGATATCAGGAAATTATGATCAAAACAAAATTAAGACATACGGCGATTAATAAGTTAGTCTTTCAACCTAGTTTTAAATAAACTTAACGAGACAATTGATTTTAAATCGCTGTGCAAATTGCACCAGGCAACTGCCCTCCTGTAGTCAAACGAATTTTGCAATAAAAAGTACCTCACCGAAGTAGTCTGATTATGAAATATTGAATTCTCAACTGTTGGAACTAAGGAAGATAAGAAACAGTCGGAATGAATACTCCTTTTGAGAAAAGAATTTGTTTGACCATCTGCGTTTGTCAATTGATAGCAGTGATTAGCTGTGTCAGCATTGTGTATCTCACAGTGGCAGTCTACGTGCCCTCGTACCGAATACTCAATTCGGGTTTTTCTGAAGATACTGTGATGTGTACCACAGTGTCTAATCAGACTATTGTGAATTGTGAGATAGAGGATCCAGAGATTGGGCAAATGACATCTTGGAGTTCTTGTGGAGAGTGGTGTTTGTCTAAATCCACTGGAAGTTGTGTGCAAATTAAAGTTGACGTTAGAAGAAACGGAAGCAATATTCGCCTACAGGGTTGTTACCAAACGGACACTATTTACTGCGACGGAATCGACCCAAAGCAAAAAGTCTACAAGTAAGTTATTTTATTTGTCTATTTTTGTACCTAATTTCCCGAATCCTGAACCTATACCTATTTTTATATTACATTTTTGGGTTTTAACAGGGAAACTGATCATTAAAAATGATTTTCTTGTAGATGTATTTATGGGGAATGTAAGGACCTCCACGGGATCTTTAATTGCAGCATAGGCACATTATCTCCCACAGGGGAAAATACGGGCTCTAAATGTCACAATTTGACGTCAGTGCTCTCCTGCAATTTTACGGAAACAGATGACCCCATTAAATGCGATTCGAAAAAACCGTGTTTGCTAGATGGGTTGTACGAGTGCAATGAATGCAATTGCGCGAAGGTGCGCCCTGAGTTCACATGCGAGAAACGGTGCATAGGAATAAAAACGGGGGGGAAGAATGTCGTCATTCGTCAGGGTGATATTATTTTTACAGCAAATTGCAGCCAAGCAGTTGATGTCAAGCCAGATAAGAAAAGCGTAATATGGCCGCTAGATTTGAAAAGCAATAAGTCTGAGATGCATCAAGTACTAATGATGATCTGTACGACAGTCACTAACTATTCGGGTGAAAAAGCGATTTTCTTACTCACTGATTGTTTCAATGCATCTTTGGTGGACCAGGGACATTTTGGAGACACGACCAATATCACTTTCCTAGTTCAGAGCCATTATGAAGCCCAGGTAGCCCTCACAGGAGAGAACGCACCCAAGATGGAAAATGAACTCCTCATTTATCGTAATACACCGCTGTACATTAATTTCGACGGTTGCGTCAATTCTCTGATTCTAGACGAATGTGCGAAATTCCATGCAGAATATGGTGGAGATGGAAGCGATCTCAGGACACAATCTAGATTTCAATGCTATTACGATCCCAACTCATCAGATTTCGTTGTGGCTCGTTTCAGTCGACTCAGATCCCAAATGGAACTTATTATTGCTTCCACCATCCCCATTACTCTGGCTGTTGTCTCCTGCTTCACTCTCGTCCTTTGCAGTAGAATCATTCATGTCGGCGATGACTCTCACTTTTATTTCCAGGGCTGTGGAGTAGATGCAAAGGCGGCCCTCGAACAAGAAGCCGTCAAACCGATGGCCCTCTAATAATCCGCCGAAACCAATTCAATCAAACCGGCAGAGAATTCTTAATAGGTTCAGAATTGTAATTGTAACAACGCGTCGAGGAATTATTAATAGGTAGGTGCAGGGTGGTAATATATAAATAGGTTCACAATCGTAATTTATTAATAGATGCACAATCGTAATTTATTAATAGATGCACAATCGTAATTTATTAATAGGTGCACATTAGTAATTGTAGTCGAGTCACCAAAGTTCTAGCTCACTCAGGAGAATTACGATTTAGCAACAAATCGTAATTCTCGGTAATCTCGGGGCCATCCATCTGATCAATGATACTCCTGTTATATTATAGTAGATGCTTGAAAGTTTGGAAATTGGTTTTCCGACACTTGTTGAGAAATTCGATCGATATTAAGGTCAACAACAGCTGATGAAAAGAGGTGAGTAGACAGACATAGGAATGACGTGAGTATACGGTTCTGCTCTTCTTTCTCCTTTATAGATAAAACTTGTAGTTAGATCAGAACTCCGAAGCAAGAACTCTACGGCAAAATAAGCCACACCTTACTTGCAGAAACAAAAACAAAAATGCAGTTTTTACTGACGGTGAAATTATAGTCGTAGATGCTGATTCCGCCTTATACTAAAATAATAATAAAAATTTTATTGTCTACGAATATCCCCATATATCTTAGCATTGTAACTATTATCCAACAAAAAATAGCAATCAATATCGGAGTGTACATTGCAACGTAAAGTGTGAAAATCAGGTGACGCAGTTGTCAAAAATACTGGTAAATTTGTACATAAATGTAACTTTTGTTACATTTATGCCTATTAAAACATAAATTTATAGCAAAATCAGAATATTGAGTTCCAATTCAAAAAGAATTTTATTTTATTTTTTGAGAAACGATATTTCGAAATTAAGTGACACGAACCCTGCTTTCTCATTCTATATAATGGATGAATCATCTGAGAAGAACACGAAAAACCCAATGCAACTCAGACCTGTAAGTAATAATTCTCGATAAAAATTCACTTTAAATTGTGTTAATTGTCCAGTTAAAAGCGGCAATGGGACGCTTTCAGTAGTATCCAAAATAAATCTGAATACCATCGAAGTCACATAATTTATTATCATATTAAATCATATGTTTTTAGAAATTCCAAAAAGACGGAAATATTTTTAAAACTTAATTTTTGATGACATTTAATTCATTGAAATACTGTATTACAATTATATCACAATTATTTTAATTTATTGTGAACTATAGGTCATAAGATGCGTTTTCAAATTCCTCAAAATTGAAGATATCAAAAACTGTCGTCCTGTTTCCCGTGAATGGGGCTCAACTGGAAAAATAACCCTAACAGGCCATGCATTAATCCACTTTTATAATCACATAGTTGGGTGGCCTTCTCGTCGTCCTGCAGACTTTTATTCTTGTTTTCAGGACTCAGCATATCTTTTCAGCGCGTTCAAAATTTCTGGTTTTTTAACTGAAGATTCGGAAGACAACCGTTGGTGGACGAATGAAGAATTAACAAAGTTTTTTGAAAGGCAGCATAAATACTTAGAAGAACTGACATTAAAGTTAGGACACTGCTCAGAAGACAGGATAGAGAAAAATATTGATCTGAGTTCTTGGATATCAAAATCCCCAATGGTACAGAAGGATACCAAACAGATAACAAAATTATCATTTAAAGGTGATCTGCGGAAATATTTGGATACTCCTCCATGGCACCTGATTGTACATATCAAAGACCTGAAACTGTCTAAATGCAGAATCAATCTTGAAGAAGGAATAAAGATTTGTCCTATTAAATTAAAATTGAAAAACGTGACATTTTTTCAAGATGAAATTAAATTGGATCAAGTTCGAATAAATGATTTCGTGGATTTTTCTAAAGCAAAGGATGTATCATTAAGCTGTTACGACTGTTCAAAACTTGTTTTGGATTTAATGGGAAATACTACTCTGGATAATCTGAGTATAGAAAAGTGTCATATAGTGAATGGAGAAACATCACAGTGGACTATAGGAAACCTTGTGGCCAATAAGATTCCTTGTTCACTAAACAGGCAAATGAATATTAAGGACCTTTTCTTGTTTCCTGTCGGTTCTCTCGACTTATTTACTTTACCTAACTCAATTGAAAAACTCTTTTTAAATATGCAAGACGATACACTTACAATAAGTTGTAGCCAACCGATTATTTTGGAAAACTTACAAATTATACAAATTTTCAATCCTAGAACTGAATGTTCATTTCTCTCTCACTTTATGAATTGTCCTCAACTGACTTTCTTGGAGTTATCTAGGTGTCATGATATAGAAATGAAATCCATTTGGATTCCTAAAAGCATCAAAACAGCCACGCTTGTGGATTCCTTAATAAAGTTGGTCGATGATAATTACTTGAACCTAGATAAACTAATTTGTTGTACTAAGTATTGTTCACACGCCAAGGAACTTTGTAATGCTAAAATTAGAGTGCAAGATTTAGTTATGATTATAACTCACTGTTGGTCCACCAACATGAATGTCTATGAAGATTTTGTTGACTTTTTGGAATGCCGGAATCGTTTCAGTTTTGCGAATCGACTTTACATTGGTCCTTTTAAGTGGGATGAGGAACAGCTTGAAGAAACTGTTTTGAAGGAACACGTTGATGTTCAATCGTCATGTTATGTCTTTGAAAGTAGAGAAAAGGGACGTGCAATTTCCAACGAAGCTTTTCTTGATATGGTTCCCAAACATTATTGCAAAGAAGATGTTTTTCCAGAGGACCAGCTCCGCCCATTTACCGTTACCAAGATTTTAGTTCCTGGAGGCGTGGTGGCTTAGGGCCAATTTCCAGAAGACCGCCAATACCCAATAAGTGCCAACACCAACTTGGAGAACAAATATTATTATTATTACTACTCAAGAGCTAGTCTGAAATACTACAACAGCAAAAGCTGACACGATGTTTTCTCGTGCATAACAAATATTTCACAGCTATAATGATAATTTCAGGATTTGCAACATTGATTCGAGAATATTGTTGAATAACCAAAATTATTTCCAAAATTTAGCTAGATTTAATAGCTATGTTTAATATGAGATTACATAACATTTATTTTCGCGTCAATTTATTGTTACTTTAAACCGTTAAAGGGTTATGACGGAAATAATGCTGAAATAAAGGTTTCCAATCTAAATTCCACATACTTATTTCATGTACTGTATTTCAAAGCGTTCTTTATTAATACGCCACAAGTAAGGGAGTAGGTGCATTTAGACGTTGACTAGAAGAAAGCAAATTCTAGCAGTAGAAAAAAGTCTTGAATGAAATCTGATCGATATTAAGTAGGTATATAAGCAGCTGTACGAGATGATAACATTTCCATTCCGGTTTTGCTTATAGATATAAGTTCCAGTCACATAAATAGTTCCACTTTCAATCATGTTTACACCGCTAAGTTTTAAGTGTATAAGATATTTAATGGCCCATTAGCTTTGAAATCAGCTTTCCCCAGTTAGTATTCTAAGCACTAAAATCTGAATTGATTGCAATTTCAAAATTTTCAAAAATTCAAAACTTCAGTTCAAATTAATATTGCGTTTGTTCTTAGGAAAAGGAGTTTTGAAGTGAAGAACGTGCTACAGTGCTACTGATTCCTCAATCAGTGACAAGATGGACGAATCATTTAATAATAAGTTGAAGAGTCCAATGCTTCTTAGCCCTGTAAGTAATAATTCTGAAATTCATTTAATTTTTATTTTGAGAAACTCATTATATAAAATAACGAAGCGTTTACTTATATTGCATACTAATGTTTCACTCGACGCTTGTCATATCCCAAAACAGTTAACTTTTTCCCCATTACAATTTTTTCGGGGGGAAATGAGGTAACACAGGATCTACACCAAACAAAACCTGAAAAGCCATTTTTGAAAAAAAATCAAAAAATATTTTTTTGAAATTTAATTTTTGTAAATTTTTTTCCAAATTGCTTCTGTGTTCTTATTGGTGTAAATCCAGTGTTATTTCAATTTTCCTGGAAAAAATTTTAATGGGAAATAACTAAGTCGTTTTGGGATATGGCAAGGTCGAATGAAACACTGTAAAAAAGCGAATTAAATTTCGCTGAAATATATGGAACTATGTTGATGGGTTCCAATTGGTTGAAAATATGCAAGCCATTTAATTTACTAATCGTTTGGCGACTGCTGCGAATACTTTATTAAACCATTTAATTTACTTAAAATATAGGTGATCCTGTGTGTTTTCAAATTTTTGAATATCAAGGAAATCAAAAATTGTCGTCTTGTGTGTCTTCAATGGGCATCAACTGGCAAAGGAGTCATTGCAAGCGTTGCAAAAATTCGTTTCCACGATCTTAAATACTGGACACCTATTCGTCGTCCTTCGAATTTTTATTCCAGGTTTCTGGACTCCGCAACTCTTTTTAGTGCATTCGACATTTCCTGTGAATGCAATCTGAGAAACATTTCTGATAACCCATTGGAAAGACGAAGAGGTTCGCTTCCTGATAGTAAGTACGTTAGCGACTTCAGGACAGTTGGCGAACTAAATGCTTTTTTCGACAAGCAACAAAAGTACATTAAAGAACTAACATTATACTTCAAATTGTCATTCGAATTCTCAGATGACGAGTTTTCTAGCAGCATTGATATTGTTCGTTGGATATCTAAATCCCCTATGGTACAGAAGGATACCAAACACGTGACAAAATTATCAATTACAGGTTGCGGAGCATTGCTGGATATTCCAGTACACCTAATTGCACATGTTAAAGATCTAACACTGTCACGTTGCAGAATCAATCTTGAACCAGAAATTAAAATTTGCTCTATTAAACTAAATATAGACTACTCTACGTTTTTTCAAGATGGAATTAAATTGGATCATGTTCGAATAAATGATATTGTGGATCTCGGCAGAGCAAAAGAAATAAGATTACAATGTCCGCCGGGATTTGTAAATGTAGAAGACGATACAAAATATGTTGTGAATATGTGGGGAAGTGCTACTACTCTACAGAAGCTTATTTTTGTAGGCGTTGAGATATTGAGTGGAGAAACATCACAGTGGGTTATGGAACAATTGGAGACAATTGCAATTCCTTATTCATTAAACAATCAAACGAAAATTAAGGAACTTTATTTGTGCGGTGCGGGTAATGTTGACTTGTTCACTTTACCTAACTCTCTTGAAAAGCTCGCTTTAGAAGATCTTGAATGTGGCATTACCATAAACTGCAGTCAGCCGATTCTACTTGAGAACTTGAAATATTTACGTATTTTCAAGGGAAAGAATATTCCAGATTGGTCCATTCTCTCTCATTTTATGAATTGTCCTCAACTGACTCACTTGAAATTAAACGGTGGTAATAATATGGAAAATAATTCCTTTTGGATGCCCAAAAGCGTCAAAACACTGACACTGGGAGGCTCCTTAATAAATTGGGTCGGTGATAGTTACTTGAAACTTGAGAATCTAATTCTTGGCCATTGTTTTTCAATGGAGGATGCCAAGAAACTTTTGGACACTAAAATTCGAGTGAAGGATTTAGTTGTTGTATATATAAATATGGTATATATACTTTACATATATAGTTAAATATTTCTTTTGCGGCTTCTACTGCCAAATCAGGCACTCAGTTAAATATTCCTTTTATGGCTTCAACTGCCAAATCAGTCACTCAGTTAAATATTTCTTTTATGGTCTCTACTGCCAAATCAGTTCCTCAATAGGAAGAGATCTAGTTTATTGCTTTAAATTATGTTATGATAAAAATATCTAAACCACAGACCTTGTTAATTACCCGTGACTATTATAATATTAGTAATTGGAAACTTTTCAGTAGTCTAGATAGAATCTAGAATGAGGCAGCTAAAGCAGTCACCACTGTCATCATTAGATAGGCTTGTAATATTTGTACAACTGTCGTATTACAACATTTAAATTACTTTCTAAATGTAAGTACTTGTAATACCTATATAATTATTAGTTGAACTACGAGCCCCGTTTCCATGTAAAATTTATCTTACTACAGCAAGTAAGGCGAATAATTACAACACTATTGTTTCATGAATAAAATCTCACTCTCACTCACCATTATAGTCCATATAAGTTGCAACCCCTTTTGGTATATACAAAACAAGCAATTATCAATATCAAGCACAGTATGCACAACAGTACCAACAAAACAAGATTATTTGCTGTATTTCCTAATTATTTGTGTGACGTCGTCATGTTGGTACATAATTAAAGTATTTCCTTATTGGTTTCTGTCTTTTCAAGCACCACTTCCGAATAGCTCGGTAGACCTAAAGAAATAGTTTAGGAGTTACCAAATAATAGAAATAATTAATTGTTCATTTTGGATACTAACTAACATCAATAACAAACCTTCACTGTCGACGGTAGAATTAGTACATCCAGAGTTATAAAGGACCTGTGTACTCACTGGAACCCCTTCCTTATTGGTGTCTGTATATTTTCAAGCACCACTTCCGAATAACTCGGTGGACCTAAAGAAATGGTTTAAAAGTTACCAAATATTAAAAATAATTAATTATTAATTTTGGAAACAAATTAAACTCAATAACAAACCGTCACTTCGGCGGCGGGGGAAGTTAGAATTACTAGATCCAGGGTTGTAAATAACCTGCGTACTCACTGGAGCCCCTTTAAAATAAATGAACCGTTGCAAAAAGTACGAATGAAAAACGGAAATTGTCATCTACCAACAAGCAAATGAATTGCAATCAAGGAAACCCATTGATGAAAAACGTGAATCGCCCAACTTTATAGGATTCTACCTTATTATTCAAAATTTTCCTAGATAAATCGAACACAATTCCAGAAAAATTTAATTTCCCACCTTTGAATTGAAAAATTTAAAAATTTAGTTTTTTTAAATGAAAACTATACTTAATTTTACTGAAAAAAGTAGTAAAATATCTGCAAGTTTGATTGAAGAACGTGAGTTAATAGAGGTTTGTCTAGTCAAACCTGATGCTAGTGGTGGTGCAGACGGGTAATGAGTTGACCCAGGTTGATTTAAGTTAGGTTCTACTCCTGCATTTGGTTGGATTGGTCCTTGGTTGCCTGATGAAATAAAGAAAATAATCGTTTCATTTTTTACACTACTCCAACTATTTTATGTAATGTTCAATCCTTAAATTGTATAAACTTGCATGTTTACCGACTAATCTTGAATTTGGACTACAATTTTGCCTATACTTCCTGCGAAGTATAATTGCACTGCATAGTATCATTACGAAAATCATAACGCCGAGTATTGTCTGAGCAAGCCATTGAAATCTGAAATTACGCATTTCAAAAATTATGAATATAGTAAAGTAGGGCTCTTTTTCAAACGTTTCATCCTCCTATACTTGCAAATTAACTGGGGATTATTATATATATTATATATTATACTCATAAAAATAATTAACTTAAGCCATATATCAAAACTCGTCATTGTTTCATAAAAATAATAAATTTGCAAAGGAAAAACTTTCACCGAGCATCTTCACTCAATACAAGAATAATCATTTTTCTCCTAATTAAATTTAAATCTTTTGTTTATGAAAATTAAATTTATTAATTATGAGAAAAATTTAGATATGTTATCAAAAGTTATTAGTTATGAGGAAAATGCAATACATATATGTGAAAAGCGACTTTATTTATGGAAATTGATATTTCTAGCATCGAGTGACAATGCTTATAGTAAAATTATATTACTATGGTAAATTGCTGATTTTTACGGTAGAATTATATTATCTCCATCAAATTTTAATGAAATTATTGGATGAAATATCAATTCCAATTGTACTATAAATAATTAATGCAAAAATGGCTATATACATTTAGAGTACATCGTTATATCCCTTAATAATTTTACATTTTATAATTATTATACTTTATATAAAAAAGCAAAACATCAATGAGTGTTATTTCTGCGTCTTACCCACATTTGCAGTGCTCATTAGATTTGACACAATGGCTAAATTGTGGGTCACCTTGCCAATATTCTTGGCAATCTCTACAACACAAAAAGAGTTGACTTCCAAATATCTAAAGTTTTCTGTGACACATTTCATAACTTTATTTCCCATTAACACAAGATGCTGCAAACCTCACTTGTGGCAATATTTTGTACAATCCGATTGTGATGGCCAAAAGTCATCTTCTTTGACACTAAAATTCAAATTGAAAACAACAATTGCCAATACTTGATATAAGCAACTTGATAAAAAATTAATAATTGATGGCAAATCATAAATAAAAAGCGAAATATTTTAAAGCAGTACTTTATCTCTAATTATAATTATCACATAGAGAACGTTGCTATATTCCTTTATAATTTTACATTTCACAATTGTTATAATTTATATAAAACAACCAAAACTTTATCAATGAGTATTATTTCTTTTCTCTTACCCACAGTAGCAATCCTCATTTGCTTTGAGACAAGCGGCATATTCTGGCCCAGGATTTCCATAATGCTTAAAACAATCTCTAAAACACAAAAAAATTGACTTAGATATATCTAAATTTTCATTTCGTATATTTCATAATTTTGTTTCACTTGAGAACAAGATGCTGCAAACCTCACTTGTGACAATAGTTCGTACAATCCGATTGCAATGGCCAAGAGGAATCTTCTTTGACACTAAAATTCAAACCGACAACAATAATTGGCAACATTTGATATAAACAGCGGCCCGTAATTAATAATGATTTTGCATGTCAGTAGTACTTGTTAGTTTTTGACTAAATACGAACACTTATTAAAAATATTGCTGTTAAGAATGTACCAATAAAGTATTTGTAATATGTATTTCAAAAAATAAGAAGTTAAGAAAAATATGTAAATTCTGTGTAAATCTGAATAGTGAATTTTTAATGTGATTTTGACTTATTTCATCCTCGAGAACTACAGAGACGTCGTAAATGCCAAATGTTGGACTTTAGCGCAAATAACCATGAAGTTCAATGCTGGGGGTATTCAAGTACAAAAGGCTTTTTAATGACAACCCACATGGCAAGCAAAATTGTCTTACGTGCTGAGACATGCGCTTCCTATACTATACTTTATTGATAAATCTAGTATATAAATATTTAGAGGTAACGTAGACCATAATTTAAAACCCTGATAGTCGCAGGGGCCCGATGATAGTCGTAGGGCCAGGGGCGGGGTGATAATCGCAGGGGAGCTATATGTGGAAGGATAAAAATAGCAGTAAAAGTTTTGATGGACATGAATTATGGAGGACATATTTTAATCGTTAATGTCATTGAATAATTCTCCAGGAAAATTATTTGTGAGCTTTCTAAATTAAATATTCTTTACGAATATTCCAAAATAAATATTCTTTGTGAGTACCAAACATTATCAATGAGTATTATTTCTTTTCTCTTACCCACAATAGCAATCTTCATTAGCTTTGAAACAGGCAATAAGTTCTTGCGAATCATATCCAGGAAGGTTCATACAATCTCTAAAGCACAAAAAAGTTCACTTATATATATCTAAATTTTCATTTCGCATATTTCAAAATTTTGTTTCACATTAGAACAAGATGATGTAAACCTTACTTGTCACAATATTTCGTACAATCTGATTGCGATAGCCCATCCCACTGCGATTTACCTTCATTGCCACTAAAATTCAAATCGAAAACAACAATTGCTAACACTTGATATAAGCAACAATATGAGCAAGTTTAATTGCACTGTAAACAATTAATACAGTCTGAAATGGATAGAAATATGACTACACGAGTACACCTAGAAAACGTTACTATACCTCTTTATAATTTTACATTTCATAAATATTATAATTTATATAAAACTAAATTCAAGTATTATTTCTTTCTCTTACCCACACTTGCATTCCACATTAGCATTGACACAATAACTATATTCTGGCCGAGGATTTGCAAAATGTTTAAAACAGTCTCTAAAACGCAAAAAGTTGACTTAGATATATATAAAATTTCATTTCGAATATTTCATAATTTTATTTCACTTTAGAACAAGATGTAATAAACCTCACTTGTTGCAATAGTCACGACAATTCGATTCTTGTTCTCGTTTAAATGACGTTTGATTTTGCGAAGCTTCTTTGACACTAAAAGTCAAGCAGACAATAGTAATTGCCATCACTTGATATAAGCAACAACCCATAATTAATAATTGAGTTTGCTTGTCAGTACTACTGGTTTGTTGTTGATTACATAGGAGCACTTATTAAGAACAATTACTAAGTTTGTATACTGCCAAGGTTGGCATTGGAATTTAAATTCCGTGGAAATCGGAATTATGCATTTGCATTTGTTTGTGACTTCTTTCATTCTCGAGAACTACAGAGACGTAGTAAATGCAAAATGTTGGATAAATCTAGGGCACATAATCTTGCAGTTCAGTGTTAAGTGTGTTCAAGTAAAAAAGGTTTTTCACTGACAACACGCAAGCGAAGAAAAGTTATCTTACACGCTGAGACTTTCATTTCCTATACTAAGCCTTAGTGATAAATATAGTATATAGCATATTCTAGCAATGCAATAGAAGAAAGTCTTCAATGAAATCCGATCGATATTAACTAGGCATATGTAAGCAGCTGTACGAGATGACAACACTATTTGGTTCTGCTTACATGTATAAATTCCAGTCACATAAATGGTTTCATTCATTTTCCACTACTGCTAAGTTTTAATTACATACCAAATTTTTTTCCCTGGAAATCAGCACTGGACATTGATACACAACTAAATAATATTATACACGAATTGTGTCAAAATTTTAGGAATTATCTAGAATATAAGGTGAATTCTTCAAAATGATTAATAATTCGGATAGTGAATCGGATAGTGGAACGGATCGTGAAACAGATAACAATAAAGTAAAGCAATTAGGGAAAATATTGGCAAGTTGAAATTGTATTTTCCTTACGTTTAAGAATAATAAAGCACAGAAATTTTGAATGCAATTCAGATAAAATATTATTTTTGTTCACAGAAGACGGTATTTGGAGATACTAATGCAGATGCAACTGGTTCCTCATTCAATGCTACGACGGAGAAATCTTTGGAACGGAAGGACACAAAAAATCCAATGCTGCTTAATCCTGTTAGTAATAATTTTTCAATTTACTACTACCTATAGATATTTGCAAAAGTCTGTCAGCGAATTATTAAGGCAAAGTGCTTAGTTTTATTAAGGCAAAAAGATTAAATATGAGGTGCACTTAAATGACAGCCTTAATTTTATTTACTTTTAAATGTAGGTCATCCGATGTGTTCTCAAATTTCTGAATATCAAAGATATTAAAAACTGTCGTCTTGTTTCTCGGGAATGGGGCTCAATTGGAAAAATAGCCCTTGGAAGCCGGGCACAAATAAGTTTTTATAAGGATGTCTTTGGTGTCGCTTCGCCCCATTTTCTTAGTCCTGTGGACTTTCTTTCTCGTTTCCAGGACTCAGCAATTCTTTTCAGTGCATTCAAGATTTCTTGTAATTTTAAGAAAAAAGCCATTCCGATGAACCATTCTACACACAACGAAAAGGATTGCTTGGTACGAGAAAGTACGTAAGCGATTCCAGGACGATTGAAGAATTAAAAAAGTTTTTCGACAAGCAACAAAAGTATATAAGAGAATTAACATTATATTTCAAATTCTCGGACGTAAAAACTATGGAAAATATTGATATTGGGTCTTGGATCTCAAAATCGCCTATGGCTCAGAAGGATACAAAACACATGACAAAATTATTACTTGCAGGTTGTGGGGAAATGTTGGATATTCCGCCGTTACACCTTCTTGCTCATATTAAAGACCTAACACTGATAGATTGCAGAATCAATATTGAAGCAGGAATTAAGATTTGTCCTGTAAAACTCGAATTGGCTTCTGTCAAGTTTTTCCAAGATGGAATTGTGAAAAGACCCTCCTTATCTATTCAAGGTGTTCTCCACCACGTGGTCTACCCTAGCTAGGTATAGGAGGTTTAATATACTTTGAAACAACATTATTGACTTTAATACTTGAAAGGAACATTAAACAGGAAGGATATACTGCTATTACTAGTTATAACAAGGTTAGGTATGGTACAGATATAGACAACACAAGGAAAATTTAACTCAACACCACTGGGAATCGAACCTAGTTCTCTCCCCCAAGTCTCGTGTACACTTGACTGAAGCCACTGTGGTGCGGTGAATGGAGCCCTTCTATTTTCTCCATTCATCGCTCTAACTGTCTATTTGTCTCGCAGTGCCCTGGTCTAAGCTTCAGCTTCTCATCCCCTTTAGTCAAATTAAACCCTATACCTACTGGGGATGGGGCATGTACGGCTCTCGTAAGTTCTCATAGCGGCCTGTAGTTCATTTGAGCGTTCGTCTATTAGCGTCTAGCGTTCGTCTGCCTAGTCTTGTGCTACAGTGTTTCATGTACAGGTTTTCCTATCCAGCGGCGAGATAAGGGTCTAGCTAGTGCGGGTAATCCCTTGCATCCACCAACTAGCCCTACTAACTATACAAGACTGGCTAGGAGCTATCGGCTATTATCGCTTGGCTATGTGAGAGCTATCTAGGGCTGAGAGGTTGTACGTTGAAGCACACCTTACTCACTTTTGTACCCCGCATCTTGTGAAAAGACCCTCCTTATCTATTCAAGGTGTTCTCCACCACGTGGTCTACCCTAGCTAGGTATAGGAGGTTTAATATACTTTGAAACAACATTATTGACTTTAATACTTGAAAGGAACATTAAACAGGAAGGATATACTGCTATTACTAGTTATAACAAGGTTAGGTATGGTACAGATATAGACAACACAAGGAAAATTTAACTCAACACCACTGGGAATCGAACCTAGTTCTCTCCCCCAAGTCTCGTGTACACTTGACTGAAGCCACTGTGGTGCGGTGAATGGAGCCCTTCTATTTTCTCCATTCATCGCTCTAACTGTCTATTTGTCTCGCAGTGCCCTGGTCTAAGCTTCAGCTTCTCAGAATTCAATTGGAACGATTTCGAATAAATGATTTTGTGGATTTTTCTAAAACAAAAGAAATACCATTAGAGAGTAGGAGGTATGGAACTGAAGAAGACTCTACAAAATATGTAGTGGATATGGTGGAAATATTACTCTTGATAAATTGATAATTGGGGGTTGTGAGATAATTAATGGGGAAACATCACAGTGGGTTATAAAGCATTTACAAACGGAAAGTGTTCCTTATTCATTAAACAACCAAATGAAAATGAAAAGTGGATCCAGATTTGGTTGACTATTTGGAATACAGAGAGCGTTTCAGTTTTGGCAAACGACTTTATATTGGCGAATTAAAGTGGTACAATCTGAAACTTAAATGTAGTGTTTTGAAAGACTACGTAGATGTTCAATCATCATTTTATGTATTTAAAAGTGAGAAAAAGGGACGTGCCATTTTAGAAAAAGCTTTTCGAGACCTTATACCGAAAGAATCACTATAATGAACTTCCTTTGCAACAGAAGGGCCCAACTTAAGCCAACAGAAAAAAATATATAATGATTTTTCGTCTAACTGCCTTAAGGTCAAAGGCTTTTACTATGGTTTCGCTGCTATAATGAAAGTGAATAAAGCAACAAACGATTTCAATGGGATACCGAAATTGTGTTAGTTTTGAGGTCTATTTTCTTCCAGAATCGAGTAGAAGTCAAATACATGAAGAAGATATTGGATAATATCCTCCAGATTTTAGCGCACTATAATATATTATCTTGATTTTACACATTAGAATGGCGTATTTGTGACAGTATTTATGGCTTCATTGTCTCATTGAAGTTTTCACAAATAACACTGCATCACACCTTCTTTGTAAGAGTTTCAGTAAAACTTTCTTATACATTTTATGAATGTAAGGATTTATTGCCTATTGGTCTCTTTCTGAAGTGCTATTCAGGTGGCACCCGGTCATACTGCATGTACATTAGCATGATGGTAAATCCTGAAAATGCTTCTCCACCGTGTGATCAAATTTGGGGCTTAGTGCATACTTGTTGCAATCGGTGTACTTCACGTGTCAATGCAAATGAGATAGATATAGAAATTCGTGCATTCATTCATTTGTATTTGATTTTATATTTGAAACATTTTTGATTTGAAATTTTATTTGAAATCTTTTAGCTTTCCCCCATTTAGTATTCGAAATATTCTAAGAATATGCTATACATATAACTAAAGCTAGACAGTAATTTTACTTCGCAAATACGTTTTATTTACACATAAGCATTTTGCAAACAAATCTTAAGTAAATAATACGACTATATGACCATGACAGATTTAATTAAAGTCCAGGCTGATAGGTTCAAAATACATTCCTTCCTAGTTTACGTTTTTTGTTGCATTTCAAAAAATCAGTAAAGTTTTACGTTAAGAGTTGACGAGTCCACAAAACTAGACTAAATAAATACCAGCCATATAATAATAAGTTATTGAATCCAATGTTTATTAGTCCTGTAAGTAATAATTCCGAAATTCATTTAATTTTAATTAAGTTAATTAAATTATAAAGTAAAAGTTTCCATAATTTCTAAATTAGCTCACAAAATTTCAAAAATCGTTACACAACAGTACATCCACATTGCATCCTTTTCAAAATTTTAGATTTGTTTAACAATTTATTTTACAATAATATTTTATTCTTATATTAATAGCGCACACCGTGCTAAGAAACATAATTTATTGGTCTACCTTTTGCTCGTCAGCAAATTTGACATAACTATAACTCTTCCTTTTATTACGTTTAATCGTGCCATTTACATTAAGCAATTACCAACTGTTTGAGTCACTGAACCGCTACTTGATAAATGAGTATTCAGCAACTGAAGATAGTCGTTACAGTCTACTATTGAAGACTCACAAATTCCTGTCAGCTCGTTAATTTTCATCTTCCAGATGCATTTCTCTGCTTCAAGCAACTTGGCTTTAATATTTGTAATTGCTTTCTTAAGATATTCTGCTCTTTCTATTTCAATACTATCGTCCTCTGGATTTTGGTATTCAGTATCTGGTGAAATTATTGATCAAAATATCAATTAGTAATTCTGTGATAGAATGCAATATATACTTTCTATATATTTATATCATGGTTAAAATCACAAAACTTTATATAAAATTCGAATGCATTCTGTAATTTAAGCAAAGTGACTTACCTTTTTTGATTGATGCAGATTCATTTTTAGTATCCGCAGTTGAACCAACTGAATTTATACGTACAAAATTAGTAATAAAATATAAGCTTATATATATTATATTTTTTTCACTTCCTCTAAAAAATAAATTTTGGAGAAGCTATATGAAGACCTTTAATTCACTCAATGATAACGTTTCAACTGAATTCAAGACTGCATTTCGTAGGTAATATATTAAAAAACAATAGTTTACATTAATTTAGGTTACCGAATTAATTTGACAAGCTAAAATGTTTTTCAAATTGAGATTTAAAGCTGAGATATCCTTGACGACAGCCTGACAACTGCGGACTGCATATTCGCTGTTAAAACCGATTTTGCAAAAAAACTATAAAGCTACTCCTCGTTTAAGCGATACAAACACATCTGGATGGAGATAATTAATAAAATTATATGTGGTAGGTTTATCAAAAACTCTAACTTTGTAGTAGAGATTTAAACGGTTCTCCTAGTATTTTTTTACTTCTGTAAGAATAACCCTTACGAGGCTGAAGCTTTTTTGCAAAATCAGTTTTAACAGCGAATATTATAGTCCGCAGTTGTCAGGCTGTCGTCAAGAATATCTCAGCCTTAATATATTATCTATTCTATGAACAAAAGATTTAGCAGAAAATTTTCATTACGTGATTCTTTTGCATGGCGTTTCAGCAAATTAAGTTGTTTAACCAATTCATTCACGACAGCATGACATTTTTTAATTGATGCTTTGCGTTTTCTTTCTCTCTCAATAGACTCAAATTTTCCAAATATAATTCTCAGTAGATACGGTTTATTGTCCCAATCAATGCGCAACTAAAGAAAAAAATTCAAAAATTACAATTTTATAAATGGCTTCCTGTAATTTACACAAGACACTGAGTTTCTATTGCGGTCATTTCGTTAACCATTAACTATTATTAAGTGAACTGTTGTTTAATATTTCTTAAATGCCTTTGCCTCTCTGTGGTGTCAATAACTCAAAAATTCAATGAGATATTTAAATGAAAATTTAAATAGACTTATAATAAAGCTCTGGCAAGCGTAAAAATGATGACTTCTGAATAAGAAATAAAAAATAAAAATTTCTTTTAACCATCAACTATTTTGCTGACACTCAGTAAGGTAGACACTGAATACCTACCGATTGCAAAAATATTTTTGAAAAAAGTTTATTTTTTTATTTTAACTGCTTCAAAGTTTGTGGAGTGATAAATTAAACTACACCGTAGGTTAATATTTCAACAGAGAAAATACCTTTTCGGCCGTATAATTACAAATTCTATATACACCCCAACAGAGTGCCAGAGCAGCTATTGTGTTTAACATAATAGTAGTTTATGATAAATATTATTATTATTACGGATACAATTTGAATAAAATAAGCATTCAGAATAAAATTTCTGACTGACGACTGGAAGCTTCTTGCGCAGATTTATACTTTATTTTCTTGACAGTTGTTAAATAAATACAAAAATTTGCTATCCAAAAATAAATATTACAAAATAATCTGAATCAGGAAGTGAGATTATAGTCATTTAGATAAACCATGAACTATGTATTCGTGAGCGTTATCACTATATTAATAAAAGAATTCACTGCTCGATATATGTGGCTTTTCAGTAGATATTTTTAACATTCCCAGTAAGCAATAAGAATTACTGCGCAAACGTCGCCACGGATACCCGAATGGAACTATGCAGCACAGTCGAAAATTAGCCAAACGTCGAGGAGGAACATCCGTCAAACCCCAAAGGCACAACTTTTATTAAAAAAACATTTATAGTGTGCTTTGGGATCAACCAGAATTCAACAATTAAGAATGTTTTAGAATTAAATAGAGTAGACTAAATAGCGTAGAATTAATATATAATAATGCATAAAGTGGTATTTCATTACAAAATACTTATTAATAAATTTGGAAAACTGTATTTATTTCAAAAATGTTTTTATTGGTTGTAGAATGCTCTCTTTTATTTCAATGCAATCAGTGTTCGATAATAGCCGGCCAAAACACAATTTGGCCACCCAACCGGGCAAAAGGGGCAAAATGGCCAAAATGGCTATAGGCAAAATTAACAATGCCCTACAGAAAAACCCACTTTTTTACTGACAGCACAATGGGAAAAATTCATAGCTGAGTAACGTAAACGTATCTACGTGGTCTAGAAATAAGAAAACAATCATGTTAAGTGTATGCTGAACCACCGTATCGTTTTTCATTATTATTTATGAAAAGGTGCATTTCAATAGTCACAGCGAAGATTATACATAATGTAGACATTTTTACGCAGACATCTGTAGTAATACTTTACTGATACAGAATCACAGATATAGATTATACTATTACATTAGGATGAACATGATGAGTTTAGGTACTTAAATATAGATTTGAGTTATCAAGCTATTCTTTTTTTGTAAATGCAAAAATAGTTTTACTATACTAGCTTACAAATCAGTGCATTATCTCTGATCATCAATTCTAAACTACATGCACAACAGTTTACATTAAAAAAAGTTATTATTTTGTTATGGTTTGCAAACTTGTAGTATACTTGGATATCATTTATTGAATTTATTGCGTCTCACTTTAACCAATTCTTAATGTTGCCCCTTTTGCCCACTAGCCACCTATCAATTTTGCCGCCCACTAGGCCATTTTGCCCACTAGCCACCTATCAATTTTGCCGCCCACTAGGCCATTTTGCCCACTACCAATTTACCCATTAGCCGGTGGCTATTCGAATACTGAATGTCATATATGTTATTAAAAGTCCATTAAGCCTAACAGGGTTTGTTATTTTTAAATAGATCATGCTGTTAGGGTTGTCGGATGTTTTGCATGGCTGTTGGCTTAATTGTCGGTTGTGATGCAAGCTTCAATGCCAAAAAATTTGGCGCAGTAATTCTCACTCTACTGATATTTGATTGGCCACATATATAAATATTTTTATTTTATGATTTCCGCACTACATTTTCGTTTCCTTGTAGATTAGTATTTTATGTGCTTTTCCTGTAAATCAAGAATACTGTTTGCTTCATTTGAGATTCCATTTTTCTAGTTTAAACAACCAGTCTGACAAATAGCGGCAGTTACAGTTCATGTTTCATGTTTCCTCATAAACTGAATTAAACTGTGATCATGTCATCGGCATCGGTTAAGGATTACAGTTGGAAACCACTGACAGAACAACCACAAAACCACAAACCACAAAACAGAATATGTACGGATTTACTAAAAGCAGTTTACGTTACAAATGACGTGTTGTTTAATGACACAAAATAAAATAAAAAGTAATGTTTCGCATACTAAAATCATGTAAATAAGACGGAGAGTAAATGTTTTTATTGAATATTGAGTAAGGATAAGTCACATTTTGAGAGACTTCCTGC
This sequence comes from Yoshiicerus persimilis, assembly GCA_020352615.2. Taxonomy (NCBI): domain Eukaryota; kingdom Metazoa; phylum Arthropoda; class Collembola; order Entomobryomorpha; family Tomoceridae; genus Yoshiicerus; species Yoshiicerus persimilis. The sequence goes on from CM036941.2 coordinate 4,362,905, forward strand.
TTTCCAGGCTTTATCGTCGAATTGACACATTTGCTTGCCAGCTTTATATTTTAGTGGTAATAAAACAGTATCTTGCATCGTAAAATATTCTAACCTGCAGTAAAACGTTTGGCTTAGTAAGATTATTCGCATTGCAGAACGAAAAATAGATATCAAACAGTCTGTCAAATAGACAGTTGCATTATCGGTTGTCACAACCGATAATGCAAGAGATAAGCATTATAAAGTAAATATCAAAATTATAAACTACTAATACATTGCTGCAAATACTTCTGGGTCTCCTTAATAAGTATTTATACTACAGAACGCATAACAGAAAAGGTACATTTCTTCAGTGGAAATTGTAAAGTTTTATCTGAAGGTCTCAAATTGCAACTAGAAATACTGTTTGGCGTCACTTCTCGTCTTACTTTTACTTGGTTTCACAATTACTTAGTCGTCAAAAAAATGGAGGGACTTAAAAGCTTTTTTACGTACAAAGTTCCTGACAATTCCCTGTATGAAATCCTTGGAGTTAATGCAAACGCATCTTTTCAAGAAATTTCCGAAAGATATAAAGCAATTGCATTAAAAGAACATCCTGATAAGGCAGGCAGAAATGAAAATGTAAAGTATAAATTTTTTATTCAAATTATACATAACAACCACTAAGCTAGTTACTTTCTGGTTAGCTTAAGTTTTTTTGAGATACCGGTTGATTAAACGATCAAGTTTGAAAGCTAGTAATTCAATACTGGCTGGTTTAAACAAAATCCAATACTGATTTAGTTTTATGTTAAAATTTTGAAAAACAGACACATTTAAACATATTGGTAGACGGTATTGTTTGTTTTATATTGGATTAATTTCTAAATTATAATTTTGTTTTCTTTTGTCTTTTCAGTTTTCCCAGATTACTGAAGCGTATAATCTTCTGAAGGACCCTGAGAAGCGTATAATTTACGAAGTAGAAGGTTATGATGGAATAAAAAGACGAAATGCAATACTAGGCCCTAAAAAAAGTCTTCTTAAAATGATGAAATACGCAATTTACAAATATTATACACTGTTTAAATTGTTAAGTCTTTTACGTACTTTGCTAGTTGTACTACTACCTGTGTACACTTTTCTTCTCAACGCAGATTTCCGAAATGGATTCGAAATGCAGTTATCGAAAATAATTTTTGTTAGTACATTTAATGTAGAAATTAGTTTACAAAATACATATTTGATATTTATCATGCCACTTTCTTTTATTGAAATATTAGCAGGACCATCTTAACGTGCTGACCAATGTCTTGGCTCGATTTGGAGATTTAGGAAATTTTCAACAGATTTCGGAAATTTGTGAGTACCTTAAGATATTTATTTCTTTAAAATTCAAATGACTTTAAATCCTTAGATGAAAGCCAAATATCCTGTTTTCAACAGTGGTGGTTCATTTTTTAATGACCTCTATTGCATTATATAAAAGTAGCTATAGCAAAGTTGGTATTCGCTCTTATGATAGGTACTACTCAAAGATTATATAAAATAAAATTTCAACATATCCGCCATTTTGTGACCAACGCTGTTTTTCCATACGTACTGCTTCTGTCTATTGAATATGAAAAATGTCGTAATTTTCCTTACAATTTTCTTTCGAGAGTACAGGGTGTAAAACAACTAAAGTACCCACTTGTATAATAAAAAAAGCTGAAGAAGCACAGCAAAGCTTTGTACACCAATCGAAAGCCAGTACAAAGTTACATTAAAATCGCTGTTTTCATCAAAATCGGTTGAAGATAAGTAAGTCAAATAATTCAGTAAAAATTATTAAATACAAAAATGTAGGCAGTTTTCGGTGATTCGGATTTTTTCTGGCCGAAATTTGTTTTAAATAAGTTTTTTCCACAGCTGCAATTCAAGTTATATCAGTGATTATTCCTGAATTTTTCAGAGTAATCGAACAAGGTTAAATTTTCAATTTTCTTCCAGGTTTCAGGAAGTTCCAGAAAAGTTAAAAATTAAGCTTGTACGATTACTATGAAAGATTCAGGAAAAATGAATGATATAACATGGATTGCAGTTGTGAAAATATTATTTCAAAAACTTTTTTTCGGCCAGGAAAAATCAGAATCACTGAAAATCGTGTTCATTTTTGTACTTTTAATTTTCACGGAATTATTTGACCCACTTACCTTCAACCGTCATTGTTAAACGCATTTCTCACTGTCGGCTTGAATATAGCTTCGTATTTTTTAGGAAGGAACAACCAGCTATCGTCTTAACTGGAATTTTTGCTTTCTTTCAGTTCTAGCCATTTTTACTATCTCCAAATGCGTAGTATTAAAAGTAAAATCTGTACCTAAAACCATCTATTCAATAAGGGATAAAGTCAGACCCTTCAAAACACAGATTCAGTTAAAATTATTTTATTAACACTTTACACTTAGTGCACAATTTTACAGGAATTATCTTACGTTCGACTTGTAGCTTGTAAACTAATCGATTTTCACAATTTTCCTGCCAAACTCATATAGTACATTTTCATTAAAAAGGGAATTAACATTCTATAGTTATCATGGTAACAATATTTCATAGCAATTCATTTTTACAATTTAACATCATTACAGTATAGTTTGACAAATTTTTTACTTCTAGTACTCTCTTTTTAACTCCCACAAATGTCCCATCAACTCTCACAAATGTTCAGTTAGTCAGTTTTTCGAATGATATACAATTGAACAGGCCATGAAATGATATTAGCATAATACTGTGTAAATACTAATACAGCGGCGCATTATACAACTCCATGAGGCGCATTATACAACTCCATGAGGCGCACTATACAACTCCATGAGGCGCATTATACAACTCCATGAAGCGCATTATACAACTCCATGAAGCGCATTATACAACTCCATGAGGCGCATTATACAACTCCATGAGGACACTTTTGACACTTTTTTGGTTGACTGACTCGGACCAACAAAACAATAACTTTTACTAGAAGTTATTTTGGTTTGTTGACTAAAAGAATAAACGGCTTTCCTAAGTGTCAAATACGTAGCACAAAAGATGATTAATTGTAATTAAAAAAATTGTAACATTTATCTAATTTGCAAAATCAAGTATTTTGGACTTTCTATTTCTTCTGAATATGAAATTTAATCGTGCATGATATAAAATAGTTAACCATTTTTTATTCAAAAAAATTAGGCACGGACTTCCAGAATAAGTGCAAAATATCAATGGAAGAAAATTCCATTTATCAGGATTATGTAAGCAACTTTGAAGCACAATTTAGGTTTTATAATAAACAAAGTCTCTATTACAACGGCAGTTATATGCCGTGTTAAAATTGCATTTTATATTTTGCGGTTGTTGATTAAAATTTGAATAGATACTGTGTCCAGTTTTTATGGCGATGATCAGACTTTTAGGGAAGGAGCACTGGAAACCAAATAAAGCGTCGCTTAATATACCCCAAAATTCTAATCCAATTACAAACCTGGCAAACGAGTGCTACAATTGCAAACTTTGGGAGAAGCAAAGCAGTGAAAATTCCAGTTTGAAAAGTTATGTAAGCCAAATTAATTCAGTCTACTAAAACGATATGGCGTTCATGGTGTTGAACTCCATAATATTTTCATTATATCACTTTTTATGTAATTTTTTATATCAAATTTGCTTGTGGTCATTAAAATGCAAATAGACACTGTGCTCAATGTTTTTGGAGAAGGGTGGATACATTGACAAGGATCAAAGCCTTGGAAATGAACCGTGGCTTAATATGCACCAAAATAGTAATCCAAAAGCAAATCTTTCAAATGAATGTTACAGTTGTAAAAGATTGGACGAGCAAAGTAATGCAAATTCCTCATTGAAAAGCTATGTAAGTCTAATTGATTTACAGATTAATATTCCTAATTATTTTATTGAAAGCCTTAATCGTACTTCTATACACCTTTATAGTGACTTATTTTAAATGGCTTCATTCATTAAAATATAAATAGATACTGTGCTCAGTTTTTTTGAGGAGAGATGGATATAATTTTGCAAACCGGATTTCCAATTGCAAAATTTTAAGCACTCCACTACTCAAATCCGAATCTAGACATAATAATAGATTTCCATTTGCACCTACTAACTCACTTAATTGTTTGCCAAGTAAATCGGCTTCGCCTGTACGCAAAGGAGACGCGACTAGCTCCCTTCAAAATCCAGAAAAACCTACCAATACTGAAATTCCGGACGAGTGGAAGGTTATGTCAATGGACGCAAAATTGTTCGCAATTTATGAACAATGCAAACACAAAAATGCTGACTTGGAGGGGCTGAGTAAGAAAGTAAATGAGCTGACTATAGAAAACGAATTTCTGAAGAAAGAAATCGTATTAAATTCACTCAGAATCACAGGGTTGGCAGAAGAAAATAACGAAAAATTTGACCAAACTGAGAAAAGCATTGCGGATTTGGTTCATGTCATTGGAGTCAACGCTCTGGCAATCAGAAAAAATAATAGAATTGGCAAGAAAAATACTTCCCCAAAACCAATGGTAATTAATATGATAACAAAGTCGGACCAGATTGCTATTCTAAACAAAAAAGTACTGGAGGAGAAATAATTTGTACAAAAATGTGTTTATTAACTTGATAAGACTAGATACCAGGCAGGTGATACGAAGCCTGTAGAGGCGCGCCTATGGAGCCAATGTATTATTTACCAGATAAGTCTATTAATCACATTAATAGTACCAATAAATTAGATACTTTAGATAATGATTGCTAATATTTTTTAATCTTGCTCGTTAAGATTTACACAGAATGATGAATAAACACATAATTTGCTAAGTAGAAACATGGATTACAAAAAGTTTGATCTGCATTTTTATCGAATAAGTTTGAGGTATTTCAGAGACTAGCTAAAAAGGAAAATATTTTACGTAGAGCAAAATGAGGTATAGCTTTACTGAGTAAAAAATGCCTGCACATAATTTGCACGTGCCTTAATTCACACGATTCGTGGTTAATTGTAGAATTTAGAAATAACTTAAACAATGCGTCTTTAATTATTATTACCGATTATATATAACCTCTAAAAACACATGACGACGTAATATTAGAATGGTTAGACACAGTAAATGCAATTCAAAAAACACATGAAAGTATATATTGCCGGTGACTTTAATGCTCGTGTAGGAAAATATGCAGAGTTGAAGAAAATGCATTTACAATGACAAATGCACTAATAGAAAGATTCGGGTGATAGCAATTCTAACAAACGAAGATTTTTGTTCTTCTCAGTCCTCTTTTGAGGATGAGCGATTTTTATTAGGTAATGGCATAACTCGAGGTTATATTCCAGGGGAATTTACGTTTATTAATAAACATGGAACATCTACAATAGATCTAGGGCTTGCAAACCAAAGAGTTCTTTCTTATTATTATTAATATTAATTATTAATAAAGTCGAACGAAACTAGAAACGAAGAGAACAGTCAATAAGTATAAGCTTGGCCTGGGATTTTGATAAAATGACTGAGTACAAGGAAAACATTACGAACACACTAACAAACGATGACATGTCTATACGTGAATTGAATCTTGAAATCCGTAATGTAAAAGAAAATCTGCACATGGCGCTTAGAACGTCACAAAATCGGAAAAGAAACCCGTTGTTTGATAAAAACTCTAAAAAACTTCGAGAAAAGGTTAACAGCGCGCACAATAAAGTTAACATTAGCAATTGACCTGGCAATTGGCAGAAGACATAATTCGAAGGAGGCAAAGCAGGACTCATTCCCAAGACGGTTCAAGATTGGTGGTTGCGTTGTAGAAGCTATTTCTCACCTCGAATTGCGATTGCCTGATGACTACACAACGTGACTTACAGTACACGTATAGTAATCATCATTTGCTTTTCCTTGCACAAACACTAGATTCAATTTTTAGTAAATAATCGGCCTTCTAACCTTATATAAAGGCATACTCTCTGCCTTCTCGTACAAGGGAGAAGAATTGGAAATTGTCAACGAATACAAATATTAAGGAGAATTTTTTATAGTTTTTCAATAGTTTTTCTCCCGCACCGCAATTGTACTTAAAAAAGTTGCTTCTGACTTCAAGAGAAAAGCGCTTGTTGCGATTGGTAATGTTTGGCATGTATTATTGAGAGGAAGGGAGAGTTATTTTGGGGCAATGAATAAACTCTTCAACTGGATTGTTGCATCTATCTTACTTTATGTCATTTGGATACATATTACAACAATTATTTAGATGCTGAAGGAATTGTAATGGGTAACTGCATTAATTTAAGCACTTCTTTAAACGATAAACGAATTATAACCCCAACAGTCTAAATTTATATATTAATTTTAGAATTGATGAATCGACTTGGAAACTCAGCAATACTTAAACATGCCGTTTATGTGATTTAAATGAGGAGTATTCTATGTACCACGCTACTTGTAACTGCCCTGTGTCTCGGTCAGGAATTCTCTTTTCACGATTGAACAGTCTTACTAAAGAATGAGAATAGAATAGAATTTTATTTCACTATATGCATAATACACATTATGATAACTGTATTGTAAAGTACAATGGCCAAATCAATTATGCATTGAAATAAATTCTATTCTATTCTACCAAGAATGAGGAAAAGCCAGATATGTTTTCAAATATACTTTGCGTAAGTGTTGTCTTTGATGTGACCAATGATATACAAGAAGTTTATCGACAAGTGGCAGTTGCTATTATTTAGCTCAGGCAATAATTTATCGTACTCAATACAGTATAATGTAAATCTTGGCATTGAATGTTGATAATTCAATTTTATATGCGTGGTCAAAATATATGGTTTTGTAGTGTAACGATGGGCTTTGTAAAATAGAGTAAATAGTTTTAGTGCTAAGGATAGGGCATTAAATTGCATTAGAGGAAAGTCCTCTAATGAGGCAATCTAATTAGTATAATAATTATCGTAAAATATGTTACAATAGTGACTCCATGGGCGTGAGCTCTCGACGAGCAAGAATCCCAAATAAATAAATTAAAAAAATTAAATAAATAATTGTAAAATGTTAGAAGATCAAAGGAATACATACTCCTCTCTAAAAAACGATGTAAGCCTAATCTATTCAATGGGTAAATTTGATAGTAAGCACAAATCAGCCGTATTATTGCTTAGCTTACCGTCGTAGTTATTTTCAAAGTTTGTAATTTCCCTTTCTTAGATAATGTGCTCGGCGTTTTTGAAAAAAAGCAGACCTAATAAATTGGAGCACTACCTTTCGTTTGAAATGCTGCATTATATACCACACTCTAACTGGTGGTTTAATTTGTGAAATAGGATGTTTTGGTAACAGTAAATAGATGATACTTCACAATAGATGTATTCTATTAGAGTGTAATTCGTGCACTAAAAAGTTTTCAAAAATAAAAATTTGAATCTTACAATAGACGATTGCGCTGCACCATTTTGAGTAGCGCAACGAAATGTAGAATCGAACAATAAAAGTTTGTATTGTACAACAAAATGTTCAACTGTATAATATAAGGTTATATTTCGCTATAAAATTTTGATTTGTGCAATAAGGTAGGTTGATTTATGCAATGAAAACCAGAATAGTATTATAAAAGATTAGTTTGTACAATATCAATTTGAACAGTATTGTTGTTTGGTTGGTATGTACGGTTGGTATGGTTGTTTTTCACAATAAAAATTGAACCGTAAATTAGTATGTAGCACTCCTTAATAAATTAGGCCGATGACGGTTATTTGAACCTGGATAAATTATTCTATTGTATTCCACAAAAGCCACCGAATTTTGTACCGCCAAAATTAGAGTGGGAGATTTAGTTATAGTTATGATTATGACTAATTCTTGGTGCTGCAAAATAAATGCGTTAGAAAAGTTTTTTGACTTTTTGGAACATCGAAATCGTTTCAGTTTTGGGAATCGACTTTACAAAGAACACGCTGATGTTCAATCGTCTTTGTGAGGCTCGAGCAAGGATCCGGAAATTCCATTTCAAGCAATAAGAATTTTTGGCCGAATTTCCATGGTCAGTACGGCGCAAAAATTCTTATTGCTTGAATTGGAAATTCCGGATCTTTACTGGAGCCTCACAATTCTTTAGTAATACTCCACTGAGAACTAGCTTAGAAATAGTAACACAATTTCTTGCACGATATTTACAAAAGGCTCGCTTAGCAAAATAGAATTTCTTTATTGGTCGTCTTTTGGTGAAAAGGGTGTGCAATGTCTCCAGTAATGTTATGAATGTTTTAGTGGTCCATGTCTGCTTTAGTAACAAGCAGTAAACCAACACAGTAAAGTCTGAATGTTAGGCGAAGCTTTTCTGTGCAATATATTGTCTTAAAACTGCAAACTAAAGAATCTTCTTATATAACTGAACATAAAGAAATCCATGAATTTTTTAATAATATAGCTAGCAACAAGAAACAACACAATAGACGAATTTTAGAAGGCGGAGGTTGCTACAAAGGTGAAAACATGCAAGTCTTATGTCTACAATGCAGTCTATATAAGTTTGTTCGACGTACTTGCACATAAATTATTATTACCGGTGTATTTGAACTTATTCAGTAGTAAAGCAAAATATTATAAAGCTAGATTTCCTGGAATAAGAAACAATATAAGAAATTTTTGTAAGGAATTTTTTCAAGTGATTTTCTGGAATAACAAACAATAATATAAAAAAATTCTAAATGATTTTCTGGAATAATAAACAGTAATAAATCTTTGATTTTCTGGAATAATAAACAGTACTAAATCTTTGATTTTCTGAAATAATAAACAGTAATAAATATTTGATTTTCTGGAATAATAAACAGTAATAAATCTTTGATATTCTGGAATAGTAAACGATGTACGAAATGATCATTGATTTTCTGGAATAATTAGAAATGAAAGAAATTTTCTTATGTAACATAACGTAAAGTTTTTACTTACACAATGTGAAGATTTTCTATTTTTCTTTTACATGATGCAAAGGAAACCTTAAAAAGAGTGTGTAATCAACAAAATTAAAAATTTGAGTACCCACTGATAATCTCAACACATTGATTTAGGCAATATTATTTTTTTTACTCCTCTTTCCTTGAACATTGAAGACACAATAAAATACCTTACATCCGGAATTATACTTTTTACTTGCAGCGGACAGTCCACGGTGTACGTGTATGAAATGTGGCAGTTGAAAAGCATTGCTTCGTCAGAAATCAGTATTAGCGCATAGGGTCAGCATGCCTATGAAAATCTAACTCTGTAATTCATGCCCGTTATCTATTTTAGACATTGATCTCACAAACACAGTATAATGATTTCACATAAAGTGCATTTCACAACTATTCTGATCTCATGACTTATTTTCAGTACAGAGTGCCAAATTCTACTGTCACCCAGTTCCAATTGTGATCTTGACATTCTTATATATCCAAGTAAACTGAAAGATAATATTTTTGAAAAATTTGAATTCACACCGCGAACCCTAATTGTTGCTGCAACATATAAATACCCTGAGTGGATTCTTCATTACAAAGGCAGAGATGAATACCCGAGCTCATTGTCAAACACACAGTGTAATGTTCTTGTAATAGTGGAGCCACCAAATAAAAAAATTAGAATAATTAAAAAAAACTCCTTCTGCATTATTTGGTCGCGGAAGAGAACGACCAAGCGACAAGTTTTTAATAATCAGCACAAAAAGTAAATTTAATGAACCTAAAGGGAATTTCGCTTATAAACTGGAAATATGGACAAGTTCTGTTTATTTTATGGTCATCAATTCTCAGAAGGACATTGAAGTGTTAACAGTGTCACCATTCACAAAAAAAATCTCAAAAATTGATATCTCTACATCAGAAGTCCAACGGAGTAGATTTTCAAGAAAAGGTTTAAACAAAAATCTTCATAAAATGGATATCCACTCTCTTGATACAGTTGTAGTGAACACTGCATTTTGTGGTAAACGCAAATGCGCTCTGTGGCCCTATGGTCTTATTAAGAAAGGAAAACCAGGAGAGTCGGTTTGGCATTGGAGTGAGAAGGTGTGTGTAAACGTGTCTGTGGTGAGTCTGAATTTTGAATTTGAAAAATTTGAAAAATTTGAATCTATTCATAATTTCTTTGTTTCGGCCATTGCGATTCTTCTCCGTCAAAACCACAACCAAAGGAAATTCCTCTTGTATGGAATTCTGTCTTTGATGTTGAATACAAAGGGTGGCAATAGAACATGCGACCACCCTATTTTCTGCAATTACTCAAACGCGCTAATTTTTTGAAACCAGTTGATCAAATGTAGTTGAGTACTAACTATTTTTTAAATTGTGTACGAAATATTTTTTGCTAAAACTTTAAAATGCCCCCGAAGTACCCTCCTGTAGTAGCAGAGCTGGTGAAAGTGTTTTCCGAAGAAGGTTCTAGTGAAAGAGAGATTGTTGCGCGAGTAAAAACTGCTGGGTATGACATCAGTAAGACTTTAGTGCATAATATTATACATTAGTAATATATTTAATGTAGCTTCAGAATGGTAGACTTTAATAGTGAGATAATGGGAAACATACGTATAGGTAGGGTCAGGTAAAATACATACATTTGTTTTATAGGCCGAAATGACAAAAAAGTAACACTGGCCAGACTGAAGGTGTTCAGCCTGGGATCCGGACCGCTATGCCGCTAAGCCAACCTGCCACAGTGCCTACCTATCTATGTTTCGTTCTCGTAGTCTATACAGGAGGACATTGCCTATGCAATATCCTTAAGCACAAAATGAAACAAAGTCAATCCCTTCACCAGCCTTCTCATAGAAGTGATGCAGCACCAATCCATTCATAAAGCTCCCGTTTGATTGTTCACGATAACGGGATTGGGAACGAGAATAGTCATGTGTCTTAGCTGATGTGTCCTTTTCAGTTGCTTATTACCTTTTGGGGCGTATTTTCTTAAGAAAGACGCCGATATTTGGTCGGGCAAGAGAGGAGTGAAGCGAGAGAACTTTGAGTGAGAGACGTGGACACAGAGAGACATGTATTCAGAGGCTCAAGACAAATTAATTTGGCTTGATTTGGTACATTCGTATTTTTGTTGTTATTTGTGAAATATTCAGTTCATTATCTTTTTGGGAATTCAATTAATTTGTTGTGTGAACATTTACATTCACGTTAGAATAAACACTACCATTTTCTGAGTACACGATAGTAATTTGCACACATCTTTATCTCCCATTTGACGCTCATCCACCAGGAGAAAGCTGTTCTTCCTTCTACAGATTAGGTACATAAAAAGGGTTACCTACTCATCATAAATATATTACAGAAGAGACAGAATAGTCATTTCTATCCCCCACAATATGTAGCCACAATCGGCCATGAAATACTTTCAACTGATGATGATGAAAAGGAAATGAAATATTTCTGACTGCTTAAATGCTTCAAAACACCAATCTTCTTACTAATAAAACTTTATTGAGTATCGAAGCCTTACTGTGTGTTGTTTGTTTGTGCTTTCGCGTTTATAGCCGCTACTTTATTATGTTCAAATGGTTTATTATTATATTACACAACACAGGACCTCCATTTAGCCAAATGCGGTACAAAATACAATAGTTACATATATAATGCATTATCACTTTACTGGCACATAAAAACCTAATCTCCTGTTGCTCTACTTGTATCACTGTAATCAACTGTTATAGATAACACTGAAGAATAGATAAAGCTATTTTTAGATGTACAAACGTGGATTTCACCTCGCTTGGAAATCCGATCGATATTAAACAGGTCAGCAGCTGTAAGTAGGCGAGAAAAGAAATAAAAATATTCATCATTAGTTCCTCTCTAAACATTCATTAATTGAGGTGGCCATTTTAGTTGAGTTTCATTAAAATATTATTATTATAAATGCATTTTCTCTTCTGACAAAGGATCTGTATCTCGAAATGGGCATAGCACATGGAAAGGATAGAAATAAAGGAAAAGCATTGGTAAGTGGATAGTGAATTCTTTTACTCTTTAATGCCTAAATAAAATAGAAAATATTTTTCTCTTCAGGAGACGGTATTTAGAAATGAAGTGGGTGCCAGTTCTACGACTGACGAATTACTGGAGGAGGACAACAAAACTAATCCCTTGCTGTTGAGGCCTGTAAGAATTATTTCGTATTTAGAAACTAATGTATGAATTAATATGTATGTAAAGTAATCATTTAAAAAGAGAGGATTAAAATTTTACAAACCCTTTGCACCCTACTGTTAAATTTATTAATATATTTTCCCTTTTATTAATATTACAGCAACTATTTATTTTTATTTAATTTTATCATACAAATGCAGTTTACTTTATGATTTTGCTTTGTCAGTTAGTCTGTCTGTGAGTCTGTCGGCCAGCTACATTGTTGTTCGGTCCCCTTTTGAAATACATTTGATTTAATTGAAAATACAGGTTATCAGTTGTGTTCTCCAATTCCTGTCGATATCATATGTCGATATCAAAACCTGTCGTCTTGTTTCTAATGAATGGGCCTCAACTGGGCAACTGGCAATCGTGCATGAATTCATATTCACACAAATAGTCTTGATTTTCGTCGTCCTGTTGATTTTCAATCACTTTTTATGGACTCAGTAATTCTTTTCAGTGCATTCGAGATTTCTGGTCCTTATTTGAGTAGTTTAGGAGACGATCCCTTGACGATAGAAGAATTAACAACGTTTTTTGACCAACAGCAGAAATACATAAAAGAGTTAACATTTAAGTTCGGGTATTCAAAGGGATTCTACTCCTTGGGAAATAATGAGAGGAATTTTGATCTCAGTTCTTCTTCTTGGATATCAAAATCCCCTATGGTACAGAAGGATGCCATATACATGACAAAATTATTAATTGAAAGGAATGGGAAAATGTTTTATATCCCGCTACACCTGATTGCACACATAAAAGACCTAACATTGTCAAATTGCAGAATTCATCTTGAACCAGGAATTGAAAGAAGTCTAACGTTTAGCAGATTTTTACTGGGCCCAATGAAAAGCAATGAGCGCATGCACTTAGGACGACCAAACTTTTTTGGGAGACACATTAACATCTTTAGAAGACATGAGCAGCGAATTGGAAATATGGTTTCTTTTGTTTAGGAGATAAAAAATTTTCCGTGGGGAGACTTTTGCTATTTAAATACATTGTGGTTTACTTTGACACAAGGAAAGTGAACGAGCGCATAACTTGAAAATTCTGGAAAAATATGTTTTCTATAATTCAGACTTTTTAAAACCAACCTAGAAGTTTGTGGAAATATGTTCTCTTTAGTTTGGAAGAAATTCCAAAAATAGATTTTAAAACTGTGTTTTTTGAAATATACTTAAAATCTATGGTACAAAATGGCTACCATAGATTAATGCTAATGAGATAATAAAATACACAACTAATGTACAGGGAGTCCACAAGATATTCTATAGAATATGGTTCTATGGTAATAATGCAATATGCAAACATAAATATAAGAAAAGCAATAATAACTTTTTGAATAAAACGCTTGCTTTCAAATTACTTTTGTCTTCTGTGATGTCTACTGTGAGTAAAAATAAATACAAGTTTTCTTTTGAAACTGTAATTCAATCCTTAAGTTCTCATTTATAATCTTTGTGATTGCTTCCCAATGCTAAATATCGAGTTTGAAAGTTCAGAGCTTTTTGTCGATAAGATAAAGAATAGAGTCTGCATTAAGAATATTGTGTTTGTCAAGAAAATTGACGCTCAGAATCTTCACTAAGCCATTTTGACCACATCATTCATAAAGGTAAGATAGAAAGTTTTTACAACAAAAAACAAACGTTCGTTTCTGAGCAGTGATAACTTATGCATTTATTTTTTCTATCAAATAGTTGAGGGCAATTTCAGTGCTGGCGTTTGAAGATTGCATTTCCATTTCTGGCTCTAGAGAAAACTAATCATTACCAGTAAATACCTTTGTTTATTCAGCATGTATTATGTACTTAGTTTAGTATTACTGATTTTAATTCTTTCTTTTGAATGCAATTTGAATATGATTTTCATAAATGAATATGATTTAATATTCATTTGAATATGAAAAATGTCACATTTGCACTGGCCGAATTTTATCAAGGAGAGGGATGCAAAGAGTAGGCGGAAAAGCAACATGGATCTATGTGGAAAACTACGTTGAGTATCTTGAGAAAGAGCATGGCCACAGCAGTAAATTCGACGAAAATGCTTTCGTTTGCAAAAGATGTCATATGAAATTAGTCAGTGGTTCCTTCCATCTAATAAAACTTGCACCAGAGAAAAAAACTGATGAAATGCCGATTGATGAGGTTGATGAAAACAATAACGGTAGTTTACTATGTGAGTATCCAGATTACGTGATGGTGGAAATGCCCGTTATTCTTAATCCAGGAAGCCCAGCCACTGTAGATTCTCAAGCGTCAACAATCTACGTCGACACTCCAATGGATACTGAAGATCAGTATATGGATCAAGAGTCACAAAATTCAACCCAAAATTCATCCATTGTTTCACAAACGTCAAGTACACTGCTTTCTGATTCCTGTGAGTTTGCAATCCCAAAGCAAATTGTGAAAGTTACTTTTCCAACATGTGTAGCTTCACAGAGAAGTTGCTTCATTTGCAAGAAAGTCATAAAGACAAGAATTCCTCAAACGGCCATTAGAGATGTTTGGTACAGAAAATCCATAATGCTCCATCCTGATAACCGTTGCTGTCATACTCACTTACACAACGGACTATACTTCAATTCTGAAACATTGGACGCTATTTCTTCAAACAAAGGATATATAGAATTGTCTGCACCACAAGTTAAAAAAATGTTTTTGACATTCTTTTCGGAACCTCCAGGAGTGTCCAATTCTGCAATATCGTTTAATGAAGATTCTCATTACACCAGCGAAGATTACAATCAACTAACTGGATTAAGTCGGCAGTCATTCGACAATATGTACGGAATCATAGCATCTGAATTGAGGAACAGTTCCAATAGAAGCAAGCGTGACGCATTAGGAATATTTCTTATGAAGTTAAAGACAAACGTATCGCAAGCAACCTTGGCCATTTTGTTTGGAGTCAAATGTCAGTCAAGAGTCAGCGATTCATTTGAGTCTGTTAGGGTGGCTTTAGAAAAGTGTTTTGTTTCATTACACTTAGGCTATCATCACATTACTAGAGAAGAATTGAAACTTCATCAATCATCATTCGTGCATCAACTGTTTGGAGCTTCTGAGAATTCATTATGCGCCCGCGCAGACGGGACGTATTTGTACGTTCAGAAGCCCAGTGACCACGACTTGCAAAAGAGCACGTTCTCGTCCCATAAGAAAAGGAACTTACTTAAGCCAATGCTTATAACATTTCCGGATGGTTACATCCTAAATTGCGAAGGATTATATTTCGCTGACGGTTCTAATAACGATGCTACCATAATGAAGTCTTTAGCTTACTCTGAGACCGATTTTTCGTCATTTTTCCAAAAGGATGACGTCTTCATTTTGGATAGAGGTTTTAGAGATGCAATTTGTGATTTGAAAGACAAAGGATATTCTACATTTATGCCGAACCTGTTAGCTAAAAAACAAGCGCAGTTTACAACAGTTGAAGCAAATGAGTCTAGAAGAGTGACAATTGTGCGATGGAGAAATGAAGCTACAAATGGTGCAACCAAAAGGTTCAAAATGATTACTGATGTTGTACAGGCATCTTACATTTCTAAACTTGGCTCAATTTACCGAATTGTTTGTGCAATGGTAAATGCTTACTGTACACCAATTTTTAAAGACAATGGTGAAAATAATAGCATAGCGGACAAAGTGATTGCAAGGATGACATTGGAGAATGAACTGCAAAACAAAATTGAAAACGTGTGGAAATTGGATAGAAAAATTAGCTGCTGGGAAAACGCATCCACTGAATCCGTTAAGGATTTCCCAATTCTCTCGGAAGAAAATCTTCGCGGTATTACTTTAGGATCTTATCAATCACATCAGGCAGCATTATACACAAGAAGGCATCTTAGGAATGATTCCAAGAACGTGATTATGATTCACAAAGAAATGCCAGGTTTACTGAAAGGGAAAATAGAATCGAGATTTACCAAAGGAAAAGTTCACAGTTTGTGGATACAGCTTGACAAGGAAAAATTAGGAGAAGAATCAATTGTGTCATATTTTTGTAAATGTCGAGTCGATTCCCGAACAGTTGGCTGTTGCAGTCACATCGCATCTGTGTTGTGGTATCTCGGTTTTGCAAGGCATCAATCAAAAGATTTAGTTAGACAAACGAAAGGACTAGCTGATAATATTTTGGATGCAGCGTCCATTTTGGAGACTCAGTTGGGAACAAACAACGAACAAAATTCAGATGATGATGAAGTATAAATGATAGTTTATCCCGAGTTAAAAACTTCATATTTAAAGGTCATTATGGAAACAAACTATGTATTATTTACTATAGCACTCCGTGTATTAATTTCTTACTATTGTTAATGAGCATACTTGAAAGTTTGAATAAATGTTATAATAAACAATTAATATAAATATATATGTAGATAAGATTTAGAAATGTTTTTGTTTTAATTTCTTGATAGCACTAAATAATAATAATGTTACATTACAATAGCCGGTTAGGACAGAATTCTGATTCCGTGGCTTCATGCTTGGATGATTTGTATTACTGGCGTCCATTGAAATGTTATTTAATTAACATTTGTGTTAGTTCCAAATGACGGTGTGCATAGGCGTTACCTTTCATCAATCTTTTTACCAATGTAAATTTTTGATTTCTTGTAGACTTTTTAATTTGAACACTTTTTAAAACTACTAAAACTTTAGATTATGAAGAGCAGCTCCAATACATTTGCACTTTGTAGATGGGAATGAGCATACGTAAAGTGGTAGCACTCAGATCTATGTAATCTGTAAGCGATTATGAAAGCCTGCGGAATTATGCAAAACTACATTGTATTTGACAGGTATATTTATCGGTAGATATTTACGAATTATTGGTCTATATTGGGCTCTGCCGCCCTACTGTAACGTTGTTAATCACTGTTGCAAGTTCGAAGAAGTGTGAAGGAATGACTACATGGGTACACTACATCTGAGCGCAGTCATAGATCTGATCCCAGGTAATCAACCAAACGTACTAAAATGGCAGTTGTCATTTCATAAAATGGCTTCCATTTTTGGAATCAGCATCCAAAATTACGCCATAGGATTCGAGGAAACTTTAATCGGTTGAGTATTTGAAGCCCTTGCTATTTTGGCGCGTCAACCGTCACTTCAGTTTTCGATATTTCATAAAATGGTTTCCATTTTTGGAATCAGCATTCAAAATTACGCCATAGGATTCGAGGAAACTTTAATCGGTTGAGTATTTGAAGCCCTTGCTATTTTGGCGCGTCAACCGTGACTTCAGTTTTCGATATTTCATAAAATGGTTTCCATTTTTGGAATCAGCATTCAAAATTACGCCATAGGATTCGAGGAAACTTTAATCGGTTGAGTATTTGAAGCCCTTGCTATTTTGGCGCGTCAACCGTCCCTTCAGTTTTCGATATTTCATAAAATGGTTTCCATTTTTGGAATCAGCATTCAAAATTACGCCATAGGATTCGAGGAAACTTTAATCGGTTGAGTATTTGAAGCCCTTGCTATTTTGGCGCGTCAACCGTCACTTCAGTTTTCGATATTTCATAAAATGGTTTCCATTTTTGGAATCAGCATCCAAAATTACGCCATAGGGTTCGACAATATTTTTTTCGGCTTAATTTTAATTAGGCCATATTAATTTTCTTGCACTTTTGGTATTTTGCTGAGTGTTCGCTATTTTTTGTGGTATCATTGTCGATTATGACTTTTTTATATGATTTCATGGTTTTCAGATACATTTATTCGCGTTTGACATGTCCTTTGCGTTTTTGGAGTCATTTCTAATTTTATGCGATGCTTGGAGACTTTTAAGAAATTATCTTCTGAAATGCATACAGACAGACTCATGTGTAACTTTTATAAAGTATCATGCCAAAATGAAAAAGTTCAATCAAACGGCGGGAGAAACAAATAGTGTAAGGAAATCCCAATCGCCCCTTCATCTAATTAGTGACGCGCATGAATGGTTTAACGAGATTCCCTAATATTATAAGCACTAGGCAGGCTAAACAACTAAAAGTCTCTTTTTGTTAGCAATGTTTACGCATTTTAAAATGCTTACTGATTATTAATAAATAAATCTAACATATCGTTTTAGCAGTTATTTTATTTTATGAATAAATTAGAATTTCTGTCAGTGTTTTAGAAATACCCTGTACATATAATTAATGATCAGGCCCTATCATAATTCATACTATACATTTCCTTTATTTAATGAGTGTTCTATATGTAGCTAAGGTAATTGGAGATTTGGATTAGTGATTTGGTGGTAAATAATCTTTAGCCCAAGCTTTTCAATGGGAAACCAATGGAAATGAGCCCAAATCTTTGGGCTTACCCGATACCCTCCTTTCTTCTATTAAACTAAAATTGAAAAACGTCACGTTTTATCAAAATGGAATTAAATTGGATCAAGTTAGAATTAATGATATTGTGGACCTTTCTAAAACAAGAGAAATGATATTACACTGCGAAGATACAAAATATGTTTTGGATTTCTCAGGAAATAATACTCTGGACCAGACGTGAAACTTGGGGGATCGCGATCCGATCCGATCTATTTTATTACTCCTAAAAATTCGGACGATCCGATCCGATCCGATCTTTTCCATCTATAAAATTTTCGCGATCCGATCCGATCTTATCCATCTATAAAATTTTCTCGATCCGATCCGATCTTTTCTTTCTATAAAATTTTCGCGATCCGATCCGATCTTATCCATCTATAAAATTTTCTCGATCCGATCCGATCTTTTCTTTCTATAAAATTTTCGCGATCCGATCCGATCTTTTCTATCTATAAAATTTTCGCGATCCGATCCGATCCGATCCGATCTTGTACATCAAAAAAATTTCGCGATCCGATCTAAGATCGGATCCGGTCGAGATCGGATCGGTGTTTTAACGATCTATAAAGTTACATCTCTAAAATGAGAACAAATTATTTACGTCATTTTGATAAATTAAAATAAATTACTGTTCTTTTCTATGCAGATTTATTGCATGAGTCATCTTTTGCCATTTCATGAGATTATGGGACAATATGCCTTGATGTCAATAGACGAATACTGAGTCTCATCTCATATGAAATGATAAAAATTGGATGAATAACACTGGTTATGTTATGATGTAACACAATTTTATTTGGATAACCAAAGTGTAGGAGAGCGTCTAGTGCAGCAGTCTAACTACTACACTCTGTGCTACCCGAAGTCACACACCAAAGAGCCAACTATCAAATACCCACGAGGAAGCAAGCTTCTAGCAACTGCAGTGCCAGCAAAGTCGTCAGAGTCCAACGAGCGGAGCGAGCGACAACAACTATTCTTCCATCTTCCTATTTCCTATCTTTCTCTAAGTAACAATTAAATATATCGATACCTGTGATTGTGCTAATTGGAATTAATTAAATATTGAGATACATTAATTACACAAAGTACACCAATCACGTACACTTTATTGGCAATAGCACATAAACCGTAGGGATCTAGGAGCCGGGAATCTAGAATCTCTACAACTGTCGCCCAACGTGGATAAAAACCTACAATTATAATATTATTATTCTAAACCTACAATCCTACCATCCAATTAAAATTAATTTTCTTACTAATATTTTTATTCTCTATTACAGCTGACGAATTCTGGAAATGCCAAGGCGATTGGCAATTCCTCCTACCGTCCAGTCAGCTGTCCCAATCGAAATTTCAAAAACTCCAGAGCTACTGGCGATCCACTCCAACTTTCATTTCTAATTCCTGGAAAAAATCGAAGTAATTGCTACTCTACAAAACATCAATCAAAATTCAACCAAAACTCAAGAACACACCAAAGTTATTGGTGATTCAAGCATCATTTTCTGGATCTTCAGGTAAAATTAGGAAAAAATCATTTCATTTATATTTCATTACGAACAGGAAAAGGTCAGGAAAATCTAAAAGTATCTACTTAGCGATAGGGACAGGGAAATTCCTTAGCTATCGCTAGAGATAGGCAAATCAGGCTCCAGACAGAAACTTACCTTATCGCTTATTGTCCTCGTTTCCTCCTCGTTCACTCTCAATGCGTTTCATTAAGTTTTCAGCTGACAAAAACTTATTATAATAATTATTTAAACAAGCCAAAGGCATTGGAAATTAATTAAATATTACAAAACGTAATTACTTACCTATTAAATATAAGCCACAAGCACTGGCATATACCTATATTCACAATTCAAGTTTTCTTACTAAACAAATTGTTTTCATTCAAATACCGTAAAACTACCTACGTATTATATACAAACCAAAGACATTGGTTAGTATAAAATTTTTTAAACCACCTTAAATCAAACTAATTGGTATACTTATACCTATATAAAACTACTTATCTTTCAAAGCAAAGCAATTGACTTAATTTTACATGCAAGCCAAAGACATTGGCTAGTATTTTAAATAGCTAATTAAAATTCAAGCAAAGACTATTGGTTTACAATCAACCTAATAAAATCAACTTACCTCAGTCAATTTTCTGTACAAGCCAAAGGAATTGGCTAGTACCTTACTTACCAATTATCTTTTAGTAAGCCAAAGCGATTGGCATATACTAAATAGACTCATTTTAATACGAATAACTTTTGACAAAGGTTAAACGCAAAGCTAAATTTATCTTAACATTTAAATTATCTCTATGCATGCCTCTGCCGCATTTGACCAATCACAAACCTAGGGACAAAAGACGTAACGCTCTTGCAGGCTCTTGCAGGAGAACCTCTAAAGAAGAGAAAATACACCAAAAAGCAGCCAGCACAAAGCAACTCGGCGCCACAGCCCACCCCAACCAGTCGGTGTCGACTTTATGGAAAAGTACACGTTACTTAAAAAGGGGACTATGCCTTCGTATCCTGAAAGTCAGGAGCAAACCTTCTTCAAATTAATAGAAGCCATAGCTAATGGCACTCACATTCATGGAATTCACATCACTCTCCCATTCGTATTCAAAAATGAAGCATCAAGCAGTGGTCTAGGTGCAATCGTAGTTCAAACTAAAGTTGGTATTCACAGAGCAATATATAATTCAAATCACATTAACATTAGGCAACCTACAGATAATTTCACTAAAACGCTACAGCAAATTATGTCAGAGTCTAACACTCATTTAACTAAAAACAATTCTCTTAATTTCAAAATCATAAATGGTATTTTGCATAGAATTTTCCAGGATGACGGGAAGTCTTCAGATAAGTTGCTAGCTTATGCAGGGAGCAGTAAGGTTCAGCGTCCGGGCCATGGTAGCACTAATTCAGTTCCTTTGGTCTCACCCCATGTATTGGAACAGTGGCTCTCACGCCAGAATAACAATAACATTAATACCAGTAAGGTCTCACCCCTAACAATGCAGAATGAAAGGGTCTCACCCCAAATTAATTCAGTTTCAACTAAAATATTTAATATTGATAATGTTATTAAGGCTACCTATTATATTAATTGTAAAAGTTGTAAACATTTGCTTGTGCAAAAAGTGGAACGTTAAGCATGAGTTTTCTAGTGTTGCTCACCCTCAGTCTAATCCAGCTCAATCAAGCAAGTACTTACAGAAGTTTGCTTTAGCGGTTCGCACTTCTATTAATAATTCTATTAAACTAAGTCCCGATATCTTAAATTTAGGCAGGAAAATTTCCCTCCCAATCGATAGAAGCATGCAAAATTTTCCCCCTTCCCATCCCGATAATTTACCCGATAAATTATTAGCTGTAATTAAGTTAGTCAGACAAAACCTAATTGACGCGCATCAGAAAAATAAACTAAGATATTATGTATCTGATGTGAACCCTGTTAATAGAATACTACCTAAACCTCAATTTCTTCCTAATATTTCCGCCTTTCAAAAATCTTTTCAGAAAAAACGCGCAGAAAATATTTGTAAAAACAGTTCTTCTACGCTTTCAGACTCTAACTTTCCCCCTCAAAGGGTTTTAAGGCCTAGAACGAAAATAATTAATTATAAAATGTAATTGCGCTCATTTCTTTACCATTTCCATTTCTACTCTCAAAATTAAATTTAACTGTAAACTAGTATATAAGTATAAATGAGCATTAAGTAAGCTAAATTCAAAACTAATTACTAAATCTTTTACACAGCACAATCATTGTTTCAAATACCAAAGTCTAAAATATTCTTCTTTTCATCTACAATTTCAGACGATACCAAAGCTATTGGTATGTCCGTCCAGCCTAACCGCAAAATATTCTTAAAACGTCAACACATCTTGCTGCTCAGATGACAAACTTCAACGGCTTCAGAAATCCAAATATTTGATGTACTACACCAAACGCCATCCGGATTCTAAATTGCGTAAGCCAAAGTTATTGGCAAACACTACACAATTTCATAAAACTCAAATCTGGACAAAAGCAACTTTTTCTGACGCCCTCCAAACTGGGAACAGCCAAAGTTATTGGCCATCTTCCTTATTTTATGAAATCCGACCTTACGAACCGTTTCGATTCGACCGCCCGGATTTCCTCAAAAAGGGAACGAATGTAGGAGAGCGTCTAGTGCAGCAGTCTAACTACTACACTCTGTGCTACCCGAAGTCACACACCAAAGAGCCAACTATCAAATACCCACGAGGAAGCAAGCTTCTAGCAACTGCAGTGCCAGCAAAGTCGTCAGAGTCCAACGAGCGGAGCGAGCGACAACAACTATTCTTCCATCTTCCTATTTCCTATCTTTCTCTAAGTAACAATTAAATATATCGATACCTGTGATTGTGCTAATTGGAATTAATTAAATATTGAGATACATTAATTACACAAAGTACACCAATCACGTACACTTTATTGGCAATAGCACATAAACCGTAGGGATCTAGGAGCCGGGAATCTAGAATCTCTACAACTGTCGCCCAACGTGGATAAAAACCTACAATTATAATATTATTATTCTAAACCTACAATCCTACCATCCAATTAAAATTAATTTTCTTACTAATATTTTTATTCTCTATTACAGCTGACGAATTCTGGAAATGCCAAGGCGATTGGCAATTCCTCCTACCGTCCAGTCAGCTGTCCCAATCGAAATTTCAAAAACTCCAGAGCTACTGGCGATCCACTCCAACTTTCATTTCTAATTCCTGGAAAAAATCGAAGTAATTGCTACTCTACAAAACATCAATCAAAATTCAACCAAAACTCAAGAACACACCAAAGTTATTGGTGATTCAAGCATCATTTCTGGATCTTCAGGTAAAATTAGGAAAAAATCATTTCATTTATATTTCATTACGAACAGGAAAAGGTCAGGAAAATCTAAAAGTATCTACTTAGCGATAGGGACAGGGAAATTCCTTAGCTATCGCTAGAGATAGGCAAATCAGGCTCCAGACAGAAACTTACCTTATCGCTTATTGTCCTCGTTTCCTCCTCGTTCACTCTCAATGCGTTTCATTAAGTTTTCAGCTGACAAAAACTTATTATAATAATTATTTAAACAAGCCAAAGGCATTGGAAATTAATTAAATATTACAAAACGTAATTACCTACCTATTAAATATAAGCCACAAGCACTGGCATATACCTATATTCACAATTCAAGTTTTCTTATTAAACAAATTGTTTTCATTCAATACCGTAAAACTACCTACGTATTCTATACAAACCAAAGACATTGGTTAGTATAAAATTTTTTAAACCACCTTAAATCAAACTAATTGGTATACTTATACCTATATAAAACTACTTATCTTTCAAAGCAAAGCAATTGACTTAATTTTACATGCAAGCCAAAGACATTGGCTAGTATTTTAAATAGCTAATTAAAATTCAAGCAAAGACTATTGGTTTACAATCAACCTAATAAAATCAACTTACCTCAGTCAATTTTCTGTACAAGCCAAAGGAATTGGCTAGTACCTTACTTACCAATTATCTTTTAGTAAGCCAAAGCGATTGGCATATACTAAATAGACTCATTTTAATACGAATAACTTTTGACAAAGGTTAAACGCAAAGCTAAATTTATCTTAACATTTAAATTATCTCTATGCATGCCTCTGCCGCATTTGACCAATCACAAACCTAGGGACAAAAGACGTAACGCTCTTGCAGGCTCTTGCAGGAGAACCTCTAAAGAAGAGAAAATACACCAAAAAGCAGCCAGCACAAAGCAACTCGGCGCCACAGCCCACCCCAACCAGTCGGTGTCGACTTTATGGAAAAGTACACGTTACTTAAAAAGGGGACTATGCCTTCGTATCCTGAAAGTCAGGAGCAAACCTTCTTCAAATTAATAGAAGCCATAGCTAATGGCACTCACATTCATGGAATTCACATCACTCTCCCATTCGTATTCAAAAATGAAGCATCAAGCAGTGGTCTAGGTGCAATCGTAGTTCAAACTAAAGTTGGTATTCACAGAGCAATATATAATTCAAATCACATTAACATTAGGCAACCTACAGATAATTTCACTAAAACGCTACAGCAAATTATGTCAGAGTCTAACACTCATTTAACTAAAAACAATTCTCTTAATTTCAAAATCATAAATGGTATTTTGCATAGAATTTTCCAGGATGACGGGAAGTCTTCAGATAAGTTGCTAGCTTATGCAGGGAGCAGTAAGGTTCAGCGTCCGGGCCATGGTAGCACTAATTCAGTTCCTTTGGTCTCACCCCATGTATTGGAACAGTGGCTCTCACGCCAGAATAACAATAACATTAATACCAGTAAGGTCTCACCCCTAACAATGCAGAATGAAAGGGTCTCACCCCAAATTAATTCAGTTTCAACTAAAATATTTAATATTGATAATGTTATTAAGGCTACCTATTATATTAATTGTAAAAGTTGTAAACATTTCCTTGTGCAAAAAGTGGAACGTTAAGCATGAGTTTTCTAGTGTTGCTCACCCTCAGTCTAATCCAGCTCAATCAAGCAAGTACTTACAGAAGTTTGCTTTAGCGGTTCGCACTTCTATTAATAATTCTATTAAACTAAGTCCCGATATCTTAAATTTAGGCAGGAAAATTTCCCTCCCAATCGATAGAAGCATGCAAAATTTTCCCCCTTCCCATCCCGATAATTTACCCGATAAATTATTAGCTGTAATTAAGTTAGTCAGACAAAACCTAATTGACGCGCATCAGAAAAATAAACTAAGATATTATGTATCTGATGTGAACCCTGTTAATAGAATACTACCTAAACCTCAATTTCTTCCTAATATTTCCGCCTTTCAAAAATCTTTTCAGAAAAAACGCGCAGAAAATATTTGTAAAAACAGTTCTTCTACGCTTTCAGACTCTAACTTTCCCCCTCAAAGGGTTTTAAGGCCTAGAACGAAAATAATTAATTATAAAATGTAATTGCGCTCATTTCTTTACCATTTCCATTTCTACTCTCAAAATTAAATTTAACTGTAAACTAGTATATAAGTATAAATGAGCATTAAGTAAGCTAAATTCAAAACTAATTACTAAATCTTTTACACAGCACAATCATTGTTTCAAATACCAAAGTCTAAAATATTCTTCTTTTCATCTACAATTTCAGACGATACCAAAGCTATTGGTATGTCCGTCCAGCCTAACCGCAAAATATTCTTAAAACGTCAACACATCTTGCTGCTCAGATGACAAACTTCAACGGCTTCAGAAATCCAAATATTTGATGTACTACACCAAACGCCATCCGGATTCTAAATTGCGTAAGCCAAAGTTATTGGCAAACACTACACAATTTCATAAAACTCAAATCTGGACAAAAGCAACTTTTTCTGACGCCCTCCAAACTGGGAACAGCCAAAGTTATTGGCCATCTTCCTTATTTTATGAAATCCGACCTTACGAACCGTTTCGATTCGACCGCCCGGATTTCCTCAAAAAGGGAACGAATGTAGGAGAGCGTCTAGTGCAGCAGTCTAACTACTACACTCTGTGCTACCCGAAGTCACACACCAAAGAGCCAACTATCAAATACCCACGAGGAAGCAAGCTTCTAGCAACTGCAGTGCCAGCAAAGTCGTCAGAGTCCAACGAGCGGAGCGAGCGACAACAACTATTCTTCCATCTTCCTATTTCCTATCTTTCTCTAAGTAACAATTAAATATATCGATACCTGTGATTGTGCTAATTGGAATTAATTAAATATTGAGATACATTAATTACACAAAGTACACCAATCACGTACACTTTATTGGCAATAGCACATAAACCGTAGGGATCTAGGAGCCGGGAATCTAGAATCTCTACAACTGTCGCCCAACGTGGATAAAAACCTACAATTATAATATTATTATTCTAAACCTACAATCCTACCATCCAATTAAAATTAATTTTCTTACTAATATTTTTATTCTCTATTACAGCTGACGAATTCTGGAAATGCCAAGGCGATTGGCAATTCCTCCTACCGTCCAGTCAGCTGTCCCAATCGAAATTTCAAAAACTCCAGAGCTACTGGCGATCCACTCCAACTTTCATTTCTAATTCCTGGAAAAAATCGAAGTAATTGCTACTCTACAAAACATCAATCAAAATTCAACCAAAACTCAAGAACACACCAAAGTTATTGGTGATTCAAGCATCATTTTCTGGATCTTCAGGTAAAATTAGGAAAAAATCATTTCATTTATATTTCATTACGAACAGGAAAAGGTCAGGAAAATCTAAAAGTATCTACTTAGCGATAGGGACAGGGAAATTCCTTAGCTATCGCTAGAGATAGGCAAATCAGGCTCCAGACAGAAACTTACCTTATCGCTTATTGTCCTCGTTTCCTCCTCGTTCACTCTCAATGCGTTTCATTAAGTTTTCAGCTGACAAAAACTTATTATAATAATTATTTAAACAAGCCAAAGGCATTGGAAATTAATTAAATATTACAAAACGTAATTACCTACCTATTAAATATAAGCCACAAGCACTGGCATATACCTATATTCACAATTCAAGTTTTCTTATTAAACAAATTGTTTTCATTCAATACCGTAAAACTACCTACGTATTCTATACAAACCAAAGACATTGGTTAGTATAAAATTTTTTAAACCACCTTAAATCAAACTAATTGGTATACTTATACCTATATAAAACTACTTATCTTTCAAAGCAAAGCAATTGACTTAATTTTACATGCAAGCCAAAGACATTGGCTAGTATTTTAAATAGCTAATTAAAATTCAAGCAAAGACTATTGGTTTACAATCAACCTAATAAAATCAACTTACCTCAGTCAATTTTCTGTACAAGCCAAAGGAATTGGCTAGTACCTTACTTACCAATTATCTTTTAGTAAGCCAAAGCGATTGGCATATACTAAATAGACTCATTTTAATACGAATAACTTTTGACAAAGGTTAAACGCAAAGCTAAATTTATCTTAACATTTAAATTATCTCTATGCATGCCTCTGCCGCATTTGACCAATCACAAACCTAGGGACAAAAGACGTAACGCTCTTGCAGGCTCTTGCAGGAGAACCTCTAAAGAAGAGAAAATACACCAAAAAGCAGCCAGCACAAAGCAACTCGGCGCCACAGCCCACCCCAACCAGTCGGTGTCGACTTTATGGAAAAGTACACGTTACTTAAAAAGGGGACTATGCCTTCGTATCCTGAAAGTCAGGAGCAAACCTTCTTCAAATTAATAGAAGCCATAGCTAATGGCACTCACATTCATGGAATTCACATCACTCTCCCATTCGTATTCAAAAATGAAGCATCAAGCAGTGGTCTAGGTGCAATCGTAGTTCAAACTAAAGTTGGTATTCACAGAGCAATATATAATTCAAATCACATTAACATTAGGCAACCTACAGATAATTTCACTAAAACGCTACAGCAAATTATGTCAGAGTCTAACACTCATTTAACTAAAAACAATTCTCTTAATTTCAAAATCATAAATGGTATTTTGCATAGAATTTTCCAGGATGACGGGAAGTCTTCAGATAAGTTGCTAGCTTATGCAGGGAGCAGTAAGGTTCAGCGTCCGGGCCATGGTAGCACTAATTCAGTTCCTTTGGTCTCACCCCATGTATTGGAACAGTGGCTCTCACGCCAGAATAACAATAACATTAATACCAGTAAGGTCTCACCCCTAACAATGCAGAATGAAAGGGTCTCACCCCAAATTAATTCAGTTTCAACTAAAATATTTAATATTGATAATGTTATTAAGGCTACCTATTATATTAATTGTAAAAGTTGTAAACATTTCCTTGTGCAAAAAGTGGAACGTTAAGCATGAGTTTTCTAGTGTTGCTCACCCTCAGTCTAATCCAGCTCAATCAAGCAAGTACTTACAGAAGTTTGCTTTAGCGGTTCGCACTTCTATTAATAATTCTATTAAACTAAGTCCCGATATCTTAAATTTAGGCAGGAAAATTTCCCTCCCAATCGATAGAAGCATGCAAAATTTTCCCCCTTCCCATCCCGATAATTTACCCGATAAATTATTAGCTGTAATTAAGTTAGTCAGACAAAACCTAATTGACGCGCATCAGAAAAATAAACTAAGATATTATGTATCTGATGTGAACCCTGTTAATAGAATACTACCTAAACCTCAATTTCTTCCTAATATTTCCGCCTTTCAAAAATCTTTTCAGAAAAAACGCGCAGAAAATATTTGTAAAAACAGTTCTTCTACGCTTTCAGACTCTAACTTTCCCCCTCAAAGGGTTTTAAGGCCTAGAACGAAAATAATTAATTATAAAATGTAATTGCGCTCATTTCTTTACCATTTCCATTTCTACTCTCAAAATTAAATTTAACTGTAAACTAGTATATAAGTATAAATGAGCATTAAGTAAGCTAAATTCAAAACTAATTACTAAATCTTTTACACAGCACAATCATTGTTTCAAATACCAAAGTCTAAAATATTCTTCTTTTCATCTACAATTTCAGACGATACCAAAGCTATTGGTATGTCCGTCCAGCCTAACCGCAAAATATTCTTAAAACGTCAACACATCTTGCTGCTCAGATGACAAACTTCAACGGCTTCAGAAATCCAAATATTTGATGTACTACACCAAACGCCATCCGGATTCTAAATTGCGTAAGCCAAAGTTATTGGCAAACACTACACAATTTCATAAAACTCAAATCTGGACAAAAGCAACTTTTTCTGACGCCCTCCAAACTGGGAACAGCCAAAGTTATTGGCCATCTTCCTTATTTTATGAAATCCGACCTTACGAACCGTTTCGATTCGACCGCCCGGATTTCCTCAAAAAGGGAACGAATGTAGGAGAGCGTCTAGTGCAGCAGTCTAACTACTACACTCTGTGCTACCCGAAGTCACACACCAAAGAGCCAACTATCAAATACCCACGAGGAAGCAAGCTTCTAGCAACTGCAGTGCCAGCAAAGTCGTCAGAGTCCAACGAGCGGAGCGAGCGACAACAACTATTCTTCCATCTTCCTATTTCCTATCTTTCTCTAAGTAACAATTAAATATATCGATACCTGTGATTGTGCTAATTGGAATTAATTAAATATTGAGATACATTAATTACACAAAGTACACCAATCACGTACACTTTATTGGCAATAGCACATAAACCGTAGGGATCTAGGAGCCGGGAATCTAGAATCTCTACAACTGTCGCCCAACGTGGATAAAAACCTACAATTATAATATTATTATTCTAAACCTACAATCCTACCATCCAATTAAAATTAATTTTCTTACTAATATTTTTATTCTCTATTACAGCTGACGAATTCTGGAAATGCCAAGGCGATTGGCAATTCCTCCTACCGTCCAGTCAGCTGTCCCAATCGAAATTTCAAAAACTCCAGAGCTACTGGCGATCCACTCCAACTTTCATTTCTAATTCCTGGAAAAAATCGAAGTAATTGCTACTCTACAAAACATCAATCAAAATTCAACCAAAACTCAAGAACACACCAAAGTTATTGGTGATTCAAGCATCATTTTCTGGATCTTCAGGTAAAATTAGGAAAAAATCATTTCATTTATATTTCATTACGAACAGGAAA
Source organism: Yoshiicerus persimilis (assembly GCA_020352615.2). NCBI lineage: Eukaryota > Metazoa > Arthropoda > Collembola > Entomobryomorpha > Tomoceridae > Yoshiicerus > Yoshiicerus persimilis. The sequence goes on from CM036941.2 coordinate 4,393,055, forward strand.
AGGTCAGGAAAATCTAAAAGTATCTACTTAGCGATAGGGACAGGGAAATTCCTTAGCTATCGCTAGAGATAGGCAAATCAGGCTCCAGACAGAAACTTACCTTATCGCTTATTGTCCTCGTTTCCTCCTCGTTCACTCTCAATGCGTTTCATTAAGTTTTCAGCTGACAAAAACTTATTATAATAATTATTTAAACAAGCCAAAGGCATTGGAAATTAATTAAATATTACAAAACGTAATTACCTACCTATTAAATATAAGCCACAAGCACTGGCATATACCTATATTCACAATTCAAGTTTTCTTACTAAACAAATTGTTTTCATTCAATACCGTAAAACTACCTACGTATTCTATACAAACCAAAGACATTGGTTAGTATAAAATTTTTTAAACCACCTTAAATCAAACTAATTGGTATACTTATACCTATATAAAACTACTTATCTTTCAAAGCAAAGCAATTGACTTAATTTTACATGCAAGCCAAAGACATTGGCTAGTATTTTAAATAGCTAATTAAAATTCAAGCAAAGACTATTGGTTTACAATCAACCTAATAAAATCAACTTACCTCAGTCAATTTTCTGTACAAGCCAAAGGAATTGGCTAGTACCTTACTTACCAATTATCTTTTAGTAAGCCAAAGCGATTGGCATATACTAAATAGACTCATTTTAATACGAATAACTTTTGACAAAGGTTAAACGCAAAGCTAAATTTATCTTAACATTTAAATTATCTCTATGCATGCCTCTGCCGCATTTGACCAATCACAAACCTAGGGACAAAAGACGTAACGCTCTTGCAGGCTCTTGCAGGAGAACCTCTAAAGAAGAGAAAATACACCAAAAAGCAGCCAGCACAAAGCAACTCGGCGCCACAGCCCACCCCAACCAGTCGGTGTCGACTTTATGGAAAAGTACACGTTACTTAAAAAGGGGACTATGCCTTCGTATCCTGAAAGTCAGGAGCAAACCTTCTTCAAATTAATAGAAGCCATAGCTAATGGCACTCACATTCATGGAATTCACATCACTCTCCCATTCGTATTCAAAAATGAAGCATCAAGCAGTGGTCTAGGTGCAATCGTAGTTCAAACTAAAGTTGGTATTCACAGAGCAATATATAATTCAAATCACATTAACATTAGGCAACCTACAGATAATTTCACTAAAACGCTACAGCAAATTATGTCAGAGTCTAACACTCATTTAACTAAAAACAATTCTCTTAATTTCAAAATCATAAATGGTATTTTGCATAGAATTTTCCAGGATGACGGGAAGTCTTCAGATAAGTTGCTAGCTTATGCAGGGAGCAGTAAGGTTCAGCGTCCGGGCCATGGTAGCACTAATTCAGTTCCTTTGGTCTCACCCCATGTATTGGAACAGTGGCTCTCACGCCAGAATAACAATAACATTAATACCAGTAAGGTCTCACCCCTAACAATGCAGAATGAAAGGGTCTCACCCCAAATTAATTCAGTTTCAACTAAAATATTTAATATTGATAATGTTATTAAGGCTACCTATTATATTAATTGTAAAAGTTGTAAACATTTCCTTGTGCAAAAAGTGGAACGTTAAGCATGAGTTTTCTAGTGTTGCTCACCCTCAGTCTAATCCAGCTCAATCAAGCAAGTACTTACAGAAGTTTGCTTTAGCGGTTCGCACTTCTATTAATAATTCTATTAAACTAAGTCCCGATATCTTAAATTTAGGCAGGAAAATTTCCCTCCCAATCGATAGAAGCATGCAAAATTTTCCCCCTTCCCATCCCGATAATTTACCCGATAAATTATTAGCTGTAATTAAGTTAGTCAGACAAAACCTAATTGACGCGCATCAGAAAAATAAACTAAGATATTATGTATCTGATGTGAACCCTGTTAATAGAATACTACCTAAACCTCAATTTCTTCCTAATATTTCCGCCTTTCAAAAATCTTTTCAGAAAAAACGCGCAGAAAATATTTGTAAAAACAGTTCTTCTACGCTTTCAGACTCTAACTTTCCCCCTCAAAGGGTTTTAAGGCCTAGAACGAAAATAATTAATTATAAAATGTAATTGCGCTCATTTCTTTACCATTTCCATTTCTACTCTCAAAATTAAATTTAACTGTAAACTAGTATATAAGTATAAATGAGCATTAAGTAAGCTAAATTCAAAACTAATTACTAAATCTTTTACACAGCACAATCATTGTTTCAAATACCAAAGTCTAAAATATTCTTCTTTTCATCTACAATTTCAGACGATACCAAAGCTATTGGTATGTCCGTCCAGCCTAACCGCAAAATATTCTTAAAACGTCAACACATCTTGCTGCTCAGATGACAAACTTCAACGGCTTCAGAAATCCAAATATTTGATGTACTACACCAAACGCCATCCGGATTCTAAATTGCGTAAGCCAAAGTTATTGGCAAACACTACACAATTTCATAAAACTCAAATCTGGACAAAAGCAACTTTTTCTGACGCCCTCCAAACTGGGAACAGCCAAAGTTATTGGCCATCTTCCTTATTTTATGAAATCCGACCTTACGAACCGTTTCGATTCGACCGCCCGGATTTCCTCAAAAAGGGAACGAATGTAGGAGAGCGTCTAGTGCAGCAGTCTAACTACTACACTCTGTGCTACCCGAAGTCACACACCAAAGAGCCAACTATCAAATACCCACGAGGAAGCAAGCTTCTAGCAACTGCAGTGCCAGCAAAGTCGTCAGAGTCCAACGAGCGGAGCGAGCGACAACAACTATTCTTCCATCTTCCTATTTCCTATCTTTCTCTAAGTAACAATTAAATATATCGATACCTGTGATTGTGCTAATTGGAATTAATTAAATATTGAGATACATTAATTACACAAAGTACACCAATCACGTACACTTTATTGGCAATAGCACATAAACCGTAGGGATCTAGGAGCCGGGAATCTAGAATCTCTACAACTGTCGCCCAACGTGGATAAAAACCTACAATTATAATATTATTATTCTAAACCTACAATCCTACCATCCAATTAAAATTAATTTTCTTACTAATATTTTTATTCTCTATTACAGCTGACGAATTCTGGAAATGCCAAGGCGATTGGCAATTCCTCCTACCGTCCAGTCAGCTGTCCCAATCGAAATTTCAAAAACTCCAGAGCTACTGGCGATCCACTCCAACTTTCATTTCTAATTCCTGGAAAAAATCGAAGTAATTGCTACTCTACAAAACATCAATCAAAATTCAACCAAAACTCAAGAACACACCAAAGTTATTGGTGATTCAAGCATCATTTTCTGGATCTTCAGGTAAAATTAGGAAAAAATCATTTCATTTATATTTCATTACGAACAGGAAAAGGTCAGGAAAATCTAAAAGTATCTACTTAGCGATAGGGACAGGGAAATTCCTTAGCTATCGCTAGAGATAGGCAAATCAGGCTCCAGACAGAAACTTACCTTATCGCTTATTGTCCTCGTTTCCTCCTCGTTCACTCTCAATGCGTTTCATTAAGTTTTCAGCTGACAAAAACTTATTATAATAATTATTTAAACAAGCCAAAGGCATTGGAAATTAATTAAATATTACAAAACGTAATTACCTACCTATTAAATATAAGCCACAAGCACTGGCATATACCTATATTCACAATTCAAGTTTTCTTACTAAACAAATTGTTTTCATTCAATACCGTAAAACTACCTACGTATTCTATACAAACCAAAGACATTGGTTAGTATAAAATTTTTTAAACCACCTTAAATCAAACTAATTGGTATACTTATACCTATATAAAACTACTTATCTTTCAAAGCAAAGCAATTGACTTAATTTTACATGCAAGCCAAAGACATTGGCTAGTATTTTAAATAGCTAATTAAAATTCAAGCAAAGACTATTGGTTTACAATCAACCTAATAAAATCAACTTACCTCAGTCAATTTTCTGTACAAGCCAAAGGAATTGGCTAGTACCTTACTTACCAATTATCTTTTAGTAAGCCAAAGCGATTGGCATATACTAAATAGACTCATTTTAATACGAATAACTTTTGACAAAGGTTAAACGCAAAGCTAAATTTATCTTAACATTTAAATTATCTCTATGCATGCCTCTGCCGCATTTGACCAATCACAAACCTAGGGACAAAAGACGTAACGCTCTTGCAGGCTCTTGCAGGAGAACCTCTAAAGAAGAGAAAATACACCAAAAAGCAGCCAGCACAAAGCAACTCGGCGCCACAGCCCACCCCAACCAGTCGGTGTCGACTTTATGGAAAAGTACACGTTACTTAAAAAGGGGACTATGCCTTCGTATCCTGAAAGTCAGGAGCAAACCTTCTTCAAATTAATAGAAGCCATAGCTAATGGCACTCACATTCATGGAATTCACATCACTCTCCCATTCGTATTCAAAAATGAAGCATCAAGCAGTGGTCTAGGTGCAATCGTAGTTCAAACTAAAGTTGGTATTCACAGAGCAATATATAATTCAAATCACATTAACATTAGGCAACCTACAGATAATTTCACTAAAACGCTACAGCAAATTATGTCAGAGTCTAACACTCATTTAACTAAAAACAATTCTCTTAATTTCAAAATCATAAATGGTATTTTGCATAGAATTTTCCAGGATGACGGGAAGTCTTCAGATAAGTTGCTAGCTTATGCAGGGAGCAGTAAGGTTCAGCGTCCGGGCCATGGTAGCACTAATTCAGTTCCTTTGGTCTCACCCCATGTATTGGAACAGTGGCTCTCACGCCAGAATAACAATAACATTAATACCAGTAAGGTCTCACCCCTAACAATGCAGAATGAAAGGGTCTCACCCCAAATTAATTCAGTTTCAACTAAAATATTTAATATTGATAATGTTATTAAGGCTACCTATTATATTAATTGTAAAAGTTGTAAACATTTCCTTGTGCAAAAAGTGGAACGTTAAGCATGAGTTTTCTAGTGTTGCTCACCCTCAGTCTAATCCAGCTCAATCAAGCAAGTACTTACAGAAGTTTGCTTTAGCGGTTCGCACGTCTATTAATAATTCTATTAAACTAAGTCCCGATATCTTAAATTTAGGCAGGAAAATTTCCCTCCCAATCGATAGAAGCATGCAAAATTTTCCCCCTTCCCATCCCGATAATTTACCCGATAAATTATTAGCTGTAATTAAGTTAGTCAGACAAAACCTAATTGACGCGCATCAGAAAAATAAACTAAGATATTATGTATCTGATGTGAACCCTGTTAATAGAATACTACCTAAACCTCAATTTCTTCCTAATATTTCCGCCTTTCAAAAATCTTTTCAGAAAAAACGCGCAGAAAATATTTGTAAAAACAGTTCTTCTACGCTTTCAGACTCTAACTTTCCCCCTCAAAGGGTTTTAAGGCCTAGAACGAAAATAATTAATTATAAAATGTAATTGCGCTCATTTCTTTACCATTTCCATTTCTACTCTCAAAATTAAATTTAACTGTAAACTAGTATATAAGTATAAATGAGCATTAAGTAAGCTAAATTCAAAACTAATTACTAAATCTTTTACACAGCACAATCATTGTTTCAAATACCAAAGTCTAAAATATTCTTCTTTTCATCTACAATTTCAGACGATACCAAAGCTATTGGTATGTCCGTCCAGCCTAACCGCAAAATATTCTTAAAACGTCAACACATCTTGCTGCTCAGATGACAAACTTCAACGGCTTCAGAAATCCAAATATTTGATGTACTACACCAAACGCCATCCGGATTCTAAATTGCGTAAGCCAAAGTTATTGGCAAACACTACACAATTTCATAAAACTCAAATCTGGACAAAAGCAACTTTTTCTGACGCCCTCCAAACTGGGAACAGCCAAAGTTATTGGCCATCTTCCTTATTTTATGAAATCCGACCTTACGAACCGTTTCGATTCGACCGCCCGGATTTCCTCAAAAAGGGAACGAATGTAGGAGAGCGTCTAGTGCAGCAGTCTAACTACTACACTCTGTGCTACCCGAAGTCACACACCAAAGAGCCAACTATCAAATACCCACGAGGAAGCAAGCTTCTAGCAACTGCAGTGCCAGCAAAGTCGTCAGAGTCCAACGAGCGGAGCGAGCGACAACAACTATTCTTCCATCTTCCTATTTCCTATCTTTCTCTAAGTAACAATTAAATATATCGATACCTGTGATTGTGCTAATTGGAATTAATTAAATATTGAGATACATTAATTACACAAAGTACACCAATCACGTACACTTTATTGGCAATAGCACATAAACCGTAGGGATCTAGGAGCCGGGAATCTAGAATCTCTACAACTGTCGCCCAACGTGGATAAAAACCTACAATTATAATATTATTATTCTAAACCTACAATCCTACCATCCAATTAAAATTAATTTTCTTACTAATATTTTTATTCTCTATTACAGCTGACGAATTCTGGAAATGCCAAGGCGATTGGCAATTCCTCCTACCGTCCAGTCAGCTGTCCCAATCGAAATTTCAAAAACTCCAGAGCTACTGGCGATCCACTCCAACTTTCATTTCTAATTCCTGGAAAAAATCGAAGTAATTGCTACTCTACAAAACATCAATCAAAATTCAACCAAAACTCAAGAACACACCAAAGTTATTGGTGATTCAAGCATCATTTTCTGGATCTTCAGGTAAAATTAGGAAAAAATCATTTCATTTATATTTCATTACGAACAGGAAAAGGTCAGGAAAATCTAAAAGTATCTACTTAGCGATAGGGACAGGGAAATTCCTTAGCTATCGCTAGAGATAGGCAAATCAGGCTCCAGACAGAAACTTACCTTATCGCTTATTGTCCTCGTTTCCTCCTCGTTCACTCTCAATGCGTTTCATTAAGTTTTCAGCTGACAAAAACTTATTATAATAATTATTTAAACAAGCCAAAGGCATTGGAAATTAATTAAATATTACAAAACGTAATTACCTACCTATTAAATATAAGCCACAAGCACTGGCATATACCTATATTCACAATTCAAGTTTTCTTACTAAACAAATTGTTTTCATTCAATACCGTAAAACTACCTACGTATTCTATACAAACCAAAGACATTGGTTAGTATAAAATTTTTTAAACCACCTTAAATCAAACTAATTGGTATACTTATACCTATATAAAACTACTTATCTTTCAAAGCAAAGCAATTGACTTAATTTTACATGCAAGCCAAAGACATTGGCTAGTATTTTAAATAGCTAATTAAAATTCAAGCAAAGACTATTGGTTTACAATCAACCTAATAAAATCAACTTACCTCAGTCAATTTTCTGTACAAGCCAAAGGAATTGGCTAGTACCTTACTTACCAATTATCTTTTAGTAAGCCAAAGCGATTGGCATATACTAAATAGACTCATTTTAATACGAATAACTTTTGACAAAGGTTAAACGCAAAGCTAAATTTATCTTAACATTTAAATTATCTCTATGCATGCCTCTGCCGCATTTGACCAATCACAAACCTAGGGACAAAAGACGTAACGCTCTTGCAGGCTCTTGCAGGAGAACCTCTAAAGAAGAGAAAATACACCAAAAAGCAGCCAGCACAAAGCAACTCGGCGCCACAGCCCACCCCAACCAGTCGGTGTCGACTTTATGGAAAAGTACACGTTACTTAAAAAGGGGACTATGCCATCGTATCCTGAAAGTCAGGAGCAAACCTTCTTCAAATTAATAGAAGCCATAGCTAATGGCACTCACATTCATGGAATTCACATCACTCTCCCATTCGTATTCAAAAATGAAGCATCAAGCAGTGGTCTAGGTGCAATCGTAGTTCAAACTAAAGTTGGTATTCACAGAGCAATATATAATTCAAATCACATTAACATTAGGCAACCTACAGATAATTTCACTAAAACGCTACAGCAAATTATGTCAGAGTCTAACACTCATTTAACTAAAAACAATTCTCTTAATTTCAAAATCATAAATGGTATTTTGCATAGAATTTTCCAGGATGACGGGAAGTCTTCAGATAAGTTGCTAGCTTATGCAGGGAGCAGTAAGGTTCAGCGTCCGGGCCATGGTAGCACTAATTCAGTTCCTTTGGTCTCACCCCATGTATTGGAACAGTGGCTCTCACGCCAGAATAACAATAACATTAATACCAGTAAGGTCTCACCCCTAACAATGCAGAATGAAAGGGTCTCACCCCAAATTAATTCAGTTTCAACTAAAATATTTAATATTGATAATGTTATTAAGGCTACCTATTATATTAATTGTAAAAGTTGTAAACATTTCCTTGTGCAAAAAGTGGAACGTTAAGCATGAGTTTTCTAGTGTTGCTCACCCTCAGTCTAATCCAGCTCAATCAAGCAAGTACTTACAGAAGTTTGCTTTAGCGGTTCGCACTTCTATTAATAATTCTATTAAACTAAGTCCCGATATCTTAAATTTAGGCAGGAAAATTTCCCTCCCAATCGATAGAAGCATGCAAAATTTTCCCCCTTCCCATCCCGATAATTTACCCGATAAATTATTAGCTGTAATTAAGTTAGTCAGACAAAACCTAATTGACGCGCATCAGAAAAATAAACTAAGATATTATGTATCTGATGTGAACCCTGTTAATAGAATACTACCTAAACCTCAATTTCTTCCTAATATTTCCGCCTTTCAAAAATCTTTTCAGAAAAAACGCGCAGAAAATATTTGTAAAAACAGTTCTTCTACGCTTTCAGACTCTAACTTTCCCCCTCAAAGGGTTTTAAGGCCTAGAACGAAAATAATTAATTATAAAATGTAATTGCGCTCATTTCTTTACCATTTCCATTTCTACTCTCAAAATTAAATTTAACTGTAAACTAGTATATAAGTATAAATGAGCATTAAGTAAGCTAAATTCAAAACTAATTACTAAATCTTTTACACAGCACAATCATTGTTTCAAATACCAAAGTCTAAAATATTCTTCTTTTCATCTACAATTTCAGACGATACCAAAGCTATTGGTATGTCCGTCCAGCCTAACCGCAAAATATTCTTAAAACGTCAACACATCTTGCTGCTCAGATGACAAACTTCAACGGCTTCAGAAATCCAAATATTTGATGTACTACACCAAACGCCATCCGGATTCTAAATTGCGTAAGCCAAAGTTATTGGCAAACACTACACAATTTCATAAAACTCAAATCTGGACAAAAGCAACTTTTTCTGACGCCCTCCAAACTGGGAACAGCCAAAGTTATTGGCCATCTTCCTTATTTTATGAAATCCGACCTTACGAACCGTTTCGATTCGACCGCCCGGATTTCCTCAAAAAGGGAACGAATGTAGGAGAGCGTCTAGTGCAGCAGTCTTACTACACTCTGTGCTACCCGAAGTCACACACCAAAGAGCCAACTATCAAATACCCACGAGGAAGCAAGCTTCTAGCAACTGCAGTGCCAGCAAAGTCGTCAGAGTCCAACGAGCGGAGCGAGCGACAACAACTATTCTTCCATCTTCCTATTTCCTATCTTTCTCTAAGTAACAATTAAATATATCGATACCTGTGATTGTGCTAATTGGAATTAATTAAATATTGAGATACATTAATTACACAAAGTACACCAATCACGTACACTTTATTGGCAATAGCACATAAACCGTAGGGATCTAGGAGCCGGGAATCTAGCATCTCTACAAAAGTAAAGCAGTTACTGTATTTCCAACGAGAGAGTTCACACTTGTTCACACTATGACCACCTAGAAACCCATTGGTTTTATATGTACTTCCGGGCGGTCCTACTCCTATTATGAACAAATGCGAACTCTTTCGTTGGGCGCACAGTATAATATGTTATAATATGTAATATCAATGCACTTAGCTCTCAAATACTCTACTCTACTCACTCTACTGCTGCTACTGTACTTTGTATTGTACTACACTCTCATTCAAATGACATAAACAACATTGTGTGCGTACTTTTACATTTAAACATGCATGCATCTGCTACTTTCATCGAGCGATCCGATCCGATCCCAAAAAATTTTTGCGATCCGATCCGATCTTGTCCATCTATAAAATTTTCGCGATCCGATCCGATCCGATCTTTGCCGTCTACAAAATTTTCGCGATCCGATCCGATCTTTGCCGTCTACAAAATTTTCGCGATCCGATCTGATCCGATCTCGGCCACCAAAAAAATGTTCACGATCCGATCCCGATCCGATCTGGGATCGGATCGGATCGGATCGTGCTTTTACGATCCCATTTGGGATCGCGATCCCCCAAGTTTCATGTCTGCTCTGGACACCTTGAGTTTAAATAGCGTTGAAATAATTAATGGAGAAACGTCAGATTGGATTATAGGCAAATTATGGGTTTCCTGTATTCCTTATTCGTTACTTATTAAAACACAAGTTAAGGAACTTTATTTGCATAAGGTTGGTTCTATTGACTTGTTCGCTTTACCTAACTCAATTCAAAAACTCTGTTTCCATGAAGCCGGCAAAAACTCAACTTTAAGTTGCAGCCACCCGATTGTGTTGGAGAATTTGGAATGTTTACAAATTTCCGGTGGTGTGGCCGATTATTCATTATTCCCTCATTTTGTGAATTGTCCTAAATTGACGCATCTAAAATTCTATGGATGCACTATTAGGGAACTGAAATCCATTTGGATGCCTAAAAATGTCAAAACACTGACCCTTGAAGATTCCCTTATATTTTGGGAAGATGACAGTTACCTGTATCTTGAGAAACTTGTTATTTGTCATTGGTATTCAACTTACAAGGCTAAAGAATTTCTCACGGCTGAAATTCAGGTGGATGATTTAGTTTTGTATCATTTTGGAATGGCTGTTGATAAAGATTTGGTTGAGTTTTTGGAATATCGAAACCGTTACAATTACGGTAAGCGACTTTATATTGGTAAATTGTACTGGGAGAGAAAACAGCTTGAAGATAGTCTTTTGAAGAAATATGTTGATGTTAAATCATCATTTTATGTCTTTGAAAATGGGGAAAAAGGACGGACCATTTCCGAAAAAGCTTTTTATGAACTTATACCTAAACACATTGACATTGAGATATAAATAAACAATTGACAATCTTCTAGTACTTGTAGACTTCAAAAAATGTCTGGTATTATTGGCATTAATTCTGAAAACAATTATATTATTTGGATGAATATACAAAATCAATATTTATGGGGAAACGATATTAATATCAAAAAGGTATGTACCCGTCTAAAAAAACAAAGATATTTACAGTGATCAAGTCGAATATAAAAAGATGTGTACTAAATTTTCCAAAAGATTGCCATCTATATTTTATTAATACCTGAGAAACGAAAAATGTTACGCATAAGGAACAAATTTGTAAAACCAGATCATAATAAATCGTGTTTTTCAAAAAATGCAAGTGTTAGACATTTAAATTTTTTAGTTAAATTTATAAATTATTTAGACAGTAATAAATTAAATAGTTTAGTTTATTAAAAAGTTAATTTAAAAAGAGCTTTGTCATTGCAAAACTGAAAACTTTTAAAATTGTGTTAAAAAACGGCTAAAAATTTAGACTCCTAGAAGACGTCCAATATCCTGTTGCTTCATAGTTGCGCTGAATCACACGAAAAATGTAAAAATATTGGAATCTTCTATATTACATTTAAGTTTAGTTGGTACAGATTCGCGAATGTAGGTTTTTGGTCACTCGAGAAGTCAGATCAATATTGAGTAGGTAAGTTGGCAGCTGTAGGTAGTGACTAAGAGTATGACGTGTAATTCTGTTCGGTTCAACTTTTGCGTACAAATGTGTTACAGGTTACGACAACAGCCATATGTAAGATACCCAGGACAAATACAAAATTTAATTCCTTTTTTGGAACACGACTGTTTCCATCTTATGGTACACAAAATTCAACGCAGAACTAAAAGTGGAGTGAAATACAGTAAGTCTAATTGGAGAGTTGTCATATCCCAAAGCAACTAGTTTTTCCCCATAAAATTTTTTGAGTGAAATAAAGATAACACCGAATTTACACCAACAGGTCCTCAAGAACAATTTCAAATTTCTTTTTTGAAAGTTTTTAAAAAAATGCTTTAAAGGGAAAATAGAGGGGTATGGGATATGGCAACTCAGCAACTAGACATACTGCAGAAATATCAATAAAGCAAACTTTATTATTTGTAAACCCGAACTTCAAAATTTTGCCAATCCTGACATTGACACATCCAGGTTTACTTCCAGGATTCCTCCATCAAAATTCCAATAATTTGATTTTAATCCAGCGTTGAATGGTACACAACGTATTAGTAACAAATAATATTAGAGAAAGTGGCTTAAAATCACATTTTTTGTATTTGTCCTGGGCATTTCACATAGGGCCGGTTTCCATTGTTAACCTGAAACAGGAGTATCTTGTGGTCCCAACAATAGTTCCACGCATGCAACAGTACCGCGAAATCTGCCAACTGAACGAAAGTATAATTCTGGTTATTATTATCCCGAATTATTATCATCCATCCCAAACTTGCATTAGTAGTAATTATCCAAGTAACAAAAGACAACAATCTCTCCAAATGGATTTTGCAAATGTCCAGGATGAAAATGAAGTGAAGGACTTAACGGAAACATTCGTATGTTGAAATTACATTTTAATACATTCCTGTATTTACGAGTAATAAACTTTAGAATCCAACAATCACTTAGATTCTTTTTAAACTAAATATTTAATTGTGTTCTCAGGAAACGGTATTCCGAAACACATTGCAATCCAATAATAGTACTACAGATGAATCATTGGGGAAAGAGAATCCGAAAAATCCTATGCTGCTTAGTCCTGTATGCATACAAAAATCAAAATCCTCATAACAAAATATATATTGCATATTATTTGTGACTGGTGTCGAGATGTTTTCGTTTTGTTACTTTTAGATTTTCTTTCATACTGTATGCATTTTAGAATTGTTTCATTGAGCATTTCATTTATTTCAAACGTAGGTCATACAGTGTGTTCTCAAATTTCTGCATATCAAAGACATCAAAAACTGTCGTCTGGTTTCCCATGAATGGGGCTCAACTGGCAAACTGGCACTTGCAAACCGTGCTCTAATCCATTTATATAAACTCAAAAAGCGCCATCCTCGTCTCCCTGTTGACTTTCGTTCCTGTTTTTTGAATTCAGCAACACTTTTCAGTGCGTTCAAGATTGCTTATGATTTTGATAAAGAATGTGAAACTATTCCGCGGAACATTGAGGAATTCAACAAGTTTTTTGAGGAGCATCAAAAATACATTAAAGAGTTGACATTGAAGTTGGGATACTTAATTGACGAGGTCATGCTGAAGACTATTGACCTCAATTCTTGGATATCGAAATCCCTCATGATACAGAAAGATGCCAAATACATGACCAAATTATCAATTAAAAATGAGGGAAACAATTTGGTAATTCCGTTACACCTGATTGCCCATATCAAGGACTTGCAACTGGAACGTTGCAGAATCATTGTAGAGACAGGAATTCAGATTTGCTCTACTAAACTAAAAATTGACAACTCGACTTTTTTTCAAAACGGACTCAAATTGGATCGTGTTCTAATTAATGATATTGTGGATTTTAGTCATGCAAAAGAAGTATATTTACACTGAGGCGGTTTTTTCATTCAAAAGTACGTTACAAAATATGTGGTGGATTTATGGGGAAATACTACTATGGATAATCTGGTTTTAGTTTGCGTTGAGATAGTCAATGGAGAAATATCAGAGTGGGAAATAGAGCATTTGGAATTGTTTGAAATTTCTTATTCATTAAACAGTCAAATGTCAAATGTAAAAAGTCAAATGAAAATAAAAGAACTTCATTTGTCTTTTGCCGGTGAAATTGATCTGTTCTTTTTACCTAACTCAATTCGTAAACTCAATTTAAATATGGAGCGCAATGCAAATGTCATAAGTTGTAGCCAACCGATTGTGTTTGACAATTTGCAAATTTTACAAATTCAGAGAAGGCATGAATGTTTTCTTTCTCATTTTGTGAATTGTCCTCAACTGACTTTCTTGGATGTATCTTGGTTTGATAAAATGGAAATCAAATCAATTTGGATGCCAAAAAGTATCAAAACGCTGTCACTTGACAATGCATTAATATATTTGCTCGACGACAGTTACCTGAACCTTGAGAAACTAGTGTTTAGATATCGTAATACCTTTAACAAGGAACTTTGCAAAACTAAAATTCGAGTGGAAAATTTAATTGTGGCGCATGCTTGGTATGGTAATATGAAAGCAGATAAAGAGTTTGTTGACTTTCTGGAATGCAGAAAGCGTTTCAATTTTGGGAATCGACTTTATATTGGTGAGTTACAGTGGGAGAAGGAGCACCTTGAAACGAGTCTTTTGAATGGACTTGTTGATGTTAAATCATCTTGTTATGTCTTCGAAAATGGGGAAAAGGGACGGGCCATTTCCAAAGATGCTTTTCATGCCCTTATACCGAAGCATATTGGGATTAGGCCCCTGCAAGATCCCTGAAATCGAAAAGTTAGGTCAGGTCATGTTAAGTATGTTTAAATTATGTCCGATTAGGTTAAATTAGGTCAGGTGGGGCTAAATTAGGTCAGATTATGTTAAATTAGGTCAGATTATGTTAAATTAGGTCAGATTATGTTACATTATGTCAGATTGGGTTAAATTAGATCAGATTATGTTAATTTACTTCAAATTAAGTAAAGTTAGGTCAAATTAGGTCAGACTAGGTAAAGTTAGGTCGGATTAGGTTATTTTGTGGTGTCCTCCATTGGTAACCAGTATTTTGTAATGATTCTGACTGGTGTGTGACAATAAAGCGATTAAATCCTAAATGTTACAAAATCATAAACTTCATTTTGTTATTTTCCTTTCCATATAACGTCTCTGAGTTTACACATTTATAATTTAAATTGTTTACTCATTTGCACCATTTACGGTATCTAAAAACAATTTATAGCTTACCGACTTCATACTCTGTTTATTGCACCTGCTATATTCTGTGGTTACGCATTCATGTGATGATGATATTGCTCGTAAACTAATTACAAACTCATTTTTTATCAGACTTTAATTAACACCCAATTGTAAATTATGTATCATTCGTTAATACGCATATAAACGGGAATTCATATTTTATTGTAATTATTTAAGTAAGAATAGATGCATCTGTTGTCGCCCAAATGTTCTGCAATCTAATCAGAGATTGCGGAAAATTCTAAAACCTTAAAAACTGGAATCTTCTAAATTAGAGTTATTTAGGTGGTACGGATTCTTTAACTTGTACGGTGTTCTGATCAGTTGAGATTGAGAAATATGAAAGATATTAAGAAGAAACTACTTATTATGGATAGACATGGTGACTTATGAAACTAGAACCGAAACCGTTAATGGCAAATTGACTCAGAGCCTAGTCTATGGGCAAAGGTATGCGTAGTATGGGCTATGGTGCAACTCGGCCAGGGGCATGACCTGCTAAATTCTGAAATCTGAATGAAATTTGGCACCTTTCACTAAAGGGAAATGTTCATCACTTTAAACCTTTGTTATCCAGATTCAATGAAATAGAAAAACAGGCTGAGAGGGGATTTAAAAATCGCAGCTTTGACATGAACGTTGGTGCGATGTTTATTTATTTGTAAATTTGTCCCACTTCCATATTTGGTTTTGTACTTGAAATGTGTTTAACCATCATGTTTTCTAAATATGAATGAATTATCGTTTCTACTTATATTTCAAAGATAAATAGTTAAGAATATCCAAAAAACTGCATTATGAATTATGATGATAATATTATTTCTCATCTAAAAATTTATTTTAATGTTAGGAATGTAAACCACAATTTTTTAATTTTATTTCTCTGATTAGTGGTTGATATTAGTTTATTTATGATTACATTGTTGAGGTAAATGCTTCTAATAAACTTGAGATAACTCGTCAAACTGTTCCACTGGAATTGGTTTAGCTTTCCCGTTTTCCATTAAATAATATTGCGATGTTCGGTTTCCTTGATCATTGGAGATCATAGACATCTCAGATTCCGGGAGTGAGCCCCAATAAACATTTCCGACGGCAATTGACTTTAATTCGTTACTCATGAACCGAATCAATTTAGATGGGAGAATGGGAGTATGGGAGAAATCTTCAACCGAATCTGTAGAGTGTTCAGAAAAAGAAATGACAAGATGTTTTGGTTGCAACTTTTTCAGTATTCCCTCCAGTTCCCATATGGCGATTCCACTTAGAGAGAGTTTCTCTAATTGTTTAACCCCACCAATTTCAAATTCGTCACCATCTGGATCTTTTTTGACTATTTTCATATTCTTAACGCTGTGGCGTATTAAATCGACATTAAATGCCCCGTTCAACTGGATTTCAAGATTGGTCACCGGAAGTGACCGAAACAAAGGCCAAGAAGCTACTGGTATTCCAACTAACCGTAAATGTGTCAAATTTGAAGGTGTTAGCAATTCTCCATTAGAACTATTGTTTACTACTTCTGTTTCTGCTAAAGAGAGTTTTTGCAGTGTTGGTGGCAAAAGGGAAAGATCTAAAGAAGAATCCTGCAATTCTATTTCATGCAGCGAAATATTTTGGAAATGGGAGAGAGGAGTAGGCATGGAATCGATTTTCAAATATTTCAAATTTGGCAGTTCTAGTTTTTTGGTGATATTTTCTAACTCTGTGTTTTGTAAACTCAATTTCTCTAGTGTTGGTGGCAAAAAAGAAAGATCTGCCCAAGTGTGTGATAACTTTACTTCATTCAACGGAGCTGAACTGAATTTATCCAGAGAAGACGGCACGTTACGCATTTTCAAATTCGTCAAGTTGGGCAACTGAATTTCTGAATTGTTAACAATTTTCTGAACTGTTCGTAAATCTAATTTTGTGATTGCTGGTGGCAAACTGGAAAGATCCAAAAGTGTAGCGTAGTCAATGTAAACTTCGGAAACTGGAACAGATTTCAGGTGTGAAAGGAAAGATAATGAGGTCATGGAATCCAGAAACAAATTTTTCAAGCTTGGCAAGTAAATTTTTCCACTCCGGAAAATTTCCGATGCCTCTAATTTGAGTGTCTTCAGTGTCTTTGGCAGCATAGAAAGATCCAGAACGGAATAGAACATACTTATTTGCTTTTTATCTTCTTTATAATTCAAACTTATGTCCATACCTCCAAGTGAGTTTACGAAAAGGTAAGAAATGTTAGAAACATATAAAACCTTCAGGATTTGGTTCAAACTCGCAGTTTCCTTGACAACTGAAAACATTTCCTCCTTCTTATTCTCTTTCCAATACAAATTCAATAAAAGTTTCCTCACTTCCATTTCCGTTGGCTCCGCACCCAATTCCAAGATTTCGGGAATCTCTTTAGTTTCCTTTGAATCATTGAATATTTTTCCCCAGATTTTCATTTCTACTGTTGCTGCTTCCATGATTTCATTACTATTCAAGTTTCCGAATAATTCTTCGGTGATTTTTAGAGCCTCCGCTCCATTTCCATTCTTTTCCAAAGTAAGAGCCAAATTAAATGCAGAAGTACTTGTATTTCTGTTGTTGTGAATGTTTCTTGCCAATTCCAAGGCTTCATCGTGCTTGTTTTCTCTCAAAAAGGATTTCAAATTTTCGTTATTCAGTATTTTTGGTTCTTCTGTGGTTAGATTGGTCGCATTTCCAAGAACTAATAGTAACAAATTGGATACTGTTACCAGCACTAGTGAATTTGCTGCCAACATTGCTGTTTTAGTAGTTCGGAGTTTGCTTAAGGTAAGTACCGAACGAAGACTGAATTATTTGTCCTGGAAACAGTTTACATAACCCTGAACAAATATGAATAAATTTCTTGGTGGGAGATAATACTCAGGGAACATGCATTGACCACACAAAACATCAGAAAAGTTCTAAAGCACTCAATTACTGATACAAAAAGTGTTAAGCTAAAATGATCATTGTAGCCAAAAGTGTTAACAGTGTGTTAAAAGTGTTAATCATTAATTCCCAAATTTTGGATTTAGAATTCTGCTTAACATATAAATCTGATTTTAAATGTTTTAATAAAAAGATTTTTTAAAGGGAAAAGAGACGATAAGTTGTCAATGTATATTTTTTAAATTTTATTTTGTTTAAATTGTTTTCACATTTCATTAACTACTGAAAGATGAATTTTTAATTTCGTTAGGTGGTGATGAATATTTTAATGAAAAAATGTTGTGGCCCTCCTCCTTTTGGTATGTTATATATTTCGCAAATTTATGCACGTTCCCTAAATTTGTATACTCTTGCATTACATAATACTTATTTGTTACTTGCATGTGTACACAGCATGCATTTATTACACAACTACAACTTATCAATATGCTCTTTGATTTAATTCATTGCATAATATTCAAAAAAAATTAGTCCTTCAAGACGTCTGTGTAGTGTACTAAGTATCAATTCTTACCGTATTTACTGAAATAAAAAATACATCTATATATTTTCCTTTTAGGAATTATTTAAATATGATTAATTAAATTTCATTATTACCAGATTAATGCGTTTCCCAAATCAGCTGTTCATTTTAAAAAATCGGTCTACTTTTCAGAATACTTTTCGTTTTTGAATTGACTGCTTGGAATAAACTTCCCCGAAATGTTATACCAATTTAAGTCCTTAACCTCTTGATGGAAGCATAGTAAACAAACATATCAGTAAAAAACGTTTTTGAATTAAAAGTCTTTATGTATCTGATTCTAATTTCTACTATGTTTTAATAAAGAAATTTGCATAAACTATTATTCCCATTATTTTGTTAAATGTTTTCTGGAAAGAGTTATCCTAAATGCATGGGTAATTATTTCCGGAAATACGGCAGTCAGACTTCAAATGATAATCTGCTGTCCTTGGCAGTTTCTATAGACATAGACAATGCAGTCTCTTCTTGCGGAGTCAGTGGAGTGATGTGAATATCAATACATCAAATCTATATATAGACTAACCTTGGTTTACTTTAATGTCAGACCATGTGAGGAATAAATGGTGATGTTATTTGAAAGAAATTTTAAAGGGAATTCTTTAATATTAGAGCACCCAAGCATACCTGGCTAGGCGGCTTACGTGAATAATCAATCTCTATGTCTGCTGTCGGGTAGTGGGTTCGGATCCCGCTTGGGGTATAAGGCCAGAGGTTGTTTGTGCGACGCACGAATGGAAAGATAGATAAACTAACTATGGGACAATGGAACTATAGTATCTGAGAGGCCCTAGTGAAGGGGGGATTCCAGGTACAGTAGGGCAGAACCCCATCAGGCACACCTCGTGTGTGTAGTGAGGCTATGAATCCATCTAATGACAGCCTTTGACATCTCGGCATTAACTAACAACAATGCCTGTCTCAGAGGAGTTGGCAATGAGCCCGATTATGTGGCCTGGACACCTTCTCTATAGAAGGTTGTTCGCCTCTTATAACAGAACAGAATATTAGAGCACTACACGAAGTTTTATGCAAATGCTGAAGATGGATTATTGAATTGGTTTTATTTATATCCCATATTTAGAGATTGCAAAAGAATTTGCAAAAAAAAAAGCAATTGCTTAACTTTAATAACAATCATTGGATTTTTTTCGTCTTGATTCGTTTGGAAAGAAATACAATTTGTTATAATCATCTTAATTTTTAAAAGCCTTTTTAATAATTTGTTGTGGTATACTAAGCACAGATGGGCAAAATACTTGGATTTTGAAAATACGGTATTTAATATAAGTATTTAAAATACTTTTTTTAATTTGTATTTTGTATTTTGTCGCGTTAAGAAAATTTGTATGTAGTATTTTGTATTTTGCACTTCAAGAATATGAAAAGTATTTTGTAATTTGTATTTTGAGTACTTTTGGCAATTTCAAAATACAAAATACACTTCCTGCGTAATTATTCGCAAAGTGCCCCCAAATGCGTATTTAGACCTAGAAAAATGAGTATTTTGAGTCGAGTATTTTGTATTTTGAATTTTATGAAAAAAATGTATTTTATTTTGTTATTTTATTTTGGACTGAGATTTTGAGCATTTTGAACGAAGTATTTTCAAAATACTTTGTTGAGTATTTTGCCCATCTATGATACTAAGGTAGGTTTGTAGTTGTACAGTAGTTTGCAGTGATATATGATAATGTAAACTTTTATTATGGTGTCATATTAGCGATTTGTCTTTATATATTAGTATTGATTATTTCTCTATTATAGTACTTTAATTTATTATTAGTTTCAAACTATAAATTATTGTTGAGTAAACAAGAATAAAAAGATGAGACGAGTCAGACGAGTATTCTGTTGTTTTGCTTATATAACTTGCGATGCAGTCACATCAATAGTCCCCCGTCCTACTCATGTTACTCAGCCGCGAAATATATAGACTGGACGAAAAGTGTAAAAGTTATGCTGAGTCAGTATTGAAATGTCAACATTGGTGGTAAGGGTTTGGTTAAAATAATATTAACAAATTATTATCAACGAATGTACCCTGTATTCCAAAATTGTAGTCATTTTCCAAATAAATAAATGGACATTGCAAATGCTATGGATAAAAATAAAGTGAAACAAGTATCGAAAACATTGGTAAGTCAAAATTGCACTGTTTTCTACATTCACAATTATTAAGATCTAAGAATTGGTAGCAAAATTTAAAATTTTAGATTTAATTCAAATTAAAATACTATTTTTGTGCTCAGGAAGCGGCTTTTCGACATGATTTGTCACTCAATGCGATGGATGAATCGTTATTAGAGAAGGAAAACCCAAAAAATCCAATGCTGCTCAGTCCGGTAAGAAATAAATAATTCATTTTATTTCTATTGTATTTATTTATAATGCTGCTATTTATTAGACCCCTCATTTTCCCCGGAACAAAAATACTTCTTTTATCCTGAATATATTATTTTATCCCTTCATATACTCATATATATTAAAGTTGCACAAATAAACTCGTTTTTCCTCTGAATTATATTCATTTCCCTTTTATTTACTCACACTTCAACTTTAACAAATACAGTTATCGAGTTATCAGTAACAAAAACTCACGTTGACTTTTAGGTCAAATTCCCTAAATGATATTACAAATACCTGAATGGTTAGTCATTATCTTATCGTTCACAAACAGTCAATTAGTATTAAATGTTCACCATTATTATGGCATTATACACATTTAATTATTATTCATATATGAATAAGTATTACCAGCTTCCATTAAGTCACATTTCTACAGCAGATACGTTAATTCTTGATAAGCAATCCGGACATTTACATTTATAATTTGGTCGAACACCAATATGACCATTGTAGCAGTCTTAATAAAACATTTCTTCTATGACAGCCTTAACAGATACACAGTATCAGCTGATCTGTGTCCATAAATGACTTACGCGTATTTTCTTAGCCTAATTTTCTTCACTTCAATACTTGAAGTTCTATTACGTATTTAAAATGCTATAATTATGATGACAATTTTAGAAATAGGATTTTTTGTGAACGATAACGACTAACTATTTAGTGTATTTGGAGTAAAATTCAAGGAATTTGACCGAAAATTCAGGGTGAGTTTTTGTTACTGCTAATTGTACTCGCTAATGGGTAAATATGAGTAAAAAGGGCGAATAATATAATTACGGAGAAAATCTGTTTATTTTTACAATGCTTTTTAAATGCATGATGCATATTCAAAAGTAAAAAATATATTCAGGGCAAAAGGTGTGTTTTTTTCTGGTGTGGTGGAATGAGTTTTTTCAGGAGCGCTAAAAAATTACATATTTTATAATTTGCCAAGCATTGAAATAGTTTGGCCTGGTTGAAAGGTTGAAATTTAACGATATATGTGCTAACAATATTGCAATATTTTACGACAGTTTATTTGCTTTAATTATAGGTCATTAGTTGTATTTTCAAATTCCTGAATATCGAAGACATCAAAAACTGTCGTCTTGTTTCTCGTGAATGGGGCTCAACTGGGAAAATATCGCTTGCAAGCCGTGCAAAAATTCATATTTATGCAAAAAGTTCTGATCGTCGTTCTGTTGATTTTTGTTCCTGTTTCCTGAACTCAGCAACTCTTTTCAGTGCATTTGAGATACGTACTTACTCTACTAATGACCACGACGCCGATTGCAGGACGATAAAAGAATTGACAAATTTCTTTAAAGAGCAGCAAAAATACATAAAAGAACTAACATTAGATTTCAAGCATTCAAATGAAGAAGAGAAGAAGATTGACCTCTGTTCTTGGATATCGAAATCCCCTATGGTGCAGAGGGATACGAAACACATGACAAAATTATCAATTGGAGGAGAAGGAAATAACTTGAATATTCCACTGCACCTGATTGCGCATATAAAAGATCTAAAACTGTATGGTTGCAATATCAATTTTGAAGACGGAACTAAGAAAATTTGCCCAATTAAATTATGGATGTTAAGTGCGACGTTTTACCAAAATGGAATTAAATTGGATCGTGTTCGAATAAATGATGTTGTGGATTTTTCTCAAGCTAAAGAAATATCATTAGACTACAACATTGACAGCAAAAGTACAAAATATGTTTTGGATTTATGGGGAAATGTTACACTGGATAATTTAAGTTTAAGATATTGCGAAATAGTGAATGGGGAAAAATCACAGTGGGTTATAAATCAATTGGCAACGATGCATATTCCTTATTCATTAAATAGCGGAATGAAAATTAAGGATTTTTCCTTGCATAATCCTTGTCCTATTGATTTGTTCACTTTACCTAACTCTATTCAAAAGCTCGCATTATGTGCAATCGGAAACAATGACACTGACGTAATTTGTAGTCAGCCCCTTGTTTTGGAGAATTTGCAATATTTACACATTTTCTTTGGGTTGCGTGGGAATCTCAGTCTCTTTATGAATTGTCCTCAACTGAATCACCTGAAATTCTTTAATTGTAGTTGTATAAGTGAACAGAAATTCTCTTGGATGCCAAAAAACCTTAAGACACTTACCCTTCAAAATTCCACATTACATTGGGTCAAGGATTGTCACTTGAACCTTGAGAAACTAGTAATTTATGATTTGTATCCAGATCCAATTCACAAAGCCAAGGAATTCCTTAACCCTAAAATTACAGTCCAAGATATAATATTGCACGATTGGAAAATGCAAGTAAATAAAAATTTGGTCGACTTTTTGGAATATCGAAACCGTTTCAATTATGGCAAAAGACTCTATATTGGTCAGTTAGACTGGAATGAGGACCTTGAAGAAAGTGTTTTGAAAGAATATGTTGATGTTGAATCGTTATTCTACGTTTTCGAAAGTGGGGGAAAAGGGCGGGCCATTTCCGAAATGGCCTTTAATGAACTTATACCTAAACATATGGATATAGTAATATAAGTACACATTATTAACTTAACGGCAGTTTTGGTAAATTTCGAAAATAGTCTGCCATACTGACACTTTATGAAAACAAAATTAAAATTGAAGAATTTAAAACTATATTTTTGAAGGAAGATATTAATACTAATTAAATATAATTGTAAATATTTATAACCTGACTAATCCGCAGAATAATTAACGTCCCTCTCTTTCAGAAAGTTTCTGTACCACTAAACTAAAAGTGAAGTCAAATAGAAATCTCAATAAAAAACATATTTTATTATTTGTAAACTTGAACTGCTAAATTTCGCCAATCTTGACATATCCAGTTTTGTATCCAGCATAAATCAATTTCCTCCAACAAAATTCAAATATTTTGATAGTATTAATCCTGTGTCGAAAGGTACCAAAAATTTGTGACAAATAATCTTGGAGAAAGTTATTGCTTAAAATCAGAATAAATTTTTGTGTTTGTCTAACTTTGTATTAAATTTTGTATATCCTAGTTAACTTATATGTTTGCTTATTTTGGTTTTATACTAGTACTGCATTATGCATTGTTTAATATTTAAGTGTTATTGTATTAAGTCCTAACTATCTGCACTAAACATTAAAAAACCATTTCAAAACGTGTATAATAAAGTAGCGAAAGCAGAAAGCAATGCAAAGAAATAACAAAACATTAAAAACGTCTAGACACAAGTGTCTTATTACCCGCTAGCAATGTGCAATGTCTATTGTTAAATATTTGATGTTTTTGATTACTTATTTAGAGGTCGTAGTCGTAGGTCTGAAGTGGCCAAAACTTCAAAGGAAACTTACCTATAGCCACTAGAAAACTCACTAAAAGTTTAAATGCAAAATTTTAAAGTGTTCTTCAATTTTTCTTGATTCACTGACACATTGACAGACAGAAAAACAGACATTGCATTTCCATACAGTAGCTTTTGCTGCTGAATAATACCGAAATCACATCGCTTAAATGTGTATTGACACCCAATCGCAAAATATGTATCATTCATTGGTAAACTTAAATACCAGAATTCATATTTTATTGCCACTGTGGTTTGTGTTATATTCCTGGAATCTAATTGATTTAATTTTGCTAAATAATTATTTTCTTAGTTAGTAGAATCACATCTAAGTGACTTAATATTTTTGGTAACATCTAAGTACCTTATGATTGTGGGAACTGTAGCTAAACAGTTTATCCCATAGTTTCAACTATTACTTAATCTAATAAGTTTAAATAGTGAAAAATGAAAGATATTTACGAATAAGATATTATTGTACCTTTTTGTTGTTAGCTGGCATTATTGATGATTGAAAGAATGTTCACTATTTTCTTTTAATTTTGTCGAAAAGAATTTCTTTATTTTTCCTGGGGAGAATTTTAGGGATAGAACATTACAGTTGAAGTGTTGGAAGAGAAGTAATTTTTCTTAAGATTATTTTGTACCACTAAAATTATTTCGTTGAGAAGTTAATATTTCTGCTCCTGTCCATCCCTATTTCGGACAAAGCAGAACATGTCTAAACAACTGTCTTTCCTATCACTTAAGTATTGATAGGATCAACACTTAAGGGATGGCACTCTCTTAAGGGATTTTGGGGACAGTTGATCCCATGACTCTGCACGGTCAGAAAAGGAAAGGGTCTCTTGCAAGGGTCAAGATATTAGGAGACAGAAATCTTAACTCTGTACTTTTATTTTATTTCTATTTCCTTATCTATAGGCTGTTACAATTATAATACTATACTTATAGTCAGTGTAACATATGTCACCGTGAACAAGAATGTGTCCACACAGATATATATTAGACTATTCTTAGTTGGTAGATTTATATTTGTAAAATTAGGAGTCCTTAACTTTATTTTTATGGGGTTTTCTTTTTTGCTTTGAAAATAGTAAACTAGAAGAAGTTTTACCTTATAAAATTATCAATATAGTAAATAATATTTGAAAGTAGTAATATATAATAAAAAATGAAATGGGAAAATTGGAAAATGTTTGTCATTCAATTTTATAAGTTGGGGGAAAAATTGTTTTGATTTCTGCGTAGAAGTCTTGATGGTAAATGATCATCGGAGTGGAATATGGGTACATCAAAGGAAGGGTCGAAGTCGACAGATGCTATATCGCATGTAATATTCGGTTGTAATTCAATTTCGTCTAAAGATGAGATGGAATTATTTAGTGATGTTTCCAAAAGTTCATTTGGGTTTTGTGAGTTTATTGGAATAATCGGTTGAAAAGAAGAATGGGTATTTAGTAGAATTTCTGTGGATGGATTTGTTGAGAGATTTTCTGTTCGTTGTGGGGACGAAATTGGTGAATTTTGTTTCGGTGAAGGAATTGTGGGTTGGTTGTGCCAATAGGGACGGCCAAGGATGCAAAAACCCATGGGTTTTTGAGCAAAAACCCCCGACCCATGGGTTTTTGTGGGTTTTTGGGTTTTTGGGTTTATGGGTTTTTGGGTTTTTGGTCGGCCAAAATAGCGAAATACTCAAGGTATATTACTTGATATTCCTGCTTTTTTGAGTCCCAGTATGATAAATAATGATTATTTTTATCATTAATTATCAAATATGTTGATATTTTGCAAGATAAACTGTAATTTGTTGTGAAAATAACGGTGTTATTCATTTTCCCGCCTAGCAAAAACCCAAAAACCCAAAAACCCATGGGTTTTTGATAAAAATATGGGTCGGGTTTTTGCTCAAAAACCCAAAAACCCAAAAACCCAAAAACCCTGGGTCGGCATCCCTGGGGACGGCGTGGGGAGTTTATGAGTGGGTTATAATAATTCTCAGGTAACATGTCATAAGAAGTTTTGTTAATGTGAGTATTTAATCTTCTTTGCTGAGCTGCTATTTCTCTGGCCGAATAATTAGTATTAGAAAATTCATCTAAAAGTTTTCTTTTTGATGAAGATGTAGATAGGTTTTGATTATTTTGTGCTTTGAAATCAGTATTCAATAGTTCATTACGTTTCGTATTATTGATTGTGTTCAGTTTTGTTGGTGTGGGTTGAAATGTTGGAGAATGTATATTGGTATCCAGATTGACAGTTGATTTATCTGAAAATAATTCTTGGATTTCAGATTTTGTAAGGTTGGTTGTATTTGCAGGGGTTTCGTCAAATGAGAATTTAACTGGTTTCAATAAGAAATTGGGATTCGGTTGGGTGTTAGCTAGAAATAAGGAATATTCAGGGTTATATTTGGATTGGTTTTCAGGTTGAGGATTAGAATTTTCAGGAAAGGTAATATCCATTAAAGGAATTATTTTGGGTTTGGGAGTGATATTATTCATTGAGGGATTTTCAGGGTCATATGGTATAGGAAATAAAGTTTTGTTATAGTAGGAATTTTTCCTTGGGTCAACTGGGGAAGAGTCAATTGCGATGGACAACTTATTGAAGTTAGGTTCCAATTTTTGACGGTTATTTTTGTCTTTCGGAGAAGAATTTTCTTGTTTAGGTATTTGAGTAGGAGTAGTTTCAGTAGAAAGATTCTGAATGTTCTCTGTCTGTGTAGCCATATCCCTCTGATAGCTTCGTTGAATTTTATATTCATACTCTGGTCCTCCATAAAGGTTATAAAAATCTTGGGGATGTTGTTTATTAGTATAAATAAAAGAGTGGTTAATGCAGTTATCAATAGTTTTGAGTACATCGGATGTGTAAGGATTTTGTATCAAGTCTGTGAAAAGGGTATAGATTTGCGACTGCTCATGTTGATTAAGTAAATTCCAAGGTTGTAATGTGTCTGGGATATTTTGTCTTTTCACAGTAACGTAGCTTTGGGAAAAGAGTCTTGAAAATTGCTTGTAGTTCATGATAAAGGTAAAAGGATTGTCTTCATCTTTTATCATCTTGGGTGTTGGGGGAGGGAATTGAATATTCTGTTTCTTGTGAAACTTCTGTTAGAATGTACAATAAAAATTTTCCCATGTGAATATTTTAAGAGTTTACTAAAGAATAAATATTTGATCAGTATTAGAATAATTAAAAATAATGTCTTATATTGTAATATGAAGTCTTAATTAATATAATTTGAAAGAGATCTCCCATATTTTAATATTTGGGAGTATTAATCACATTACTATCATCAGAAATGAAACAAACACATCAGTTATCTACTGGGATTCGAACCCAGAGCCTCGTAATTACAGATACGATGCTCTTCCTTTTGAGCTACAGAATAACTCATGTGTCTGCAATATCCAAAGCATAGCCACAATTAATACTCTCAATATTACTATTATTATTGTTGTTTCATCCCTGAATTTTTCAGTTTTACTGAAAATGACGTGAGACAAAGGATTAAGCAATATACGTGAATGCTTAATCTTTTTCTCTGTTTCGTGTTTAATATTTTATTATTTATGTTTTTTAAATTAGTTCGATGTTTATTTAGCAATATTATTTTATTGCTTTGTTCCTTGTTGCGATATAAATATGATCGCAAATAAAATCCTCATTTATTCAATGAATATACATATTGTTGATATGTATTTTGGATATGTTTAAACTTTTTCATAAGATATACATACATATAGTATGTATTTTGGTTATATTTGAACCTTTTTCATTATTCATTTTATTATTATTTTAATAGTTCATTTTATGCATTTTGTAATGCAAAAAGATTTACCTTCTACTACAAGTTTAGGTTCTTGTGTAGAGATCTTGTACATTATTATATAATGCAAAGACGTGTAAATTTGTCACAAGTTAAATTTCTTGTGATTTGTATTATGCATTATTGTAAAATGCATTAGTTTTATTTCTTACACAAGCTAAATGTCTTGTGTTTTAGCTTATCATTATTTATTTATGAAATTTCATGTGTCACAAGATAAATTTCTTGTGTGTATTCTTTATAAATTGCAAAAGAATTTTTCTCTTGCCTTTTACTTTCTGCAAAAGATATATTAATCTTGTGCATTATGATGCAAAAGGTTATGAATTCTGTTGCATTCTTAAAAAGTTTGTTTCTCTATGAAATATTCCTTATATTTCATAAAGAAATTTTTTCTTATACTACGTAGTTACTTAATATATATATGGCCAGTTTATTATCTAATTCTCAATTAGTTATGTACATATTTATAAGAATAGTATTAAAATGAATTATTTTACATATTTGTGAATTTTATGTACATAATGTAATTGAGTTGTGTATACCTACATATTTGTATGTAAGGTATTTATTGGGCAGGCTTCCATGAGTGTTGTAAATTTTTGTTTTTAAAAATTGTTCATTTTTATATAATCAAAGGACTATGTCACAATGATTAAAAATGAATAATTTTGTATACTTGGGAAGGGTTGAAAGGATTTCTCGCATGTGAGTATAGGCAGGATTAACTTGAGAAGGTAAGAAACAATCAAGTGTAATCCGCTTGTATCTCCTTGAAATTATTATTTTAATATAAGGGTATAAATCTTCTAATTCCCGTAAAATTATTCCTTTACCTATATTTACAGGAGAAGGGATTGCTTTGCAACGATGAAAGGAAAAAATGAAGGATACGCGTGTTGACATTTTCGTTATAAAAATCTATAATGAAATTGATGCTAAAATTTTGGAAGGAACATTTGATTCGATTATTTTGAATTCTGTGATTCTTGGTAATCGGGCATTCAATTGTTCCTTCACAAAAGTAAAGGAAGATTTTATTTCCTTAGTTGTAAAATACTGTATAATAACGGTATCTTTTCTCCAAATTATAACAATTCTTTTAGTTGGGAACTGAGTTTTTAGAACATTCTTTAAGGGTGCTGCCAAAATATTGGCAGATTGGGTGGGTAAAATAAAATAGAAAGAATAAACGTTTACCATAATTCCGAGGTTTCGGTAAAAGTTACTATTTTGATGTCTTGGGGTAACATAGGTGTTACATATTTATTCAAATAGTATTTAATATAAGGGAGTTGGTCAGGGTCAAAATATTCAATTATAATCGAAGGTTTTTGAAAATAAAACTGTGTTGACTGACTGGGAAAGTCTCTATGAAACATAGTATCTAAAATGTCTTGTAATTTTTCTGTTAATTCTGACTTATTTGGGTTGAAAAGAATTATTACTCCGTAAAACGTAAAGAAAGACATTTTATTGTAAAATGGTATGAATGGTTGAATTTGTCGGCATTAGAGGAAAAAATTTGTCTTTAAAATATGCCGTGGCAGATTTTAATTCATTTACAGAAAAATTATCAATAACTATCCTGTTTAAATGTAAATAAATATTTAAAAATTTTCCTGGGTATTTATCTCTAATCATAAAATGAAAAAGATCATGAAATTCTTTCACTAATGAGATTTCATTTTTGGGATAGGTAATGATAATTTTAAAATTTAATTTAGATTCCATTTTATAATTTCATATTGTAAGGTTTCGCTGGGTTCTAATTTCATAAGTAGATTTACGAGCGACTACCTATACCAATCACGGCCACCAAATATTTTGTTATATTCCTGGAATCTAATTGATTTAATTTTGCTAAATAATTATTTTCTTAGTTAGTAGAATCACATCTAAGTGACTTAATATTTTTGGTAACATCTAAGTACCTTATGATTGTGGGAACTGTAGCTAAACAGTTTATCCCATAGTTTCAACTATTACTTAATCTAATAAGTTTAAATAGTGAAAAATGAAAGATATTTACGAATAAGATATTATTGTACCTTTTTGTTGTTAGCTGGCATTATTGATGATTGAAAGAATGTTCACTATTTTCTTTTAATTTTGTCGAAAAGAATTTCTTTATTTTTCCTGGGGAGAATTTTAGGGATAGAACATTACAGTTGAAGTGTTGGAAGAGAAGTAATTTTTCTTAAGATTATTTTGTACCACTAAAATTATTTCGTTGAGAAGTTAATATTTCTGCTCCTGTCCATCCCTATTTCGGACAAAGCAGAACATGTCTAAACAACTGTCTTTCCTATCACTTAAGTATTGATAGGATCAACACTTAAGGGATGGCACTCTCTTAAGGGATTTTGGGGACAGTTGATCCCATGACTCTGCACGGTCAGAAAAGGAAAGGGTCTCTTGCAAGGGTCAAGATATTAGGAGACAGAAATCTTAACTCTGTACTTTTATTTTATTTCTATTTCCTTATCTATAGGCTGTTACAATTATAATACTATACTTATAGTCAGTGTAACAGTTTGCTTATCACATTAAGTATTGTTATTCACAATTTTAATTGCATCGAAAATTTTATTAGAAATTGTGCGTTTAAAAATATTTCATTTTATTTACATACTACGAAAATTAGTTTCTAACCAATTGTCGCAAGTTTACATCAAAAATTCAAGAAGTTCACCAAATTGTACACATTTATACGAGTGCATAGTGCATCCAGTTCTTATTGGCATTTTTCATTTGTTCATCTTGCCCCAGAATAGTTTTACGAAGCAATTCTAAACTTCTTTTAAGATCACGACAAATCCCCAATTTACTAACATTGAAAAAGTTACCGATTTATATCTTTAACAACTCAAAGTTAGTTAAATAAATACAAATGTAAAATGTAGGAGAGTATCCGATTCGATGGCTATGAATCCGCGTGTTGAATTTTCATTTATCAATTGTGCTTTGAGTAAACCAAACTTTTTCACTGCATTTACCAAGGTTGCATAAAAATCGCATTTTCCAAATTCCAAGATGTTGTAAGAGAGCACACTGCACTAAAAATATCAGTAAACTCCTGGAAAAATTCTCCATCGAACCTAACAGAACTTTTTTGAGTCTTAATCTTCTTAAGAGGAAATGAAATAATAATAATAATAATAATAATAATAATAATTGCTTTATTGTCAGAATCAATTTAACAGCTCAGAGTAACAATCTAAGTTGATTTCCAAAATCGAGACATTGTATCGTAGAACAATTCACAGGTACAAATCAACACAAACAGTGTTATTCAGAATAATACAAGTAATACATCATATACAATCGGTAGACTGTCATTTCGAAAGCCAGAACTTTTTTAAATGTTTCCAAAATAGTTAGGGGAAAAAAGTAAACTAAGTAATCAACAAGAAAAAATTTTTTCTTTTGTTTTGACAATACATTCATTAAAATTAACATGTATTTCTTAGAGATATAATATGTTTATATAATAATTTCTTAAACTTAGAAATGGACATTGATTGTTTTAAATTATTTGGAAGTTGGTTCCACATAGAATTAACTCTATAGTGAGCTGAGCGTTTAAAAAATTCTTTATTATGTTTTGGAATAATTAAGTTATCAGAGAACTTAGAACTACGTTCACTGTTAGGTTTATTAACTAAAGATGACAATTCAAAAGGATAATTGGATGGGTTTACAATAATTGGTTGAAAAAGGGTTAATGTAGAATATAAACACATTTCTTTAACTGACATAAGATTAAAAGCTTCATACAATTTATGCATATTTGGATGTGTCAAATTTCCATTACGAAACTTTTTTATTTTATTATAGCTATAGAAATATTTGAGAAGAAAATTATCTACTATTCTTTGTATTTTGCACAGGTTAGCATCAGATGTAGCAGAATAGATTACAATGCCATATTGAATTAGCGATACAACAACAGACTTAAATATTGTTATCATTACTTTTATAGGTATAAAACGCTTAAACCGTAATAGATTTATACATCGAAAAGAAATCTTTTGGCAAATGAACGACACATGCCTATCAAAAGTAAGGTATTTGTCAATATATATACCCAGATATTTAAAATTATCAGTTCTAGTTAATGTATCATTATCCAAAATGACTTTGTCAAGAATTGCATCCCCATATTTACAATGAGGGTTTTCAAATACTATAAAGAAGGATTTCAGCCAGTTTGGTGATCAGTTATTCTCATTGCACCAAGTCTTAAGGTCATTCATCGAAGATGAAATATTATCGCATAGCAAATTTTTACAGTTATTTATAATTGCATTCGCAATGTCATCAGCGTATAAGGTGATTGGCTTTTCAATATAGGAAGGTAGATCACTTATGTAAAAACAATAGCAAAGGGGTCCTAGTATACTGCCTTCAGGACAGCCCCCTAATACGTCAAAAGTATCAGAAATGTATTGTTGTAACTTAATACTGATTTTACGGTCCATGAAATAACTTGTAAGGATTTTGAGCAAATAATCAGGTAGTTTAAAATGCAAATTTATTTTGTTTAGAAGGATAATATAATTAACACTAGGGAAGGCCTTAACTAGATCATAAAAAGGTACACTTACATAACTATTCTTGTCAAGCGCAGCATGTATTTGCGAAGTTAAAGAAACTAAAGCATGAGAAGTAGACAAGTTGTGTCTAAAACCATACTGTGACTTAAAGGAACTTCCTGTGGTTTTCAGGTGTTCTTCTATTCTACTTCCTATTAGGGCTTCAAATGTTTTGCCTAAATAAGGGATTATAGAAATCAGCCAATAAGATCCTGGGTCGGTGTGAATTCCACCATGCTTTAATATAGGAGTTGCTACTGATCGCTTCCATTTATCAGGAAAAGAGCCCGTAGACAATGCAAAATTTAATATTTTAGTAATGTGAGAACTAAGACAATTTGAAAGCAATTTTAGGATCTTTGGGGGTACTCCTACTATTCCTGTAGATGAACCTTCACTTACACTACACAGTGCCTTATGTACGCTTTCAACAGAAAAAGGTTCAAAATTACTCGAGGTGAAAGAGTTCCATAATTCTGTGAGTTGAGCTTTATTGTCATTATGGTTTAGTGTGAACGTTTGTACAAAGCATTTTGCTATACTATCATTGTCAGAAAAGGTTTCATTATTGCAGTGAAGTTCTGCAATATTATTTGACTGGGGACTAGTTTGACTTAACTTTTTATACAAATGCCAGGACTGTTTCATATTACTGCATTCAGTAAACCCAGTTCTGTAGTAGTTAGCTTTGGACTTTCGAACTAAATTATTTACATGATTTCGTAATTTTCTGCTATAATCAAAAACAATTGTAGAACCAGATTGCTTATAGAGTTTCCAAATATGATCTCTATAATGGATCATGCGCTTCAGATCCCCATTCATCCACGGTTGTTGGTTTCCCTTAACCTTTCTTATAAATGAAATGCATTTCTCCAATGTATTTCTTCTACTCGAAATAATGTCACATATAGAACACTAGGTTCATTTTTATGATAAAATTTCAAAAGAATGTCAATGGAATATCGTAAAACCTGGAAAGTGAGCTCTGATTGGTGATATTTGTGGTATGTGGTGATATTCATAACATATATTTAGGTACCAAACCGGTGTTGTTTATATATATCACATCATATATATGTTTACATATGTATCTGTTTATATGTAACCTATAATATTTATTTAGATAGCAAATCAATAGTGTTTGCAACTAACCCTAAAAGTAATTGGTTGACAACAAATGAAGATTGCCAATTTTGTTATACAAACTACGAGTATCATTATTTTACCACAACAATTGCCAATTCCTACAAAAGTATTCATTATTCCAAACCTAATTTTATTTTTCCACATATTAAAATACTAATTGCACTTGATTATACATTTTACTCCTCAAATTATTAATAAAAAGTGTTAGTGCTATGAAATATAGAACAAAATGCCTTGTGGAAAGTACAATGAAAAATCAGGACGCATTTAGGCAATATTAAGTGACATTTAATTTCGCTTACTATATTTATTCGTATGTTTTTGCCGATACATTAAATAAAAACAATTTCCAATAACATTTTATAATTATAACAATGAAAAGTTTCGCATCCGTATATCCAGAGACGCAGCAGGAAGCTCTATTGCGCCTTTGTACCATAGTATCTCTGTAAGAGTTCTTTAGGGTCGACTAACGATAAAACATCCTTTTTGGCCTGTTCAGTTTCCTCTTCAGTGTAATATCTCATGACTCTTCCAGTGTATGACATATAAGGCTGTAGATTTTTAATCAAATAACGGAAATCTTCAGAGCCTAAAAAATATTAAAAATGCTAGTTAATTGCTAATGGTAACTTTGTGAAACATTTTAAAACATGTTATT
Organism: Yoshiicerus persimilis; assembly: GCA_020352615.2. NCBI lineage: Eukaryota > Metazoa > Arthropoda > Collembola > Entomobryomorpha > Tomoceridae > Yoshiicerus > Yoshiicerus persimilis. Next base: position 4,427,469 of record CM036941.2, read on the forward strand.
TATTTCACTGTCTTACAATTAATGAAAACCATATTGCTGAACATGTTTTGGTAGTACGTTTCCAAAGTTATCGCCTCGTGGATACAAACGTTCAGAGCTAAATGCAAACGAACAATTAATTAGGTTTACTTATTTCAGCTTGGCGTCAAGGAGTAAGATACCTTGGTCACACTTGGGGTTACGAGCTAGCACATTCCTTATACTCTGACGTGATTTCTCATACAATTGGTAGAAATGTTTGCGGAGTTGATGGATACCGTCCCGAACAAATTCCTTGCTGAGCATGAATTCGTCCATACGCCAATCCCCAAAGTGCACATAGGAAACTGTATTTTAAAAGTCAAATTTAGTAAATTTGTTTATTTATTTAGCTATATTTATATTTATTTATTTATTTGTTTATTTATTTATTTATATTTAAATAGCAAATTTATTTACCCAAACTGAGCATTTAACAGCAATATTTAATTGGTACTTACTTGGGCAACCGTCTCTGGTGTATCCCGTAATTTCAAGACCAAACCATTCTAACGATTCTGGGTTCAGGTCTTCTACCCCTAACGCCTCTATTTTATTTGTAGCACGCCACTGCAATACCTAAGAATTAATTCAAAATTTATTCTATAATTCCTTGTAATTAAAATGAACACCAAAAATTGTAAAGTTAATGAAATCTATGAAAAATCAAAATTTTACCCTTTTCAGTTGTTTTGATGCTTCTACTTTGTCCCATTTCTTAACTAAAATGTCAATAAACATAATTAGCCCCAAATTCCATAAAATCTCAACTTCTCTATTATTTTCTTTACAATGTTTAAGATAAATAAAATAGAATAATAATCGAATTACCTCTGAGAGCTCCCGCAAGGTAACTTTTTGAACGCAAATAATCGTCCGTTAGAATTGCACTGTTCTCATTTCGAAACTAAATCACAAAATTTTATTATATACCTGTTATGCAACAAAAGACCAATGTTGTAGTTAATGCTGTGCTTACCTCTTCGATAAGGATTTCTTCTTCCGGTGTCAGTGGAGTCTATGTTTCTGTAGATGTGTCGTTGGCTGTAAATAAGAAACATTAATTAGGATTATAATTATGTAAATATTTGTTTATTATACTGAATATTGTATTATAATTTAAATATTACTGAATTCTCCGATTGATGCGGCGTCAATAAGTCGCCCCCCCCGAATACAATTAGGAAAATTGACGTAGTGGTGATTAAATTCATTTTCAGTTTTAACTTTGAGCAAGTTTTGCTTGTCTTTGCTAAACAAGTGTTCACTTTAAGTGCTTTATTCAGAATTCGTTGACTCAATGCAGACTCAGCTTTTAAATCTCATTTATATACTGTTGGACAATGAAAAAATGTATACAAAAGTAGATCTTCCTCAAGTCTACTTTTATATACGAGCAGTATAGAGAATTCAATTACTTAAACATGAATACCAGAATCTTAGGCATTACTTAAAACTCGTTTACAGCATTTCCCAGTAATCCACGACGACTACTGAGAAACGTAAATGACCTTAAACTTAAACTTGCATGTTTACATAAAATGCAAGGAAGGACATGAATAGAGCAACTATCACTGAATCTTTAAAGGATCAGACAAGAAACACACTTTGCAAACGTACGGTTAGAAAAACTTGCTGTAACCAGAATTGGCAGAACAAGTATTAAAGTTCATCAGTAGGACAACTCATACATTGCAGTGCAATTAGGTATTGCAGTGTGATCAGAGAATGACGTTATGTTTATACTTTATATTCTAAATGCACAATCTGCTGAATGCATGGCTTCAACATTAATAGCCAACTTGTTTACAAATTCTAGCTGTGGACTCTCTGTCTTTACTCCGTGTTTATACGGTTGGACAATGATAAAAACTTGTACGCTCTGCAGTTCCGCTTGTAAATGAAGCAGTCCAGTCTTGACTTACACATTTCCAAGTAAGATGGGCAGGGCACCACTACGGCGTAACGTAAATGACCTTGAACGTGAAACTAAAACTAGTTTATACATATTAATGCGAAGAAGACTTTCTTTACTATAATGGTAAAGATTATTGGCTTTGAGCTACTTCAGATATCGTTAAAAATCATGCAGGATATTTACAGCGAGGTTCTACAGTTCCGCACCATAAGCACGTAGTGCTAAAGTTTATTGTGACATGCTTCTAATGCATATGTGTATGAACGGGTAAACACTTTAAGTGCTTAAGAAACTGGTATCAAACTTTAGCACCACATGCCTATGGTGCGGAACTTTGGGTCTTCGCTGCAGAAAGACACATTATCAGCTTACGGCTACAAAAACTTGTAACACGAAGCAAATAGTATTGTTATCATGTCTTACCATTACATAAACAAGCTATTATAGTTCTTATATAGCCATCTACAAATATTATTGGATTATTCTGAGGACTTTTCTGCACAGGAGAACTACAAATGTGCCTAATTGACCAAGAATTTACATTCTCAGTCTTTCTATATCGCAGTAAAATTTAACATCATATGGGATGTTGCAAAATTGTATTACTATTTGTAAGATCGCACCTCTCTCATGAACAAAGTGTTGAACCTGGAGAAACGAAAACATTTTCACATAAGATAGCTGTGCATTTTTCACTTTTACTGATTTTTTTAATCCACAGATAAACTTTTCATGAAAATTCCATTTTTATATTTTTGAAGAGGCTTTTTTGGAGGAAATGTCCATCACATGTCATGCGAATCGATTATTATCCATTTAGGTATTACAGTTTGATCGAGAATGATCTAATATTTCTACTTTTTATCCTAAATGCAGAATCTACCAGCGGTGAATGCGAATGACTTCAACATTAATAGCCAACTTGTTTACAAATCCTGTGCACTCTCTTTACTCAAACCAGTTTATTAAAAGACTTGTCAATTAGATTAAAATGCGCATTTATTCTGCACGTCCTTTTGCTATCACAGTTTTCACACATATTTGCACATGGATTACGACGATAAATCCCCACACCTGAAAAATGCGGTCTTCCATTAATATGTCAATGAGCTGGCTCAATGTACAGTTCTAAAAATAAATAAAAAGTTTTTCATTATAAATTACGAAAGTTAGAGGAAATTAGTTAATTGCTTGCAATTTAAAGAATATTTTAAGTTGACATCTGTTACTTTCATTACAAAAAGAATTTAAGGTTCCATTCTTTGCATGTTTTCGCAGTAAAATTTAACATTTTATAGGGTGCCTCAAAATTATGTTACCACAAGGTTACTGGAAGTTGGAAGATTGGTAACTTTGAACGTGGAACTTTTCATTAATCGATAGAAATGCCTACGAAAGTGAAGAATATTGACGCCCCATATTTACAAGAAACATAAATATTTTAACGGTCTAAATTCTGAGTTACAATGAGAGAGAAACAAAGAACAAGTGCATAGAGATTTGGACATTACAATGGAATATAATAAAGCCCATACATTTTTGTAAATGCTGTATAATGACATCTTGGTGTGCCCTATGTATTGTCCCTTACAGTTTATATAAGCTGTATGGAATTTCAACAGAAATGTATAACGCTTTTTTAAGCTATCAAGCGTTGGCCCCAAGTCACGCACCACAGGGAAAAAGCATTACATAATATGTGTGAAAATGATTCTCTAACAGTTTAAGAGATATTTTCAAATATTACATGCATTCTCCTATGGTGCGTCACTTGTGGCTTAAGGGTTGGGGTTACGTAGATACCAAATTCGAAATGACTCTTATTCTCTGTAAAAACTGCTGACAAAAAATGCTATGTGCTCTTAAACGGTGTAGCGCACAAAAACATAAAAAATACTGTGAGAACACCCTTTAAGTGTAGAAAAAATGTATATCTTACTATTGTCCATTCTCATACCACATTGCATGATAAAAATCGTTTTTCTCAAAACGTCGATAAATTTAATAAAAACGGTGACATATATCGTCGTATCTTAATGATCTAGCCAAAAATAGCAACAAGTAAGGTATACTTTTGTAGAATAAATATATAGCTTTCAGAATTGGTCCATTCCATATTTTTAAGGTAAACTGTTGCGGCCCCAATAGACAAACTAAAAAAAGTAGTCGTACTGCTGGACAAAGGCCTAGTTCTACCATAATATCCATGGTGATTTTACTATTTTCCCGATCTTTGGAATCCCTATAACCCTAACCCTTAAACTCTTTATTATTTATCTAGGATGCGGACTTCAGGCCAACACTGTATAATGGATGAATGTTTACTTTTTGTCGCCTTGCTGTCACTATCGCTCTGAAACCATATAGACTCCATCACAAAAAGTATTCGGGATATTTCATAGCTTTTGTAATAGGTATTTTTAAATATGGAACAAATAATTCTATTCGTTGGAAATTGAAATTGGCAGCCACAGTAATTAGGTGACGAAAAAGCAATAGCAGTTGCACTCCCTTTAATAATTGAAAACTTTGAAAAGCTGGATATTTATAACTCTATTAATTATCACATTTAATATAATGATTTCTACTCAGCACAAGCTCAGACAATTACATTGATGATTTTACATAACATATAAATCACGACTATCCCTTCTCGTGCTTTATTTTCGGTACAGAATGTAAAATTCTATCCGCGCCTATTTCCATTTGCGATTTTGACATTCTTTTGTACCCAAATTCGTTATCAAACACAGAATGTAATATTATTATAATAGTAGAGCCACAGGAGAATGGCATTTTAGGAATTGCAAGAAGTCCTAAAATATTCGGTCGAGAAATATATCTACCGAAAGACAAGATTGTAATAATTAATACAAGGGAAAAGTTTAAAGGACTGAAAAAGAATTTCGTGGGTCAATTAGGATGGCGGCAGAGTTCAGTTTGTTTTCTGGCCATCAATAATTCTCAGGAGGAAATCGAAGTACTAAGATTTTCACCATTTACAAAGGAATTTGCAAGGATTATTGATATTGAAACATCAGAAATCCAACAGGTAGGGTTTGCAAGAAAAGGATTAAATAGAAATCTTCACAAAATGGGTATTCCCTCTATAGAAATTATGTTAATAGCTAATGGGTTTCATCGTAAACGCCTTTTAATTTCGCTTAAAATATTTATTCAAATGTTTTTGCCGATACACTAAATTAACACAATTTTTCATTACATTTTGTTATCATAACAATGAAAACTTTCTTATCCGTGTTTCCAGAGATGAAGCAATGCAGACTCAACTTTTTCAACTCCGTGTTTACATGGCTGGACAGTGTTAAAAAACTTGTTCGCTCTGCAGTTCCACTTGTAAACGAAGCTGCCCAGCCTTGACTAAATGGATTTCAAAGTAAGGCAACGGACACGACTACCGCGTAACGTAAATGCGAACTTGAACTTGTTTACTTACATAATAATGCGAACAAGACTTTCTTTAATATAATAACAAAGATTATTGGATTTGAGCTACTACAGGTAGTTTTTAAAAATCATGCAGGATATTTACAGTGAGGTTCTACAGTTCCGCACCATAAGCACCTAGTGCTACAGTTTGCGACATGCTTCTAATGCATTTGTAAATGAACGGGTAAACACTTCAAATGTTTAAGAAACTGGTCGAAAATTTAGCACCACATGCCTATGGTGCGGAACTTTGGGTCTTCGCTGCAGAAAGACATATTATCTGCGCACGGCTACAAAAACTTGTAACACGAAGCAAGTAGTATTGTTATATAATCTTACCATTACATAAACAAGCTATTATTGCTCTTATATAGCCGTCTACAAATATTATTGGATTCTGGAGACTTTTCTGCACAGAACTCCATTTGTGCCTAATGGGCCAAGAATTTACATTCTGTCCTTCTATATCGTAGTAAAATTTAACATTATATGGGATGTTGCAAAATGATGTTACTACAAGGATACTGGAAGTTGGAAGATAGGTAACTTTGAACTTGGAACATTTCAGTAATCGGGAGCAATGCCTACAAAAGTGAAGAATAATTACGCCCCATATTTACAAGAAACATGAATATTTTAACGGTGTATGTTCTAGGTTAGAATGAGAGAGAAACAAAGAAGTGCATAGAGATTTGGACATTACAATGTAATATATTAAAGCCCATACTTCTTTTGTAAATGCTGTCTAATGAAATCGTGATGTGTCCAATGTGTTGTCACATACAGTTTAAGCTGTATGGAATTTCAACAGAAATGGTATTACGCTTTCACAAGTTGTATTGGGTGAATGTTTACTTTTTGTCGCCATAATTGATATAAAACTAGTAATCTAACTAAATGGAGAGATACTTACAAAGGAGAGTATAACTTCCCGAGTTCATTGTCAAACACAGAGTGTAATGCTTTAGTAGTAGTAGAGCTTTAATGAGTGGACAAAACAAACATATAATGAGGAATTTTGGTGTACTAATTGAAAATGATTATAAATTTTTTTTCATCATTGGAAAGTTAACTGGACTATCTCAAAATGCTAGCTATTTTGGTGCACATCCTTATTTCGTAAAATATGGTATCAATGACAAAGAAAATTCAAGTGTTTATTTTTATGATACTAATAAAGGTAATGGGACTTCAAATTATAATAAAATATTAGCATCCTACTTGTCTGACACGAGGGCTAAAATCTTTATTGACGTGAGAAATTTCACTTCTGAAGGAAACTTGTTTTCTGTACAAAAATTACTTCCTTTAAAGAAATGTTTGAAAACAATGGAGTCTGCAGACAATGAACACCTTTATCGGATGTTTCATGGGTAATTTCGGCATGAACTGACAAATTTTGTCCAAGAACTGAATTAAATGCGACTGCTGGACCTACGGACGAATGTTCATTATTTCAGATCTAATATGCTGAGATTCACAGAGGAAGTAGAACAAACTGAAGGGGAATGTAAACAACTTAGTTTTGACATGAAAATCGGGGCAATTTTTCATCTACTTGGATATCTGATCTTACTTCCGTGGGTTATTTTTATACTTGAAAGATATTTGACATTACTTTATCACAATATAAGGGCTGTTTATGAATTCTGGTTATATTTCAGCATTACATAGTCGTTTTCCAAAGCACTGTTGCTTGATTTTGTGATAATTAAAATTTTACATTCAGAACGGTTGAAAATTGATAAAATTCTTATTTCTTTTAAGGAAATTGGGTGTCCGGCTCTTATACATGGTTGACCCTACGTTACGCCCCATGCAGACTAAAGTTTGTAACAACATAAATAATCACTCCTACCCTACTACAAACTTAATTGAGCGGGTAACCATTGGAGCTGATTATTCACATTGTCACAAACTTTAGACGAACTTTAGTCGTTTGTCCAATGGGGCGTTACTTAGCGTCAACCCAGTATTATAGTCGATAGTTATTTAGTTATTAAATCAGACATTTAGTTATTAAATCAGACATTTAGTTATTAAATCAGACATTTAGTTATTAAATCAGACATTTAGTTATTAAATCAGACATTTAGTTATTAAATCAGACATTTAGTTATTAAATCAGACATTTAGTTATTAAATCAGACATTTAGTTATTAAATCAGACATTTAGTTATTAAATCAGACATTTAGTTATTAAATCAGACATTTAGTTATTAAATCAGACATTTAGTTATTAAATCAGACATTTAGTTATTAAATCAGACATTTAGTTATTAAATCAGACATTTAGTTATTAAATCAGACATTTAGTTATTAAATCAGACATTTAGTTATTAAATCAGACATTTAGTTATTAAATCAGACATTTAGTTATTAAATCAGACATTTAGTTATTAAATCAGACATTTAGTTATTAAATCAGACATTTAGTTATTAAATCAGACATTTAGTTATTAAATCAGACATTTAGTTATTAAATCAGACATTTAGTTATTAAATCAGACATTTAGTTATTAAATCAGACATTTAGTTATTAAATCAGACATTTAGTTATTAAATCAGACATTTAGTTATTAAATCAGACATTTAGTTATTAAATCAGACATTTAGTTATTAAATCAGACATTTAGTTATTAAATCAGACATTTAGTTATTAAATCAGACATTTAGTTATTAAATCAGACATTTAGTTATTAAATCAGACATTTAGTTATTAAATCAGACATTTAGTTATTAAATCAGACATTTAGTTATTAAATCAGACATTTAGTTATTAAATCAGACATTTAGTTATTAAATCAGACATTTAGTTATTAAATCAGACATTTAGTTATTAAATCAGACATTTAGTTATTAAATCAGACATTTAGTTATTAAATCAGACATTTAGTTATTAAATCACAGATTCAATTATTAAATGTAGGGTTTGGAATCTTGTAGGGAACAAATAACGCAACATAACACCCATAACAAACAACAAATAAATGGTGATCAATAAAATAACGCCACCTTAGCTTTAAAACAACCAAGAAGGTGTCTAGGGGAACTAATTTTCTGAAAAAGAAATTTTTACGCTAAAGTAGCAAAATATTTTCGCTGAGATATATTTTAAGTTAAGCCATCTCATTTCCATGATAATTTTTCCTGATATGTGCTTGAAAACAAATGTAAAAACTACTATAACTAAACCTAGGAAATCAATAGCCTTATGTGGCAGATTATATTATATATGAGTAATAGTTGATGATTTAAATTGGCAAAAACTTAATTTATCCGAATTTTACTTTAAAGAGCAGAAATACGATAATGTGTAACTCAATAAATGAATACTAGAAAAGCAATTCCAAAGTTTACTTTAAGTGCCGGATTTATGAAAAATCTTTGAAAGAGTAATTCAAATACTTTGTTGAGTTTTCGAGTTCAGAAATACAGCACACCTTACAGTTCTTGTGAAATAGAGTTCTGTAAATGGTATCCAAGACATATTCATGACTACTGAGAACGCACAGACTTCTAAAACGAGACATATTGATGGCATTCCCCTTTCCATTAACCTTTTTGTTAAATAAATAGTAACTTCCTGCTTTATCAACATTTTTAAGGAATTCGTCAGAATTTTTAGTTATATTCGAATAATGTGAGCCAAAAGCGAGTCTCTGAACATTAATATTTTTCCAAAGATTCAAAATAGATATTTCGTCTTCGGGTGTCATAGTGGAAAGGTCTAATGTTAGTTTCACAGACCTGACATTTTTGAGAAACTTTTCCGCAAATGAAAGCGAGCATTCACTTAAAATGAGTTTATCTAATTGCCAATTAGGACCATCTCCATCTGGAGGTTTTTCGATATGGCACAATTTCACTCGTTTAATACAGTTTGGAAATATAATTTGTTTGAAATCTATGTTACGATGTTCGTCTCGATATTTCAGTTGGAAATCAACCATAGAAGTACAATTCGCAAAGTTCAATACTGGAAAATCAAAGTTCTTGGATATATAAAGGGAAATGTACGTCAATTTTGGACACGCAAAAATCTGTGGAACAACCAGCTGCAAATGATAGCAAATGGAAATTACTTCAACATTAGTCGGCAGAGATCCAAGGTCAACATTGTAAACATCAGCCAAGGAAAACCACTTTAGTTCCATCCTGTCTCCAATGTAAATATTGTTCCCGAAATTAAGAAGGTTTGTTTTCCATTGACTATCCCTCCGACCTACCAACTCTATTCCGTGATCAATATCAAGATTTTCTAAATGTGGGGCACCTATGCTTAAGTCTAGTCTCCAAATATTTCCCCTTAGGCACAGTTTCTTTATGTTAGAAAAGTCCACGAAATCGTTTATTAATATTCTTTGACGGCGGTTTCTCGGATTAAAAAAGTCAAATAGAACCCCATTGTGGCTCACAGTATTCCTTTTTAGCATGGTTAATTCTTTTGGAGCAATTTTCCCATTCAAAACAATTTGGCAATATTCAACACAAAGTTTTTGAATGTTTGACAGCATTTCCAAGGAAATTATTATCTTGGATTTTGATAACGTATCCACATACCTGAGATGTAATGTAGTTAGGTTTCGAGTCACATAACGACTTACGTCAATGAAAATGCAAGATCGGTCAAAAACATCTCGGAAATACACACGTGTCAACTGGGTCGAACCTCGCTCTTTCCAAAAGTAATCGAGTAACGAATAATCAATGACTCCTTCAAACACAATTTCATTCAAGGGAAGTCCTGAAAATGGAAATGTACTTTTAAAATCCTGGATTAACTTTTGGTTCTCTTCCTCATATTTACTAGTAATGAGAAAATAGGACTTTGATTGGATTTTATGTTTAATTTTGATCCTGGATAATTTCCAAAAATCCGTTTCAAAGACTTCGTTCCACCTCTGGCACACAAGACGACAATTCTGGATCTCTTCGTATTTCAAATATCGAATAACACGATCCAAAACCTAGTTGATGAAATCGGTCAAAATTATCTTTCTTTAGATAAAGGAATATCTGCAATTTCATTCGAAAAAACGTACCACCACATTCAGTAATGCATGTCCAGTTTGTTTACATTCAATGTCTTCATTTCCCAACATATTGTCATTGTTTCCGGAAGCTTGATCGTATACATCTGGAGAAATATTTTCTTCCATACTATACGATTGAAGGTCCCTGTAGAAAAATTTAATTTTAAAACTATCACATTTAGATTTTTACTTTTATAAACATTAAAAATATTTTCCTATTTCTTTCAAGGTGAACAGGACATAAAGAAGAATAATATTAGATAGAGGTTTTGAATTACCAACTCAGTTATCCAAAACAGTGAGAGGCAAAAGTATTTACTGAATACGACATGTAGGCAGCCACAATTACATTAATGATCGAATTATAAATTGCAATTAAAAAGAAGCAGATATATTGGATTGCAACTTTTTGCAACTCCTTCCAAGTCACAGGTGGTCAAACATTATGCGGCAGCTTGTTAGCCAGTTACCGATAAGTATTTAGCCGACACCTTTCAACTATATCCCAATGCATCACTTCAGATTATTGGTATCATTGAAGCTGAAGCTAACGGTTAGGGAAAAACACATTTAGCATAAAGTCGCATATTTAGTCTGCTTTTGAGACCAGACATACCGAACACAGACATGCAAATTGAAGTTATTGTATTCATGAATACCTGTTATGTATTTGTTTTGGTCTTGTAATTTATATTTTCTTATAAATGGCTGCACTAAATGAGGACAGTTGTTTTCAAGTTTTAAAGACAACGTTTTTAAATTTCCAATTGCTTTTTTACTTTTAAATAGCTTGTAAAAAGAAGTTCCAGAATGCAATTAGCTTTTTTCTAACACCACTGCAACCCTTTGCTTTTTATCTAAGTTTGTACGAAAACAAGTTTGCGTTTACTTTTTTCTGAAAACGTAATTGTTGTTTGTTCCCTGGATGACAGGTGCTGCGAAGAATACGCATATTTAAGTAAAACTTCTTAATATCCAAATTATGACGTACTACTACCTGAATATTTTCTGAGTTAACAATACCTAGCCACTGTTTTTCACAAATTGAGCATTTTCAGAATCTTCTCTAGAATAATTGAAAATCAAAAAAAGGTTCTAAGTCGTGTCGGATAATGCTACTGTAGGGTGTTGGGAAGCTGTGCATATATTGCAATATTTTGTTAACCGCTAACACTACTTTTGTATGACATTCACTTTAGCGCCTTAAAATTAGCTTTAGATACTGATAGCAGCATATAATAATAGCCCGGCATCCACTACACTTTTTTGCATGTAAGTGTAGAGTGTAGAAAAATGTAAAAAGTGGAAAGTCCGCTTTAGTTTTAGTGTAGTGTAAGTGTAGTGTACGCATTCTTAAGGAAGTTTCACAGGAGAAATTAAATTATTCCGTCAAAGCTATTAAAAAGTTCCATTTAAATTATAATATTAATTTAAATTAGTTTTAATTAATTAATTTAAAATATATAAACATATTTCTTTAGCAAATTAAATGTTTACGAAATTAGTTTTTCAGCAATGCGTCTAAAATGTAAATCATAGCCACAGTAAGAATTATGGTTATTAGTTGTCTCACAAATTGAAGCTTCATAGATGGATGTTTGATGTATAAACAATTTTATAGAAATATTTAAAAGGTATAATAGATTTATTTTAGTAGACATAGTGAGCAATGGAAATAAATATGGCATAATTAATATATATAAAATATAATAATTACACTTATTTTATGTTATATTATATTATTTATGCTATATTACATTATATATATTATTTATGTTATATTATATTATATACATTATTTATGCTATATTGTATTATATATATTATTTATGTTATATTATATTATATATATTATTTATGTTATATTATATTATATATATTATTTATGCTATATTGTATTGTATAATATATATTATTTGTTATATTATATTATATATATTATTTATGTAATATTATTATTAATATATAAAATAAATTTAAGGGAGAGATGCTTTACCCCAAAATTGCTGTAGTATAATAATCCAGCAACTTTGGCTTTGTGCAGTTTAGTGTGTCAGTTGTGCTTTTATTTATGGTAGATGAACATATCTAATAGGTTGTGATAGGTAATTTATCATTATTTGCGTCAACTATGTTTAACATTGAATTGGTCTTATCAAACATTAAACACACCAGAATGCTGATAGCAGAAGAATTTCTTTTAAAGAGGCAGGTATTGAAGTATTATAGATATAACGGGCTTTTGTGACGTTGGTTTAATGCGAGCATTGGTGAGTTTTCTGTCTTCAATGTAGTACATTTATAAATACATCTCAATGTGATTAATGAATTTGTGTTGACAATTGCCTGGTGGGAGTAATATCAGTTTCTTTCGTTGCAGTGTGTGTAAAATGTGCAAATAAATGTTTATAAAACTTCAAAGTTTATGTTACACTATTAGTTTTGACCGTTTCATGTCACCGTTTTTCTCACTTGCTTTATACTGAATCCATTTTGGGCATAATCCATAACCTAATTTAAATTAATTCACAGCCAAATCTAAATACGTTTATAAAGTAAAAAGTCTAGACAGCAACTTCTGGAAATGAACCTTGCGACTCATTCGGATCAAGAAACGAAGCATTTAGCGAATCCTTTTGTAAGTTTTATGACACTACACTAAAATTATTGACAAAATTAAATTTCAGATTCAGTTTAAATTAAAATATGATTTCTGTTCACAGGAGACGGTATTCGGAAATGAAGAAAATGGTACTGATTTCTTACTCCACGCTACTGCGGGTGAATCATTCGGCAAGAAGAACAAGAAAAATCCAATGCTGCTTAGTCCCGTAAGGATTCATATATGTAATAATTTAATTTATATAGAAATCCTTAATAAAATAATAACTAGTGCAGCACTAGACTAACAAAGTATCGCCAACGACACATATAGTTATTACGTCTATTTAGCTTTTGTAATAGGACTTAGAGTAGAAATATACTTTCAAATCTCAAATTGTGTTCAAAAAGTGACACACCGATACAGTATTGCGTTTATTCCTACCATAAGGTTCTCTTATTAATAGCCAAAGAAAAATAAAACAATCCTCATGTTTATAATTAAATAATAATATATTATAATATTAATTCTTTGGTATTCATTTTATTTACTTTAAAATATAGGTCATCCGATGCGTTTTCAAATTTTTGAAAATCGAAGATATTAAAAACTGCCGTTTTGTTTGCCACGAATGGGGTTCAATTGGCAAACTTTCCCTTGCAAGCCGTACACTAATCCGTTTTCGTAATTATAAATACAGCGAGATAGTTCGTCGTCCTGTGGACTTTTATTCCTGTTTTCTAAATTCAGCATCCCTTTTCAGTGCATTCAAAATTTCTGGAAATTTAATTAAGAAGTCCGAAAGCTATCCTGGGACGATTGAAGAATTAACAAAATTTTTTGACAAGCAGCAAAAATATATAAAGGAATTATCATTAAAGTTCAGATATTCGGAGGAAAATATTTTGACAACTATTGACCTCAGTTCTTGGATATCGAAATCCCCAATGGTACAGAAGAATACCAAACAGATGACAAAATTAGCAATTACAGATAGTAGGCAAGTGTTGGATATTCCAATACACCTGATTGCACATATTAAAGACCTATCATTGTCAGAATGCAAAATCAGTATGGAAACAGGAATGAAAAAGATTTACCCTATTAAACTAAAATTTGACAGTGTGAAGTTTTTTCAAGATGGATTAAAATTGGATCGTCTTCGAATAAATGATATTGTGGATATTTGTAACACAAAAGAATTGCTTTTTTACGCTGTACAGAGTTTGAAAAAGAATTAAGCCCTAATACAAAATTTGCTGTAGATTTACGGGGAAACTTTTTTCTGGAGAAACTGATTTTAGAAAATTGTGAGATATTGAATGGGGAAACATCACAGTGGGTTATAGAGCACTTTGAGGCGTCTTCTATTCCTTATTCATTAAACAGTGAAATGAAAATTAAGGAAATTTACTTATCTTCTGCCGGGAAAGTTGACTTGTCCACTTTACCAAACTCTATTCAAAAACTGGCTTTAAGTGCAGTCGGTGAAGGCACTACCGTAATTTGCAGTCAGCCAATTTTCCTGGTGAACTTGCAGTATTTAAATATCAGTACTAATATCAGCAGAACAGATTACCTCAAATATTTCATGAATAGTCCTCAATTGACGTTCTTGAAACTTAATGGAGGTGAATTAAAGGAGATGAATACTCTTTGGATACCCAAAAGCGTCAAAACACTGGCCCTTGAAGTTTTCTCTATAGATTGGGTCGGTGACAGAAGTTATATGGACCTTGATCAGTTAATTGTTTATGGTTTGAGCGGTTGGATTTCCGATGATTTTGCCAAGAAAATCTGTCAGGCTCCAATTCGAGTAAATGATGTATTTATGTGCCATTGGCACATGATAGCGGATAAGGATTTTGTTGAATTTTTGGAAAATCGAAAGTTTTTCAATTTTGGTAGACGACTCTATTTTGGTGCGTTAATATGGGGTGCGGAGTCACTTGAAAACAGTGCTTTGAAGGAATATGTTGATGAAAAATCATCATTTTACCTATTTGAAAATGGGGAAAAGGGACGAGCTCTTTGCGAGACGGTATTTTATGACCTTATAACGAAACATCCCGATATGTGCTCATTTATATAAAGATTTGATATTTTTAAGGGCATTACCGTCAGGGAAGGAAAAAGCCAGCTTTTTGGCTTTTGGCTTTTTGGGCTTTTTGATGAAAAAGCCAGCTCGCAAATAGGAAAATGCTGGCTTTTGGCTTTTTGGCTTTTTGCTCTGACGCCAGCATGCAACTACCAATAAGAAAAATACACTGAAATGTTATCCTACTGATGTTATTCAAGTGGAATTCAGCACACATTCCATTATTACTTTACTTTAATTAATTAAAACCTGCATTAGTGTCAATGAACATGAAAATGTAGAAATATCTTAGTGTAAAAATGTACGCTGGATGGCAGTTGGGGTATCAAAAAGCCAAAAAGCCCAAAAAGCTCAAAAAGCCCAAAAAGCTGGCTTCTTCGGCTTTTTGTTGCAAAAAGCCGAGCTTTTTCCTTCCTTGATTACCGTGGCTAAATACAGCAAGGTTCTTAAGTTCCACACTATAGGCTTGTGGTGCTAAACTTTGCGACCAGTTTCTTAAACTGCTCATGCACATATTCATTAGAAAAGCACGTCGCAAACTTTAGCACCACGTGGCTATGTAGCGGAAAAGAACCTCGCTGTACTTTCTTGCAGCATGATATGTTGCTAAATAAAATATAAAAAATAAATTCTCAAATTTCACAATAACAAAAAGAGAGTGGACGTGACAGATGGCCTTAAGTAATGGCTGCGGTCACAGCTAAAATTAAAATGCGTGTATACAATACTAGAATCATATCTGTAAATTTCGAAAATTTTACGAATAAAAAACATTTCAATCAATTATACGAATAAAATGTCCGCATTTTATTTCATTTAGAAAGAATTTTTAGAGCCAGTTCTCAGCAATATTGAGAAAAAAACTAATGAAGATTCGAGAATCGAAATGGGATACAAATATTAGTATTTATAATGAAAGGAAGACTCTGTAAAAATATTATACAGTTCGCATCATTGTGTCAGACGCTTGGTAAGCCGTTTATCACTATTTGCGTCAATTTCTGTGGCTAACATTGAATTCCTCTTATCAAATAATAAACACAAACTGGTGGCATTAAACCTAGA
The DNA here is from genome assembly GCA_020352615.2 of Yoshiicerus persimilis. Taxonomy (NCBI): domain Eukaryota; kingdom Metazoa; phylum Arthropoda; class Collembola; order Entomobryomorpha; family Tomoceridae; genus Yoshiicerus; species Yoshiicerus persimilis. The sequence goes on from CM036941.2 coordinate 4,443,656, forward strand.
ACTTCAGTTCAAGAGCGGTGAGATAATTGACGTTTTGTTCAACAAAGCTTTGCTTTCGTGGTATTTTCTGGTGCTGAAACGCTATTTGGTTGTATACTTGTTTATCATTAATTATTCTGATTCTGGTAAACTATACTGCTTAAACGTTTGTTATCAAAAACTGTCAACACAGATTAATGGTGCAAGTGTTATAATCGCAAGTAGATTATTCCTGAAACGTTTGTGGCATATGTGGAAAACAATTTCAAGGTAAATATTGGAGAAGTCTGTGTTATACCATCACGATAACAATCTGTCGAAATGGATATTCCAAATGAACCCGGTGGGAATGAAGTAAAGGTAATTACAGTTCTTATTATATTAATGACTAACAAAATTAAAAATACGATATAACTAAAACTAATTTTTCTTTGGTGTCAGGAACCCCTAAGCGGAAATAAGGAAGTTGTCACTGATTCCTCAATCAATTCTACAATGGACAAATCATTGGATAAGATGAGCACCAAAAATCCGATGCTCATTAGTCCAGTAAGTATTGATATACTAATTCCCCCATACTAATAAATAGAAGTAAAGAAAGTTTTTAAAGTTTGTAGACGAATTTTAATTCAGTTTCTCGTCGGTGTTTAATGATTGATGGTTATCCGTCCTTTGAATGTTTCACCCAAATTTATAAACCAAAAACATGGTGTAACAGCAGTAAGCCACAGTATGAAATTCGCCCTTTAAGTTATAATTTGACTCATAAAATAAATAAAATAATAATTGTAAGATAAAATTGAAAAAGTTTAAATTTTTTATGGAAACACAAAAGTAATTAATTTTGCCATTCCAATGCAAAACTAATTAATTTTGTCAAGGCAACCCAAAACTAATTAATTTTGTCATGGCAACTCACAACTAATTAATTTCGTCCTGCCAACGTAAAACAAAATAATTTTATAATGGCAACGCGAAACTAAGTAATTTTGTTTTAGAAACCGATGAAGTTAGAAGTTAGCCTGCCACTTGTAATGATTAATAATTGACCAATAAATTTTCTCAATCAATCAATAATGCATCCACTATTTACATTACTTTTAATTTGAATTACAATATAGGTCATCCGGTGTATTCTCAAATTTATGAATACCAAAGAAATCAAAAACTGTCGTCTTGTTTCTCGTGAATGGGGCAAACTTGGAAACTGGCACTTGCAAACGGTGCACTAATCCATTTTCATACTAATAAAGCCAGGATTCCTGCTCGCAGTCCATTGGACTTTCATTCTTGTTTTCTGGATTCAGCATCCCTTTTCAGCGCATTCAAGATTACTGGTTGCTTAACGAAATATTCCGTAAGTAATCTCTGGACCATTGATGAATTAGCAATGTTCTTTGACGAGCAGCAAAAACACATAAAAGAACTAACATTGGACTTGGAATACGACGAGATTAAGGAATATATTGATCTCAGTTCTTCTAGTATATCGAATTCCCCCATGGCACAGAAGGATGCCAAATGGATGACAAAATTATCAACAAAATACATTAGGGGGGCCAAATAAATTAGAGGAGACCGAATACATTAGGGGGGCCAAATACATTAAGGGGTGCCAAATACATTAGGGGGGCCAAATACATTGGGGAGGCCATTTGCATTAAAGCAGTGCATCATGGAAAAATATGGTCACCTTACAGGAAGGTCCATTTATTTGGGGAGGGGGGAAAATCCACTTAGGGGGTGGGGCCTTTTAGTGAGACCGATAATATTACATTTGAAGTTTCAAAACTTTTTTTCGAATTGTCATATTTTACAGGATAGATTCCTAATGAAAATGAAGAAGCCAAGGTGCAATAAAACCCGAAACATTCTAAACTTTCTCTTCCTGGGTCAGTTCTAGAAGATGCGAGTTTTATTTTCCGTTTTAAAATACGGAAAATACTGTTACTCTGTGTGTATAACATAAAGTACTGTGTAAACCTGATTTTAAAGTTGTTAACTTACAGTCGCTTAAGTACAGTGATTGATTGATAATAAATTTCAAGGACTTTTGACACAGTACAGAGATTTCCATCAAATAAACCTAATGAATATGCTACAAACCAACATTACGCCGAGGAAGGGCGCTTTGTAGTTGTTGACTTTCTTCGTAGTATATGGACAATATAAATATACTATGATTTTGTGGACGCGGCGGAAATAGGAAATGTAAATACTGATGACATCTGTCATACCATTTAACAGATGGCTTACTATTTAATTTTATCATTTTAAATCTTCTTAAATTATTTTGAATTATGCTCAAGATATAATCTAAATGCGATTGCATGCTTAAAAATTTAGCATTTAGGTACTGGTAATTCACTTCTAGGCGAAATATGGAAACATCCTGAGGAAATCCTAAACACTGTGGTGATGGATACGAAAAAAATTATGAAATACATTCATTACTAAACTTGTAAACATCATGTCTAAAACACGGTCTTCAAATTGTCAGTATTTTTTACTTTAAGGAAACTGAGTTTATATATAACTCACGAATTTAATTATTTTGCGAAATATATTACCGAATTTTCTATTTCAAAATTTCAGACAGTAACACTTTGCAAGAAATATCTTAAAATACGCTAATCTCGTTTGGGGGAAAATTTGTCTGAAAGCGACACACACTTTATGTTTAAGAAATGACAAATGCATGTAAAGCAAATCGGATTTGGTGGAAAAAGCTCATAAGTTGGTTTATAAACGAGTGGCTGAATGGTTAATAAATACGGAATCACAAATCATCCAAATATTGTTCTGATGAATTATATCATTATACAAATGAATAAATGATATGGAAGGAAACCTTGTTATTTGTAAAGGATGAGGAGTTCCGTGATACTTTGTCCTGATGATGTGGAACTTTTTCAGCCACTTGTGTCCTGCTTTAATTTTTATGCATAAACTATTGATCTCGTCCAATTGACAATATTAATTAATTACGGCTTGTTTTTTGAGTTGACGGACAGAAACATTTTGATTTATGAAGTATCGCAGGTATTTAATGGGAATTCCTTGTCTGTCAGCCTTTATATGCGAATGTCAGTTTGAGGTACGTTAGTCCAACATTTAGTCATTGCATACACTGGAATACACAAATGTACTTGTATTTATTAACTAATCGATTATTAAAATGGTAACGATCAAGGCTGGCCTTCGAGTAAGGTAACTTTTATCTTGTCTTCGGTGTCATTAATTGAAATTATTGTGTATTGAAATGAATGGCACTTCAATAACATTGGACATTCAATTCCCATAAAAATCATTTAAGTATTTGATTAATATAGGCAATAAAGCATCAATAAAATGTAGCATTAAATATAGTATGCCTTCGTGTAAGCGTCAAACCATTTTCACAGATGTTCGGATAGTTTGGCAAAGTTGTGATTGGCAAATTAAAATTTTGTGAAATTGTGACCGCTTTGAATAATGGGCAGCCCCTATAAAAATTTTGAAAAACCTTTTGAAAATGTTCTCGAATAAATTGAAATCCTTAGTTGGTTTAAAAAATTATTACAAACTCCTTAATCAGTTTAAAAAATTATTACAGCAAACTCCTAAATCGGTATAAAAAATTGTTACAGTGAACTCCTTAATCGGTTTAAAAAATTATTACAGTGAACTCCTTAATCGTTTAAAAAAATTATTACACTGAACTAATAATTAATTAATCGGTTTAAAAAATGATAACAATAAACTCCTTAATCGGTTTAAAAAATTTTACAGTGAACTTCTTAATCGGTTTAAAAAATTGTTAAAAAGAACTCCTTAATCGGCTTAAAAATTTATTACAGTAAATTCTTTAGTCGGTTTAAAAAAATTATACAGTAAACTAAAGGATAAAGTATACCCCTAATTTCTTGTATCAAGTATTGTCTTGGTTATATGAAATTATGTAGGTTGCCAATATTGCTTCTTTCCCAAGAATCCAAATAGTTTAAGTCAGCTAATTTCCAATGTCCTTGTAATTATATTACGCCGTGCATATATAATCTTATCTAATGGGTTTCTTTGGTTTTGGGATTTTGGCCTACACAGGTGAGGGGAATCAACAGTTCTATCTGAAATAGCTTTTGGGATGTAAAGTCACAGTTGCTAGTGGTTGCACTGTAATCAGTAGGATCTGAATTGCCGATTAATCAGTAGTACATTGCATTGTCAGGATCGTTGTTTACGTCCCATGCTCTATTTGAAATATATTTCTCACCTTTGTAGGCCAAAATCCCAAAAGCCATAGAAACACATTGGTCTTATCATACATACGTTTACACAATACGAGTATTTGCACTCGTTGCTTGGGTGAGAGTTGTCTTCTTAACCTAACGTTTCGTAAAGTAACGTCAGCTAAAAAATAAGATTATTAGAATTACACATTAGGATTAAAATTTAAAAAATGCTACCGAAAAATGTTAATTTTTTGTATTAAGAATTATCTAAGTGACTAATTAAATGTTGATTCCCTTGAGCCTTAATTCTACTCTCTGATGTACAGTAAATAGTACAGAAATCGGTCTCATAGTACCGAACCTTTAATATATTCTTTGGTACAAGTAATAAAACTTTTAGCAACATAAGTATATTCTAATTAGGAAGAAAAGTACAATTAATGGTAGTACCTATCTACTATTGCAGAGTATTTTATCATCGCAGGGACAGCATTGAATAGTCTTCTAGTGGAGACAATGAAAAGCACTAAGACAAATTCAATACTAAGCATTTACAATTATATTTATTCTTTTATAAGACAAGACATAAGTAGGTGGTAATCAGCAAAAATATAAGAAAGCAAAACATTGTGGGAAATGATTTTCGCCATATGCAAAATTTCACAAAATCATTATTAATACTATGATTTAAGGTAAACAAAATCTGAATTAAAGCCTAAAAAATTCTAAACCATTGGAAAACTCTTGAAATGACAAATGTTGAGTTGGTTAATCATTTCTTAATGATTAAATGGCCTGTATTTTTATTATGTACCTAATTTGACACATTAATAAATATGAACTGAACTGAAATCACGGGTACAGTATGCTGTTTGTGTTACATTTTGCCAAATAGGTCGATGTGTATATTTTCACATTTGCCATTAGCGCGGATAAGATTTAAATTTGCCAATTGGGACTTTGCCGAAGGGAACGTCAGTCGCCACTGAGATTTCTTCTTGTATAGCGAAGTCATATCAGAGAACCCTGATAAGCGGATGCCACTCAACTAGCTACCGTACTTTATGCAAACACATTGTTATTTGTCGACCAGTACAATTTAAGTATACAAATTGAAACTTAGTGGTTAATGATTATTAAAATGGACCGTGAAAATCAATCAAAACTAATCAAAAATTTGGATTTTATTGCATCAAATATTTGTGCGTTGCCTAAATTGCTAAATTTACTCCGACAGAAGTCAGTTATCAGCAAAGTAGAAGTAGAAGAAATTGTAAGTTTAATAATTTAACACATATTTACTAATGAAATTTGGTAATCCAGTCTGAATACATACTTTTCAAAGGGCAATGTGTATATTACTAGCGAACATGTCATAAGAATGTCAATAATATTATTCGTTTCATGCTTTTCCAGGAATGCCTGCAGCCCTATAAAGCTGGAACAAAACTTGTAGAACTCCTATGTAAAAAGCATAATGATACATTTTTAATTTTCGTTGAATGTCTACGTGAAAGTGGAAATGAAAATATTGTTCGAAAATTAATGCCTGGCACAATAGCCATAGAAGAACACCGGATTTGGTTTGGCGTCAGAGAACCGAATAAATTTTACACGGGAAGAGAAAAGGAAATGCAATTACTGGAGATGTACTGGAATGATTTTCTAACCAGGAAAACTTTTTCAATTGTTGTTATAACTGGATTAGGTGGAGTTGGAAAATCCGAATTGGCTAGAAATTTTTCCAAGTGGTTTGATGAGAGTGTTGGAGGTCACTGCATTTGGATCGATGCAGATACTAATCAGTCAATTGAGCGGTCATTCCTGAAATTGGCTGTGAAGAATTTAAAAATCTCTCTTAATGATGATTTGGGGAAGAAAAAGGAGTTTCTGAAAATTGCGGAGGAAGTTTTTGATAAACTCTTTAATCAAAAAGTTCTTGTTATCTTCGACCACATCGAGAATTATGAATTGCCGGTCTTGGAACTGCTGAATGATTTATCTTCCAAGAAACAAAAAAGAATATTGAAGCCTTTCGTCATAATTACTTCTACACTGTCTCAAGCTAAAAAGAAAATTGGGAATATTGTCAAACATCTCGACTTACAAGTACTCACCGAACGCTCCGCTATTCAATTCTTCTGCAACTCCCTCGATCTCAATGAACTTCAAGGGGACAGTATTCGTCCACTCATTGGGAGATTGTGCGAACGATTACAGTTCTATCCGCTCGCAATGCAGCAAGCGGCAGCTTATATCAACGAACGAATAACCGTCTGTAAAAACGTAGATGAAGCTATTACAAATTATCTTACACAAATAGAAACTCAAACGAAGGATGTGCTGAATTACAAGCTACCGAAATATGAAGCACTGGGCGACCTTACGAAAACAACATATTTAACACTGAAAATTACTTTTGATAAGCTGAAGAGATCTAAGCACGGTATTTTAAATTCAATTTATTCAGTTTTTAAATCCGGTAATGACAATGACGGCGGAGAATTGGCCATGTATATAATGAATATCATTTCCTTTTTATACTCCGAAAATATTCCTAGTCGGATGGTGGTAAATATACTGCAGAAAATGGGGAAACTTTCAAATTTAGAGAATATTGATAAATTATTTGATCCTATTATAAGTCATTCGCTGATAATTTACTCAGGAGAAAAAATATCAGTGCACCGATTAGTCCAGGAAGTAACACGAATCGAATTAGCAGAAAGAGTAGAATATAGTACAGTTTTAAATAAAATAGCTCATCATATGTATGATATGTTGAAGGAAGAAGAAATGGCAGAAGTTGAAGAAATGAAGAAAAAGAAGGAAGAATTGGCAGAACTAGTCCACGCTCAAAGGCTTTGGCAACACATAAATAATGAAAGAGATAAAAATATGATTGAAAGGCATGGAGAACTTCTTACTCTGATATGCGGTAAATTATACCACTTAGAAAAGTACGGAGATCTCTTGGACTTCATTCGTGAATCAGAAGAATTGGTAGAATATGTTTTAGGATTGGACAGTAAATGGATTTTGCAAATGAAAAAATGGAAAGGAAAAGCTCTGAGTGAATCGGGTGACTACTCTAAGGCCCTTATAGTGCTAAATGACGTTTGTGAAAGGCAGAAAGTGACATTAGGTGAAAACGACGATGATTATTTGGATTCTGTTAATGAATTAGGAATGGTATGTGTGCGATTAGCAGTCTCAGCCAGGCGGTCATATATGACCCCCGGGGACTCATATATAGGAAGGGGTCATATATAGGGTAAAGGACTCATATATGGGTCCCGGGGGTCATATATGAGTCCTAATTTCGCATATATGACCCCCAAATTTTATTTTGTTGCCGATTTTTAAAAAACTTCTGGAACATTAAATTGAAGCTCTGAAAAGTTCATCACCGCTAATGTTAGTTTCAAATTCAATGATCTTGGGGTTGAATTTTGCAAAAAAGTGGAAAACGTTGGGGGTCATATATGACCTCTTGGGGGTCATATATGAGAACTTTGTCACGTGGGGGTTATATATAGGAAATTGGGGGTCATATATGAGTCCCGGGGGTCATATATAGGAATTTGGGACTCATATATGACCCCCTTAGCCGGGGTTCATATATGAGCATTTGGGGGTCATATATAACCCCCTGAAGTCACCCGACGGCAAGCTGTAGATATACCACTGATATACCAGAATGACCTTCACAAGTCTGATAATTTCAATAAATTCGAAATGTTTTGAACAAATTCAAATAAATTCGAAATGTTTTAAACAAATTCAAATAAATTCGAAATGTTTTGAACAAATTCAAATAAATTTGAAATATTTTGAATAAATTGAAATAAATTCGAAATGTTTTGAACAAATTCAAATAAATTCGAAATGTTTTGAACAAATTCAAATAAATTCGAAATGTTTTAAACAAATTCAAATAAATTCGAAATGTTTTGAACAAATTCAAATAAATTCGAAATGTTTTGAACAAATTGAAATAAATTCGGTTTGTTCTGGATAAATTGAAATAAATTTGGTTTGTTCTGAATAAATTGAAATAAATTCGGTATGTTCTGAATAAATTGAAATAAATTCGGTATGTTTTGAATAAATTGAAATAAATTCGGTATGTTTTGAATAAATTGAAATAAATTCGGTATGTTTTGAATAAATTGAAATAAATTCGGTATGTTTTGAATAAATTGAAATAAATTCGGTTTGTTCTGAATAAATTGAAATAAATTCGGTATGTTTTGAATAAATTGAAATAAATTCGGTATGTTTTGAATAAATTGAAATAAATTCGGTTTGTTCTGAATAAATTGAAATAAATTCGGTATGTTTTGAATAAATTGAAATAAATTCTGTATTATAATAAATATTATAATAAATATTTTATTCAAAACATACCGATTTCCTTTCAATTTATTCAAAACATTTCAAAATTATTTCAATTTATTCAAAACATTTCGAAATTATTTCAATTTATTCAAAACATTTCGAAATTATTTCAATTTATTCAAAACATTTCGAAATTATTTCAATTTATGCAAAACATACCGAATTTATTTCAATTTATTCAGAACATTTCGAGTTTATTTCAATTTATTCAAAACATTTCGAATGTATTTCAATTTATGCAAAAAATTTCGAATTTATTTCAATTTATTCAAAACATTTCGAATGTATTTTAATTAATTCAAAACATTGCAAATTTATTTCAATTTATGCAAAACATACCGAATTTATTCAAAGCAGTATGAATTTATCGGAAAATATTTCAATTCTATCATAACTGCTTCAATTTATTCGACAATAGTTCAATTCTTTCATAAATGCTTCAATTTATTTAAATTTGTTTGAATTTATTCATACAGGTTTGAATATATGCATTTAAGAGTGTTTTTGGCATTTGTCGGCTGAATCACGTTGGACGGGACAAATCAGTAAGGGGGTCATATATGGTCCCCCGGGACTCATATATGAGTAGCAGTAAAAGGACTCATATATGAACCCTTGGGGATCATATATGATCCCCACGTGATAAAGGACTCATATATGAGTCCCGGGGGCCCATATATGGGTCCCTAAAAATAGTCCCCGCGGACCCATATATGACCCCCTGTCACGTGAGGGACTATATATGACCCTTAAGAGGTCATATATGAGTCCTTCAGGGGGTCATATATGAGTCCCGGGGGGTCATATATGACCGCCTGGCTGAGACTGATTAGAGAAGTATACCGAGGCCATAAGAGAATATGAGTATGCATTGAAACTTGCTGGAAACAACCGTTCACTTACACTTTCTTTGAAGAACAATATTGCACTGGCATATCAGGAACAAAATAAGTTTGATGAGGCGATGAAAGTCTATGAAGAAATCTTGAAAGAAAAAGAACAAACTTTTGGAATGGAGGATCCTTATACTCTGACTACCAAGCACAACATTGTAAGCATTAAACTTGATCAAAAGGACTATTCAGAGGCCTTAAAGGAGTTCCAAGAAGTTCTGGAAATGAGAGAAAAAGTTTTGGGATTAAATAATCTAAACACTTTGAACACTAAATATTACATTGCTTTGATACATTATCGTTTGAGCAATCACGAAGAAAGTCTTCGGTTGGCCAAAGATATACACAAAAGTCAGGTAGAAAACATTGGACCACAACATCCACACACAATCAAGACAGAACAATTAAAGAAAGAGAATATTAAAATTATAAACCTTGGACCACTACATCCACACACAATCAAGACAGAACAATTAAAGAAAGAGAATATTAAAATTATAAACCTTGGACCACTACATCCACACACAATCAAGACAGAACAATTAAAGAAAGAGAATATTAAAATTATAAACCTTGGACCACTACATCCACACACAATCAAGACAGAACAATTAAAGAAAGAGAATATTAAAATTATACAGCAGAGATCCTTGTTATATAATATTGTCAATGGGACTTTATTGCCTCGTTCAAATCTAGGCCTCTTTTGAAAATAAGAGAATACGCAATTTGCTCACTTACACCGACAAAAGGGTAAAATTGTCAAGTTAAAAATACCCCAAAATTACTATTTTATGAGGACTATATGTATTACTACTTTTAAGACTATTGAAGCACTTTCTTTTGTCAATTCTAAATTATATGTATTTCCGTTTACGTGACATAAATATATTTTAAGTACTGTAAATTTTTAGCATAGTTTGCATTTCCTATATTGAATTAATTGCGTTTGTACCTTTGAACCCTTCACGCCATATAGAAAATGTTTTAATAAATTATCTCTATGCGTTTTGAAACCGTCTCGGATAGACAGTCGGACAGACAGAAAGGCAGATTGTTATGTTAATTCCTATAAACGCTATGTCGTAACAATTCGACACTTGACACAACTTGACAATTGACCATTTTGGAGAACTTGGCACTTGGTTATTTAGGCCAACTTGACAATTGACCATTTTGGCCAACTTGGCACTTGGTTATTTAGGCCAACTTGACAATTGACCATTTTGGCCAACTTGGCACTTGGTTATTTAGGCCAACTTGACAATTGACCATTTTGGCCAACTTGGCACTTGGTTATTTAGGCCAACTTGACAATTGACCATTTTGGCCAACTTGACAATTGACCATTTTGGCCAACTTGGCACTTGGTTATTTAGGCCAACTTGACAATTGACCATTTTGGCCAACTTGGCACTTGGTTATTTAGGCCAACTTGACAATTGACCATTTTGGCCAACTTGGAACTTGATCATTTTGGCCAACTTTGCACTTGATCATTTTGGCCAACTTTGCACTTGATCATTTTGGCCAACTTTGCACTTGATCATTTTGGCCAACTTTGCACTTGATCATTTTGGCCAACTTTGCACTTGATCATTTTGGCCAACTTTGCACTTGATCATTTTGGCCAACTTTGCACTTGATCATTTTGGCCAACTTGGCACTTGATAATTTTGGCCAACTTTGCACTTGATCATTTTGGCCAACTTGGCACTTGATCATTTTGGCCAACTTGGCACTTGATCATTTTGGCCAACTTGGCACTTGATCATTTTGGCCAACTTGGCACTTGATAATTTTGGCCAACTTGGCACTTGATTATTTTGGCCAACTTGGCACTTGATCATTTTGGCCAACTTGGCACTTGATCATTTAGGCCAACTTGGCACTTGATCATTTAGGCCAACTTAGCACTTGATCATTTTGGCCAACTTGGCACTTGATCATTTAGGCCAACTTAGCACTTGATCATTTAGGCCAACTTGGCACTTGATCATTTAGGCCAACTTAGCACTTGATCATTTTGGCCAACTTGGCACTTGATCATTTAGGCCAACTTGGCACTTGATCATTTAGGCCAACTTGGCACTTGATCATTTAGGCCAACTTGGCACTTGATCATTTTGGTCAATTTGACAATGACCATTTTTGCCAATTTTAACAATAACCATTTTGGCTAATTTGACAATGACGATTTTGGCTAATTTGACAATGACCATTTTTGCCAATTATACACTTGACCGTTTTTGCCAATTTGACACTTGACTATTTTGGTCAATTTTACACTACTATTTTGGGAATTTGGCACTTGATTATTTTGGTCAATTTTACACTACTATTTTGGGAATTTGGCACTTGATTATTTTGGTCAATTTTACACTACTATTTTGGGAATTTGGCACTTGATTATTTTGGCCAATTTGACACTTAATCATAATGTATTATAGAATTTGATACACATATCCATCTTCTAGGCATATCCATATTTGTCTCCTTAGCAATGTAGTTGTCTATTTTATGTTATTAATTAATTTTTGAATATCTTTTAGAGTTCGACAGTATTTTCTAAAATGCTTTTTGACTTTTAAACCCTGTCATATAGTTTGTGAGGAGTAAAAGTAAGGCCTTTTAGTAGGGTTTTACTACTGATTTAGGATAATATTTCAATCCCTTATTTTACTCCTGATTGAGGCTGCCTCTCTAAAGATAAGGGGAACCTTTACAACTTTTCTGGTTTACCTTCCTTAGTTTAGGTTATTGAGGGAGGTACTTGCTAAGAAAACTGATTCCCGCGGGCGGGAACCTGCTCTACTTAACTCTGAATTGAGCTCTCATAATTTTAATTAAAAATCGAACTAAATTTGAGAATTATATATTAAAACAAAACTTAAAACTCACTCTAATAACACTGGCATAAGAATATCAATAAATAAGTGAAACAATCTGCACATCTTACCCGGTCATAGCACTACATTTTTGCAACGCCAAAAAGGCATAGCAGGTGCTCTAGCTTTGGCCGGGCTGGCCAAAAGATTAAAATGGGATTAGGACACTCGCCACAAAAAGGGAAGAACGATGACGAGAGCGACCAAGAAAATAGCCCAGTCCAAGTGAAAAAATTTCGCAACCTGGAGGAGGCCGGAAGCCATATGGACACTAATAACCATGAACACTTAGCCGATTCTGAGAAGGAAAACAGCACACTTGATCAAAAATTGGACAACATCCTGCTCTTCTTAAAACGAAGTGAAGTAAAAACATCCAACGGCTTCAAGAACATAGAGAGCCAGCTGACAGACATATCAAAGCGATACACAGAAGTCCAAGAAAAAGTGACAACTTTGGAAAATACAGTAGTACAACTGAAAAAGAAAACTGAATGGCTGGAATCAGAACTGAAACGAAATAATCTGGTAATAAGTGGAATAAGAGATGAAAACAACGAAACACCGGCCAGATGTTTTGAAAAAGTTGTTAAAGTGTTCAAAGAAAATCTGTTACTCCCTTTTATGGAAATAGAGTCAGCTGAGAGGATCCCCAATAAATTCTCAAATGGAAAAACTCGACCAATAAGAATCAGATTAGCGAAAAACAAGGACAGAAACACAGTTTACGGCGCACGGTACAAGTTAAGAGACTGCCCTTACACCAGGAAAATATTTATAAATCAGGACCTGCCATTTGATACCAGGCAAAGAATATTAGAAAAACACAAAGAAAGAATAGAACAGCAAAGCTGGACAAGCCGGAATGGTGACAGAAGACAAAATTGGGCTACTGGGACAGCATCTGACCGAACTGGGGGCCGAGAATAGGAAATTGGCCAGCTCGCATCCAACACATTACGCGTAAAAGATACAATAAACATTGCATTTTGGAACGTTGATGGACTGTGTAAAAATGTAACCGAAAAAATTCAAAACCTTATAGAATTTGACCCTGATATTTTCTGTATAGTAGAGACATGGCTTATGAATGACCTACCAAACTGTAAAGCTGTAAGTAATTTAAATTCTTTATATACTTTGACTAAGATTAATGGTACAAGAGCAAGTAATAGAGGCAGAGTTATGAATGGTATGATTATAGGAACCAAAATTAGTAATAAGCAGCAATGCAAAATATTAATTGAGAATCAGTACTACATTGTTATAATTGTTTCTAATAATAGATGTAAGATAGTGTTACGTGAAATTGGAGAGCTAATCCCGAAACTGAATGACACGCCCATATGTTTAATGGGAGATCTTAATGGACGAATCTCAAATGTTGACACAATAGCGAAGAAGCAAGCCATATACTGTAAAATAAATGACGATAGAATTAGTAAGGATATGGAACTAAATACCAGAGGTAAGATAATTATAAAATTGTGCAAGGACAATAATCTTATGATTTGTAATGGAAAGATTAGTGGGGATCTAATGGGTAATTACACACATCACAATATTTTTGGTAGTACTGTAATAGATTTATGCCTTATATCATCTGAGATCTGTAAAATAGTAACCGAATTTGAAGTTTTAGAATCTGTAATGAGTAAGCATGCACCTATAATGATAAGACTCGAATGTGACAACACAATACAGCTGTCCACACCTACCAATGTTACCAAAATTAATCGCATAAAATGGGAAAAAGAAAAGGTGTTGTGTTTTAAAAATGCTCTAGCTAACAGCTGCCAAAACACAAACCTTGATACAGACTGTGTTCAAACAGACTTAAGCAACTTTATTGATGGTACCTTTAAAGCAGCAAATGCAAGTGACATGAAGATAACGACAACACTTAACAACAATAGCAACCATCAATATCAAAAATGGTATGACAATGATTGTAAAATAGCCAAATCTACAGCGAAGAGATATTTAAGATACCTTAGAAAATTAAATCCTCTTGTAAATAGAAATATGTATCATGAATATGAACTGGCATATGTTAATAGTAAGAGGGAATATGAACTATTATGTAACGCAAAGCAAAATAGCTATTATAACAATCTTAGGGAGGTAATTGTTCATTCTAAAAATCGCACAGAATCCTGGAAAGCTATTAATGTGTTTAGAGCTTCCAAATACTGTAGTATTACTAATAATATATCGAAAGAAGAATGGAAAGATCATTATAAATCTATTTTCGACAGAACTGGAGAACCATTAGCTAGAGAAATTTGTAATAATAACATAGTAATTGACTGCCTTGACAGAGACTTTAATATGTTTGAAATGTGTCTTGCTGTAAAAAAACTGTCTGAAAACAAAGCACCAGGATACGATGGTATTCCGAATGAAGTTTTAAAAAATTTAACTATTGACATGAAATCTGATTTACTGGACATCTTCAACAGGCTGCAAAATAACCCTATCGATATACCTAAAGACTGGGTAAAAATAATAATTGCACCCATCTTTAAAAAAGGTAATCCAAATGATCCTATTAACTTTAGACCGATATCTCTCTTAAATACCACTTTGAAATTGTTCACTCGCTTGTTGTACAATAGACTTAATAATTATTGTAACCAGAATAACTTAGTGTCTGAATATCAAGCAGGATATAAAGATAAGACTGGTACGGTAGATCAGATATTTATACTTAACTCACTTGTTCAACATAGGTTACGATTTAAAGGTAGAAAAATGTATGCAATATTTATTGATGTAAGCCAATGTTTTGATTCAATAGACCAAACACTTCTGTGGCAAAAATTGTACAAAAAAGGCGTCAGTACAAAGTTTATAAACACTGTAAAAGGAATATATGATAACGCACATGCAATTGTAAAAACAAGTGATGGGCTTACGGATGAATTTCCGATCTTAAGATCTGTATTGCAAGGGGAAACGCTATCTGCAAAATTATTTACGCTATTTTTAGATGATATAGTGGATAAGTTAGAAAACGGAAATGTCACTGGAATTAATATTGGTAGTTTTATTGTTAACCTACTTCTTTATGCTGACAATGCTGATGACATTTGTACAGTTGCCGATACTCCTGCTAACCTGCAGAAAAAGATAGATTTGCTTTCCGCCTACTTTGATGAAAACGGGTTAAAAGTAAATTTAAGTAAAACAAAAATTGTAGTTTTCAGGAGAGGAGGCAGGCTTACTCATAGCAACTTTCACTGGAATGGACAGGAAATAGAAATAGTAAAGTCCTATACATATTTAGGTGTTGTATTTAGCTCAACAGGCATTTTTAATGAAGCAAAGGAACATTTTCTATGTAAAGCTGAAAAAGCTGCAGCAACCGTCATCTCACTTTGTAAAAATGCTAAGATAAATGACTTTAGAAAACAAATTGAACTTTTTGACTCTATTGTAAGATCAGTACTTTTTTATGCAATTCCTATTTGGGGTATTAGGTACATAAATGTGATAGTACAATTTCAATTAAAATTCTTGCGCAAATTATTGTATCTTCCGAATGAAACCCCCAACTGCTTTATAAGATTAGAAACAAATGTATAGCACATTGAAGTGTTTCTAATTAAGTCTATTATAAAATTTGTTTGAAAAATCTTAGCAAAGCCCAAAAATAGCTTAATTAGATCATGTTATGATAAACTTATAAACCTAAGCAATATTGAGGAAATGTCGTCTGAGAAATATAACTGGGTGATACAAGTAAAGTCTTTGTTAAACAGTAGAGGTGTAATTGATTTATGGGATAAGCAAGACCCTATAATGATTAACAAAACTGTAAACAAATATATGAGTAATGTAGACACACTTCTCCGTAATGAGGATGTAAAATGTATGTATACTCACAAAGACTCATTTAAAACTATTAAAACGCACATTAAAGATGAGACCTATTTTCATGGATCACTCCCATGGTCATTAGTAAGATTTATGTGTCAATTAAAAACGGGAACTACTTACCTAACTGTAGGTAATATAACTATTAATCTATTAGGTAGCAAATCTTGTATTTGCGTATTTGTATTTTATCTTATGTGCAATATTTGTAATATTAACGATTTGGAAGACATATTTCACGTTATGTTTGTCTGCCCACACTATGGTGAACCTAGAAATAAGTATTTGCAATCAATCATGATGACAAGTCATGTAAAGCTAACTAGAGAGAATTACAAATCTCTACTTTGTAATATTCAAAATGTACTTATATTTAATATGTTCGCCTTCTGGAAAATTGCCATTAGAATAAGAAACTTCATAAGAAATTTTTAGAATTGTACGTAAAAATCCTATCACTATATTAATATCTCTTAATGTAAATGTAAATTAATTTAAATTGCAAATGTAATTGTGATTGATGTAAGCTGGCCATATCGATCAAAAAACACTTATTATTATTATTATTACTCCTGATTGAGGTTCCTTATTGTCCTCTATTTAATGAATTTCCTATTTATCTGATTAAATACTATGAAAAATATAATTGTGGTCGACCAGTGGTAACTACAAGAATGAAATATAGTATTTATTAATTACTCTAATATTAACATACACAAAAATAAAGAATTCAATTTCAGAACATTACATAACCACAATAAACCAATTAAATATTGATGTACACAATGGATAGATCTCACCCAATAGAAGTATCAACTGAATTACGCAATATCGCTGAAAAGAAAGAAAGATTTTAAATACAAAAATGAAACTTTAGAGATTTAAACAAAAGGAAAGATAGAGAGCGAAATTAAGGTCTGCTTCTTCTTCGGAGGTCGGCAAGGTTCTTCAGTTGAGTCTCCGCATATATAGTCTTACAAGTTGTGAGCTATGCTGTAATTATTATTCAATTTTCTAACTGTAATGTCGTAGTCTCGGAACTATTAAATTATTTCTATATTTGCCACTTTTACCCGGTTTTACCCGTATTTTGAGAAGTTACTTAGCTTTATTTTCAAAGGTATCAATGGTAAATGTCATTCTGTACGCTGTTATTAAGGATAACCGCGTGGAAAGTTGACAGACTAATTTTATGTTATACGATTAAGTATTATCATATTCATGAGCTCCTTGTTCCTCACAAGTCTTTTGCGTTTCCAAAATGTATGTACATTCATAAATCAAGGACACAATATAAATACTAACTACTGATATTGTTCTTCCAAAACCGAAATTAAATCCTCAATTACATTATTAAGGGCATTCGTTTATTCACATGAAATTTAACAGACAATCATAATATGTTTCTCCAATTGCGTCGCCAGTGTAGAAATTTAGTGCAAACAGAATAAACAACAAAATAAGCAAGCAAACTTCATGAAAACTGCAATTCTCCACAGTAAAAAAATCCTAAAAGTCATTTTTATAAGTGAACAGTGATTAATTAAAACAAATATAATGTTGACAGAAGTGGGCTTAGGGCGATACGGAAAAATGGTAAATGTGATGGCCTACTTGAAGTTGTCGCCATTTTGTTGGGATCATTCTACCAATACTCTTTTCTTAGGAAAGAACAAAATTCAGCAATTAGTTTGGAAAGTAATAGGCTTTTGCCCTTTCATTACCGATCTATACGAATGGATTCAATTATTTGTGATCATCCTAAATAAAGAAGAAAGGCAAAACTTTCCAATTCTCATCATGACATTTTTGTTTGCTGCCGGATATTGTTTTCCAACTATTTCGTTTTATAACTTCTACAGGAAACGGGATTACATGGTTCCATTTTTTAATCAACTAATTAAACTGGATTCAGAATTTGAAGGTCTTATTTTTAAGCAATTTTGAAAATTACTATTTATTGGTGTTGTGGTTAAACTAATCAAAATTATTAAATATCTAAATTTACAGCTGTATTTCTTCATGACAAAATCCTTGAAAATAGTCGTTCACCAGTAATATTGAAATTGTTAATTAAATTTTTCAAAGTACTAACTGTGCAAAATACAATTCTTCTGGTGACAATAGTTGGTGCTATGTACAAAGAAAGACTAGCGCTATCTTGGCTACTTCCAGAAAGTTTCCAAACAGAAAGAATGCTAGTATTCTATATTCCAATGGAACTTGTAATGTTTTTCAGTATGGTTGGTATGTCCTTCGGTCTTGTATTATACACTCATTTCTACATGATTGTATGCCCGTATTGGCTGAAAGTAATCAGGTAATTATTATCCATTTCAACATTTAAATCATTAACATTTTTCTTGGACTTTATTAATTCAAATTAACCATTTATAATTATTATCCATTTTAATTAGCATTTCAAAAAATTGTCATTGATTTTTCTTTCAGTTTTCAGCCAAAATCTCAGAGGAATATTTCCATGTATCGAAAACTGAATATTTTAAACGCACATTTCAATGACAGTATGGCAATTCAATATTTTCCTGTGTTATTTTCCGTAATGGCGTCAATGATTATATTTCCATTATTTGCTGCGATACGGCTTTATGGAAAAATGGAATTGCTTTTATACTCGCTAAACCCAGTTTGTGTTGCATGCTCTGTAATTATTTCAACAGCAGTATTCTCAACAGCTTCTCAAGTATATGAAAAGTCTTCACTTTGCTTGATAGCAATGAGATGCTCGGCAATACAGAATCCAGTTATTCAAAGGGAAGTCAAAAGCTTGAAGGCATTTGGCATTCGCCTAGGAACATTAAAGGCAGTACGCTCCTTGTACATTTTCGCATTTATTTTAGCAATTTCAAACTACACGGTGTCATTATTAATTGCTGTTCCTGTTTCTGACAATTAATTATTATGGTTGTTTTAACAAATAGTGGTTTAGTTATCTCTGTCTGCTTTAATTACATCCATAATTTTGGTAAAAATAAATATACAGTTATAAATTATAACTCGTCCAACATTTCTAAGCAAAGATAGTCATTTGTGTTCAGGAATAATTAAAGAAACCCAGTAATTCACTACAATTATAAATTCAAAACTGCCAAAAATAATACCGTTTGCATAACATTGCATTATAGCAAGAATAGTCTCCATTAATCAATATTTCATGCATTTATGTCAAATACATCCGTTTTACATTAATTGTCATCTATCTGTGTTAAAATAATCAGCAGAAAACCCCCTTCCAAAAAAACTTCATTTGTCTTCGCGTGCAATTAAATGAGACCAGTAATTCATTGCATTATACTTACAAAGCTGCCAAAAGTAATACCGTTTACAAAACATTGCAAAATTTAATGCACACTGAATAACCAACAAAATGAGTAACAAACTTCATGAAAAACTATATACTTTCAATCTATATTGTTTATAGTTAACCATAAAAGTAATTGGAATTATTCCCCTGGAATGATGAGGTGAAATATTTACCATTTAAAATTGTGTTTTAAATAGGGGGAATATTAAGTGCACTTCAAAAATAATCGGTTTACCTCAATAAGTAATCACTTTGCCTCATATAAATACATTTATCTAATAAATATTTATCCCGCCTCAAGAATCATCACTTAGAACTGATAATATCCTCAAGTAATAATCCTCAAGTATCCTCAAGTGATAATTGCCTCAAGTTTTAGTACAAATTGCAAAAATAAAAATAATTTTGCCTTGAGTATAATTGAGGATTTGGTTCTATACTTGAAGCAAAAGATATTTGACTAGAATTTGACAAATTACGCAGGAAACTAAGAAAATCAGATTTTAAAACACTGGCCTTTGGGACTATACATTTAATTAGTCAAGTCTAATTAGTAGTCAGTAAGTAAAAAAAGTAGCATTTAATTTCGCATAATTTATTTACTGAATTTTTTTTGCCGATTCTTTTAAACAACACAATTTTATAATACATTTTTATTATTATTACAATTAAAAGTACAGCAACCTCTATTCCACCTTTGTACCATAGATTCTCGGTGGGAGCTCTTTAGGGTTCACTACAGATAAGACATCCTTTCTGGCCTCTTCAGTTTCGTCTTCTTTGTAAAACCTCATGGCTTTTCCAGTGTATGCCAAATAAGGCTGTAAATTTTTCACCAAATTATGGAAATCTTCATTAGCTAAAAAGTATTAAAAGTATTACTTAATTACTAATAGTTACTTTATGAAACATTTTAAAACAATATGTTATTTATTTCACTGTCTTACCATTAATAGCAATGATATGTTTGTACGCGTTGGCGTAGTACGTTTCCAGAGTTGTCGCCATGTGGATCAAACCGTTAAGAGCTAAATGTATAAGAACATTTAATTAGGTTTACTTATTTTAGCACATCATTTTAATGTTTTACCAATTTCAGCGAAATAATGGGTGTACTCAAATATACTGCTAAATTATAGCGAGAGAATTCGTTACAAATATTTACAGAAGTTTTACCATTCGATTCGGCAACTTGTGCCATCGTAA
Source organism: Yoshiicerus persimilis (assembly GCA_020352615.2). NCBI lineage: Eukaryota > Metazoa > Arthropoda > Collembola > Entomobryomorpha > Tomoceridae > Yoshiicerus > Yoshiicerus persimilis. The sequence continues at coordinate 4,464,438 of CM036941.2, forward strand.
AATTCATGGCATCAAGGACTGCGCTTCCTTGGTCACACTTTGGGCGATGGGGGATCAAATTCTTTGTAGCCCGACGTCCTTTCTCCATCAATTGGGTGGTATGCTTTCGGAATGCATGAATAGCGTCACGAACAAATTCTTTACTCACCATGAATTCATCAATATGCCAATCCCCAAAGGGTATCAGGGTAACTTTATTTTAAAACTCAACTTTATTTACCCAAACTGCGGATTTATCAGCAATATTTCAATTGTTTTTACCTGAGCAACCGTCTCTGCTGTATGTATCCGTTCGAAAAGGAAACCATTCTAATGTTTCTTTATCAGGCTCAGATTCACCTAACGCATCTATTTTATTTGTAGCACGCCACTGTAGCACCTAAGAATTAATTGGAAATTTAATTTCATTACTCATTCCTTTTAATTACAATTAACATCAAAAATTGTACCCTTCGAACTTGTTTTGCTGCATCCTCTTTGTTCCATTTCTTTGCTAAAATGTCCACAAACTTGCTTAAAATCCCAACTTCTCTATTATTCTCCTTTACACTACTGAAGATAAATAAAATGAAATTATAATTGAATTACCTCTGAGTGCTCCCACAATGTGACTTTTCGAAAGCAAATAATCATCCGTTAGAATTGCACTGTTCTCATTTCCAAACTAAATCACAAAATTTTAATTCTATAACTGTTATACTACAAAAGATCACTGTGGTACTTAATGTTGTGCTTACTTCTACGACGAGGTTTTCTTGTTCAGCTGTGAGTGTTGTATCACGGTCTGCATCGGCGGCTGTGTTGTTGGCTAAATATAAGAAATATTAATCAGGATTACTATGAGTATGCAAATATTCATTTGTTATGTAGAATATTATGGTAATTTGAATATTACTGTATTCCCCAATTGTTGCAGCATCAATAATGCGATGCTCGAGAAATGCAAAAAGAAAAAATGAGGTGGTGACTAAATTCATTTTCAGATTTCGTTTTCAGTAACTTTCAGTAACCGTTGCTCACTATAGTTGCTCTATATGTAGGAAATGCTGAGTTACAATGAACAAATTATAAAGTAGACCTTTTTCAAGACATGTACTTGAAATCAGTCGAGGATTTTATTCTTTATTGTCCTAGAAATAGAGGACAAGTCTTTACATATTAATATGACCATCTAACTGGTGTTCGTGACTTTCCATAGCCTGAAAAGTCCTTTCCCATCTCAAAGTGCATTGCATCAATGTATTTTGATTCGTAATACATTAACTACCTACCTAGTCTATCATTTTCCATTTTTATTTAACCCAAATAATTCTTTGCTATTCCTCTCACGTTTCCACCTGATTATACTACCCGAGTTGTTTTAATATAAGACTTTTCTGCCTTGATGAATGAATTATCCTTGCCAACTTGTAAAAATTGTAAAAACATTATCACACTGTTCTATTTTACACAATAACTTAATGTAATATTTACAAATTCATTGGTTTGAATACAACATTCTTCATTGTCGTCATAATTTCTGGAATTCGACCTGAACTTCATATTTCAATCATCAGATCATTGATCTAATATTTTATACATTACGACAATACACCTCCTCCAAGTCAGTTTGTACATATAAATACAAAGGAAAATACCTCTACTAGTACTGTAACTCAGTGAATACTGGAATGATAGTGTAATACTGGAAGTGATCAATGCCATGATTTTAATTCTGCTAAAACTTTTCTCAGAAATGTACAGTGCGATTCTAATATTCCGCAACATAGGCACGTGGTGCTAAAGTTTGCGACATGCTTCTAATGCACCTATGTGAACGGGTAAACACATGCATATGAATTAAAGCATGTCGCAAATTTTTGCACCACATGCCCTATGTTGCGGAATATCAGAATCGCACTGTATAAGAAATTTGTAACATTCGTTTTGTCATTGGCACATTTTGTGGGCATAGACTCAGGTGAGGGATAACATCTTTTCCGTTTACGTCTTCAATACATTCAAATTTACCTCGTTGGTGTTGTAAAGGATTCATTTTAAATTGGTTGCCATAGTAACGAGAAATTAACCTAATAACAGGTGGTTCATTTGGGTTTCTGAAGACCATCTTTCAGAAAGCTGTACTAATACACGTAGAAACTACAGTGTCATTATTAATTGCCGTTCCTGTTTCTGACGATTAATTATGGGCCACGTTGTCTTATCAATTAGAATGGAACTAAATGTCCCGTTGCTACAACACTTATACCTCAAGTTTCCGGTTATTAAAAGAAATACATAACAGCTCAGGTCCAAGTTAATGGATCACGAAATCCAGAGGCTATGCAATTAGAATTTTTAATACAAAATTTGAGCAAAATGGCGCTTCACGGGAATCCACATTTCCAGTTTTAAATACTTTTGAAAATATGTAAAATAATATTTCATAAATAAACATAATTTTTTTGAAAATTGAAGTATGCATTTATTCATTTGACCACCAGTTTTCTTTGTCAAGTACTTAATAAAGAAAAAATGTATCCGTACTGCATATTTTGCCATTTATTTGGTGTTTTAGGAATTGAATACAAAGGCATTTAAAATATGCAGACGAAAAATTCAGTAAAGTATTTTATTGTATTTGCCATTCAATTTGGAGAGAGGGAATTAATTAATTATTCATTATATCATAGTGTGTAAACATCATCCTTATATAATTTTTGTTCTTAAGTTAGTTCATAGTGTAGCTATAACTTTATGTACTTATGAGTTTATCTTATGTGAGCTTTATTAACATCTGTTTAAAGTAACTTTAGATAATCATTAAGCAGGCACGTATCTAGCGGTTGGCTTGGGGCTAAAGCCCCTCCTAAATTCTGGAAAAATAGGAAAATTTGCGTTAAAATTACCATACATTAAAATTACATAGAAAAATTGGTAAAAATTTTTTCGCCTTTTTGGAATGTATGGTAATTTAAGCCGATCATTTTTCTGGATACGTTCCTGTCGGCGACAGGCTGTCGCTAAGCATATTCTGATTGATTAGCTCTGCTTTAGGCTATTAACTTTCTACTTCTTCATTACTGTTTCTACGCAGTGAATATTTCTTTTACTCAAAATATTATGACTAAATTGTTCTCTTGTGCAAAAATTGATTGCTAGCCTAAGGGTAGTAAGGCTAGTAGCCTTACTACTTGACCTTGGCTGTCTTTATAACTCTAAAATTGAAATGTTGACTTTTCCATTGATTATTGGCTTTTCTCCGGAAGTAAGGTAACACTCTTACCTTCGGTGCTAATTATTGTAAAACAGAGCAATATTTTGTACTGAGTTTGATTAGCATAGCACTTGAATAAAGTACAACATTGAACATTGAGCAAAACTGTTTTACATTTGAAATTATCGATTTAGGTTCGACAAGACAGAGTAGCTTGCACGATATTTTCTAGAAGCTTCTTTAAGTTTCCAGAAGGTCTTTGAATGTCCGGGTTAAGTCATGAATATTTTAATCATCTGTATAAGTACCATCATTCTATCTTAGAAACACGCGAAAAGAAAAACCGAGTAGAAAGCAGAGCAATTCCGGTTAAAGGGAAACTTGCATTCTTAAATCAAGTTGGCGTTAGAAATGGAGAGACGAGATTGAGTAGAAATCGAGATGTTCTATTATGGTGAGTACAACTGTGTTGCAGTTTACTTTGCTACTTAAAAATGCTCGTCGTGAATTTCGTCCAATAGTTTAAAAATTTCCTTAATAATGAATAAATGCATAATTTTTTCTACCACAAACACCTAGCAGCACTATGCACAATAGTAATATTGAAAAATTCAAAAGTACTTTGGTATTGCACATTTAAAAATTTTATAAGGGCGTTTTCATTTCTTTTGCGAGATGCATATATTTTTCTGGACACAAATACATTTCCATTATGTCCGATTATTAAGAGGAGCGCAGCGAACTCTTTATAATAATGAACGATCTGAATGTCTGTCCGTCTGTATGTTCGCGTTAAAATGTTCGCTTTATAGCTGGGCACAGCAACCAGCAGAGTTAGAGGTGGGCACAGTGACCCGCAATCAAACACTCACCGCTCACCACGCGACTCTATGTTATATCTGTGTTAACGGGTTTATTCTTATTTACATCGTGTATTCAAATACAGCCAACTGTAGTTTATATTTACTTAAAATTTATAGACTTTAACTATATAGCCAAAGCATTGGACATTACTGTACTATACACAAATGTCTTCTATATAGAACATGTTAAATCAATATTTCAGAAGGGAAAAGGAATCGACTGAATTTATTGATTGTAATATCTGTTTCTTTCGGCTTTTCAAAGCGACATAAATGTAGATAGGAAGAACGTCGCAAAGAAATTAGTGTTAGCTGGAAATTGTCGTTAACAGTAATTTCCTTTTGGTCGCAAATTCGAGAAAAGTCTTCCTAATCGTTGATTTAAAAGTTAACCATCATAATATCACATAAACTCTTAAATATCACAATAGAAAAATTAATATCGGTAGTTAATAAAAGTATTTCGTGAATTTATGTAATGATATTTCATTCATTTGCAATTTCTTTTCATTTTATCCATTTGTAGAAACTTGCTTGACTTAAAATTCATTATGCATTTCACATTTTCAGAACGTATGATGCTGTAATAGAATCCACAAACATTAGTCAATTATGATTTACTTGTCCGTCAAGATTAAAATTTGATTTTCCATTTATTCCAATTGTTATTTGCATGAATTTGCCTATTAATATCCACGAATCATTGTTTATCTTCAGAAGAGTTTTTTTACAAAATAATAAAATGTATTTTATTAATGATTTAAATACTGACATCGAAACTCTCAAGCAGAAATATTATTAACCTATTCAGCAGTTGACTGAAAAACTCACTTTCATAGATATTTTGCTCAAAAAGGTGAAAGTTTTAGATAACCTGGTAATATTAATATATATCTAATCTCCCCAGAATGCAATCGATAATTTGTTAGTTTCTGGTGCAAACTGGCTGTTGGTTATGGTGAATTTGTCAAGTTTAATCTTTAGCTGTCTACATGTTCAATCACTTTGGCATTTGCTTGATAATCTTTATTTTTTGCGCTGATTTCCGTAGTTAACACTAAATTAGGGTTTTTCAGAATGCATGCAGTTTCCCTCAACTTTAAAAAAATCATCGCTGAATATATTATTTTAACCTGAATAGCTGGATTGATTGGCCAAGTATTGCGTGCATAAGCTTATCATATTGACCATGACCAGACTGTGAAGTCCACCTCTAAATCAGCGACATCCGATCATTTTTGTCTACTTTGTATACATGTATCACTTAACTATTCGCATAAGCATCTATTTTTATTTTTTTAATCCTTTAATCCTAGTTCTGTCAACTAATACATAAACAGTAGCCCAAGTTATTACAAACAGGTCTGCTTACAGAAGACTTTTGCTTTGAATTATAACTTGCGAAGCAGTCTAGTCAATTCGCAAGGAAGTCTACCGCGAAATATGTCATCAGAAGATCAGAACGAAAAAGTTTGCTATTATTATTAACGAATATTGACTATAATATATTGTAAATAAAAAATGGACATTAAAAAAGGGAAGCATGAAAGTGAAGCGGGGTTTGCTAAAGCTTTGGTAAGTTAAAATTGCACTGCGTTCTACATTTATAATTATTGAAACCGAATAAAATCTTTTGGATTTAATTCAAATTAAAATACAATTTTTGTTCACAGGAACAGGCAACACGAAATGAAAAGGATAGTCCGACGGATCAATCTTTGGAGAAGAAGTACCCGAAAAATCCTATGTTGATTAGTCCTGTAAGAATTATTAACTGATTAACTAACTAATTTAACTAATTAATAAAACACTCAGTCAGCTGTTTTTCGGTATTTCCCAAGTTCCACTCCAAAAGTTATATAAGACAGAGCTTGTAAAATTGCTAAAAAGTAGGAATTATATCCAAATTGTGAAAAAGTTCAATATCCAATATATGTCACAGTGCTTTAAAAGGGGTCGTTTAAGATTCTTCAGTACTATAAAGTAAGCAATTAAAAATATTCGTGGCTTAATAAGTGGATGATTGCACTTCACATTAAAACAACGAATCCCATTACAGTGGCAGTAAATTTGTTTTAATGACAGATTATAAACTAATGAACATTTGCTTTCCGATTTTGAGTTGACAGCTAACTCTGTATCTCTGTTTAGCATAAGTGTGTTTTGGTTGCATTTTAACAACTTTTCCGGAAGCTTCTCAATTTTTATCATAAAAAGTAAATCAATACACCAGAAAAAGTTGCAATATATCATGAATTTAACGTTTTTAAGACTTCAATACTAATGTTTACTTAAAAATTTAGATTATCCGATGTGTTATGGAATTCTTGAGTATTGAAGACATCAAAAATTGTCGTCTAGTTTGCCATGAATGGGGCTCAACTGGAAAATTATCACTTGCTAGCCGTGCAAAAATTCATATTCAAATAAATAGTCCTAATCGTTGTCCTGTGGACTTCGGTTCTTGCTTTTTGAACTCAGCAACTCTTTTCAGTGCATTCCAGATTTCTATTTATTTATACTATATCTCAACTCAGCAGCATGAAAGGGGTCCCACAACGATTGAAGAATTAAATAGTTTTTTTGAAGATCAGCAAAAGTCCATAAAAGAGCTAACATTAAAGTTCCAATCAATATACTTAGGTCAAAAAGTAAAAAGCATTGATCTCAGTTCTTGGATATCAAAATCCCCTCTGGTCCAGAAGGATGCGAAACACCTGACTAAATTATTAATTGAGGGTGATAAAAAGAATTTGTTGATTCTACCGTTTCACCTCATTTGTGAAGTTAAAGACCTAACCCTGTCCAGTTGCCGAATCAATCTTGATTCAGGAATTAAGATTTGCTCTGCAAAACTAAAATTAAAAAGCGTGACTTTTTATCAAGATGGTAATAAATTGAATCGTGTTCGAATAAATGATATAGTGGACCTCTGTAAAGCTGAAGAAATATCATTACACTGTTTGACCTTGAATTCAACTCAATGTTTTGTGAATTTATGTGGAAATAGTATTCTGAAAAAGCTGATTTTAGAAGAATGTGAGATAGTGAATGGGGAAACGTCACAGTGGGTTATAGAACATTTGTGGATGTCAAGTATTCGTTTTTCATTAAGCAGTGAAATGAAAGTAAAAGAACTTTACTTGTATAACTGGGATACTCTTGACCTGGCCCTTTTACCTAATTCTCTTCAAAAACTCGTCTTGTATGCAACTGACAATGGCGTAAGCACCATAAGTTGTAGCCAGCCAATTGTGTTGCAGAACTTGCAATATTTAAATATTTCCTTTGGGGGTTATCGAAACCATCTTTCCCATTTCGTGAATTGTCCCCGACTGACTCACCTGAAATTCCTCGGATGTATTCTAAGGGAACTAAAATCCAATATGATGCCCAAGAACCTGAAGACACTGACCATTCAAGATTCCGTAGTACATTGGGCCGATGACATTTCCTTGAACCTTGAGAAAATAGTTGTCTGCCGCCATTGGTATCCAACACTTAAAGCCGATCAATTTCTTAATACCGAAATTCGAGTGGAAGATTTAGTTTTGTACGAGATGAAAATGGTTGTGAGTAAATATTTAGTTGATTTTTTGGAGTATCGAAATCGGTTAAATATTGGCAAAAGGCTTTACATTGGTAAAGTAGACTGGAAGGGAAAACAACTTGAAGAAAGTGTTTTGAAGGATTATGTCGATGTTCAATCACCATTTTATGTCTTTGAAAATGGGGAAAAGGGACGTGCCTTCTCCGAAAAAGCCTTTTATGAACTTATACCTAAACACATGGATATTGAGCTATAAATACACACTTGACAGCGTATCTGCTAGTTTTGTGCTTTTGGAAAGCTGTCTGGCACGAGCGACACAGATTTAACTATGTTTCATACAATTAAGTTTTAAGTAATTATCTAAGTTATAGAAAGGCAGTCAGATTGTCTCAAAATCAATATCAATAATGAAAACAATAATCAAGTCAGTAGTTAATACAATGCATCGAGTTTAATTATATTTTTGTAATGAAATACTATCGCTAACGAACGAAAATGTTAAGTCTTGTATTAAGAACAGTTTTGTAAAGCGTGATAACATCGTGCCTTAATATAATACAGCTTTTGCTACAAGTTATTTCCAAACGTTTTATTTGTCGTAACTGTTATATAATTTCTCCAGATTTATATTTTTAAATTTAGTTTGAAAAATTTATGTACTACAGTAAAATTAAATAATTTCTTTTCGCATACTATTGTTCCAGTTTTGTGTGAAACTGGCGTTTATTGATATTAGGGCATGTGAAGTCCAATATTCTTTTTCTAGTTATTACAACATTTAGTTGTCCAAAAGGTAATTAGTTTTTATTACAAATGTTTAATTGCCATTATGTAGAAAAATAAATGTGTTATCTAAATTAATTCACCAAATCTAACTTAATTAATCTAATTTAATGTCAACCTATTTGTATAAATGTATAAATATAAAAAGTATAAATGTATCACTGTAACTTTAACTATTCACATAAGATTCTATTTTTATTTCGTTTTAATCCTCGGGGATTTCCATGCAATTTCTGTCAACTACTAATATAAAAACCACAGCCGCAGTCCAAGTCCCAAGTTACAAACCGGTCTGCAGAAGAAAAGAAATCTGCTTTTGCTTAGAATTATAACTTGCGATGCAGTCACCACAATTTTTAAGTACCTCTGCCGCGAAATATATCATCTTCCTGATGGTAAAAGTTGTACTCTTCTCAATAGAAATATTATTTGCAAAATCTTAAGGTTTGATAAAAATTACATAATTAAACGAATGTCCCCTTCTGTCCCAAAATTGCAACTATTCTCAACATAAAGAAATGGACAACATTTTAAATGGGAAGCATGAGAATGAGGTGGGTGAGTTAGCGAAAGCAGTGGTAAGTTGAAATTGCTCTTCGACTAATATATTTATGATTATTGAAACCGAATAAGACTTTTAGATTTAATTGTAACGAAAATATAATTTTTGTTATCAGAAACCGGGTTTCGGAAATAAAGAAGCTCAAGATAGTACAGGGAACGAATCATTGGAGAAGAACCCAAAAAATCCAATGCTGATTAGTCCAGTAAGTATTATTAAATGGATTAGATTAATTTTTAGAAACTCTTTTAAAATAACAATAGTGGGGCTTTCAGATTTTTTAGAATATTTTATTGCTTGGTCTGTGCCGCACTATTGTGTTTTGTTTGCACTTTTGCAGAAGCTACCCACATTTCCCAACTTTTTATTTAACATGGGATGACCAAACCAACCAAAAAAGTTGTAGTGTATTATGTAATGAATGGCTACAGTTGATTAAGAATTTAATAATAATGTCTTGGGTACTATACTTTAAAATGTAGGTTATCCGATGTATTCTCCAATTCTTAAATATCGAAGACATCAAAAACTGTCGTCTGGTTAGTCATGAATGGGGTTCCATTGGAAAACTATCGCTTGCAAGCCGTGCAAAAATTCATATTCATTCAGATAGTCGTGGTCGTCGTCTTGTTGACTTCCAATCCTGTTCTTTGAATTCGGGAACTCTTTTCAGTTCATTCCAGATTTATTCTCGGGGGCATCACAGCGCTTCCAGGACCATTGAAGAATTAAACAAGTTTTTTGAAGATCAGCAAAAATCCATAAAAGAACTAACATTACAGCTCAATTTTTTTTCAGGTTTAGGCGGAAATGAAAGAGTGAATAATATTGACATCAGTTCTTGGATATCGAAATCCCCTATGGTGCACAAGAATACCAACTACATGACCAAATTAACAATTGAGGGCGATTTCAAGACTTTGTTTATTGTGCCTTTTCATCTCATTGCTGAAATTAAAGACATAACGCTGTCAAGTTGTAGAATCAATCTTGACAATGCAGCAATTAAGATTCGTCCTACTAAATTAAAAGTGGACGGTGTGATTTTTTATCAAGGTGGTACTAAATTTGATCAAGTTCAAATAAATGATTTTGTGGATTTTTCTAAAGCCGAAGAAGTGTCATTATTGTGCTGGGGCGGGAACTCTACACCAGGTATCGTGGATTTCCGTGGAAATGTTACTCTGGAAAAATTGATTTTAGTGGGAGCTAAGATATTGAATGGACAAACCTCACAATGGGTTATAGAACACTTGGAGATGTATACTGTTCCTTATTCACTACACAGTGAAATGAAAATTAAAGAACTTTTCCTACATAATTGGAATCATCTCGACTTGGCCACTTTACCTAACTCTATTCAGAAACTCGGCTTGCATATGATCACCGATGGCGTAGATACCATAAGTTGTAGCCAGCCGATTGTGTTGCAGAACTTGGAATATTTAAATATTTGCTTGGGGGTACGAGAGACCGACCTTTCTCATTTCAAGAATTGTCCTCGATTGACTCACCTGAAATTCGACAATTGTATTTATAAGGAACTGAAATCTCATTGGATGCCCATGAACCTTAAGACACTGACCCTTGAAGATTCCGTAATACAATGGGCCGATGAAATTCGCTTGAACCTTGAGAAACTAGTTGTCCGTCATTGGAATCCAACTTTTAAGAATGAAATTCGAGTGGACGATTTGGTTTTGTACCATTTGGAAATGCCTGTCGATAAACATTTGGATGATTATTTAGAGAATCGAAATCTGCTCCACTATGTCAATCGACTTTACATTGGAAAATTAGACTGGGAGGAGAAACCACTTGAAGAAAGTGTTTTGAAAGAATATGTTAATGTTAAGTCATCATTTTATGTCTTAGAAAATGAGAAAAAGGGATGCCCTGTTTCCGAAAAAGCATTTCATGAACTTATGCCTAAACACATGGACGCAAGTCGTTTTGATTGACTTTAGTAATAATCTGACATTCGTATTCATTGTTGGAATAATTATTACTAAATCTATTAGTAAATAAAATGATGAATAACTCACCATTAAAATAGAGTAATGTAAAAACTTTAAAAAATAATTATGAAAAAGAATTTACTGGTAAGGAAATATTTTTAACTAAGCGAACTATTTACAATGATTAAGTAAATAGTTAAAAATATGTGCCATTTTTGGTATTTAGTAATATCTCTGGTAAAAAACAAAAAGTTTAATCTTGTATGTAGAGCAGTTTTGTAAAGCGTAATAATAAATGATCGTGCCTTCAATTAAATACAGTTAGAAGTTACTTCCACAATTTGCCATAGTTTTAATTGTTGTATAATTCTCGATTTATATTTCAAATTAAAATTGTGAAAAATTTATGTAATATAGTGAAATTAAATAATTTCCTTTATTGATATTTCATTTTTTGTGCGGAATTGGGTTTTATTGATCTTAAAGCATGTCAAATCCAATAATTTTTTTCTAATTATTACATCTATTACATCATGTAGTTATCAAGTGATAAGTACTAATTATTACTATGTTTAAACATATTGTTACATATGTTTAACCATTATCTACAGTGTTGGCCGCAAGTCACGCATCATGGGGAAATAACATTACCTGTGGCCACAAATAACGCATCATAGGGAATTAACATTACATGTGGCCACAAGTCACGCATCATAATGAAATAACATTAGGTTTGCAAGTTGAAGATTTTAGCTAGAAAGATGAAGTGGTACCTGGCTTAAAGATGTCCAATGTGATGACCATTTACTGTCCCCGTAAAGAATTTAACAATGATGAGGTCGTCCAGAATTGCGGCCCACACCATAAATCCAGGAGATTCATCGGAGTAATACCGACAATTGTGACGATGCACGACTCCATTTAAATGAAATTTGGCTTCATCACTGAAAAGAATTGTTTTCTTCTTCTAAAATTGTCTGCGCCCACCGACAAAATGCAATTCTCCTTGCCGGATCTTCTGGTTTAAGAGCCTGGAGAATTTTCATTTTATGTGGTTTAAAATGATGTGATTTCAGGATGCCACGAACACTGGTTCTTGAAATGTTCAGATCTCTGGCCACCTCTCTCGGCGTTCTTCTTGGACATGTAACAAATTTTGACAAGAACGGTGATTGAAGTCTCTGGGTTCGTAACAGTCTTAGGAGCCCCAGGTCGAGGGGCATCAGCTGTCGAACCTGTCTTCTTAAATTTGTTAATCAGTCTAACAACTGTTGATTGGTGGATGGCCTTATCAGGATGTCTCCGAGCGAATTCCACTGCCACGGCTCTGGTGGATAAGCCTGGACGTCCAGCCAACATTATCACTACCACTCTTTCATCTTTCGAAAGCCTCATTGCGCAAATGATACACTTACTCGATAAAAAGAACTTACAAAATAAATGTTAGTCTGCTCAAATAAAGGTGCATTGGAGCTGATTATTGAATGAAATCGAAGGTTCTCCTACACACCAATGTTATTTCATTATGATGCGTGACTTGTGGCCACATGTAATGTTAATTCCCTATGATGCGTTATTTGTGGCCACAGGTAATGTTATTTCCCCATGATGCGTGACTTGCGGCCAACACTGTAGAAAAATAAACGTATTATCCAATTTAATTAATCTAATTTAATGTCAACCTATTTGTATAAATATAAATAAATGTATAACTTAACTTTAACTATTTGCAGATTCTATTTTTATTGTTTTTAATCCTCGAGAATTTTCATGGAATTTCTGTCAGCTAATAGATAATAAACACAGTCCAAGTCCCTAGTTACAAATAGGACTGCAGAAGTAAAGAAGTCTTGCTTTTTGCTTAGAGTTATAACTTGCGCTGCAGTCACAACAATTTTTAAGTAAGTCTACCGCGAAATATATCACCAGATGGTAAAAGTTGTGATCTTGCCTTAAGCTCAATTTAAAATTTAAATTAGTAAAATCTTACGGTTTGATTAAAATTACATAATTAAACGAATGTCCCCTTCTGTACCAAAATTGCAACTATTATCTTCATAAAGAAATGGACATTTCAAACGGAAAGCATAAAAATGAAGAGGAGTTATCGAAAGCAGTGGTAAGTTGAAATTGCACTTCGTCTATATTTTTGATTGTTGAAACCGAATAAAATTTTGGATTTCATTCAAACTAAAATATAATTTTTGTTCACAGGAACCGTCTTTCGGAAATAAAGAAGGTCAAAATAGTACGATGGATGAATCATTGGAGATGGAGACGAAGAACCCAAAAAATCCAATGCTGATTAGTCCTGTAAGCATTATTAAAATTCTGCATTAAATTAATTATTAGAAACTTCTAGCTCCTTATGTAGTGAAGTAAATGAAATAAATAAGTTGAGGAATATTTTGTAATTTTTCATTAAAATTGAAACCAATGCTTCGTTTACTTTATTATTTAGTTGAAGTTCAGTTTATGCTTTTGTTTTTTATGTCAATCAGTCATTCAGTGCACTTTGTAAAATATCCATCTGTAGATTTAGGTAGCAAAGCGTCAGATTAAGGGGTCAGCTGTAAAGTTTACCTCATATGTAAAATTCGCTTAAGAACTTTTCAATAGTACAGGAAAAACCCCCTGCGTTACAAAGCTAGTGTCCAAACTTCCAAAGGAAGCATTTTCTGATTGGCGTGATTGGGTAAATCGTCATTTGGTGCTATCCCATAGGGTGACTTGAATTTATCAAAATAATACCCAATGAATGGAAGTGAATAAGTGAATAGCGTATGAGATAACTTCAAAATGACGGAAATCTACCAAATCAGAAATTTCCATTTCCACTTTGGACACTGCCTTTGTCACCCAGTGGGATTTTTAATGTAATATTCAGTTTGGAGTTCAGAATAACAATTTAGTAAGGGGAGTATTTAATAGAGCCTCATAATTAATCGGTTTACCCCAAAAAAGTAATCACTTTGCCTCATATAAATGCATTTACCTAATGAATATTTATGCCGCCTCAAGTTTCAATCACTCAATACTGATAATATACATTTGCATCAAGTTTAATACAAAATCCTAATATTTAGTACAAAAACCTCAATCTTGAAGCAAACGTATATTATCAGTATTGAGTGATTGAAACTTGAAAAGGCATAAGTATTCATTAGGTAAATGCATTTGTGTGAGGCAAAGTGATTAAATTTTTTGAGGCAAGCCGATTAATTATGAGATGCACTTAAATGACAGTAAAGCTTTCATATTTTCACAACTTGAAAATTGAAGCAGCGTGACCAAAGTTCGTAGATGAATTTAACAATTGAGACTTCTATTATTTATTTTAAAATGTAGGTTATCCGATGTGTTCTGAAATTCTTGAATATCGAAGACATCAAAAACTGTCGTCTTGTTTGTCATGAATGGGGCTCAAATGGAAAACTACAACTTTCAAGCTGTGCAAGAATTCATATTCGTGCAGATAGCTCTGATCGTCGTCCTGCAGACTTCAATTCCTGTTTTTTGAATTCAGCAACTCTTTTCAGTGCATTCAAGATTTCTTGTTTTTCAACTAAGGAACGCGAATGCGATCCCACGACGATTGAAGAGTTAAACAAATTTTTTGAAGATCAGCAAAAATTCATAAAAGAACTAACCTTGAAGTTCGAATCTTCATTTTCTAGTGAAAAAGTAAATAATTTTGACCTCAGTTCTTGGATATCAAAATCCCCTCTGGTACAGAAAGATGCCAAATACATGACAAAATTATCAATTGACGGTGATGACAAGAATTTGTTTATCATACGGTTTCATCTCATTGCTGAAATTAAAGAGCTAACACTGTACAGCTGCCGAATTAATTTTGATGCAGGAATTAAGATTTGCTCTACTAAACTAAAATTGCAAAGAATGGTTTTTTATCAAGATGGTAATAAATTGGATCGTATTCGAATAAATGATATTGTGGACCTTTGTAAAGCCGAAGAAGTGTCATTATACTCCAGGGGCCCCAAATTTACGTTATTTATCGTGGATTTAGTTGGAAATGGTTTTCTGAAAAAACTGCATTTAGAATTATGTGAAATTTTGAATGGAGAAACATCACAGTGGACTATAGAACACTTGTCGCTGGATTGTATTCCTTTTTCATTGAACCGTGAAATGAAAATAAAGGAACTTTGCTTAACTCAAAGAGAAACATTTGACTTGTCTATTTTACCTCACTCAATTCAAAAGCTGTCCTTGCATGTATTCGGAGATTGGGAAGGCCTAATTTGTACCCAGCCGAATGTGTTACAGAATTTGCAATATTTAAATATTTTCTATGATCTTGGACGAGGGACGAATCTCTCTCATTTCATGGATTGTCCTCGATTAACTCACCTGAAATTCTTTGGTTATTTTGAAACTCTGAAATCCATTACGCTGCCCAGGAACGTTAAGACACTGAGCTTTGATAGCTCCGTATTACAGTTGACCGATGGCATTTCCTGGAATCTTGACAAACTGGTTCTCGGTAATGATCGGCCAACCATATCAGCCATGGCATTTATCCAGGCTGGAATTCCAGTCCAAGAATTAATTTTTAACAATTTGAAAACCGCTGTGAATAAAAATTTGACTGATTTTTTGAAGTATCCAAGCCTTTTCCAATATTGCAAACGACTTTATATTGGTAAAGTAAACTGGGAGGGGAAACAACTTGAAGAAAGTCTTTTAAAAGAATATGTCGATGTTAAAGCATCATTTTATGTCTTTGAACATGGAGAAAAGGGACGTGCCATTTCAGAAAAAGTCTTTTATCAACTGATACCTAATCACATTGGACATTAAGCTATATATACACAATTGACAACGTAGATTTAATGGAGTTGGAAAAAATCTGACATTGACACTAATTGCAAGGGTAATTATTACTAAGTCTAAAACTAAAATGTAAATTAAAATGTAGTAATCTAAAAATTTAAGACTATATACTTATAATATTAATGACAAAGAAATATTCATAACTCAACGAAATATTTAAAGTAATTAAGTCAAAATTTTAAGATATTTGTCAATTTTTGTAATCGATAATACTAGCGCTAGAGAAAGAAAATGTATAGTCTTGTATGAAGAACAGTTTTGTAAATCGCGCCTTCAAATAATATACAGTTTTTGTTATGACCAGTTATTTCAAAAAGTATTATTTGTCTGGCGTAACTGTTTTATAATTTCTGTAGATTTATATTTTCAAATTTAGAAAAATTTATGTAGTATAATAAACTTAATTGGTTTCTTTTTGATTAATATTGTTTCAGGTTTTTGGGAAATTCTCTATTGTTAATTTTAGAGCATGTGAAGTCCAATATTTCTTTTTCTAATTATTACATCATTTAGTATATGTCCAAATAGCTAATTACTACTATTGTTCAATTTTCATTTTTCTGGAATAATAAATGTGTTATCTAATTTAATTGAAATCGTCAACTTATTTGGTAATTCTTTAATCTTTGGCCCACTCACATTACATTCGCATTTATTTACTTAATTTAGAAGTTATAATAGCCAGAGCCAATTGAAATCATACATTGTGTATGCCGGGAAGTAAATGTATTCCTCCGCAGTGATCTCTTAATTCTACATTTATCATTACTAGAACCAAATAAAATCTATTGGATATAATTCAAACTAAATACTATTTTTGTTCTCAAGAATTGGCTTTCCAAAATAAAATAGATTTGTCACTTCTTTGTCATTCAGTGCCACGATGGATCCATCATTGCAGAAGGAGAAGTGGAAAAACCCAATGGTTCTTAGTCCCGTAAGCAATTTTATTACATTTTATTACATGTTTTATTACATTAATTTTTAGAACTTTTTGTAGAGTTAGAAATACGAGAGAAAAATTCGCAAGACTTTAATTACAAAGTCTCAAAATTTACTGAATTATTATTTATTAAAATTACAACCACTGCTCCCATTTAATTTTATTAAGTGGTTGGATTTTGTTATGCTTTTGTTTTTTCGGTCGTTCTGTCTGTCTTCGGTAAATCAGTCAGATAGCTGGAAATGAAGTAATTCGTTAGAACAAAATTTTTAAAGCATGCATTGAAATAGCTTGTTCAAGTTGGATGATGAATTTATCAATATGAATTTTTTAACTTTATTTTTGCCACATTTAATCGGTTAAGATATTTTAATTACTCTAAATGTAGGCAATCAGTTGTATTCTCAAATTCCTGAATATCGAAGAAATCAAAAAGTGTCGTCTTGTTTCCCGTGAGTGAGGCTCAATTGGTAAAACAGCATTTTCAATGAAAACTTCACTTTTCATAGGTCCATTTTGTTCAAAAATAAAAGTAGTAGATAATGTGATAATTTTAATATAACTATAAAGAGTATTCAACTTATCCCCAGTATTTAAACTAAAATTATATGACTTTGGAAACAAAAAATATCTCTTCATTCTCATTCAACGCTGCGCTAGACAAATCATTGGGGAAAGAAACCCAGAAAAATCTAATATTGCTTAAATCTCCCACAAAAGATACATGGTTACTATTGGGGTGCACCTATATTTAGCTAATCCATTACTATTGCTATTATTCTCTGCTAAAATCATAACAAAGACTAATAATTTTTGTGTAAGAAAAATATTAATAATGTTTAATATAATAAAGAAGTGGATGAGTTAGCGAAAGCAGTGGTAAGTTGAAATTGCACTTCGTCTATATTTATTTACGACTATTGAAACCGAATAAAATCTTTTGAATTTAATTCAAACTAAAATATAATTTTCGTTTTCAGGAACCTACTTTCGGAAATAAAGAAGATCAAAAGAATACGATGGATGAATCATTGGAGAAGAAGAACTCTAAAAACCCAATGTTGATTGGTCTTGTAAGCATTATTAACTGCTTTAAATTAATTTTTAGAACTCCTAACTCTTTGTGCAAAGTAGAAAAGAGAAAACTAAAATTCTTAAGATTTAAATTAAAACAAATAATAACATTAGATTTTTTTCTAATTACATTGTAATTTAGGTATTCAAAATATGTCCCACCCTTTTACCATTCGCATATTAATATAAATGCGGAAGTAATGGACAACCTTTTAAATTTGTAAAATAACCATCTGCAGATTGTGGTAGCGCAGCCTCAGGTTGAAGGAATAGTTATGTAAAGTTTAACCAACAGGTAAAATTCGTATAAGAATTTTTCAATAATAATATTAAGTTTGGAATTTAGAATAGCAATAGTGAAAAAAATTCGATTCCAGGACAATTGAACAATTAATTGAACATTTTTTTGAAAATCAGCAAAAATCCATAAAAGAACTAGAACTAAATTTAAGTCTTCAAGTTTAGATGAAAAAGTGAAGAATATTGATATCAGGCCTTGGATATCGAAATCGCCTTTGGTAAGCAGAGATACCAAATACATGACTAAATTACCAATTGAGGGTGATAAAAAGAATTTGTTGACTTTACCACTTGACCTAATTGCGCATATTAAAGATCATACACTGTCAACTTGCCGAATCAATGTTGATGCAGGAATTAAGATTTGTCCTACTAAACTAAAATTGGAAAGGGTGAATTTTCTTCAAGATGATAATAAATTGAATCATGTTCTAATAAATGATATTGCTGACCTTTATAATGCCGAAGAAGTATCATTAAACTGCGGGAGGTTAAAATAATACAAAACATATCGTGGATTTATGCGGAGCATTTAGAATGCATTTAGAAGAATGTGAGATATTGAATGGAGAAACATCACAGTGGACTATAGAGCACTTGATGATAGATTTAGTTCCTTATTCATTAAACAGTGTAATAATAGAATAAAATAATTAATAACTCACCATTAAAATGGGGTATGTAAAAATTAAAAAAATAATTATGAAAAAGGATTTTAATGGTAAAGAAATATTTATAACTAAACGAACTTTTCACAATGATCAAGTCAATAGTTAAAAAGATGTGCCACTTTTAGTAGTATGCCTTCAATTAAATACAGTTATAAAATACTTTCACAAGTACGAAAAAAGTATTATGCATTTTAAGTGTCCTATTATGGCTAGTACAACGTATTGCCTGAACCTCACGTATTAAATACACACAACCCCAAAAAGGTGTAAACTAAAAATAAGTATGAAAGTAATACCTAAAAGTGCTTTCGCCTGAGTTATAAGTTGCGATGCAGTCACGTCAATTCTCAAGGAAGTCTACCGCGGAAAATACCATCTGTTATCTGAAAGAAAAGTTGTGTTCAATGAAATATTGAAAAAATGTCTTAAGGTTTGATTGATATTACTTAATTAAATTATTATTCACGAATGTCCCCTTCTGTCCCAAAATTGTAACTATTATCTAAATAATACTTGGACACTACAGATGGAAAACATAAAAATGAAGTTGAGTTAGCGAAAGCATTGATTGGCAATTTAGGCAATTTTGGTAAGTTGAAGTTGAACTTCCGTCTTAGGATAATCAAAAACCAGTGAAATCTTTAGAATTTAATTCAAATTAAAATACAATTTTTGTTTTCAGGAACCGGTTTTCCGAACAGAAGAAGATAGTACGATGGATCAATCATTGGAGAAGAAGAACCCGAAAAATCCTATGCTCATTAGTCCCGTAAGAATTCTAACTGCATTAAATTAATTGTCAACTTTCATACTTATATCAACAATTACTTTATTAAAATTACTGAAAAACATAGGTTATGCGATGTATTCTGGAATTCCTGAATATCGAAGACATCAAAAACTGTCGTCTTGTAAGCCGGGAATGGGGCGCAACTGGAAAACTATCTTTAAGAAGCCGTGCAAAAATTCATATTAATACAAATAGTCCTGATCGTCGTCCTATGGACTTCCAATCCTGTTTTTTGAATTCCGCAACTCTTTTCAGTGCATTCGAGATCTGTGATAATTCATCTGAGGAGCACCAAAGCGATGCCAAGATGATTGAAGAATTAAACATGTTTTTTGAAGATCAGCAAAGATCCATCAAGGAATTAACATTAAAATTCAACTCTTCAGTTTCAGGTGAAAAAGTAAAGAATATTGATTTCAGGTCCTGGATATCGAAATCCCCAATGGTACACAGAGATGCCAACCATATGACTAAATTAGTAATTGAGGGTGATAAAAAGAATTCGTTTATTGTATCGTTTCGTCTCATTGCTGAAATTAAAGACCTAACCCTATCAATGTGTCGAATCAATCTTGATGCAGAAACTAAGATTTGCCCGATCAAACTAAAATTGGAAAACGTGACTTTTGATCAAGGTGGCAATAAATTGAGTCGTGTTCAAATAAATGATATTTTGGATTTTTGTAAAGCAAAAGAAGTGTCATTACACTGCGAGGTTTTGGACGATAAAGAATATATCGTGGATTTACGTGGAAATGCTATTTTGCAAAAACTGATTTTACAAGACTGTAAGATATTGAATGGGGAAATATCACAGTGGGTTATACAACACTTGTGGATGTCAGGCATTCCTTATTCATTAAACAGTGAAATGAAAATTAACCAACTTTACCTGTCTGAATGGGATACTCTTGACTTGTCCACTTTACCTAACTCTATTCAGAAGCTTGCCTTGCATATATTCGGCGATGGCGTAGCCACCGTAAGTTGTAGCCAGCCAATTGTGTTGCAGAATTTGCATTATTTGCATATTTCCTTTGCGGATTATAGAACTGACCTCTTTCCTTTCATGAATTGTCCTCGTTTGACTCACATGAAATTCTCAAGAAGTATTTTCAGAGAAATGAAGACCAATTTGATGCCCAAGAATCTTAAGACACTGACCTTTGAAGATTCCATACTACATTGGGTCGATGACGATGACATTTGCTTGAACCTTCAGAAACTAATTATTTGTCGTCTTCGGTATCCAACTCTCAAAGCCATGGAATTTTTTAAGAATGGAATTCGAGTGCAAGATTTGGTTCTGTATCAATTAAAAATGGCTGTGGATAAACATTTGGTTGGCTTTTTGGAGTGTCGAAATCGCTTACATTATGCCAAACGACTTTATATTGGTAATTTAGACTGGCATGAGCAGCAACTTGAAGACAGTATTATGAAGGAATACGTCGATGTTAAATCCTCATTTTATGTCTTCGAAATTGGGAAAAAGGGAATTGCCATTCCCGAAAAAGAGTTTTATGAACTTTTGCCGGAACACATGGAAATTAATGAAATTATTGAAATTAACGATTGACTTCGAATCGGCTAGTTTTGGTGCACTTAGAAAAATGTCTAACAGAAATGAATTACTGGCAAGGTTAATTATCTATTAATGTAGCAAATGACCATATAAACGAAAGGGAAATTAAAATGAAATTTACACATAAGAAAATTATGAGACGTGATTATTAATGGTAAAAAAATATTTATAACGAAACGAACTATTGACGATGATCAAATCAATAGCTAAAGTGATGTGTCAATTTTTGTAATTAAATACTGTCGCTAGAAAAAGAAAAGGTTAGGTCTGGTATGAAGAACAGTTTTGCAAAGCGTGATAATAAATAATCGTCCCTTCAAATTCAAACAGCTTGCATCATAAGTTATTTCCGAACATTACCTTTGTCTTAAATGTTGTTTAATTTCCCTCGGTTTATATTATCAAATTAAAGTGGTGAAAAATGTAATATCATAAAATTAAATAATTTCTTTTGGATTGATATTGTTTTAATTTGTTGTGGAATAGTAAACAATAAACACAGTAAGAAATTCTACGACTTAATATTTGGATCTTTGGTCATTATTGGCGAAAGCAATCGTGTTTTTATTGAAGACTGAAATTGCATGTGAATCTAATTGTGACTTCTTAAATCTGCTCCTTGATGCGATTATTCTCTGGCAAAATCATTATCAAAAATTAAAAAGCATTAATTGCCTAGGCATTACGGATAATGCCTAGGCAATACAAGTAAAGCCTGAACTTCACTCTGAATTACCAGTAATGCTTACCCCTATTGCCGAGTAATCATCAATTGTCTCCAAAATTCATCCTAATGACTGCAATTCTACTCGGCAGTAAGCAAAATGACCGCTTTGAATATTAAAACGACTACTATGATCATTGTAAAATTAATTTATCCGTTTCTTCTTCTCTGATCTTTGTCTAATTAGTATCATATACCACGTAACTATCCGCATAAGCATCTATTTTTTATTTTTTTAATCGTATGCGAGTTCAATTCAATTTCTGCCAACTAATAAATAAGCCAAAGTTACAAACACGTCTGCAGTACAGTAAAGAATTCAGTTTCCAATGTGAGTTATAACTTGCGATAAAGTCACAACAACAATTTTTAAGTAAGTCTACCGCGAAATATAGCGTCTGATCGAAAAGTTGTGCTCAGTTGTAGTAATATTGATAACAAGCCGGTCAGCCCAAACCTGGTTGGTTGACCCAAACCTTAATTTTAAGCAACACCTTGACTACGCGGACGGTAGAACTAGGGCTGCTGTGGGCCGTCTATATCGTATTAAAAGACTTATACCATGTAAAGTCATGTGTAATTTATTGCACTGTTTTGTTTTAAATATAGCGGACTATGCAGTGGTTGTATGGGCTACTCAATCAGAAAACCAATTAAAAGTAATTGATAATAGAATCCACAGGTTTATTGTCAATTACTTTTATCCCAAATTATGTAAAAGTGGTAAGGTGAAGAGAAAACCTAGATCATTGTACATTGATATAAATGATTTGTTGGCTAAACATAATATTTTTACAATTGCAGAGAGAAGGCAGTTGTATTTATTAAAGCTAGTGTAGAAGAATTTATCTGGGACATATTTTGGTACTGAGACATGGTTTACTTTAAAGGATGGAAACAACAGGTCATGTAGTTTCCCCTTATGTACAGTAAATCAATGCAGAACTGCTCAAAAGAGGAATCAGTACAGCACTCGGCAGTTCTGGCCTGGAACAAATTACCAAGAAAATATGTTTATGTTGATTTGAGTATTAATACAATTTTAAAGAATCACAAGCTAAATATTAGTGGTCGGACCGTTTCGTTTCGTTTACGATTTTTCGTTTCGTTTATTTTTGAAAAACGAAACGAACGAAACCCTTCGTTCGTTTCGTTTATTTTAAAAATCGTTTCGTTTCGGTTCGTTTATTTTTCAAACCGTTTCGTTTCGTTTCGTTTATTAAAAATAAACGAAACGAAACGAAATAAACGGTTTTTTGAATAACAGACCTTTCAATACTAAAAGTTCTACTTTGACAAATTTTTATTGCACAAATGTAGGAATGGGAAAATGCAATTCTTTAGTTCGGAAGATAGAAAGTGAATAAGCTTTATTTGGTGACATAATTTAATTAAAGTGAAAGCAAAACGTTGTTTGATGAACTAGTAAAAGCTATCAATTGCATAAATCATCTTCAGTCTTAAACAAAATCACCAACAAGTTTGTAAATCAGTGCGTCCTTCATTTCCTGATTCAGTTCAGGCATGCTATACTTAATTTGAAGCCACATTTTAAGACAGATACACGTTTTAATGCTCTCTGCATTTAATTTCTGTCCTTAAAAATAGTCAAATAGACTTCGACTTCGATTTACTTCAGTCAACAACTAATGTAAAGCGTGAACTATTATTTTTATGTGTTGGCGGTAAACAGAGTTTCATATCTCAGGTTTTAGAATAAACGAAAATAACCGGTTTTTTTCGTTTCGTTTCGGTTTGTTTATTTAAAAATCGTTTCGTTTCGGTTCGTTTATTTTTAAAATCGTTTCGTTTCGGTTCGTTTATTTTTAAAACCGTTTCGTTTCGTTTAAAATTGAAACCGTTTCGTTTATTAAGCATAAACGAAACGAAACGAAATAAACGAAAATAACCGGTTTATTAAACGAAACGGTCCGACCACTACTAAATATGGTATCAGCAAGAAAGAATGTTTATGTTTACTAAAATTACACGATTCTGAATTTGAGTATAAATGGTCTATGCTGTTATTTAATTGCAAAATTAATGTCCTTGCATTTTGGGTTCTATGTTTGAATATTACCCATTTATTTCATTGTTATCAGTTAATCTTACTAGGTACTAATTGATTATTTAATTCTACAGCATTGTTTAGTTTTAATTTTGATTTATTCCAGTAGAATAGCATGTCTAAGGTGGGAGAGCAATGATGGTTATATGGTGATTACTGATTTTTTTGGTTACTGTACTGATGAATGTAATATTGTGACATGTTAATAAAACTTAATTTCAATTTCAATTTCAATTTCCAATGACGCCAATGAGCGTTCACTCAACAAACGAGATGACGCTTTTGCGCTAACACGTAGCAGTGCTGGGACACACAATGTTGACAATAATTTGCCTTTCTAGAAAATAATTGACTTATACAACCTATTACCTCATTTAACATACCACCTTAGCATACAAGTGAGCCATTTTCTTTCTGCCGAGTGATTACCCGGCAGAAAGGAAAATCATTTCGGTTTCTGCCCAGTGAAGTTTAGGCAATTACGAAAATGCCTAGGCAATTCCAGAATTGCCTCGGCTAAATCAATATAGCCGGGCTGTCTTCAGGCATTTTCGAAATCGCCTAATTTGTCGATTTTCCGCTAACATATACATATCTGTCTAGATGTAGTTAACGTAGTCTCCCATCGCGTGCGGTTCGTGCGTGCGCGAACCGAAGTGGAAGCTACAAAACATTTGAGCGAACCGAACCGGGTGCTACAAAAAGTTTGAGCGAGCCGAACCGGGTGCTACAAAAAATTTGAGCGAACCGAACCTGGTGATACAAAAAATTTTGAGCGAGCCGAACCTGGTGCTACAAAAAATTTGAGCGAACCGAACTGGGTGCTACAAAAAATTTGAGCGAACCGAACCGCGTGCTACAAAAAATTTGATCGAACCGAACCGGGTGTTACAAAAAATTTGAGCGAACCGAACCATGGTTCGATGCGGTTCGCTATTTTGGCGAACCACACTGGTTCGGCGAACCACAAAGTTGCATGTGTGGTTTTAAGTCGCCTTTGCTGTATTTATGGTACAATTTCTCGATTTATATAGATTGTCAAAGATCTTTTTTGCTTAATTAACCTACATTGTTTTCATTTTTTAATCCAAGGAGCTTTCTATGCAATTTCTGTCAACAAATAAGTAAACCTAGCCGAAGTTACAAACAGGTTTGCAGTAGTGAAGTTTGCTTCTCCTGTGAGTTATAACTTGCGATGCAGTCACAACAATTTTAAGTATAAGTCACCGCGAAATCTGATCGAAAAAGTTGTGCTTAATTGACATACTGAAAAAGTCTTAAAGTTTAATTAAAATTACATAATTGAAGTATTATTCACGAATGTGCCCATCTGTCACAAAATTACAACTATTATCTAAATAAGGAAATGGATATTACAAGTTGGAAGCGTAAGCATAAAGTGGAGTTAGTGAAAGCATTGGTAAATTGAAATTGCACTTCTAATTTATAATTATTAAAACCCAATTAAATCGTTTGGATTTAATTCAAACTGAAATATAATTTTGTTTTCAGGAACCGGGTTTCCGAAATGAAGAAGATCAGGACAGTACGGTGCATGAATCATTGGAGAAAAATAACCTGAAAAATCCTTTGCTGATTAGCCCTGTAAGTATTCTTAACTGCATTGAATTAACTTTTAAAAACTCCGAACTCCTAATGTAAAGTAAAAAAGAAGAGCAAAACTCTTAAGATTTTAATTACGAGGTGGTTGCAGAATATTACTGTATTTTTTAATTAAAACCAAAGTTCAAAGTTAGAAGTTTAGTTTACGTTTTGTTTTGTATGTCAGTCAGTCACTCAGTTAGTGAGAGTCATGGTTATTCGGTATTTCTAACTTCCCACCTGAAAAGTTGCTAAATTTGCTAAAATGTGGGAATTTTTTCCAAATTGTGGAAAAGTTAATATTGTAGACAAAGAAACTAATATATACCAATAACCAGGAAGAGTTTTAATACAGCATGTATTGAAATAGCTTGGCCAAAGTTGGTAGATGAATTTAAAATTGGAGACATCAGAATTTTTATTTACTTTAAAATGTAGGTTATCAGATGTGTTCTTAATTTTCTGAATATCGACGACATCAAAAACTGTCGTCTTGTTTGCCATGAATGGGGTTCAACTGGAAAACTAGAACTTGCAAGCCGCGCAAGAATTAACATACATACAAATAGTCCTGATTGTCGTCCTGTGGACTTCCAATCTTGTTTTTTGAATTCGGCAACTCTTTTCAGTGAGTTCCAGATTTCTAGTAATTCAAGTGAGGAGCTTGAAAAGAATCCCACGACGATTGAAGAATTAAATATTTTTTTTGAAGATCAGCAAAAATCCATTAAAGAACTAGAATTAAAGTTTCACGTTTACAGGTCTTCAGATTCAGTTGAAAAAGTGAAGATTGTTGATATTAGTTCTTGGATATCGAAATCCCCTATGGTACAGAAGGGTGTCCAATACATGACCAAGTTATCAATTGAGGGCGATGAAAAGAATTTGTTTATTCTACCATTTCATCTCATAGCTGAAATTAAAGACCTCGCTCTGTCAAACTGCCGAATCAATCTTGACGCAGAAATTAAAATTTGCCCTACGAAACTAAAATTCGAAGAGGTGACTTTTCATCAAGATGGAATGAAGTTGGATCGTGTTCGAATAAATGATATTGTGGAGCTTTGTAAAACCGAAGAACTGATGTTATACTGTTCGGTCTTAGAAACTCGGTGTAGACTTGAGACAAAGTGTATTATCGATTTATGTGGAAACAATGTTCTACAAAAACTGTTTTTAAAAGGATGTGAAATAATGAATGGGGAAACATCACAGTGGGTTGTAGAGCGCTTGGCGAAGAGTTTGATTCCTTATTCATTAAATAACCAAATGAAAATTAAGGAACTTTCCTTGTTTATTCCTTGGCCTCTTGATTTGTTCACTTTACCTATCTCTATTCAAAAGTTCGTTTTGCGTGCGTACCGAGATGGCACTAACTTAAGTTGTAGCCAGCCAATTCTGTGGGAGAACTTGGAATATTTACATTTTTCCTCCACATTTGCCGATCTTTCTCATTTCAATAATTGTCATCGATTGTCTCACCTGAAATTCTCTGGCTATGATGTAGGGACAACGAAATTCTCTTGGATGCCCAAGAATCTTAAGACACTGACCCTTGAGGATTGCACAATAGACTGGGGCGATGACATTTGCTTGAACCTTGAGAAACTCATTTTTCGTAATTGGTGTCCTTGCACTCCTCTAACTTGTCGTGAACTTGCCTTGAAACTGCTTGGCCTTGAAACTAAAATTCGAGTCCAAGATTTAGTTTTTTACGATAGGAGAATGGCTGTGGATGAAGATTTGGTTTATCTTTTGGATAATCGAAATCGTTTCAGCTATGTTAATCGAATTTATGTTGGTGAGCTAGACTGGGAGGAAAAACAACTTGAAGATAGTGTTTTGAAAGAATATGTTGGTGAAAAATCATCATTTTATGTCTTCGAAAGTGAGAAAAGGGGACGTGCTATTTCCGAAAAAGCATTTTATGCACTTATTCCAAAACACATGGAGCTTGAGGCATAATTGCGCATTTGAGAAAGGATGTGATAGTTTTGATGGACCTCAAAAATCTGATGCTAACATTAATTGCAAGGGTTATTATTACTAATTGTATTAAGATAGCTAATGACGACTGACCGAAAAGCGAAAAAATGCAATGATTGAAAAATTAAAAAACTGTACTTATGAAAAGAAAATATAAAAGGAAAGAATTTTCTTAGCTAAGAAACTGTGTACAATGATCGAGTCAAAAGTTACAAACATGTGTCAATTTTTGTATTTAAATGCTATCGCTAGAGAAAAGTAAAAAAATTAAGTCGTGTATCTAAAGCAGATTTTTATAGCGTAAATGAATAATCGTGCCTTCAAATAAATACAGTTTGTATGCTACTATAAGTTACCTTCTAAAGTTATCTTTGCTATAATTGTTGTATAATTCTCGATTTATATTTTTAAATTAAAATTGTGAAAAATTTATGTAATATGGTAAAATTAAATAATTTCTTTTTTATTGATATTGTTTCCGTTTTTTGTGTGTAATTGGGTTTTATTAATCTTAGAGCTTGTCAAATCCAATATTCCTTTTTCTAATTATTACATCAAGTAGTTATCCAAGTGATAAGTATTAATTATTACTATGTTTAACCATATTGTTACAAATGTTTAACTAAAACCATTACCTAGAAAAATAAATTTATTATCTAAGTTAATTAATCTAATTTAATGTCAACCTATTTGTATAAGCTATCATTGGCAAGTCAGCACTCGGTAAGGTTACAACGTGATTGTGCAGCTCTCGGTAAAATCGCATATTTGGTATTGTTAACCTAATTGTTAGACATTGTAAATTATACCGAAATGTTCCTTAGGGTGATAATGTGTTAGGGAAATTAATTGTAAAAGTGAAAACTGTCAGGATTTCTGAAAAACATCAAAATTCTGGAAAATACCGCATTGAAAAGAAGATCTCAAAAAAGCAGTATGGACGGCCGGCATTTGCATAGTGATGGGAGGCGACTGCGGGTGAAGGTGGCAAGAGATATGGAAGCAGGAGGTTATCTGTCGAACCCTGAATTGCTTTTCTTAATGGAAGATTAGGACTTTCTCGCACTGTGTCCTCTGCCTATTTCAACAGCCACGCAAATCGTATCTTGCCCTACACTTCAAGCAAATTGTCCTGCTGCTACTAATGTTGCAACTACAAGACTACAACGTAAGTATGAAGAGTAATACTGAAGTAAACATCGAAATGTTAAATTAATGAAATAGTAATGAATCTCGAAATGCAAAAGAAATGAACTTATGAGTATTTTAAATGAAAATGTAACAGTGTATAAGAAAAATATATTGTAAAATGCAATTGTAAACCGAAAATGTAATCGTGAAACACAAATAAATTTGCAAATGTAAAAATGTGCTTGACGAACGTGAACCAAACCATATTCTAGAAATGAAATTATGATTGCAAACCGAAATGAAATTATAAAATGCTAATCAATATCTTAAAATATGTTTGATTGTAAAATGTGCTTGAAAAACGTGAAAACAAAACCATATCCTAAAAATGAAATTGTGAAATGCCATTCTAAATACACCGAGTGCATGACTTGCCAATCCCCGTAACTACTACCGCCGTCTAACAGCAAGGTATTCTTTATACTACAAATACAGATGTAAGGTTTTTTTCATGGTCTTTTTACCTAATATATGTATTGCTAGATCAGTAAAGTATAAATTAGCTACGACAAAAATTGTGACTAAAAAATCTATTATATCTTTGCTATTTTTAATGTAATTCATTGTTTCGATCTGAAAGTTTTCGTTGTGATGTGATGATAATGATTCTAAACCACATGTACTTCAAATTAAGTCGAAATTGAAATTATGGATCGGCAAATTGTCTTGACCAAATTGCATCGACGGTGGAATGACCTCCTTCTGGGAGGAAACCGTTGATTAATAAATAATAAATAAATAATATAAAAATAAATAGTATTAATAATAAATGTATAACTTAACTTTAACTACTTGCATAAGATTATATTTTAATTTTTTCAATCCTCGAGGATTTTCATGGAATTTAATACATAAACACAGTCCAAGTCCCAAGTTACAAACAAGGTCTGTAGAAGTAATGAAGTCTGCTTTAGCTTAGAGTTACAACTTGCGATGCGGTCACAACAATTTTTAAGTAAGTCTACCGCGAAATATATCATCTGTTGGAAAAAGTTGTGCTCTTGTGCTCACTTGAAATATTGGTAAAATTTTAAGATTTGATTGAAATTACATAGCTAAACGAATGTCCCCTTCTATCCCGAAATTGCAACTATTGTCTAAAATACAGAAATGGACATTGTAAAATGGGAAGCATAAGAATGAGTGGATGAGTTAGCGAAAGCATTGGTAAGTTAAAATTACACTTCGCCGGCTACATTTCGCCTTACATTGAAGCCTAATAAAATCTTTTGAGTTTAATTCAAACTAAAATGTAATTTTTTTACAGTAACCGGCTTAAGGAAAAGAAGATCAAAGTAGTGCAATGGATGAATCATCGGAGAAGAAGAACCCGAAAAATCCAATGTTGCTCAGTCCTGTAAGTAAGGATTCGTTTTAGTAAATTATTCTTCAGAAACTGGTTTTGTAAAGTTAAAATTATTGAGAAAAATTAGTAAGACAGTACTTACAAGGTCACCAAATTTATTGTATCATTCTTTATTAAAATTACAACTGCGGCTTCTATTGAGTTTTATGAAGAGGTTGCATGTAACTTTATGCTTTTGTTTTATTGGTCGTACTGTCAGTCACCGGTAAATCAGTCAGATAGTTGAAAATGAAATAATTCATTTCGAACAAGTTCGTCCTGTGAGCATTACTTACTGTTTTACTAATAAAAGAATTTTTAAAAACTCCTAATTCCTTGTGGAAAGTAGAAAGGAGAAAACTAAAATTCTTAAGATTTCAATTACCGCAAATAAAAATTCCCATTAGATCTTTTACTAATAACATTGTAATTTGAATTTTCAAAATATGTCCCACCTTTTACCATTCGCATATTAATATAAATACGTAAGTACATGGGCAAAATCTAAAATTTTGGAAAATATTCATCTGTAGATTCGATTGGGGTAGCGCAGCGTAAGGTTAAGGGAAAAGCTTTATTAAGCTTACCTTGTACGCCAAATTTGTATAAGTACTTTTCAGTAATAATATTCAGTTTGGAGTTTAGAATAACAATAGTAAAAAAATGTAATATATCGTGCAATGAAATTTAAAATAGCTTAGGTAAAGAGTTCAGTACTATACTTTACTTAAACATGTAGGTTATCCGACGTGTTTTGGAATTCCTGAATATCGAGGACATCAAAAACTGTCGTCTTGTTAGACATGAATGGGGTTCAACTGGAAAACTAGCACTTGGAAGCCGTGCAAGAATTCATATTCATACAAATAGTCCTGATCGTCGTCCTGTGGACTTCCAATCCTGTTTTTTGAATTCCGCAACTCTT
This sequence comes from Yoshiicerus persimilis, assembly GCA_020352615.2. Classification (NCBI taxonomy): domain Eukaryota; kingdom Metazoa; phylum Arthropoda; class Collembola; order Entomobryomorpha; family Tomoceridae; genus Yoshiicerus; species Yoshiicerus persimilis. The sequence goes on from CM036941.2 coordinate 4,495,417, forward strand.
TTCAGTGCATTCCTGATTTCTAGTTATTCAACTCAGAAGCATGAAAACGATTCCAAGACGATTGAAGAATTGGACACTTTTTTTGAAGATAAGCAAAAATCCATAAAAGAACTAACATTAAAGTTCACGTCTTCAGATTCAGGTGTAAAGGTAACGAATATTGATCTCACTTCTTGGATACCAAAATCCGCCATGGTACAAGAGTGTACAAAACACATGACCAAATTATCAATTGAGGGTGATGACAAAAATTTGATTATTCTACCATTTCACCTCATTGTTGAAATAAAAGAGCTAACACTGTTAAGATGCGGAATTAATCTTGAAGCAGGAATTAAGATTTGTCCTACCAAACTAAAATTGGAAAACGTGACTTTTCATCAAGATGGCAATAAATTGGATCGTGTTCAAATAAATGATATTGTGGATCTTCGTAAAGCAAAAGAAATATCATTACAATACATAAAAAATCCGACCAAATATGTTTTGGATTTATCTGGATGTACAACACTCGATAGTCTGGATTTGGGAAGAGTTGAGATATTGAACGGTGAACCATCACAGTGGATTATAGACCAATTTTCGACTACTCGCATTCCTTATTCACTAAATAGCGGAATGAAAATTAAAGAACTTTCTTTGCACAATCCTGGTCCTATTGATTTGGTGACATTACCAGACTCTATTCACAAACTGGCTTTATTTGTAACTGGTAATGAAATTACCGTAAGTTGTAGCCAGCCAGTTGTGTTGGAGAACTTACAATATTTAAATATTTGGAAGGTGTATGAAGGGACCGACCTCTCTCATTTCAGGAGTTGTCCTCGGTTGACTCACCTGAAATTCACTAATTGTTATTTAGAGGAACAGGAATTCTCCTGGATTCCCAAAAACCTGAAGTCGCTCATCCTTGAGAATTCCAAAGTACTTTGGAACGATGACATTTCCTTGAACCTAGAGAAACTGATTCTTCGTTATTGTCGTTATTTAACTGATTTAGTTCGAAAAGAAAGAGATTTTCTTAAGAAATTGCTTGGTTTTCAAACTAAAATATTAGTGGAAGATTTAGTTTTGTACGATACGAGAATGACTGCGGATATACATTTGGTTGATGTTTTGGAGTGTCGAAATCGTTTCAATTATGGCAAACGACTTTATATTGGCGAGTTAGACTGGAAGGAGAAACAACTTGAAAACAGTCTTTTAAAGGAATATGTTGATGTTAAATCGTCATTTTATGTATTTGAAAGTGGGCAAAAGGGACGGGCCATTTCCGAAAAGACATTTTATGAACTTATACCGAAACACTGGGATAGTCCACTTTAAACACACATTTGACAATCAGTATTCTGGTTTAGGTGGACTTGAAAAAAGTCTGACAAGACAATAATTGCAAGGGTAATTATTACTGAGTCTTTTAACATAACAAATGACGATATAGACGAAAATGTAAATTAAAATGTAGTACTTTAAAAATTAGAGACTATATATACTTATAAGAAGAGAATATTAATGATAAAAAATAATTATAGCTAAACGAACTATTTACAATGATCAAGTCAAAAGTTAAAACATGCGTTAATTTTTGTAATTAAATACTATCGCTAGAGTAATAAAAAGTTAAGTCTTGTATTATGAACAGTTTTGTAAAGAATGATAACAAATTAAGCATGTCTTAAAATAATACAGTTTTTGTAATGCTCAGTTATTTCCAAAAGTGTTACTTGTCTTAACTTTACTGTTGTTCTATACTTTCTTTAGATTTATATTTTCCAGTGTAATGTGAAACACTTGCCCTCAAATGCGCTCAAACGCCCAAGATATGCCCTGGCGATGCAAGAAATTGTCTGATATGATTTTCTGGAATAATAAACAATGAAAAACATTTTTTCACACCATTTTTTGCAATAGTAAACACAGTAAAAAAAATTCTTGCAATTTTTACGATTTGACCTGTCTTTATTGGCTAAAGCAATGCTGTTTTACTTAAAGACTAAAATTGCATGTGAATCTAATTACTAATTGCTACTTCTTAATTATGGTACCGGGATTATTCTCTGGCAAAATCATAATCAATATTAAAAAGTATTTTTGTGTGAAAAAGATTAATAGCAAAAAAGCATTAAGCAAAATATTTGCCATTTCTATAAAATCTATATATTACTGCAAAACGAATTTATCCTTATTCTTAACTATCCGCTTAAGCATCTATATTTATGTTTTTAATCCAACGGGATTTCCATGGAATTTCTGTCAACTAATAAATAAACAGCTGACGTCTGCACTCTGCATTATAGTAAAGAATTCCGCTTTGGCTGTGAGCTATAACTTGCGATTAAGTCACAACAACAATTTTTAAGTAAGTCTGCCGCGAAATATAGCATTTGATCGAAAAAGTTGTGCTCAATTGTAATAATATTGATAAAGGTCTTAATGTTTCATTAAAATTACATAATTAAGCGAATATCTTCTTCGTCCTACGTTTACGAAGCATTTACTATTAGTAAAAACAATAAAATCCTTTGGATTTATTTAAAACTAAAATATAATTTATTGTTTGTTTTCAGGAACCGGCTTTCCGAAATAAAGAAGACCAAGATAGTACGATGGACGAATCATTGGAGAAGAATAACCCGAAAAATCCTATGCTGATTAGTCCTGTAAGCATTATTAACTGAATTAAATTACTTTATAGAAACTCGTTATATATGTCCAGTAAAAAACAGGAGTAAAGTAAAATTCTTAAGATTTCAATTGCAAGGTCGCAGAATATATTGTAATTTTTATTAAAATTGCAACCTTTGCTTCCATTTACTTTTATTAGGCGATTAAAGTTCAGTTTATGCTCACTGAATCAGCCAGTTAAAGGAAGTCGACGTTTTTCGGAATTTCCCATTTCCTACCCCAAAAGTTTGAACCCCTGTAAAAACTAATAAGTGGGAATTATGTCCAACTTGTGGGAAAGTAAATGTAATCTAATATATATGCCAGTGCTTTAGGTTGTCGTTTAAAATTTTTAAGTATTACAAAGTAAGCATTTATCTATCAAGAATATTCGTTGCCTAATACGTGAAGGACTGCTCTTCACATTAAAACAGGAAATAGCAGCAAATCCCGTTGCAAGAACGGACATGAATAGCAAATGAAGTTGTTTTAATAACAAACTACAATTTACTGAAAGAAGAATGCTAGATATTGTTCCTAATTCCTAAGTACATTGTAATTTATGTTTTCAAAATGTCTCCTACTTTTCAATCATACATATACTAAAATAACTATCTAAGTACATGGACAAAACTGAATTTTATAAAATATCCATCTGTGGATTTAGATGATGGTTTTCAGAACTTTTCAATGATAATATTAGTTTGGAGTTTAGAAACAGTAATGTTGCTTAAGGAATTTTATTTGCTTATAGCGTAATCTGTGCCGCACTTTAGCACTTGTGTTTTGTTTGCACTTTAAAAACGTATCCGTAATTTTTTCACATTTCCCACATTTTATCATAAAAGCAAACAAACGCAAACGGAAAGATTAATTTATCACGCAATGAGACACTTGACCAAAGTTGTAGATGAATTTAACAATTAAGACTTTAGTACGATTATTTATTTAAAAATTTAGGTTATCCGATGTGTTCTGGAATTCCTGAATATCGAAGAAATCAAAAACTGTCGTCTTGTTAGCCATGAATGGGGTTCAATTGGAAAATTATCACTTGTAAACCGTGCAAGAATTCATATGTATACAAATATTCGTGACCGTCGTGCTGCAGACTTCAATTCTTGTTTTTTGAATTCAGCAACTCTTTTCAGTGCATTCCGGATTTCTAATGATACAAATCACAAAAACGATTCCAGGATGATTGAAGAATTAAATAAATTTTTTGAAAACCAGCAAAAATCCATAAAAGAACTAACATTACAGTTGGAGCCCTCATTTTCTCGTGAACAGGGGAAGAATATTGACATCACTTCTTGGATATCGAAGTCCCCTATGGTACAGCAGGATACCAAACACATGACTAAATTATCAATTGAGGGTGATATAAAGAATTTGTTAATTCTACCGTTTCATCTCATTACTGAAATTAAAGACCTAGCACTGTCCGAATGCCGTATTAATCTTGAAGCAGGAATTAAGATTTACCCTACCACACTAAAATTGAAAAACGTGACTTTTAATCAAGATGGTCATAATTTGGATCGTATTCGAATAAATGATATTGTGGACTTTTGTAAAGCCGAAGAAGTATCATTATACTGCGTGAATTTGAATGCTACCCAATGTATTGTGGATTTACGTGGAAATACTACTCTGCAAAAATTAGTTTTAGAAGACTGTGAGATATTGAATGGGGAAACATCAAAATGGGTCATAGAACACTTGTGGACGAATTCTACTATTCCTTACTCATTAAATAGCGAAATGAAAATTAAGGAACTTTACTTGTCTCAATGTGATCCTCTGGACTTGGTCACCTTACCCAACTCTATTCAAAAACTCGCCTTTCGTGTATACGGCGAAGAGGCAGCCACCTTAAGTTGTAGCCAACCCATTGTGTTGCAGAACTTGGAATATTTGCATATTTCCTTTGGGGATCAAAGGACTGACCTTTCTCATTTCAGGAATTGTCCTCGATTGACTCACCTGAAAATGTTTAGATGCATTTATAAAGAACTGAAATCCCATTGGATGCCCCAGAACCTTAAGACGCTGACCCTTGAAGATTCCGCAGTACATTGGGCCGATGAAATTTGCTTAAACCTTGAGAAACTAGTTGTCTGTTGTCGTCATCCAACTGCCAGGGCCGAGAAATTTCTTAAGGCTGAAATTCTAGTCGAAGATTTGGTTTTGCACCATTCCAAAATAACTCTGGATAAACATTTGACTGATTTTTTGGAGTATCCAAATCTTTTAAATTATGGAAAGCGATTATATATCGGTAAATTAGACTGGGAGGAGAAGAAAAGTGAAAACACTGTCTTGACAGACTATGTCGATGTTAAATCATCATTTTATGTCTTCAAAAATGGGGAAAAGGGACGTGCCGTTTCTGAAAAAGGTTTTTATGAATTTATTCCTAAGCACATGGATGGTGAGCTATATACTTCCTAATCTGCTGGTTATATACACTTGGGAAAAAATCTGACATTGGTTTTAATTGCAAAAGTAATTATTACTAATGGCATGAATATAGCAAATGAATATTGACTGAAACAATTGTAATGATTAAGAATTTAAAAACTGGAATATTAATGTAGAAGAGGTATAAGGCTAAATTTTAAAAATTTGACTTATCCACAGAATGCGCAAACCTCATAAATGCATAATGTATTGAACAAGCTATTTACAATATTCAAGTCGCAAGTTAAAGCAATGTACAGATTTTTGTCTTTTTGTAGTTAAAAACTGTAGTTGGTGAAACGTCAAAGTAAGTCTTTTATGAATGTCAATTTTGTAATGTGTTGTAATAAATAATAGTTCCTCCTTAAATTCAATTACGTGATACAAATTATTTCCAAACGCATCATTTGCTTATTTATCAAATAGATCAAATAGACGTTTCTTTAGTCATTAATTAAGAGTTTCTTGCATGTCTCCAGTTACGTTATGTTATTCTGTGTATGCCTAATCTGTTACAACTTCCAAATAGAAAAAAGAAATGCAAATGTAATAATGTAAAAAGAATCTTCAATTCAATGGCTGGGATTTCAATCTATAATTTTGATTAACTGACTGTATTTTTGCCACTGACTTTGGAATCCTCCGTTACTTTTCTTTGCTTACAGATATAATTTGCGACGCAGTAAAATTAATATAATATACTCCCACTCACGTAACTCTACCGCGAAATATGCCAGCTGAATTAAATGCTAAAGGTGTTCTTTAGTCAACATAGAGTGTTGTTTTCTTTAAAATTATTATACGTAATATTTATTTAATTATCTTCTGTCGGAAAATTGTTACGAATATCCAAATTAAGAAATGGATATTGCAAATTCTGAGGATAAAAATGAGAAGAAACAGTTAGCGAAAACATCGGTAAGTTTAAAATGCACTTAAGGGGGAGATCGGTGCGGGAGGGGGGAGTACATTGCATTACAATTCTCGGCACAAGCAATGCATTATTTCAACTTGATTTAGTTATTATAACTAATTTCAAGGTATGTAGAAAGAGTCCGTTTCAGTAGCTAAATATTATTGAGATTAAATTACATGTCTCCTTACTACAATCTGGAGATTTGGAGAGTTTGGTAAACTGTCTAACCGGCAATTGGATTATTCCCGAGCTCGATTCTTGGTACCCTAAATTTTTTCTCAATATTTATTAGCACTGATTGGTCTAAAAAAATTTTAATTAAAACTGAAATACAATTTTTGTTTTCAGGGATTGGATTTCCGAAATAAAGAAGATCAAGATAGTACGTTGGATGAATCATTGGAGAAGAACCCAAAAAATCCTATGCTGCTTAGTCCTGTAAGCATTATTAACTGCATTAAATTAATTTTTAGAAAATCTTAACGTAACTCTTTATGTAAAGTAAAAAGAGGAAATTCTTAAGATTTTAAATACGAGGTAGCAAAAAATTAATTATTGTTCCTTAAAATTGCAACCATTGCTTCCATTTTATTTTATTGGGCACTGCTATACCAGTGCTTTAGGTGGTCGTTTATGATTTTTGAGTATTATAAAGTAAGCAATTAGAAATACTCTTGTCATAATAAGTGCAGGATTGCACATCACATAAAGCAACAAATCCCATTACAAGAACGCGCATAAATGGCAAATAAAGTTTTTTCAACAACCAATTGTAATTTATTGAAGCAAGAATGCTAGATATATGTCCAATTCCAATGTACATGTAATTTGTGTTTTCAAATTTTATTTTCAAATAAGAACTTTTCAATAATATTATTAAGATCATTATATGCAAATCCCTATGTGCATATTTAAAGGACGGTTTGGCACTGTTCTTTTTTTTCCTCTGCTACCTGATGAACATTTTCGGATTCCTTGTCATTGAATTGACCATATTCCAAAGACAAAAGGGTCCGCTTCAACGCGCGTTTTAGAAATTAGTGATAATTAAGTTGATTTCTAAATACCCACTTGCCAATGTTTTGGGAACCTTCTTTAGAGGCACACAAACTCTTTTCTCTAAAAGTATTATTTAACGACAATTCTAGCAATATAGAATATACGATCGTGCCTTCTCAAACTTCGCAAAGTTTGGTAAGTGAATTTAACAATGAAGACTTTAGTACTATGATTTAAATTAAAATTTAGGTTATCCGGTGTGTTCTGAAATTCATGAATATCGAAGATATCAAAAACTGTCGACTTGTTTGCCATGAATGGGGCTCAATTGGAAAAGTATTACTTACAAGCCGTGCAAGAATTCATATTTATACAAATATTCGTGACCGTCGTGCTGCAGACTTCAATTCTTGTTTTTTGAATTCAGCAACTCTTTTCAGTGCATTCCGGATTTCTAATGATACAAATCACAAAAGCGATACCTGGAGGATTGAAGAATTAAATATATTTTTTGAAAACCATCAAAAATCCATAAAAGAACTAACATTACAGTTACAGTCCCCATTTTCTCGTGACAACGCGAAGAATATTGAGATCACTTCTTGGATATCGAAGTCATCTATGGTACAGAAGGATACCAAACACATGACTAAATTATCAATTGAGGGTGATGAAAAGAATTTGTTAATTCTACCGTTTCATCTCATTACTGAAATTAAAGACCTAGCACTGTCAGAATGCCGAATTAATCTTGAAGAAGGAATCAAGATTTGCCCTACTAAACTAAAATTGAAAAACGTGACTTTTAATCAAGATGGTAATAATTTGGATCGTATTCGAATAAATGATATTGTGGACTTTTGTAAAGCCGAAGAAGTATCATTACACTGCGTGATTTTGAACGCTACCGAATTTATCGTGGATTTACGTGGAAATACTGCTCTGCAAAAATTAATTTTAGACGACATTGTTATATTGAATTTGGAAACATCACAGTAGACTGTAGAACACTTGTGGATGAATTCTACTATTCCTTACTCATTAAACAGCGAAATGAAAATTAAGGAACTTTTCTTGTCTCAATGTGATCCTCTGGACTTGGTCACTTTACCCAACTCTATTCAAAAGCTCGCCTTTCATTTATACGGCGAAGCCACCTTAAGCTGTAGCCAGCCCATTGTGTTGCATAACTTGGAATATTTGCATATTTGCTTCGGGGATGATCAAAGGACCGACCTTTCGCATTTCAGGAATTGCCCTCGAGTGACTCACCTGAAATTGTTTAGATGTATTTTTGAAGAACTGAAATCTCATTGGATGCCCCAGAACCTTAAGACACTGACCCTTGAAGATCCCGCAGTACGTTGGGTCGATGACATTTGCTTAAACCTTGAGAAACTAGTTGTCTGTGGTCATTATCCAGCTGAAAGGGCCGAGGAATTTCTTACGGCTGAAATTCTAGTCGAAGATTTGGTTTTGCACAATTCCAAAATGGCTGTGGATAAACATTTGGCCGATTTTTTCAAGTATCCAAATCGTTTAAATTATGGAAAGCGATTACATATTGGCAAATTAGACTGGGAGGAGAAACAACTGGAAGAAAGTGTTTTGAAAGAATATGTCGATGTTAAATCATCATTTTATGTCTTTGAAAATATGGAAAAGGGACGTGCCATTTCTGAAAAAGGTTTTTATGAATTTATACCGAAACACATGGATGGTGCGCCATGTCCTTATCAATCTGCCGGTTATGTACTTGGAAAAAATCTGACATTGGTTTTAATTGCAGAGTAATTATTACTAATGATATTAATATAACAAATGAATGTTGACTGAAACAATTAGAATGATTATGAATTTAAAAACTATATTTATCAAAGGAAAACATTAATGTACAAGAGGTATAATGCTAAATATTGATAACTTGACTTATCCACAGAATGCATGAACTTCATAAATGCATAATGCATTGAACAAGCTATTTAGAGTATTCAAGTCACAAGTTAAAAAAAATGAATAGATTTCTATCTTTCTGTAGTTAAAAAACTGTGTTTGGCGAAAGGTAAAAGGAAGTCTTTTATGAAGGTCAATTTTCTAATGCGTTGTAATAAATAATAGTTTCTTTTTAAATTCAATTACGTGCTATAAATGATTTCCAAAAGCATCATTTGCTTTATCAAACTTTTTAGGCTGATATTGTTTTTGTTTTTCCGGGCTTTTACTGATATAAAGGAATGTCAATATTAATGGCTGTCATTTAAGTGCACCTCATAATTAATCACTTTGCCTCAACAAAATAAATCACTTTGCCTCATATAAATGCATTTACCTCATGAATATTTATGTCGCCTCAAGTTTCTATCACTCAATACTGATAATATACCTTTGCCTCAAGTTTTAGTGAAAAATGCTCATATTTAGTACAAAAACCTCAATTAAAAATGAACCTCAAAAAGTTGTACAAAATCCTCAACAAATAATCACTTTAGCTCAACTTTATGTAAAACAAGAAACGTTATTTATTTAACAAATAAGAAATTATTGAAATGCTGTGTTAACAAAAAGAAAGTTTTCATAGTTTATATAATATAGATATTATGTATGAAGCATGAAATAGCAATAGTATTTAAATGTACAATACGTTAGTAGATGTATACAACTATTAATGTTATAAATCAGTAATGTTATATATGCAATTTAAATCTAATGTAATACATAACCATTATAATGCCTTACAGTTACGAAAATTTGTATTGAATATGGATATCAGATATGCCTAGGAGGCATGAAGTTTTAGTTTGTTATTCTAAAGAACTAACGCTGCTTTAGCTTTACCAGGTCTTCCCCGTTTCCTTTTTTGACCTAAAGGAATGGTTTTCGCATCTTCATCGGGAACATATAATTTAAGCCATATAGCGATGCCTATATTGTGTTTGCAAATGTAGTCTTTTTGATAAGATGAGCAGCTACATGTTGAATGTTTCCAATTATTGCCTGTGATGGTTACACAGTGAATTGACGTTATACAAGAAACGTAGTTATCGAAATTAGCCCATTTGCAATTTTTCGTCAGATTTATGTATGTTGCTAGTTTCTTTTCAGTCAAAGGGATTTTTTTGGTTGCCGAGAAGTAATAGCAGGTATTATCCCCTAATGTTTTCACGAGTACGTTTCTTTGTTCTTGTACAAACTGATAAGCTATTGTCACTATTTTTAAATCTTCTTGTAGTCCAAGTGCGAATTTCTTAGGATTTACAATAGCAGGATTTCTTTCTTCAGACCACAGTTTTACAATATCTTGAGAAACTTTAAAAAATTGAGAGATGGGCATTCTCTCTCTGAATGTGTTTTCTGTCTTGATAACATTATTGGTAGCAATATAGGCATCGCTATATGGCTTAAATTATATGTTCCCGATGAGGATGCGAAAACCATTCCTTTAGGTCAAAAAAGGAAACGGGGAAGACCTGGTAAAGCTAAAGCAGCGTTACTGTAAGGCATTATAATGGTTGTGTATTACATTAGATTTAAATTGCATATATAACATTACTGATTTATAACATTAATAGTTGTATACATCTACTAACGTATTGTACATTTAAATACTACTATTGCTATTTCATGCTTCATACATAATATCTATATTATATAAACTATGAAAACTTTCTTTTTGTTAACACAGCATTTCAATAATTTCTTATTTGTTAAATAAATAACGTTTCTTGTTTTACATAAAGTTGAGCTAAAGTGATTATTTGTTGAGGATTTTGTACAACTTTTTGAGGTTCATTTTTAATTGAGGTTTTTGTACTAAATATGAGCATTTTTCACTAAAACTTGAGGCAAAGGTATATTATCAGTATTGAGTGATAGAAACTTGAGGCGACATAAATATTCATGAGGTAAATGCATTTATATGAGGCAAAGTGATTTATTTTGTTGAGGCAAAGTGATTAATTATGAGGTCCATTTAAATACTCCCCAATATTAATTATTACATCATTTTGTTATCCAAGTGGTAAGCAATTATTACCTTTTGTTTAATGCTCATTAATTGGAGACGCTGCTTACCTCCCTTTTCAGCAAGGAAAAAAATATTTGGTAGCGGGATAAAATTTTTGTTCATCATGAATTTGATTTATTTTGCATTTTGAATATCAAAAAATAATGGTATTCAATATTCACACAATATGCAAGATTTCGAGTGTCGCTATAAAGTACTAAACATAAATATTTTATTAGTAATAATTTCTACTAAGACGAACTAACATTTACATGCACGATCACAAAGACTTTAGTCGTGTAATGAAGAGTAGCTTCCATGTCTCCAGTTACGTTATGTTATATATGTGTGCTTTAGTAATCTGTGTGTGTCTCATCTGCTATAACTTCCAAATAAAGAAAAAAATGCAAATACAATAATGTAGAAAGAATCTTCAATTCAATGGCTGTGATTTCAAGTTATAATTTTGATTAACTGACTGTATTTTTGTCACTGACTGTAGAATCCTCCGTTACTTTTCTTTGCTTACAGATATAATTTGCGACGCAGTAAAATTAATATAATATACTCCCACTCACATAACTCTACCGCGAAATATGCCAGCTGAACTGAAAGTTAAAGGTGTTCTTTAATCAGCATTGAGTGTTGGTCAAGGTTTCTTTAAAATTATTATATGTAATATTTATTTTATTATCTTCTGTCGCAAAATTGTTACGAATATCCTTAAGAAATGGACATTGCAAATTCTGATGATAAAAATGAGAAGAAACAGTTAGCGAAAACATCGGTAAGTTTAAAATGCTCTTAAGGGGGAGATCGGTGCGGAGGGGAGTACATTACATTACAATTCTCGACACAAGCAATGCATTATTTCAATTTGCTGAAGTTATTATAACTTCCAAATTAAGTAAAGGAAGTGGAAAGAGTCTCCGTTTCAGTAGCTAAATATTATTGAGATTAAATTACATGTCTCCTTACTACAATCTGGAGATTTAACTGTCTAACCGGCAATTGGATTAGTCCAGAGTTCGATTCTTGGTACCCTAAATTTTTTCTCAATATTTATTAGCACTGATTGGTCTAAAAAAAATTTTAATTAATTAAAACTGAAATACAATTTTTGTTTTCAGGGATTGGATTTCCAAAATGAAGAAGATGAAGATAGTACGTTGGATGAATCATTGGAGAAGAACCCAAAAAATCCTATGCTGCTTAGTCCTGTAAGCATTATTAACTGCATTAAATTAATTTGTAGAAACTCTTAACGTAACTCTTTATGTAAAGTAAAAAGAGGAAATTCTTAAGATTTTAAATACGAGGTAGCAAAAAATTAATTATTGTTCCTTAAAATTGCAACCATTGCTTCCATTTTATTTTATTGGGCACTGCTATACCAGTGCTTTAGGTGGTCGTTTATGATTTTTGAGTATTATAATGTAAGCAATTAGAAATACTCTTGTCATAATAAGTGCAGGATTGCACATCACATAAAGCAACAAATCCCATAACGCGCATAAATGGCAAATAAAGTTGTTTCAATAACAAATTATAAGTTATTGAAGCAAGAATGCTAGATATATGTCCAATGTACTAATATACATGTAATTTGTGTTTTCAAATTTAATTTTCAAATAAGAACTTTTCAATAATATTATTAAGATTATTATGTGCAAATCCCTATGTGCATATTTAAGGGACGCTTTGACACTTCTTTTTTGTCCTCTGCTACCTGATGAACATTTTCGGATTCCTTGTCATTGAATTGACCATATTCCAAAGACAAAAAGACTTCAACGCGCGTTTTAGAAATTAGTGATAATTAAGTTGATTTCTAAATACCCACTTGCCACTGTTTTGGGAACCTTCTTTAGAGGCACACAAACTCTTTCCTCTAAAAGTATTATTTAACCACAATTCTAGCTATATAGAATATACGATCGTGCCTTCTCAAACTTCGCAAAGTTTGGTAAGTGAATTTAACAATGGAGACTTTAGTACTATGATTTAAATTAAAATTTAGGTTATCCGGTGTGTTCTGAAATTCATGAATATCGAAGATATCAAAAACTGTCGACTTGTTTGCCATGAATGGGGCTCAACTGGAAAACTATTACTTACAAGAAGGGCAAGAATTCATATTCATCCTGATCTTCGTCGTCCTTCGGACTTCCATTCCTGTTTTCTGAATTCAGCAAATCTTTTTAGTGCAATTCAGATTTCCGGTTATTTAACTAAAAAATCGGAAAACAATGATTGGACGATTGAAGAATTAGCAAAGTTTTTTGAAGATCAGCAAAAATTTATAAAAGAACTAACGTTAAAGTTGAAGTCTTTTGCTTCAGGTGAAGACTGGAACCTGCATCTGAATGGAGAAGTAGTAGAAGTGAGGAATACTGATATCAGTTCTTGGATATCGAAATCTCCTATGGTACAAAAGGGTGCCAAACACATGACTAAATTGTCAATTGAGGGTGCTATAAGGAATTGGTTTATTCTACCATTGCATCTCATCGCTGAAATTAAAGACCTAACACTGTCACGGTGCCGAATTAATCTTGATCCACAAATTAAGATTTGCTCTACAAAACTAAAATTGAAAGACGTGGTGTTTTTTCAAGATGGAATTAAAACGGATCAAGTTCGAATTAATGACATTGTTGATATTGGTAAAGCCGAAGAAGTGTCCTTACACTGCGGGAACGCCACGATATGTATCGTGGATTTATTTGGAAATGCTTTTCTGCGGAAACTAGATTTAGAAGAATGTGAAATTTTGAATGGAGAAACATCACAGTGGGTTATTGAACACTTGTCGATGGACTGTATTCCTTATTCATTACACAGTGAAATGAAAATTAAGGAACTTTACTTATCTCAATGGGATACTATTGAGTTGTCCCCTTTTTTACCTAACTCTATTGAAAAGCTCGCCCTAGACGTATATAACGATCATGTAGCCATTGTAAGTTGTAGCCAGCCAATTGTGTTGCAGAACTTGCAATATTTACGGTTTGGCGGAGGAGCAGAAAACACCGACCTCTCTCATTTCATGAATTGTCCACGACTGACTCACCTGAAATTCGATGGTTGTAAATTAAGTGAACAGAAATTTTCTTGCTTGCCCAAGAACCTTAAGACACTGACCATAGAAAATTCCACCATTCATTGGGTCGATGATATTTGCTTCAACCTTGAGAGACTAATTATTTTTGATTCTTGTCTTTTGAGTTATTTACATTTCAAAGCCAATGAATTTCCTAAGACTGAAATTCGAGGGGAAGAGTTAGTTTTTCACATTAAGAAAATGGCTTTGGATAAACATTTGGTTCACTTTTTGGAGTATCGAAATCTTTTCCACTACGGAGGACCACTGTATATTGGTAGGTTATACTGGGGGGAAGAACAACTTGAAGGAAGTGTTTTGAAAGAATACGTTGATGTCAAATCATCATTTTATGTTTTTGAAAATGGGGAAAAAGGACGTGCCATTTCCGAAAAAGCCTTCTATGAACTTATACCTAAACATTTTGATTTTGAGCCATAAATATACAATTGACAATGTATATGCTAGGTTTGGTGGACTTGGAAAAAAAACGGCATTGACATTAAGTGCAAGGGTAATTATTACTGTTATTACTAGTTATACAGCGAGGTTCGGAAGTTCCGCACCATAGGCACGGGGCGCTAAAGTTTGCGACATGGTTCTAATGCATATGTGTATGAGTTGGCAAGCACTTCAAATATTTTTTTTAACCTGTTCGCATACTTTAGCACCACATGTCTTTGGTGTGGAACTTTTCAACCTCGCTGTATTAATATAGCAAATAAGGATTGGCGGAAAAAGAAATTAAAGTGGAATGATTAAAAAATTAAAAAATGCACTTTTGAAAATAGGATGAGTAATGTATTGCAATGATCAAGTCTGAAGTTAATAAGAAGATCGATTTTAATTTGTTTATAATTAAGTACTGTGGTAAAAGTTAAGTCTTGTATCAAGAACAGCGTTGTAAAGCGCGGTTATAAATAGTTGTGCCTCCAAATAAATATAATTCCTGTTATAAAATATTTCCAGGGCATTTTCTTCAACTATTGGATAATTTCTTTAGATTTTGTAGTCAAATTAGCATGATGTCAATTTGTCTGTCTGTAGAGGTCGGAGTTTCCTTGTCAACTAAACTACACATGAATTACAATCACTTTGAATATCCGAAAAACGAGACCATTTTCGTCCTGACGTTACGTGGAACATCTCTCACACATTCCTGGTGTATCATAATTTTTGTGTAAGGCAAGGATAAGCTTTTAAGAGTCTATCGAATTAGACAATACGGTGCAATATTTCCGCCCCGTCCGCCCCGCCAAGAATGACACTTGGGGTTGAAAGCATGGAAAATTGCTGCTGCAAAGCAAAGTTGGTCCAATTTTTGCAATCTCCCGTGCAGATAGCCCTCAAGTCGCTTTTGCTTCTCTGCAACCTATTCAGTCTCATAAATTGGATTGGACGTCACTTAGCAACTTTTCAAGTGAGCATTTTTGTTCTAGTGAAAATGTTGCATAATACCCATGTACAGTCTGCAGTCCATTGTAATATATACAGAGAGGACCGGTATAAATGATTCATCGGACTTACTGTGTATAAAGAAGTGTCATGATACATATATTATATCTAAGTTGGTTTTGACTTTTGGCTCGTGGAGTCAGACAACCACAATTTAAATACCAATGTTCTTACATATACAATTAAATACTGAGTTAAAGATTGACAATCATGCCTTGTCATACGATCCCATGGAAGGCTTCAAACTAAATACAGCACTGCTAACAAATTCAGAGGGAAATTATACTTGTTCTTGCAGTTGTCATCATTGGATAACTCTTTTGTATTCCATAAGAAAATACAGTAAGGTTCTAGTTAATTTATGTTCTGATTAATATTAAAGATGGAGGCTGTTGGACACGTAATCGGTGTCAACAGGACTGAATAGATCGAGTTATTATTGACTTCTTAAAATTCGGCCGAATACAAATATTGGTTGATCATTGGTTGATGATCGGTTGATGATCGGTTGATGATCGTTCTAAGTCTGAACTCATTATCTCAATGCGTTCTCGAGTAAACTGGATATGGACAGACAGGCAGACAAACATACAAAACGTTCCCATAATGTAGCTCCGCTACATAATAATAATAACAATAATAATTAAATATTAAATTAATAAATTACTATTGTTCCTTATCCGATAAGCCATTAGATACACAGTTGCACATGCAATATAATGGATATTTTCGAAACAGTCAGGGACCAGCAAGCGCCGTAGCCATAGACTAAACGTAGTCATAGACCGGTCTACGGTAACCATAGACTAGGGACAGTCAGGGTCGGTGACATCTATATATTATTGCAAAATTAAATCCTATCTCTTCATTGCCGATCTTTAGCTGCTGCTTTGATCTATAACTTGCGTTGCAGTCACGTCAACTTTTAAATGCGCCAAACGCGAATAATATCATCTGATCAAAAAAGTTGTGTTCAATAACTAATAATAAAATACTAAGTTAAGGTTTGATTAAAATTACGGAATTAAATTATTATTCTCGAGTGTGCCCCTCTGTCACAAAATTGCAACTATTACCTGAATAAAGAAATGAGCATAACAGATTGAAACCGTAAAAATAAAGTGGAGTTAGCGTAACCATTGGTTAGTTGGGATTGCACTTCATCCTATATTTCTGATTTTTGAAACCCAATAAAATCGTTTGAATTTAATTCAAACAAAAATATAATTTTTGTTCACAGGAACCGGCTTTCGGAAATACAGGTCAAAAAAGTACGATGAACGAATCATTGGAGAAGAAGAACCCGAAAAATCCTATGCTGATTAGTCCTGTAAGCATTATAACTGCATTAAATTTATTTTTAGAAACTTGAATTCTGGCTTCTTATGTAGTAAAATAAAAAGGGAAAACTAAATTCTTAAGATTACAATTACAAGGTTGCCAAATGTATTGTAATTTTTCATTAAAATTGAAGCCATTGCTTCAATTTTACTTTTCTTGCATATACTTTTTTTAAATGGTTGGAGTTCAGTCTATGCTTTTGTTTTTATGTCAGTCAGTTAGTGTTGTATATTTGTGATGAATATTTTGTAAAATATCCATCTGTGGATTTAGATAGGGCATCATCAGGTTAAGGGAACCGCTGTAAAGTTAGCCTTATTCCTTATTTACCTTATTCGCATAAGAACTTTTCAATTGTACAGTAAAATATCCCAGAGTGACAAAGTTAGTCATCAAACTTACAAAGGGGTGATTGTGTGGATTTTCGTACTTTTGGAGCTATCCCATAGGCTGATATGAATGTATCAAAATAATAGCTATGAATGGAGGTGAACCAAATCAAGCCAATCAGAAAATGCTTTCCTTGCAAGTTTGGACCCTAACTTAATGTAATATTCAGTTTGTGGTTCAGAATAGGAATAACAATAGTATTGCTTTCAGGTTTTTTAGAAATCGAAAGTTGAAATAGCTTGACCAAAGTTGGTAAGTGAATTTAACAATTGAGCCTTCAGTACTATTATTTATTTAAAAATGTAGGTTATCCGATGTGTTTTCGAATTCTTGAATATTGAAGAAATCAAAAACTGTCGTCTTGTTTGCCATGAATGGGGCTCTACGGGAAAACTATCACTTTCAAGCCGTGCAAGAATTCATATTCATACAAATAGTCCTGATCGTCGTCCTGTGGACTTCTATTCGTGTTTTTTGAATTCAGCAACTCTTTTCAGTGCATTCAAGATTTCTAGTGAGTTAACTCAGAAGCACGAGAGCGATTCCAAGACGATTGAAGAATTAAACATGTTTTTTGAAGATCAACAAAAATTCATGAAAGAACTAATATTAAAGTTCGAGTCCTCAGGTTCAGGTGAAAAACTGAAGAATATTGACATCACTTCTTGGATATCAAAATCTCCTATGGTACAGAAAGATGCCAAACACATGACTAAATTATCAATTGAGGATGATGAAACAAATATGTTTATTCTGCCGTTTTATCTCATTGCTGAAATTAAAGACTTAACTCTGTCAAATTGTCGAATGAAACTTGATGCAGGAGTTAAGATTTGCCCCACTAAACTAAAATTGGAAAGGGTGACTTTTTATCAAGATGGTAATAAATTGGATCGTATTCGACTAAATGATATTGTGGATTTTTGCAAAGCCGAAGAAGTGTCATTATACTCCGGGGGCGACAAATCTACGATTTGTATCGTGGATTTAGGTGGAAAAGTTATTCTTCAAAAACTGCATTTAAAAAAATGTGAGATATTGAATGGAGAAACATCACAGTGGGTTATAGAACACTTGTCGATGGAGCCGATGGACACAATGCCTTATTCATTACACAGTCAAATGAAAATAAAGGAACTTTGCTTATCTCAATGGGAAACACTTGACCTGTCCACTTTACCAGACTCAATTCAAAAACTCTGCTTCTATGTATTCGGAGATCGCGAAGGAGGCGTCATTTGTAGCCATCCGATTGTATTACAGAACTTGCAATATTTGAATATTTTCTATGATGTTCGAGGAACCAATATCCCTCATTTCATGGATTGTCCTCGATTAACTCACATGAAATTCTTTAATTATTATGAAACTCTGAAATCCAATTGGCTGCCCAGGAACCTTAAGACACTGACTCTTGCAAGTGCAGTATCAAATTTGGTCGGTGACTTTTGCTTGAACCTTGACAAACTAGTTCTCTGTAATGGGCGTCCGACTATCACAGCCATGACATTTCTTCAGGCTAGAATTCCAGTAAAAGACTTGATTTTTAACCATTTGAAAATTGCTGTGGATGAACATTTGTCTAATTTTTTGAAATATAGAAGACTTTTCCGCTATGGAAATCGACTTTATATTGGTAAATTAAACTGGGAGGAGAAACAACTTGAAGAAAGTGTTTTGAAAGAATATGTTGATGTTAAATCATCATTTTATGTCTTCGAACATGGGAAAAAGGGACGTGCCATTTCAGAAAAAGCCTTTTATGAACTGATACCAAAACACATTGGATATTAAGCTATAAATACACAATTGACAACGTAGCTTTCATGGAAAAATTTGACATTAACAACATTTGCAAGGGTAACTATTACTAAGTCTATTAGTACAGCCAATGACGATGTAAACGAAAATGGAAATTAAAATGTAGTTATCTAAAAATTAAAGACTATAAACTTATGAGAACTGAGAAGAGAATATTAATGATCAGGAAATATTCATAATTCATTGAACTAATGAACTATTTACAATAATTAAGTCAAAAGTTAATAACATTTGTCAATTTTTTAATTAAATAGAGCAGTTTTATTTGAGATCGGAAGATGAAAAAAAATATAGTCTCAAAACAATTTTATAAGTGCCTTAAAATTTTCATAACAATAAATAAAAAATACATGTTTTCAGAAAAGAAACTTTTCTGGCCCCGTGTGGGGAGAAACGAGATTTCAAGGTCATCAAAGTTGCAATCTTGTAACATTCATAGAAGGCAAACCACAGGTCCAAAAAATATGATCTTTTTTTTAAACATCATCTAACTTCATGGCCGAGATAGTCCTTTTTCAGAATTTGAAAATTTGACCTGCATCACGTGTTAAAATTTTTCAAAATTTTGAAAAAAATTTTAAAATGTTTTACACTAATGAAATGTTGTACATATTGTTCCTACTTGACAAAACGCATTATAACATTTTATTTTTGCGTTGACCTTACAAAAGGTCAAAGGTCATGCGGAGACATACGCATTTAATATTGCCATATGGCATATCAAACAGCTTCAAAATTTTGTCTAGAACTCGGTTCTGGCATTGTCTAATACATAACGGTCGCTCTAAAAAAGTTAACGACCGAAATTGCAACTTCATTTTTCCACAAAGAAGACTAAGGCTTCGATTTTGGCCGTTAACTTTTTTAGGGTAGCCCTACTGTATTAGGCAATGCCAGAACCGAGTTCTAGACAAAATTTTGAAGCTGTTTGATATGCCATATGGCAATATTAAATGCGTATGTCTACGCATGACCTTTGACCTTTTGTAAGGTCGACGCAAAAATAAAATGTTATAATGCGTTTTGTCAAGTAGGAACAATATGTACAACATTTCATTAGTGTAAAACATTTAAAAATTTTTTTCAAAATTTTGAAAAATTTTAACACGTGATGCAGGTCAAATTTTCAAATTCTGAAAAAGGACTATCTCGGCCATGAAGTTAGATGATGTTTAAAAAAAAGATCATATTTTTTGGACCTGTGGTTTGCCTTCTATGAATGTTACAAGATTGCAACTTTGATGACCTTGAAATCTCGTTTCTCCCCACACGGGGCCAGAAAAGTTTCTTTTCTGAAAACATGTATTTTTTATTTATTGTTATGAAAATTTTAAGGCACTTATAAAATTGTTTTGAGACTATATTTTTTTTCATCTTCCGATCTCAAATAAAACTGCTCAATACTAATACTATCGCTAGAAAGAAAATGTTAAGTCTTCTATTAAAAACAGTTTTGTAAGGCGTGCCTTCAAATAATTGTTTTTATTATGACAAGTTATTTCCAAAAGTATTATTTGTCTGTTGTAACTGTTGTATAATTCCTCTAGATTTATATTTTGAGCGTAAAAGATTTTGTACTATAGTAAAATTAAATAATTTCTTTTTGATTAATATTGTTTCAGTTTTTAAGAAAGCTCTGCTTTCATGTTTTTAGTTAAAAACACAAATCTGCCAATAAGATCAAAAAATTTGATCCGTCAACGTCAAGAGTACAGAATTATTATTTCATCCATCATTTTATTTTTTCCTCCAATGTTCATTTTCAATTCACATTGTTATTTACAGAGTGGTATTGTGATGACCGTATTGTAAATGTATTAAAACACTAATATGGGAAACTAAGCATTTTAATTAAAATTAGATCAATTATCATAAATAACTTTTCCTGGAATGTCAAACAAGAAACCAAACAGGACACAACAAACCAATCACTACTGCTTTAAGTGTATTTACACACAACTCTTTAGACGACAACTTTTTAGACTTATCTTTAATTTAGTTCACTTTCCTTAAGTTAGTTGCAGTCAGTCGTCGGCGTCGGCATCACTCATTTGTCATTATGGCGTTCTTTTTAATAAATATCTTCAGGTACTTTATGAGAATGACCTGGCCGTCTGTCCGTGCGCTCGTTTGTCCGTTTGTCGGACGGGTAACTCAAGAACCGTTTGACACAATTACTTCAAACTTGGAAGTTGGAAGTTGGAACACATCTAGCTAAGGTTCAGTGTGATGTCCAGTTTAAAGATAGAGTCAATCGGTCAACCACTTCTAGAAATAGTAGTCCTTTTTCCACTGTATTTTATTGACGATA
Source organism: Yoshiicerus persimilis (assembly GCA_020352615.2). Taxonomy (NCBI): domain Eukaryota; kingdom Metazoa; phylum Arthropoda; class Collembola; order Entomobryomorpha; family Tomoceridae; genus Yoshiicerus; species Yoshiicerus persimilis. The sequence continues at coordinate 4,516,883 of CM036941.2, forward strand.
CTTGGTTACATCAGTGCTTCACTGGATTATATATTAAATTTGAGTTTGTATTCTTGTTATTGTATATTTGTATTTGAGTCTAAATATTTGCGCCTAGATTGTTATTCACCTTTTTGAGAAAAAGCTATTATTTCCATTATACCAGCTAAAAAATTATTTTTAAATGCTACATTTTTTACTGCTGTCAGACGTAAGAGGAGAGCAACCTTTAATGGCTATAATAAAGCTGAGCATTCTTAGTACTGAATGTGATCAGTACACAAACGGGCAGCAACAGCAAGTATTGCTTTGTGGAGCACATAAATTTTTTAGAGCATGGAATTCAATGGGTTTTTCTAAATCTGAATGGCTTCTAAATTTTCTGATAGGTGAATATACATGAAATATATTTACTTGTGAAAGCATTTCTTGATACTTCCCAATTGCTTTAGATTTTGCACACCCTATAACTGAAAAGAATTCAGATTTCCTTTATCCGAAAAGCACCATTCAATTATCCGGAGTAATAGTAAACTGAAGTAGTAATTGTATGTCTCGCTCCTCTGCGTTATAAACGAGAGTGACAAAACAGAAAACATGACGACTTTCCGTAAAGTAAAACTTACTTGCCGTCCACAAATAGCAAAGCAAAACAATCTACTTTTATTTGCAATAAATAGATTTCTTAAGAAATTAGACTAGATAGAAATATGCAGCATTTATAACTCTTAAGGTGATTGTCCTCGAAATAAGAATGCCTAAACAACTTTATTATCCTACTAGAATTCTTCCTCCAAAATTCTACAGTAAAGTAAAGCCACTGATATGTATTTTGATGTCAATAAAAATAGAAATAACTTCTGATGCTGATGCTAAGGAAACTTTCGTACTAGAAAGTATTTTTGTTTTTACAGTTAAGGAAAGCTTTGAGATTGAGGTAAGGAAGTTGATTTTTTTGAGGTCCTACAGCAGCACTGGGTAATGTAATTCAGTCTTTGGATATTCGACTAATTTGGCTGCTAAAAGAAGGAAATAATATTAGTTTTATTTTGCTTCTCTATTTTAGTGACTGAACGAGCATATACATATGAGTAATACTGTCGTGTTTTAGACAACCTTTTTCCTAGATTGTGGTCATTCCATGTAGGCATTTAAATAATAGGTCGTAAAAAATATGGGAAATTATATAAATTGTCTTCGGGGAAGCAACGTTAAGACGAATCATTTACAATATTAGCTTTGCTAATTATAAACTTATAAATACTGAATTATCAGAAAATGCTTTAATCCGAAGTTAACTACAGAAATAATGGAGATTTTAAATATTTTCATTTCTTTATTACTGATTTTTGGGTGTGCTGTACTTAGAAGTGACGCAGAGGAAAACAGCAATGTATTTAAATGTGAGGCAACTGTTTTTTCCGCAAAACTGAATTCAACAATAAAATGTGTCGATAGTTTTGTTTGCTCAGTAAATAGTGATTGGCAAAAATGTCTTCACTACTCAAATAAGGAATCAATGCAAATTCAATGGACTGATCCTGGTTTCGTCTCGCCCCACACATTGACTTGCACATCCAGCGCTCCGTTGTCAAATGAAATATATTTTGAAGATGGAGTACCTGACATTAACTACGCTAACCTTCGTCATGAAAGAGTTAAATTTCAACTTGGTTCATTAACCCAAGAATACATTATGACTTTGCGATTGCCAGGTGGAAATGACTGGTCATCTTTTGCCGTGAGATACAAAATATTTCATAAAGAAGATCGTGAATCGACAGTTAATGTCCTGTTCACTCACCAAGGCCATTGTAAGATAAAATTATATGTTTGTAGCTTTACTTATTAAATGCAATATAATGTACTTTCTAATTTTAAAATACCAGATGTAAATTGTTATCCGTAGTGAGACATTTATTTCTGTATCTTATAGTTGTTAAGGACGAATGTCCACTCTACAGACTTAGCGAAAATGTTGACTTTCTGATAAACAGAGAGATAATCACATTATCATGTCTCTCAAGAGGTGGTACACTTCAGTTATTTCGGAAGAATGCGACTCTAGATGGAAAAGAGGTAATTCTGCTTTTGTGGCATTCGTATTTGGAAATCGTTTAATATGTAATCATAAAATTAATTTATCATCATTTGAATTTGTAATCGTAATCACATTTATTTGTGATTAATAGAATTAGCCATCAATGTGGAAAATTAATTAAACAGGTTTCGTTAAATCACATATTTTCCCGAATAAATGCGCCACGAAAGATATTGTCATTTACACAATTTATGGTTCTAAACAATATCGCTGTAATTACCTTTTGCCTTTTGTATTACAGGAAAGGTTAAAAATTGACAATACTTCCTTGTCGTACGATCCTATGGAAGGGTTCAAAATAAATACAACAATGCTAACAAATGCAGAGGGAAATTATATTTGTCATTGCAATGATGGGTACACACGGAGGCCTCTTTCATTTTCTATAGGAAAATACGGTAAGGTCCTAGTTAATTTATGTACTGATTAATATTCGAGATGGAGGCTGATGGACACGTAATCGGTGTCAACAGGACTGAATAGATCGATCTATTATTGATTTCCTAAATGCTTAAATGAAAAAATACAGATAAAAAATAAATATAATATTTTTATGGATGTAGAAACAAATGTACCACAAAATAACACTATATATGTGTATCCTCCGGAGCACAATTTTGATATAATAACTGGTTCCAGTAAAACTTCATTTGATTTGGAATGTGTGAATCATTTAAATAACGTCACTATAAAAGTAGAGCATAGTTGTACTCTTTACCAGTATATAACTCCCTTGGATTCAAAAAGGTAAGATTGCATTTTTATCCGGATATAATTTTTAACTAAGTGCTATGTAAAAAATTCTGATGATAATGATGTTGACAATTTTGCCAATAATATTTCTCTGTAAGATTTTGTACACGGATTTCTGAATTTCCGATCAATATAACCATTAAACATTACAAGGACGGAATTTCGTCACCATACTATTTTGCATCTGCTAAAGTGCCTTGCTTAAACACATCTGAAAGGACTGCTCTCAAAATTGTAGCTAAATCTGTACCTAAAGGACATGCTGTGCATACAGCTAGTCTTAGGTGTACTGATGGCAACCTTACATTACATAACTGGAATATTATTTGGGTGGGCGGAATCATAAGCGAAGGTACTTATTTTCGAATGTGGTTTTCCATTTTTTAAAGTATTTAAATATATCGTCTGAATATATTTATGTCTCTGTTATTTAGTGACCCATTTTGAGCCTCTGACATATATCAATCAAAGATTCACCTGCAGATCTAATGATGATAGTGTAGAGTTACGACACATTGAATGTGAAACGCTTACAGAATGTCGATCGTTTTTAAAATGCGTAAGTACAACGATTATTGTTTGTTTCAAATATTTTGCAGTAAAAAATTGCTGTATTTTATTAATTGTCATTTGATTATCATTTTCAGTTAGAAACGAAGGAGGAAGCTGGAAAACAACAACCGAAGGTGCAATGTGACAAGGATATAGTAATTAAAAGAGGTAAAACTGAAGTATCTCAGCGGATATTTATTTCCAAAGACGATTATTGCTCAACGAGGCGTTTTAAAAGCGGAATCGTGCAATGCTTATCCAGCACGTTTGATGTACTGCAGCCGTACTTCGTAGGCTTTGACAACGAATTATGTAAGTTGGAGCAGAAACTATTTATACGACATTTATGGCAAAATTAGGGAAAGTTAATTGCCCCTCAAAAATAATTTGTTTGCCGTAAAAATAATTATACCTCATATAGTCATATAAGAAATGCTTCGCGACATCCTCGGTGAATAATAAGCTACCCTGAATTAGCTATTAGAAAAACTTATATAGCCTTCTACTAATAGCCTTATATAGTAAATTACATTTAAGATTTTGCATTAAGTTGTTTTAAATGCGGTAAAATATTTAACAATATTAGGAAGACGCATTGTACGCTGCGGTTACATTTATTTCATTTTGTAAAAATAGAGCTTGGATTCACTGATGTGAGACAAAGTTATTTTTTCGTCGAGGCAAATCTATTATTTTTGAGGTTTACTTAAATGCTAGCTAAAAAATTACTTATAAGTGCTATATTTTCCCTGCTAACAGATGTTACAACCGAGCCACCTTTACAGGCAATAATAAAGCTGAGAATTCTTAGTGCAGAAAGTGATCTGTACACGAATGGCCGGCAAATATTGCTTTGTGAGGCACATCAATTTTTTTATGAGCATGGAATTCAATGGGATTTTAAAAATATTAATGGCACCTCAATTTCACCTGGTAAGTGAATATACGTTAGCGTCAATTAGCCAAGTTAAGCACGTAGGAGAAGGCCTGAATTGGCTATTTTCACGAAACCGAATAATTTTCTAAAATTTCACTCAGCATTAAGCCGGATTATTTCAGGAATTTTTGAAAATGCCTAATTTAAATTATTGCCGCTAACATCCATAAAATATATTAATTGTCAAATCAATAATGTTTCATTTCTGGATATTTTGTAATTGCTTTAGATTTTCTACACCATGTACTGGAAAAGAATTCAGATTTCGTATATCCAAAAAGCACAATTGCTACATGACTAAAAATTCAATTTATTATTATATTTGTAGGAGTAAATTTAACATTTTTCCCTCAACATTTTTTAGGGCTTAATGGAATACCTCGACGATATTCTGACTACCCAGACGCCTATACTTTATGAAATGAAGTGTCATTTGCGGAAGTCACAGAAGTAGTAGTTGTATGTCTCGCTCCTCCCATTAATAAACGAGAGTGGCAAAACACAACGACTGTCCTTAAATTAAAAGGTACTTACCGTCAACAAGTAAAAACAATTCTACTTTCTTTTGCAATAACTGCCTTTTTAAGAATTTAAAAAAATTGTAATATTTACAATTTTATTAGAATTAGAAACAACGGTGTTATTTTCGAGTAAATATTTCCTAAATATAAAGGAAACTTTTGTATTGAAAAGTATTTTTGATTTGAGCAGGTTATCGACGATGAATCTAGAATAGTAAAGTAATTAAGTAGCTTCTAGCTGCTTCCGTCTTATAATGAATTGTTATCTGGAGAATATATTTGTCAAGTCTCAAGTCAGGGTGTTTTAACATTTACTTTGTAGGTTTCCTAATTAATTAGTCCAAGAAGTTCTTTTAATTAGATAGTAATTATTTAATTAGTTCTTTGCGTGGACAAATAATTAATTAGTAATTACCAATTATAGCCTGATGCCAATTAATTAGTAAATTAATTAGATTAGCTAATTATTTAGCAAACCTTGACTCAAAATCAACATTAAATCGTAAATTAGTTCAGCTTAAAATGCAAGAAATAGAAGATTTAATTGGATTAGATTGCAAATGCATTGAAAACCTACGCGATTCGGAAAGGCAAATTGCAAGTAATTAAAAAGTAATTAGTTAATTACTTCTCTGCGTTGCAACTAATTAATTAGTAATTAGTTAATTACCTTTGGCGCTAAATCTAATTAATTAAATTAGTAATTAGCCTGGCATTGGCAATTAAATAGCTAATTAATGAGATTGCTAATTAACTACTAACAGCCTGCCTCAAATATTGATGGCAATAAGTTTTTGCGCTATGAAGTATTTACCGTTAATTCAAATTTAATTACCAAATTTAATGAAATGCTTCTAAAGAATTTTGAAATTTGAAAACTCTTTTCTAGTTTCTAGGCCTGATGTAAATGGTACCCCTTCATTGTGGCATATCCTGATTATTTCAGGCCTTTGCCTGGTGATTTTCATTTTGTTGGTATTCTTCGTCATTTATCTCAGAATTCAAAAGGTGGACCTAAATTTATTTTACATTAAAATTTTATAATACCTTTAAGTAAATTTAAACTTAAAAATTTTTAGTATAAAGTGCTTCATATTTAACCTTTAATTTTTAACTTAGTAAAGTTTTTGAGTATGTGATAATGTATATATAAATACAATTCTATCAAAGCGCTACTCGGAGTTATCCATAATATGCAACCTGTTGCTGCCTCAGAAAAACTAATTTGCTGCTTGACTTTTGTTTAGGTGAAAAGGAATCAAGAAATGAAACAAATTATCAAAACCTTAAATGGAAATGCAGAAAGTACTGATAATCCAATAGAATTGCCTTTCAATTCGAAGTTAGAATTAGAGAAACATTCGTTTCATTTGGGTAAAGAAATCATAACTATCTAATTAAAATTATTACTTGGAAAATAAAACTTACGAAGGAAAGCATATTATAGGCCTTGAATTATTTCCTGTTTATATTACTGTATGTGTTTTTGAACTAGACAAGGGGATGCTGCTGGGGAAGGGAGAATTTGGAGAAGTGTACAAAGGACGGATTGCGGGAGTGGATGGTTTTATTGCATTCAAGACGTTATCCCAGCATTGCAGCATTAGCCACATTAAGGCTTTAGTTGCAGAAATAAAAATGCTAATGTATGTTGGAGAGCATCCTAATTTAGTTGAACTTATTGGGGTCTATAGAAAAGAAATACAGCAGGGTAAGTAATTTTTATGCGGATTTTCAAGATTTATCATGTAATATAAAAATTGTTGCGCCACGTGGTCACGTGAATTCCAATATCTTAGGTATTTTGTACATGGCACTCGAGTTCTGTGACTTTGGTTCATTAGAGTCCTATTTGCGATCTTACAAACATCTATTCATCAAGTGTCCGATAATTAATTCCTATATAACCACTGACATTAATGAAAGAAGGTAAGGCACAAATAAACGAAAAGCTACATTTTTTAAATGCAAAATCATTGTAATGCTTTAACATTATATTCAATGAAATATCTTAAAGGGAGGCAAAGGAGGTTGGGGAATTGCATTCCATTTATTCAATGAAAACCTTAATAAAGTGGAGCTATCAAATTGCCAATGCAATGGAATATCTGGGAACCAAAAATGTAGGTGTATTCTGATCTTTATATATCTTTTAAAAATAGAAGTATGCCTGTTCTGTGTCGGACATTGATTTTCATAGACTTCGAAAATATTTACTTTTATCTTCTTAAAATGGGACAAAATATTTACTAAAAATTTCCTTAAAATAACGAAAATATTGATTAGAAGTTAAAATACTTTTTCCATGGAAGCATTCTTAAGTGTCTAAAATATTTTTTGATAAAAAGCTTTTTGTGACAAAGTCGATTATGTTTGGACAGGAAAATCTGGAAAATTTAGGAAAACAGTTTATTTTTATAGCTAAAACAGGCAATACTTCGTAAAAAATGTTCGTGTAAGCTGAAATACTTTTTTGGATGGAAAATATTTATTAAAATTTGTATATATTTTAAAAAGCTAAAATATTAAAATATTTTTTATATTCTGTTCTAAAAGGCTCTTAAAAGCGTATTAAACATATACCATAGATACAAATGCTGGTTGCGCTACGAATAATTGGCGAAAATATTGTTTTCACATAAATGTCCGACCCCTGCTAATATGCATTTGGGTTTTAATAAATAACGGATGGACTAAGTATTTTATTGTTTTAATGAATACCCTTATTTTTATGGAAACAGGTAGTACATTCCGATTTGGCATCAAGAAATGTGCTTCTGACGGCAGAAGCCAACGCAAAAGTCACAGATTTCGGTCTAAGCCGGAGAACTTACAACTACACCGAGTATGTCAAAACGGCGAAAGATGCTTTGCATTGGAGGTGGCTGGCGTTGGAAAGTCTGCTGACAAATACTTTTTCCTGCAAGTCTGACGTGTGGGCTTTCGGGATAACTCTGTGGGAAATCTTCTCTTTGGGAGAGATGCCTTATCCTGGGATGAATCCTACACTAGAGTTTGTGGAAGAACTTAAAAATGGACTTAGGAATCTTAAACCGAATTATGCACCCCAAGAACTGTAAATTTTCAAATAACTTGCTTAACATTTCTCCAATTATTATTAAATATGGAATGTTTTATATTTTGGTATTGCAGATACCAAGTGATGTCTGAATGTTGGCATTCGGATGCAAATCAACGGCCGTCCTTTTCAGCCCTAAGAATAATATTTCAAAGTGCTTTCTCTCGAAATGAGGCAAACATCCATTCCAAGGTCAGCACTCAAAATACTTTTAATTATTAATATTCTCACCAATTCAAATACAAACATTTTTCAACTCTTTTGTGCATTTTAGATATCGCAAGATTGTAATGTGGAGGAAATCGCTAAAGAATTATCAGCCGCCGTTTATTGCGATCTAGAAGAGCTATGAATACTTCATGTCTACTCGCAGTATACAGAAAAGCAAATGATAATTACTGTACTCCAATAATTAAATGACAAATTAGTAGGAAAGAGTATGAAGATAGAATTTAGTTACTTGTAGAAAAGGTTAAATGCGCGTTGACAACGAACTGTATTTCAGTCAACATGAAATCCATTTCACTTAACATTTATTTCATCCTTTTTCTGTAGCTATTTAGTAGTAACTAAAATAATTACACCCTGTATTTCAAGCGCAGAGATATGAAATATTAGGAAGCAACGGAAAATAAATATGTGAATAATATAGGTATATCCCTCTGTCTTGAATCTAAGTTGCAAAAGTACTTCATTAGATTTGCCTCAACAAAGATAGTAATTTTGCCTCATCTAAATGCGTTTACCACGTAATAAATTTTAATAATTTTAATGTTAATTATCATCACTACTCCAGACTAACAAAATACTTTTACCTCAGCTTTCGTTTTCCTAATATTTTTAATTTACTATTGCATTTAACTGAAATTCAATAGAAAATCTTAAATTAAATATTAGCAAAGTTGAGGTAAATTTACTTTGTTAATTCGGAGTAATCATAAATGAAGTTAGACTACTATTAATTAGGTAAACTCATTTAGACAAGGCAAAGGTATTATTTTTGTTGAAACAAATCTTTCACCTTATTTCTAAAGGGCATTTAATATCCCTCTATTTTTATTAGTCAAATTGAAAAATTCCTTAAATGCTTCAACTGTGATTCGTATTTCGCACACACTGGAAACAAACGATTAATATGAATAAATTAGTGAATTGTAATTTTCAAAATCTCGCAATTTCTTTAGAATTCCAGCAACAAAGCAAATTACAACACAGATTAATTCAGACTGATTTACAACACGAAAGCTACCAAACATGCTAAATTTACTGAAAATTATATGAAAATTATTATGATAAAAGGTTAAATTTCACTGTGACTACTGATAGTACGAAATATGACGAACCCATGATAGAATCCGAGAGACAACATCTGCATTGGGTCAGGGCTACCTTGTTTTGAAACTGCATGCTTTTGAAATTCACACAGAGCAACAAAATCAGTTAGTGTAGTTAAAGAAGATTTCCATAAGGAATTTAAAAACTTTTTGTTGAAGAGAAGACATTAATGTACAGGAATATGCATAATACATTGTAATAACTGTATTGTAAAGGCCAAGGGCCAAATCAATTATACAGTGAAATAAAATTCTATTCTATTCTATTCTATTCTAATGTACAGGAATATACGAATCTTCTGTAGGGAGCTGTTCCGGAAGAACCGAAAGTAGTACAGCAAAATTGTTGATACCAATCGAAAGCCAATGCAAAGTTACAGTGAAATCTTCAAGAAAATTTCAGAATGATTTCTGAAAACTTGAAAATTTAACCTTGTTCGATTATTATGAAAATTTCAGGAAAAATCACTCATATGACATGGATTGCTGCTGTGAAAATATTATTTCAAAAATAAATTTTTTTGGCCGGGAAAAATCCGAATCACCAAAAACCGGGCACATTTTTGTACTTCTACTTTTCACCGAATTGTTTGACTCACTTACCTTCAACCAATATTGACAATAAAGATTTCAATGTAATTTTGTATTGCCTTTCGATTGGTATCAACAGTTTTGTTGTGCTACTTCAGGTTCTTCCGGAACATCTCTCCACAAATTGGTAACACCCTGTACAAGAAGTATAATGATAAATATTGATAACTTGACTTATCCACAGAATGCATATACTTCATAATGCATAATGTACTGAACAAGCTATTTACAATTGTCAAGTCGCAAATTAAAACAATGCACAGATTTTTATCAAATTTTGGTAGCTAAATCCTGTGGTAAAAGTAAATATTTTATCAAGGTCAATTTTTGTAATGCGTGGTAATAAATTATAGTTCCTCCTTAAATACAATGAAGCGTTATAAATTCTTTCCCAATGCATCATTTGTTTTTATCAACCTTTTAGATTGATATTGCTCCAGTATTTTTGCGGTTTTATTCATATAAGAGCATGTCAACTGTAATATTTCGTTTTCTAATTATTACATCATTTTGTTATTCAAATAGTAAGCGATTATTAGCATTTGTTTAATGTTAATTATTTGGAGACGCTGCCTACCTCCCGTTTCAGCAAAGGAAAAAAAATCTGTGTTCATCATGAATTTGCTTTATTTTGCATTTTGAATATCAAAATGTAATGGTATTCATTATTCACACAATATGCAAATCTTTGTTTCAATTACATTAACATGGTATTTGAAAATCGTTTTGCTGAAGAACCCCAAACCTTGAACATATTACTATGTAAAATATAAAAAAATTGTGCCTCATTACAGCAATTGCTAACAAAATTAAATTTTTTTCATTCTGCACATGATAAAATTTTTCGTTTGCTACATTTTTTGCCCCAAATCATTGTTAACCCTCATAACCACTGCATGAACATTAACAAAAACTACGTCGAGATCTCAACCAAAGGAACTCCTTTTCTATGGAATACTGTTGAAATCCTTACATGGGTTTATAATGGAAATTTTCAGCATGAACTGGTAAATCTTGTACAAGAACTTCTGAGTGAAATGGGATTTATTGACATTTGGAGTTATCTTAGGCATTTCAGAGAGAAAGTGTTGAGAGTCAAAGGAAAAGAAAAGTATGATGAAGGAGAATTTTGCAGTCTAAGTTTTGATTCTAAAATTTGCGACTTTTTTCATTTCCATAGACATCTGGTCGTTTTTCCTTGTTATAATTTTCTAAGAAAAATAGTTTGCATCAGGAGAGAACACAAAAATAACCTGATGCAAAATATTCCATGGCATCTAAACTTGAAATGGGAATTCACAATTCATATTTACCCTGATCCTGAGAAGAATCCTCCGTTGCTCCTCATTGCTTGAAGATATAATTTGCGATGCAGTCAAGTCAAAATAATATTATTCCGTGCCCCAACACTACCGCGAAATATGCCAGTGAGAGAAAATGAAAAGTTGTGTTTCGTGCAGTCTGCAAAGTCAGATTTGAAATGTTAGTCAAGATTTGTTTAAAATAATATTATCCACGAATGTCTTTCACTGTCGCAAAATTGCCATCATCCAAATAAAGAGATGGACAGTGTAAATACTGAGAATAAAATAGAGTTGAGACAGTTAGCGCAAACATCGGTAAGTTTAAATGTACTTAATCCTACATTTCTGATTATTAAAATTCCATAAAATGAATAAAATCTATTGGATTTATTTTACAATATTCTTTTTATTCTCAGGAGCCAGTTTTACGAAATGAAATAGATAATGCCGGTTTGCCAGTTAGTGTCACAATGGACCAATTATTAATGATGGAGAACTCGAAAAACCCAATGCTGCTAAGTCCCGTAAGCAATAATGCGTTTTACTAAATTCATCTTTAGAAATTTCTTTTATAAATAATGATCTGGAGAATTTGAGTGTTTGGTAAACTATCTAACCGGCAATTAGTAGTTCCGAGTTCGACTCTCGGTCTCCTTAACTTTTTCTCGATATTTATTACCACTGATTGGCTTAAACATATTTTCTAAAGTCAAAATTACTGGAGGCTGTACTTAATTTTTTAAGACAGTACTTACAAGGTCACAAAATTTATTGCATCATTATTTATTAAAATTACAACCACTTCCATTTAATTTATGAAGTGGTTGGATTTCACTTCATGTTTTTGTTTTGTTGGTAGTTCCGTTTGTCATCGGTAAATCACTCAGATAGTTGGAAAAGAAATAATTCGATTGGTTACAAGACATTTTTATTACTGTAAAATGTAGGTCATCAGGTGTGTTCTAAAATTCCTGAACGTCGAAGACATCAAAACTTGTCGTTTTCTTTCTCGTGAATGGAGTTCAATTGGTAAACTAGCACTTTCAAGCGGCTCAGTAATCCAATTTTATAAACAAACTAAGTCCACCATCAGGAAACCTATACAACTTCCTGTGGATTTTTATTCTTGTTTTCTGAACTCAGCATCTCTATTCAGTGCATTTCATATTTCTGGCAGCCTTGCTAAGAAATCGGTCAACAATTACTGGACAATTGAAGAGTTAACAAAGTTTTTTGACAAACAGCAAAAGTACATGAAAACACTTACATTAAATTTCGAATTCAATTGGCAAAATATTGAAAAGAGATTGGATCTCAGTTCTTGGATATCAAAATCCCCCATGGTACAGAATGATGTCAAACACATGACAAAATTATCGATTAAAGATAATGGAAATATTTTGGATATTCCGTTACACCTCATTGCTCATACAAAAGACCTGTCCCTGGAAAAATGCAGAGTTAATCTTGAAGCAGGAATTAAGATTTGTCCTACTAAACTAAAATTGGCACACGTGACGTTTTATCAAGATGGAATTAAATTGGATCGCCTTCTTATTAATGATATTGTGGATCTAGGCAAAGCAAAAGAAGTCATATTATTATATGAGAACTTTGTCGACTTTTTAGGCCATCCAAAATATGCTGTGGATTTTAGGGGAAATTTTACACTAGATAAACTGGTTTTGACTGGTAACATTGAGATATTGAATGGGGAAACATCACAGTGGGCTGTAGAACAGTTGGAGACGTTTTTGATCCCCTATTCGCTGAACAGCCAAATGGAAATTAAGGAACTTTCCCTGTTTTCTGCCGGTACTATTGACCTATTCAAATTACCTACTTCAATTCATAAGCTGGCTTTGGATAAAAATGGTGATGGCGGTGCCGTAATCTGTAGCGAACCCATTGTGCTCGAGGATTTACAATATTTAAGTGTGAAATTTTCCGGTTTTTCATTCCTCTCGTATTTTATGAATTGCCCTCAACTTTCATTCCTGGAATTCAGTGGTCAAAGAAAGGAACTGAAATCTCTTTGGATGCCCAAAAACATAAAAACACTCACACTTGAATGCTGCGAAATATATTGGATCGAAGACAGCTACTTAAACCTTGAGAAAGTAGTTCTTCGTCCTGGGTTTGCAACTGAAAGTCTCGAGAAATTTTTTAAGGCCAAAATTCGAGTGGATGATGTAGTTGTACATTTTTCGACGTTCACAGTAAATGAAGGCGAAGGCGTGGTTCACCTTTTGAAACTTCTTATCAATTTTTGTAAGCGATTTTATATTGGTAAGTTGGAGTGGAAGGAGCAGCAACTTGAAAACAGTGCTCTCAAAGAACATGTTGACGTTAAATCATCATTTTATGTTTTTGAAAATGGCGAAAAGGGACGACCGCTTTCTGAGAAAGCTTTTTCGGAGATTTTACCGAAACATAATAACATTTTCAATGCTTAGTACTTTACTATATTGTTACTTTCATTTTGCCACTGGCAACGGATCTGTATAGTTGGCCAAACTTATCTATAATCCCGAACTTCCAACACAAATAATTTATTTTATTTTATTTTGGCGGACTTCAAAATAAGTATTAACGTATATGTTTTCGAAAATAGCAAAAATGGGTCCATTTTTTTAAAAATTCTTTTTTCTTTTAGTTGCTCCTCAAACACAGATATTTAATCACGCAAAGACTTTCAATGTAACTTTTAATGCTGGAAAATGGAAAAATTTAAGAACAATGGTTATATGAAAAAAAATATTATTGTTGTTGTGTAGTTTTAATGTTAACGACTTGTGACTTAACATAAAGTACTTGAAGACATCTAAATTATAAGATATTCACATGCAGGGATCACGATGTATCAATTTTAAGTGACAAAGGAAAGAAAATAAGTAATATCACGAAATGTGTTATAAATAACATATTTTTATTACTCATGCACATGGACCAGTTGAGAATGCCGTTTACTATATAAAGGAAGTGCAATGAAAATAACGTAGATATTACTGGTATGCCTAATATATTGTGAACTGATATTCTAGGATGTAAATATTTCTTGTCAAGAATAAATTAAATATATATTGTTTGTATTTTCGTCAATTTATTAAAATTTTCAATTATTCCGCATTATCGATTACGTGAACTACATACAAATATGTCCTGTTTATCCATCCGATTTTTTCACCTTCAAATTTCTTTGGGGGAAAGTGTTTGGTTTAAATTCCCAAATTAAAATGGTGAGAAATCTACTTACTATAATAAAATTAATTTATCTCCTCGCGTTACTATTTTCGCGTATTGCAAAGAAAACTATTTTATTGATGGTGTGTGTAATAATATATAAGTGGTATAGATTCCCTAACGGGGTATTCTGGTCACTTGAGAAATCCAATCGATAGAAGACAGCTGTAATAACTGTACCGCGAAATACGCAAGCTGAACGAAAAGTATAAGTTGTGCTCAGTCAGAATTGAAATGTTGACTAAGGTTTGTTTAAAATAATATTATATTACATTATTATTCGCGAATCCCACGAATGTCCCCTTCTGTTGCAAAATTGTAAATATTATCCAACTAAAGAAATGGACATTGAAAATGCTGAGAATAAAAATGGGACGACAAAGTTAGCTAAAGAAAAGGTAAGTTTAGATTACGAGTAATCCTACATTTATTGTTATCGGGGTGGCGCAGTGTACCATTCAGCCTAATATCAATTAAAACGCAATAAAATCCTTTGGATTTAATTCAAACTAATAAAATATCATTTTTGTTCTCAGGAAATGACGTTCGGAAATGAAGAAGATGGTACTGATTTGGCATTCAGAAAGACGATAGATAAACCATTAGAGAAGGAGAACATGAAAAACCCAATGCTGCTTAGTCCTGTAAGTAACTATGTTTTTAAATGTATTAAATTAATTTTTTGATACTTCTTCTAAAGAAAAAAGAAGACAAACTTTTGATTGATTTTATTTACAAAGTAGCAGAATTTAGCGTGCTACTTTTTGTCACCTTCACCCCGACTTTTTCTCACCTTCACCTCAAAATCGACTTTTTATCACCTTCACCTTCACCTCGACTTTTTATCACCTTTCACCAGAGGTCGAAATAGCTGCTCACCTCTCAATTGAAGAGAGGTGAGAAGCTCTCAAACTCACCTCTCATTTGTGAAGTGAGCGAAGAGAGGTGAAGTAACGTGTACTTGAGAGGTGAGAGGCGAGAGTGAGAGGTGAAGTTTTGAAAAAAGGAGAGGTGAGAGGTGAGTTGAGGGGTGAGGTGTTGAGAAAAAGAGTGGTGAGAGACTACCTCTCAATACTCACCTTTTCGATCTCTGGCTATGTGCTCCTGTACTTAATAGAAAGGTGAGAAGCTCTCAACTCACCTCTCACCTCTCAATTTGGAGTGAGGGGTGAGAGGAGGTGAGATGTTGAAAAAAGGAGAGGTGGAGGGTGAGTTGAGAGGTGAGGTGCTGAAAAAAGGAGAGGTGAGTGGTGAGTTGAGAGGTGAGGTATTGAAAAAAGGAGAGGTGAGTTGAGAGGTGAGGTGTTGAGAAAAAGTGTGGTGAGAGGTGAGTTGAGAGTCATTACGTTGCAGAAAAGAGTGGTGAGAGGCTACCTCTCAATACTCACCTAAATTTCGATCTCTGCCTTTCACCTTCACCTCGACATTTTATCACCTCAAAACACCTCACCACTTCTCACCACTTAACCACGACTTACAGCGCTATCTCACTCAACTCACTGGATAAAGGTACATAGTCGAACAACCGAACAGCCGAGTGGTACATAGCCGAACAGCCGAACGGTACATAACCGAACAGCCAAACGGGTACATAGCCGAATAGCCGAACGGGTACATAGCCGAACAGCCGAACGGGTACATAGCCGAACAGCCGAACGGGTACATAGCCGAACAGCCGAACGGGTACATTACCGAACAGCCGAACGGCAATTTTAGAGGTGGGATGCAATCGAAAAATTTAAAAGCCCTAAATTTACTGAAAACGAGGTTTAAAATATAAATCCACCCTTTTCCAACAAAATTTCGATATGTGCGACAAAAGACAACCATTACGCGACACAAAAATCTGGAAACTCAAACTATTCCACAAAATAGCTTTGTGAAGCCAACAAAAAATTTTTTCACAAATTTTAAAAATTGACTACAACATTTCGAAATACGCATTTCAATTTTCAAATATTCACATTCAACTTTTCAATTCACTTTCAAAATTTGCAATCTAAATTTCAAACATTTGCAATCTAAATTTCAAAAATTTGTAATCTAAATTTCAAAAATGTGCAATCTAAATTTCAAAAAATTGCAATTTAAATTTCAAAAATTTGCAATCTGAATTTTAAAATTTTGCAAAGTTTACTTCAAAAATTGACGTTCAAAATTTCAATTCATTTTACAAAATTCGCTCCACAAATTTTTTAAATTCGTTCACAAAATTTGTTTTCCAAAATTTAAAATTCGCTCCACAAAATTTACTTTGAATTATTTTAAAATTAGCACAATTTAAATAGCATTAAGGTTTTCGAATTAAAAAATTGCCATTAAAATCGCTGGGTACCAGATAGTATCATATAACTTGCCGGGCACCCCATAATATCAAATAACTTGCCGGGTACCCGATAATATCTACTAACTTGCCGGGTACCCGATAGTATCTACTAACTTGCCGGGTACCCGATAGTATCTACTAACTTGCCGGGTACCCGATAGTATCAAATAACTTGCCGGGTACCCGATGGTATCGATAGTATCAAATAACTTGCCGGGTACCCGATGGTATCGATAGTATCAAATAACTTGCCGGGTACCCGATGGTATCGATAGTATCAAATAACTTGCCGGGTACCCGATGGTATCGATAGTATCAAATAATTTGCCGGGTACCCGATGGTATCGATAGTATCAAATAACTTGCCGGGTACCCGATAGTATCAAATTACTTGCCGGCTATCCGATAATCATTTGATAACTAACGGTTAACTGATAAACCATAATATATATTTTTTAGTCATATCGTTTTATTAGTCCAACATTCCTATTTGCAATTTGCACTCCTTATAGCTCGTTCATTGATTTGGCCAGCCGTAAAAGACTTTAGTGTCGTGCTGTGATTCTGTGGAGCGACTTCTAAAATCTTAGAAAGCAGATTTTGTGAACAAATTTTAAAATCCTGTAAAGCGACTAAAATTTCTGTGAGTGAGAGTGGAGTTCTAAAATTTTTGAAAGTAAATTTTGTGAACAAATTTTAAAATTTTTGAAATGTAATGTTTAAAATTTTTCAATGTAAATTTTGAGGACGAATTTTTAAAAACTTGTGGAGCGAATTTTGTAAAGTGATTTGAAATTTTGAACGTAAATTTTTGAAGTACACTAAGCAAATTTTTGAAATTTAGATTGCAATTTTTAGAAATTTGGATTGCAAATTTTTGAAATTTGAATTGCAAATTTTTGAAATTTAGACTGCAATTTTTTGAAATTTTGTTTGAAAATGTTGTAAAGTTAACTGAAATTTTGAACGTGAATTTTTGAAGTACACCATGCAAAATTTGGAAATTTAGATTGCAAATGTTTGAAATTTAGATTGCAAATTTTGAAAGTGAATTGAAAAGTTGAATGTGAATATTTGAAAATTGAAATGCGTATTTCAAAATTTTGTAAAGTCGATTTTTAAAATTTGTGAAAAAAATTTTTGTTGGCTTCACAAAGCTATTTTGTGGAATAGTTTGAGATTCCAGATTTTTGTGTCGTGTAGTGGTTGCCTTTTGTCGCACATATCGAAATTTTGTTGGAAAAGGGTGGATTTATATTTTAAACCTCGTCTTCAGTAAACGTAGTATCCTTGGCGCGTTGGCTCGAGACAGATTTCCCTCGTTCCGCTGCTAATATTCTATCTAATTTTATACATTTTCTGAAGTATTCTCGAAAATTTTTGTTGTAAAAAGTGTCCCATGTCATTCGTCTCGTCTATTTTTGCTCTAGAATGACATATAGTTTATTGTATTTCATACAATATTACCAATTTTATTGCTACAATCCTGAACACAGTCACAACTATACTCAATACAAGACAAAATTTTCCTGATATCAACAAATTTTCCGGGCTGGAGGACTCTTTTGCTGTCGTTTTTCAAACTTCAGAGGGGGCGAAAACTGGATTATGTTTAGTCCCTCGCGTGTAAGTCTCGTGCTGAGATTTTTCTTGGGATCTTTTTATCTGGAACTTGCTAAATCCACCGTCCTCACTCATTTTTAGTATTCTCGGAATTTAACTGTAAATTTTATTTTTGAACATATGTAATCGGATCGAGGACGTGGACAGTACTGGCCGCTTAAGCAGAAAGTTATGGCAGCTGGAGTAGAACATGAACTGAAGAAATCTGAAAAACCCGTATCACAAACTTCAGAGGGAGCGAAAACAGTTGTTTAGTTCCCTCGCCTGTAAGTCTCGTGTACTCACTTTTTGACGGATGTATTAATTTAATCACATCTATTCTCACGCGTTCGGACTTAGTGAATCTAACCGTATTTTAATTTTGTAATTGTACCTGAATTGAGGACTCTGGTTCTACTTGAAGAATGGACTTGTGCAAGTCATGTAATGAAAAAAGGGAAAGGAGGCACATTCTCACTTGTCACCTTTGTGGCTACTTCACGCATCGTACTTGTTTGTCAAAAAAATCCCGAACGACAAATATGTGAAAGCCAAAGAAGAATTCAAATGTGAAGTCATTTGTGTAACTGTATCCAGCTGTAAACATAACTCATGGATTGCATCTGAACTCGACATTGAAGATTCCTTTTTCGTCACGGAAAATGAGGCAAGTCTATCAGCGAACAATGTTGTGAATACCGATATAATAGATAGTTCTATAACAGATAATTTGAATTATAGTAGGGCGAATTGTATTAATATAAGTAACATTAGTGTCGGTATTTGGAGATCAAGGCTAGAGAAGGGTTTAAAATATATGCATTATAATGTAAACGGGATAAAAAGTAGAATTGATGAGGTTAGGCAATTTTTACTGATGGAAAATAGCATAATAGTATGCAGTATTTTTGAAAGTAAACTAAATGTTAATGATTCAACAAATGTATTTTTTGTTGACGGGTATTCATGTTTAAGAATACATAGAGATGTTAATCGAGGTGGAGGAATGTTAATTTATATTAAAAATCCCTTTGTTTTTACTGAAGAACAAATTCCTGATGGTTTAATTAAGAACAATTACATTGAGATTAACTCTTTAATTATAAAAAGAAAAGGGTACCCAAATATTCTTTTCACTTCTGTATATAATACCCCGCCTAGTGCAATTAATGAAAATCATAAGGATGGATTTCTTGAGTCAGTGGATGGCATTTTTAGTTTTCTGAGTAGATTTAAGTACGAACATGTAGTTGTTGGAGATTTCAATATAGATCTATTAGCTAAATCTAGACATAGCAAAGAATTGTTGAATAGTAAGAGCGAATTCAATTTAGTCAATGTATTGAAGGTCCAACTAGAATTACACCGACGTCTGAAACCATACTAGATCATATTTATGTTAGTGATAAAGATAAATATTGTATATCTGGCAATTTCCCATTTGATGGCTCCAACCTGATAGAAAGTAGAAACTTTCATAATTGTGATTGGGAAAAAATGGTAAGTGAATTCTTTGAAATTGATTGGTCGTTTTTGTCTGACAAGGGTAACATAAACGATAAAGTATTTAAGTTTGAAATGACGGTTTTGGATTTACTTGACAAATTTGCCCCTGTAACTCGGAAAATGTGTAGAGCTCGGTCTTCTCCTTGGTATACAAATGAGGTTTCCTAATTGTGTATTTTACGTGATAAGTTAAAAAAGACAGCTATCAAATCAAAACTTAAAGTAGATTGGAAGGAGTATAATGTGTGTAAATCTAGAGCTAAAGACTTGTTAAATCTTTGTAAAAGGCGGTATTTCCACAATTGATTTAATGAGGGCAATGACTCGGAAAATTTGTGGAACGTTGTGAACGAAATTACTGGGTTCAGAAAAAAGAATGTTCCTAGTATTACTAAACTTGTTAGTGATGATGGGACAGTTCTCGAGGATAAAGATGAAATCGCTGATGAATTAGCAAACGTATTTATAGTTAATAAAGATCAGACGTACTCTGAACATGAAATGTCAACTAAAGTTAATGAGTATTGCAATAAATATGAGAATAACTGTGAGAGCTCAACCATTAAATCCAATGTGGAAATCACTGAAACGGAAATCGAGGAGGCAATAAGTAAGGTTAGGAGTTCTGGCAATACTATGTTTCATGTACCTGCTAGAGTTGTAAAGCAGTTGACGAATATTATTTGTCCACTGACGATTATGATGAATGTTATTGTTAGCTCCCACTGTATTCCAGTTCAATTCAAAAGTGTAACTATGTCGGCTTTGTACAAAGGAAATTGGTCAAACCTTGGTGCTAGAAGTTACGGGGCAATTAGTTGTGCTACATATCTCTGTAAAGATTTTGAGTATGTGGTATTCAGAAGACTGAGAAAAATGGTAGACGATGATCTCGATGATAGACAATTTGGGTTCAGAAAAAATAGAGGTTGTGATAATGCGATTCAATTGTTCACCCAAAGTGTCTATGACAGTATTGATGTACGTAATGGAAGAGTTGTAGCTATATTTGTAGATTTAAAGAGTGCTTTTTACTCCGTTCAACATTATTTATTGATGAATAAGCTAATTGAGCAGTTTAAACTGGAACCTTTTATGATTAAACTATTGGAAAATTATTTAACTGGTAGAATAGTTAATATTAAGAATGGAAATGAGTGTATTGCTAAGGATCGTATTTCTATGTATTGTAGTATAGAAACTAGCACTGGTGCTGGATCCTCATTAAGTCCATTATTATTTAGTATTTTTATAAATGACGTGGGAAAAAGTTTTGACATTGATTTCGCGCCCTATGTTGATGATTTTGTGTGTTGGTCTGCAGGAACTGATGTTAACTCTGTTATTAATAAGATTAATTTAAATTTAATTGAGTTCCAAAAATGGTGCGTAAAAAATAAGCTTGAAATTAATGTTGACAAAACAAAGTATGCCATTTTTCATAAGGGTGGCGATAATGTTTTAAAGGATAATATCTACAGGGTGTTACGAATCTTCTGTCGGGAGCTGTTCCGGAAGAACTGGAAGTAGCACAGCAAAACTGTTGATACCATTCGAAAGCCACTGCAAAGTTACATATGAAATAGCAATTTTCATGACCATATCCCTAAGCCCTCGTTTACAATCGCACATCTCCCAAAAAAAGTCAGAAACGTTAAATGATCAAATTAACGACTAGCTAATTCGTGGTTAAATATTTAAATATCATCAAAACAACCGAGTCTGGGGAAGATCCAAAGAAGAAATTGCGGATCAAGAGAGAATCATAGAGATCCCGAATAATCCACAGTGCATCGGCGTGTTCCTGTGCTTCACAGCAAAATCACTTTTGTTTGTCATTAAAGAAAAAGGCCAAAGCTGGGACGGAGCATTGTTCAGAGACACTATTCTAACAAATCACGTTTTTCCTTTTCTAAAAGATCCTGAAAATGTTATCGATACATCAGAAATAACATTTTTGCACGACAGGGCTCCCTGTATGAAGGCATTGGCTACTCAATCTCTGTTGACAGAGAATAATGTCGACTTCTTCAACAATACGCAGTGGCCCGGCAATTCACCTGACCTAAACCCCGCGGAGCACTTATGGGCAATAATGAAAGACAGAGTTGAGCAAAGAATGATCCAAGACTTTCCAAATAACATATTTGGGACGGCACAACTCTTGGAACGCTTAACGACAGTGCTTGAAGAAATGAAGACAGAAATCAATTTATTTGAAGATCTTCTGCGATCTTTTCCTCGTAGACTTGAAGCTGTTAGAAAAGCTGGAGGAGAACATACTGATTATTAAGTAATTATAAACCTAGCGAGGAAGATAATTTGTTTATAATGATTCAGTACTTTGGTGAGATGAGTCCAGCTGGTGTAAAAATAAAAGTTTCTAGTGAAAAATGACTTTAATTTGTATATTTTTGACTTCTTTTGGGAGATGTACGATTGTAAACGAGTGCTTAAGGATATGGTCATGAAAATTGCTATTTCAATGTAACTTTGCAGTGGCTTTCGAATGGTATCAACAGTTTTGCTGTGCTACTTCCAGTTCTTCCGGAACAGCTCCCGACAGAAGATTCGTAACACCCTGTATAATGAGGTACTCCTGAATAATGCAATTGTGGAAAGAGTTTTTCAATTTAAGTACTTAGGTACGATTATAGACAGCACTCTTACATTTAATGAGCATTACGATTATGTGGAGTCAAGAATGTAATGTGCTATTTCAAAATTGTGTGGTATTAAGAGGTTGGTGCCCGAAAGAATTATAGGTATGTTGTTGCATGCCTATGTCATCTCGATTTATGATAACTCTATCTGTGTATGGGCTGTTCATACCGCCCGTAAACTAAAAAGAATTCAAAATATAATTGATAGATTTATTCTTAATTTTTTCATTCCAAAGTTGTGTAAATTTAATCCATTTAAATCTGTCAAGAAATGTAAGAAAAGGAAGAAACTTAAAAGTAGTGATAAAACTTATTAATAGTCTGTTGGTTAGGTTAATCATTCTTTCGGTAGCGGAAAGGAAAACTATAAATCTTATAAAACTGGTTTGGAAAAGTTTAAATGTTGCATACGCTGGAACAAGAAATTAGTTTAAGCTAAGTAATAAGTATTCTTGTACTTTCCCAAGGGTGATCGCTGCACGGAGTAGAAAACATTCGGTAAAAAATGCCGCTGTTAGTGCTTGGAATAGTTTACCTAGATCTTGGGCCTATTCTGATCTCTCGCTAACTCAACTGGTAGAATTGTCTAAGCAGTGGCTGGTGTCGAAGAGAAATGATACAGTTGTTTACTATTGATTGCAAAATACGAATTATGTTTTGTTTCCAAACACGATGGATATCCTGTTTACTGTTTTTCTATTATACTTTTATAGTATGGTAAATGAATTCTATTGTTCTGTGACTCCGGGGGTAGAGTGGCGATCACTTTTGAGGTGAATTGCTGATTTTAATGTAATAATTGAATGTAATGATCTGTCGTTTAAATAAAGCCAAACCTTAAACCTTAGTGCTTTTAAATTTTTCGATTGGATACCACCTCTAAAATTGCCGTTCGGCTGTTCGGCTATGTACCCGTTTGGCTGTTCGGCTATGTACCCGTTTGGCTGTTCGGCTATGTACCCGTTCGGCTGTTCGGTTATGTACCGTTCGGCTATGAACCAATCGGCTGTTCGACTATGTACCTTTATCCAGTGAGTTGAGTGAGACAGCGCTGTAAGTCGTGGTTAAGTGGTGAGGTGTTTTGAGGTGATAAAATGTCGAGGTGAAGGTGAAAGGTGATAAAAAGTTGAGGTGAAGCTGAAAGGTGATAAAAAGTCGAGGTGAAGGTGAAGGTGATAAAAAGTCGATTTTGAGGTGAAGGTGAGAAAAAGTCGGGGTGAAGGTGACAAAAAGTAGCACGCCAGGATTTATTGTAATTATTTATTAGAACTACAATCACTGCTTCCATTTCACTTTATTAAATGTTGGTAACTTTCTTTACTTTGTGAAATTGGTTACTATATTTTAACTACTCTAAAATATAGATCATCAGGTGTGTTCTAAAATTCCTGAATTTCGAAGACATCAAAAACTGTCGTTTTGTTTCACGTGAATGGGGATCAGCTGGAAAAGTAGGTCTTGCAAGGCGGACACTAATCAGTTTTCGCAAGCCAAGCAACTCATCCAGGCATCTTCTTCCTGTGGATTTTTATTCTTGTTTCCTGGACTCAACATCTCTATTCTGTGCATTCGCGATTTATGGTGAATTTACTACCAATTATGGAAACGATGCCTGGACGGTTGAAGAACTAACAAAGTTTTTTGACAAACAACAAAAATACATAAAAGAACTCACATTTCATTTCGAATTCCCAGATGGTGGCAATATCCTCAGTTCTTGGATATCTAAATCCCCCATTGTTCAGAACGATACAAAATTCATGACGAAATTAGAAATTTATGATCGTTATGGAACTACTTTGGAAATTCCCTTACACCTCGTTGCCTACATTAAAGACCTGTCACTGAAAAATTGCAAAATCAATCTTGAAGCCGGAATTAAGATTTGCCCTTTAAAACTAAAATTTTCACACCTGTTGTTTTATCAAGATGGGATTAAATTGGATCGCGTTCGAATGAATAATATTGTGGATCTTTGCAGAGCAAAAGAAGTATCATTATATTCTGAGGACTCTGTAGGCAATACGAAATATGTTGTGGATTTAAAAGGAAGTTTTACACTGGAGAAATTGATTTTATACGGTGGCATTGAATTAATGAATGAAGAAAAATCACAGTTGGTTATAAACCAATTGGGGATGACTTTTATTCCTTTTCCATTGCAAAGTCAAATGAAAATTAAGGAACTCTGTTTGTCCCAAATTGACACTATTGACTTGTTCACTATACCTAACTCAGTTGAAAAACTCGCTTTGAAAATTGGGGGCGGGGCCGTAATCTGTAGCCAACCTATTCTGCTGGAGAACTTAAAATATTTAAATGTCAGTACTAATGAGTGTTCATTCTTCTCTCATTTTATGAATTGCCCTAAACTGACTCACTTGAAATTGTATGCATGTTATGACTTGGAAATGAAATCCCTTTGGATGCCCAAAAACATAAAAACTGTCACTCTTATAGAGTCCTGCATAAATTGGGTCGACGACAGTTTTTTGAATGTTGAGAAACTAATTGTTAAGAATGGCAATTATTCAACTAGTATTTTGACGAAACTTTATAAGGCTAAAATTGGAAGTCAAGTGGATGATGTAATTGTTTACGGTTTGAAATTTCCCTCGGATGAAGATTTGGTCAATCTTTTGAAATATAGAAAAGATATCAGTTTAGGCAAACGATTGTACATTGTTGAATTAACTTGGGGCGAGGAAGATCTTGAAGATAATGCATTGAAGGAATATGTTGATGTTAAATCATCATTTTATGTTTTCGAAAATGGGGAAAAGGGGCGTGCCGTTTCCGAAAAAGTTTTTTGTGAGCTTATACCGAAACAGTAAAATTGAATAATATTTTAAGAATGTATCGATCGGGAAATTTTGGCGGACTTCGAAAAAAGTATGGATGCACTCGAAAGAGTTCGAAATTAGGGTGGTATGCAGAATTACCTAAAGAGTTATCAAAGAGATTTATCTCCTGGAAAAGTAAATTGATTACATTACATCATTACATGATTTGAAGATACTCCGATATTTGCTGTTTGGAATGGAAAAGCGATTGCTGCTTTGCAATTGTAATATAATGAAGAAATGTTCTGCTTCTCCAATTCCAATGTATTGGAAAATTCGGAAATGAAATTTCCGTTTTCATCTGACGCCATACAACAAATTGATAAACAGGTATTGTTGTTCTTCAAAACTTTTCATTTCGTGCCGTTAAAATATATCAGAATTTTCGCAATTTTTGGATTTCCGAATATGATAAAGAATTATGAATCATCTGTTTCGTTTGTCAAAAATCTGTTGTTTATACAGAAATGCTTCGGCCAATTCCTGAGTCCGAAGGTTCGGTGTGGTATGTTTCCAAAACTTCGATGTGCTCAACATTGGCATTCTTAACAGAAGCCTGACGTTTTTTCTACAGGAATCTACTCTCTGAGATTTTTCACTTTCTTTAAGTTCCACATTCTCCATTTTTCGAATTGAGTACTTTTTGTTAAACATTTGGCGTAGTTGACGCAATCGTTCTTTTTTCTGTAAATAGAGATATTTACCACTAGTATACTACTTTTTTACAATTTTATGATTCAGAAGACAGAAATACTGAAAATAAATAGTAAAAAAATTATGATGCCGACCTCGTGGAGTATTTTTAGCAGGTGTTCATTTTCTTGAATGAGCTTAATATAGCGATCTTGTTTTTCTGTCTTTGTTCCTTCATCAGGTGCAGAATTTCTATCCGATCCTTCCCGAATGACTTGAATAACTTTTGGTACGAATACAAGTCCCATGGTTATCATAGATGAAAATATAATAGCCAATGCGACGAACGCAAAGAAAGCGTCCTGCTGCGACGATATGATCATTGCCACCGGAGTAGTTATCAAACATAACAGTGCCACATTGTAAATAGCCATAGCCACCAATCTTGAGTCGTTTATGTGGCGAACTTTCAGACTGCGAGTTTCATAAGCAAAGAATAGACCGAAAAAGAGGAGCAGTCCTTTAATGCTGTAGGTTATTCCTAAGAAGTACAGACAGTTTTTAATACACAAATAAAGAATTTCGAATTTACTACAAAAACAAATTTGTTTTCTTAGATTTAGGACCTAAATATTTCGTAGCACTAATTTGCCAAATAAATGGAAACAAATTTTCCAGGTTGATTTTACACTTACGCTATTTACTCTCAAGTGCCGGCCTAATCCACTTTTAAAAAAGTAATCGTAGCTTCACCTTTAAGAGAAAAAGTAGTGGAAAACAAAATTACATTTTACCACAATAAATAACACAATTAGAAATTTACTGATACATTTGGTCAACTAAAAATACTTTCGGAATTTCGCCAATAAAATGGGATTTGCCAAGGCTGGTGTAACCGTGTAGCTTTACTATAAGGTTGTCTGGAGAGAATATTTCTAACATAAAATTTCCAACTTTTTAGTGGGAAATCCGTATAGCTGTAGAAATCCTACACCACAATGTTCAAAGTATGGAATCAATAGCTATTGAAATCAGAAATAAATAATTTGGAAAATCCAGAAATCTTGTGTTAAAATATTTTCGTTTGGGCCAACTTTAGAGGAGGTGCATAAGCGTTGCGTTGGGGACATACACAGTTAAATAATCATATATTTTATTTTATATTGATTTCATTTGCCACATCGCTGATTTATGTCAAGTTATTTTCGTATTACAGCAGAAGAGTTAACACTAAAATTCTGCTGTAGTTGTCAAACAATTGCGATCCAAAACATAACTGTCCCAATAGACCAGTTTGATAAAATGTGTTATTAAAATAAGTTTTGTACTACTAGTTGGAAGGAAGTTTTAACTTGGAATACTTACCAAAGATATCATGACAATAACAGAGGAAAGACGAATAAACGTAATCTTTTGATTTAAAACCACGGTTCGGATTTTCGCAAAAATGATTTACAAATGTCTTACTTCAAATACAATTCCTACAACGAGAAACACTAAAACAAAAGTGCAAGTGCCTTATAACTACATTTTAAATCAGTACACCTTGTATGAAAATGATATGCCATGTAAAGTGGAAACATCAAAAACCACTACAGCCAACTGCCACATTATGGGCTGGGTCCATTCACTTCCCTTCAGCAGGATTTTTATATGCTGCTTTGATGCTATGTAGAAAGGTGTCATTTTTTATTATTTTTATTCCTAATCGGTTCGATTAATGTATATCTATGTTGATATAATTTTTATTCCTAATGGCTTCCATTAATGTATATCCATGTTGATATAATTTTTATTCCTAATCGCTTCGATTAATGTATATCTATGTTGATATAATTTTTATTCCTAATCGCTTCGATTAATGTATATCTATGTTGATATAATTTTTATTCCTAATCGCTTCGATTGATGTATATCTATATTGATATAATTTTTATTCCTAATCGCTTCGATTAATGTATATCTATGTTGATATAATTTTTATTCCTAATCGCTTCGATTAATGTATATCTATGTTGATATAATTTTTATTCCTAATCGCTTCGATTAATGTATAAACCCCGACTTTTCCTACCCAGGTTTTATATACCTACCCCGACTTTTCCTACCCAGGTTTTATATACCTACCCCGACTTTTCTTAACTCAGTCTCTACAACCTCGTCTTGTCCTACTCCAGTTTTTACCTAGTCGTCTTTTCCTATCCCCGACATTTTCTACCCCAGTGTTTTCCTATCCCCGACTTGTCCTTTGACAACAAAGTGAGTGAAGTGTTTTGATAGAAACAACGTAAATTCTCCTTAAGTAGAGTTTCTGTTGCAATGAGAACAGAAACTACATAAGAATTACATGAGTGTCTAATCCAACCATCTTTGACTAGTTTGGCACGATAATCGATGCAACAATGCAGAGAGAACGTATGTAATCTGACTTTAAACCAAATGTTTCCCATTTCATTTGACTTCACTTACACTTCACTCATTTCATTGTCAAAGGACAATTTCTACTTAAAATTATATTAGAGAAAATCAAAAGCTGTTGTAGTGGTGGGATTTTGAGTATTTGGTAGAAATTCGAAAATAGAGGAAGACCAGGGTAGAAAAAGAGGACGTAGGTTTTGTGGTAGGTCAATTTTTGGATGATTTTATTCTTTTGTAAAATTAAGCCATTTTTCGGTGATTTAATTTTTTTGTAAGGTTAAGCCATTTTTTGGGTGATTTAATTTTCTTTTGTAAAGTTAAACCATTTTTGGGTGATTTAATTTTCTTTTGTAAGGTTAAGCCATTTTTTTGGATGATTTAATTTTCTTTTGTAATGTTAAGCCATCTTTTGGATGATTCAATTTTCTTTTGTAAGGTTAAGCCATTTTTTGGATGATTTAATTTTATTTTGTGTGAATAAACTTTATTGTATAAATAAGCCATTTTTTGTACAAATATATTTTAATTTGTACTCATGCGTCTATTTATTGGGCACAATGTTTTGTAAAAATGTAGCCAAATTTTGTACGAATAATATTTAAGCCTATATCATAGTATACATGTTCTTAGCTCTATGTAAGCTAAAATCCTTCTAAGAATTTCCTATAAATTTTCTTATGTAGAGGAAAATGGAACTTTTATATTCGGATATATATTAGCGCTAAGAACCCAAACGTCGCTGATTCAGAAGAATCCTGATATGGAGACTTATATGTAATATTAGAATTGTAATTGTATATTATTTAAACAATTTTTGAAAATTGGCAGTGAAAGCGTGCAGCACAACCCAACATATTGCGAATCTACCGTCAAATGCGGGGCAATATTATTTGAAGCAAATAAAAGCGTGGACGCCATTAAATATTTAATTCTTAAATCTGCAAGTCAACAATAAAGAAGTAGTACCCTTAATACATATTTCTTCGCAGAATTTACTTTTGCAAATTTGAAGCAATGGGCAGAAATTTTTATAAGAAGTCCGGACTACCTGGCTTCAATATCTCCAATAAATATAAATATCGCACGTAAATCGCCCATTTCCCCAAAGTAGGGAATGCATTTTAAGGAATATTTCATGGCCCTATTTTGGGGAAGCAGCTGTGGTAAAGTTGGTAAATAAACAGAGAGAGTGATGGAGTATGGAAAGGATGCTCAGTTCTGCTTTTTCTTAAAGATATAACTCGTAGTCATGTTATATATGCTATCAATATAAGTCATATACATATATATAAAGCAATTGAAGGAAAATAATTGGATATATACAAAAAAGAACGTTTGTCTACGGATATATATAAAAGAAGAACATATTCGTCACCGAAACAGAAGAATCCAATCTCCTTCTGCTCTACGGTGGACGGCGTAGCTAGATTATGTAAACAAACACTGCGGATATAGATTGAGTTATTTTTAGATGACAGAATTGCAAATGAGTTTTCTGTGCGCGTTGGAAATCCGATCGATATTAAGAAGGTCAGTAGTTGTAATAAAGTTCGTGAGTAAACGGAAAGATTATCGGATATTCAGTTCTACTTTAATTTCCTTCTAGATAAACCTTGTAATCGCATCAATAGTCCCAGGGCTGACAATATTTTATTAAAATAGTATTATTATCCACGGATATCTTCTGACAAAAGACCTGTCTGTCAAAATGGGCAATACGCATGGAAAGAATCAAAATAAAGGAAAAGTATTGGTAAGTGAAATTCATATTCTTTCACCCTTTAAAACCTGTAGGTCAATAGCAAATTTATTTGAATTGGATAATAAATTATTTTTATTTTCTGGAGACGGTATTTGGAAATAAAATTGAAGCCACTGTTCCCGCATTCGGTGTTACGACGGACGAATCACTGGGTTCGGATAACCGGAAAAATCCAATGCTGATTACTCCTGTAGGGAAAGATTCTTAAAATTGTTAAATTTTTAGAAGCTCCATATGTAAAGTAAAAAAGATAAGCTTATTTGCAAAACCCTTTTGACAAGGTCGTAAAATGTTTGCTACACTTTAATACTATATTGCGGCACCTTAATTTTATACTAAATATTGTTTAATACTAAATACGCTAATAAAATATTTTTACCACATTTTATTTAATTTAAAATACAGGTCATCCGATGTGTTCTCAAATTCCTGAATATGGAAGATATGAAAAACTGTCGCCTTGTTTCTACTGAATGGGGTTCAACTGGCAAGCTAATGCTTGCGAAGCGTGCAGTAATCTGCTTTGATATTCGTAAGCCCGGGCAGAATTTTCGTTCGATGGATTTTCAATCACTTTTTATAGACTCTGCAACTCTTTTCAGTGCATTCGAAATTTCTGGTCCTTTCGGTAAGAGCGGTGAACACGATCGCTTGACGATTGAAGAATTAACCAAATTTTTCAACGAACAGCAGAAATACATAAAAGAACTAACATTAAAATTGGAATATTCAAAGGGGCAAATTGAGAAAAGTATTAATATCAATTCTTGGATATCGCAAACTCCTATGGTGAAGCCGGATGCCAAACACATGACAAAATTATTTATTCAGGGCAATGGGGAAATGTTTGATATTCCGTTACACTTCATTGCGCATATTAAAGATTTATCCCTGAAACGTTGTAAAATCCATCTTGAAGCAGGAATTAAGATTTGCCCTATTAAACTAGAATTGGGAAACGCGACGTTTTATGAAAATGGAATTGAATTAGATCAGGTTCGAATAAATGATATTGTGGATCTTTCTAAAGCAACAGATGTGCTGTTGCACTGTTGGGATCTTGAAACTACAAAGTATGTTTTGGATTTATCGGGAAATGCTACCCTGGATAATCTGGTTTTAACCAGCGTTGATACAATGAACGGAGAAACAACAAATTGGGTTATCAAAAATCGTTTAGCAATACTATTTATTCCTTATTCATTACTCCGTCAAATAAAAGTTAAGGAACTTTTCTTGCTTAAGGCTGGAAATATTGACTTGTGCACTTTACCCGACTCAATTCAAAAACTCTGTTTACAACAAGTCGGTCATGACTTAACCATAAGTTGTAGCCAACCGATTGCGATGAAAAACTTGCAATATTTACAAATTGTCTGTGGGAAACAAATGGAAGATTATTCATTCCTCTCTCATTTTGTGAATTGCCCTCAGCTGACTCATCTCAAATTCCAAGGATGCGCTATAAAGAAACCGAAGTCCCTTTGCATGCCCAAACACTTGAAAACCCTCACTATTGAAGATTCCTTAGTGTATTATGAAGAGGTCAGCTATTTGAACCTTGAGAAACTAATTGTTAGTCACTGGGGAACTGCTTTCAGGGCTAGAGATTTTCGTACGACTGTTCAAGTGGAGAATTTTGTTTTGTTCTGCGTTAGAATTCCCGTGGGCAAAGAATTGGTTGACTTATTGAAATATCGAAATCGTTTCTATTATTCCAAACGACTTTATATTGGTAAATTAGACTGGAAAGAAAAACAACTTGAAGATACTATTTTGAAAGAATATGTTGATGTTAAATCATCATTTTATGTATTCAAAAATGGAGAAAAGGGACGTGCCATTTCCAAAGAAGATTTTTTTCAAG
Organism: Yoshiicerus persimilis; assembly: GCA_020352615.2. NCBI lineage: Eukaryota > Metazoa > Arthropoda > Collembola > Entomobryomorpha > Tomoceridae > Yoshiicerus > Yoshiicerus persimilis. Next base: position 4,548,897 of record CM036941.2, read on the forward strand.
TTTTCCCGAAACACGTCGACTTATTTGTAGACCAAACTACAATTTTGACAATCTCCTATAATTTGGAATGAACTTTAATTTAAAAAGTTGTGGATCATACATAGAAAATGCAGAAAATTGCTCTTTAGTCTATGTGGATCTTGAAAATGCTGCCCAATCAATTAATATGACGATTGACTGAAGAAGTGAATCTAAAATGAAATTATTTAAATGCAATAGTTGTAAGGAAACAATGTTGATGTCAAAGAATTCTATTCCTAAATATTAATGACACAACAAAATATTTCATGCGTAAACTTACTTTACTTTGATAAATCAAAATATGTGGCAATTTTCAGTATTTTTTTAGTTTATATTTTATAATAGTTAAGAAAGGAATAAAGTGATGTATCGGGAACAAATTTGTGAAACCAGATTATAATAAATCGCATTCTTCTGGCAATGCAACTGTTATATGTAACTCAGTTTAGTTTCTTACGATATAATTTCTTTATTTGTATTGTCAATTTGAGTGGTGAAAAATCTAGGCATATAGTAATTAATTACGCAAAAACGGATTTGTCTTTTTAACAATTTCTGTAGAGGTCTGTCTGTTATCTCCCAATGGAGTATTTCGGTACACGGGAATTTATGATACACTTTTCATAAAGTTCACCAACCCATAACTTTTGAATTCACAATAAGTGTGCTTATACAGATATTAATAATTAGTTAAAAAGAGTTGCAGTCAGTTTATTTAATAGAAGGAGAAGAATTGCTGTGACTGTTAGAATTACATTTCAGATTCTGCTTTTTTGCACATTTTTACATATGTTGGAAGTACAATCTCCTTTACAGTTACATTTGACCATCCTTTGAGATTCTAAGACTAGTCTTTGAAGCAACATATTCAAAGACTAGTTTTTTTTTTAGTTCCATGGCATTCCATTCCCTGTGAGATCATTGATTTACATATGAGTTGCATACTGAATAGAATAATCTTTTATAAATCCTTGCAGCATTTGTAGATATTAGATTTTAGAATTTAGTAATCGCAGATTGAATTAGCTGTAATATTAGTAATATTACATTTCAGATTCCCATTGGTCATTATTTTTACATGAAATTCCAGTGTGATACTTATGGTTCCACAAGGTATTTGTTTTGCACACACACATCTTTGTTTGGCAACCTGACTTGCATGTGCATAAAAACCTTTTTGTATGAAGTTGCCGAACGGATGGCTGTCATGCAGTGTTCGATATTAGCCGGTCAAAATACAATTTGGCCACAACCCGGGCAAAAGGGGCAAAATGGCCAAAATGGCTATGGGCAAAATTAACAATGCCCTACAGAAAAACCCACTTTTTTACTGACAGCACAATGAGCAAAATTCATAGCTGAGTAACGCAAACGTATCTACGTGATCTAGAAATATTAAAACAGACATGTTCAGTGTATGCTGAACCAAACTCATTTTTCATTATTATTTATGAAAAGGTTCATTTCAATAGTCACAGCGAAGATTACTTATAAATAATGTACACATTTTTACGCAGACATCTTTAGTAATATTTTACTGATACAGGGTGAAGATGATGAGTTTAGGTACTTAGATAAAGATTTGAGTTATCAAGCTATTCTTTTTTTTGCAAATGCAGAAATAATTTTACTATACTAGCTTACAAATTAGTGCATTATCTCTGATCATCAATTCTAAACTCCATGCACAACAGTTTAGATTAAAAAAGTTATTATTTTGTTATGGTTTGTAAAATTGTAGTATACTTGGATATCATTTATTGAATTTATTGCATCTCACTTTAACCAATTTTTAATTTTGCCCCTTTTGCCCATTTTGCCCACTAGCTACCTATCAATTTTGCCGCCCACTACCAATTTACCCATTAGCCGGTGGCTATTCGAACACTGCTGTCATGTATTGACATACGAAGTCTAATTGTGCTGATCATGTTCCTAATGCTCTTAATTAGGAATGAAACTTCAATCATACCAAAGGAACATTGTTTTTGGTGATTGAGATTTTGATATCGTTGTAAAACAACACTTGGCAAACTCAAATGACAGATTAGTCAATGGAGATGAAAGTAGTACTGAAATTACAGAAAGGGTAAACATGGAAAAGCGTCTTTACCCATCAGTCGAATTGACCGATCTGTCAATGATCAATAATAATCAATCAAATACATTTAGAGAAAAGGAATGAACAATGTTTATCATGATATGGGATATTGTGTACCTATTGAAGGAAATATTGGATAGTATTGCAATGCAGTAGGTATGTGTTTTCATCTGTAATAAAAGGAAAACTTCTTAAGGAAAAAAACAGAGCGATTAGCACTACGAAGAGGAGTTGTCAAAAAAATCAAAGCAGCAAGATTTTCCTCTTGGAGTGAGTGAAAAGGGCTTGTGATGTCAGTTGACGTCTTTGATGGAATATAGTTGGAATAAGAAGTGACTCACCGAAGTAGTCTGTTTATGAAATATTGAATTCTCAACTGTTGGAACTGAGAAAGATAAGAAACAGTCGGAATGAATACTCCTTTTGAGAAGGGAATTTGTTTGACCATCTGCGTTTGTCAATTGACAGCAGTGTTTAGTTTTGTCAGCATTTGGTATCTCACAGTGGCAGTTTACGTGCCCTCGTACCGATTACTGAATTCGGGTTTTTCTGAAGATGCAGTGATGTGTACTACAGTGTCTAATCAGACTATTGTGAATTGTGAGATAGAGGATCCAGAGACTGGGCAAATGACAGGCCCATCTTGGAGTTCTTGTGGAGAGTGGTGCTTGTCTAAATCCTCTGGAAGTTGTACACAAATAAAAGTTGACGTTAGAAGAAAAGGAAGCAATATTCGCCTACAGGGTTGCCACCAAACGGACACTATTTACTGCAAAGGAATCGACCCTAAGCAAAAAGTCTACGAGTAAGTTATTTTATTTGTCTATTTTTGTACCTAACCTGTAATCTCCCAATACTGCATGTATTTTTATATTACATTTTGGGTTTTAAGGGGGAAACTGATCACTGAAAATGATTTTTCCGCAGATGCATTAATGGGGAATGTGGGACGCTCCACGGGATCTTTAATTGCAGCATAGGCACATTATCTCCCACTGGGGAAAATACCGGCTCCAGATGTCGCAATTTGACATCAGTGCTCTCCTGCAATTTTTCGAAAAATCATAACCCTATTAAATGCGATTCGAGAAAATCGTGTTTGAATCTGGATGGGTTGTACGAGTGCAATCACGGCAATTGCGCGCGAGTGCGCCCTTATTACACATGCAAGAAACAGTGCATAGAAATAACAACTGGGGGGAAGAATGTCGTCATTCGTCAGGGTGATATTATTTTCACAGCAAATTGCAGCCAAGCAGTTGATATCCAGCCAGATAAGAAAAGCGTCATATGGCCGCTAGATTCGAAAAGCAATGAGCCTGAGATACCTCAAGTATTAATGATGTTCTGCACCACAGTCGCCGATTATCCGGGTGAAAAAGCGATTTTCTCACTAACTGATTGTTTCAATGCATCTTTGGTGGACCAGGGACATTTTGGAGACACGACCGACATCACTTTCCTGGTTCAGAGCCACCATGAAGCCCAGTTAGCTCTCACAGGAGAGAACGCACCCAAGATGGAAAAAGACCTCCTCATCTATAGTAACACACCGCTGTACATTAATTTCGACGGTTGCGTCAATTCTCTGATTCTGGACGAATGTGCGAAATTCCATGCAGAATACGGCGGAGATGGAAGCGATCTCAGGACACAATCTAGATTTCCATGCTATTTCCAACCCAACTCATCGGATTTCGTTGTGGCCCGTTTCAGTCGATTCAAATCCCAAATGGAACTAATTATTGCTTCCACGATCCCCATTACTCTGGCGTTTGTCTCCTGCTTCATTCTCGTCCTTTGCAGTAGAATCATTCATGTCGGCGATGACTCTCACTTTTATTTCCAGGGCTGTGGAGCAGATGCAAAGAGGGCTGTCAAACAAGAAGCCGTCGAACCAATGACCCTCTAATAGTCCACCGAAACCAATTCAATCAAACCGTCAACTCAATTGTACTAGCTTTTGGCCCAAATTTTTTTTACCTAACTACCAATATTCTCCGACATCTCAAGAATCATTGCACAACACATGACCAACGCATGACCTCTTCTGGCACACTTTCAGAAAATTCATCAAAATATTCCCAACTGAAATCACGCATCGCATCGCTGCCTTTACAACAGACTTTTATCAGAATTTAATTAACAACAGAATTTAAATATCCCAGATAATTTTTCATTTCAATTTACAAAAGTGTGCACAAAGGCATTTTATAGCCATCTCATTGGCTGATTTAGGTGAAAACTAGGAATTCTTTAAATTAGGCAGAAATACTGAGATATGTTACCGAATTAGGCAAATGCGGACTGTGAAGTTCATGTCCGGAGGGCTGCACTTCTACTTGTCCTTTACCAAATGTACGACAGTTACAGAAAAACCCATAAACCTGGTTACGCTCCTGTCGAAAACTTAACAATGTTTGAACCTCATGAATGGCTGGTTTGTCAATACCAACTATTTCCGACTTTTAAATATTTTGTAGCTGAATAACATACATTTTCTATTTTCAGGATGTGATGAGTATGGAGAAATTTTTTGACTACTAAATTTTTCTAAATAATAATTTAAAATTTAAAATTTACTTTTGAAAGAACTACTATTTAAAATGGATTTATCCTTTATACTAGAAGAATTACTTTAAAATAGAATATTATTCTTTAAAATAAAAAAGAATTGTCTTCTAAATCTTGTTTCCGATATTGCTAGAAAAGTATAATGGGGAATTTTTAATTTTGCAGGTTGGCCGTACATTTTCTTGCTACTATATCCGTGCTAATCCATTGTTGGTGGTAACACATTACAGGAAACAGCGCCCTTTGTTAATTTCCCTGGGACTTCCCACCAGTCTATTTATAGTTTCTATTTCGATTCTTAGCTTTTGATATTGTCCTTCTTGTGAAGACCGTGGGAAGAATAAAAAACCGTGCAGAGCTCGTACTCCCAGGTCTCATGATAATGAATAAGTAATATCAATAAAATGAATTGCTATTATATTTCAGAACTTCATGGTATACATTTTTTGCAGCTACGACTAGAAGGTTGCCATCTAAACCAGGGTAATAGTTACTATGAAATAATCCTTTAATGTATTTCCCCTGGCGACTGATGGCTTAAATATAATCGCTAAGAATAAATAATTAATCTGATGTAAATTTTAATCAATTTTTCAGTCTTTCATGGCTTTGGCTTTTTGTTTCAGTGTTGTAACTAGCATTTAATTTTATTTTTAACCCGACAAAGGGCTTATAGAATGGGTTTGTCTGTATGTGTATGCGCACTCTAAATTTGGTAAATCTAAATGAAAAAAAGGTTTACTCTGTATTTGAACGAATTGGCTCAAACAAAAAGTTCATGAAAATTGCACAAAGGGTCAAGAAAAGGGTCCTATAATACAGTCCACTGCTTCTAATATTATTGGAGTTTGACATAGCTTAAATAAATTTCTAGGCAAGTCGACATGTTTGTCAATTCGAAAGCATTTCCTTTTACATTAAAAAGAAACAAGTTTACTATTAAAAGATTATGAAACACACAGTAAGTCATGAAACAAGGATTGATTTGCGTTTAGAAATGTGTTTCCCTACTTTGCTTTAAAAATTGTATTTTGTTTTGGCAAATTTTGGACAGACGGCTTCTAAAATTTAAAATGCCCATAATAGATGTTTAAAAGTTGGTTCCCAAACATTTGCAATTTCCTTCACAAATTTCAATACTTGCTTCACAAATTTCAATATTTGCTTCCCAAATAATGAACACTGGCTTCACAAATTTCAATATTTGCTTCCCAAATAATGAACACTGGCTTCACAAATTTCAATATTTGCTTCCCAAATAATGAACACTGGCTTCACAAATTTCAATATTTGCTTCCCAAATAATGAACACTGGCTTCACAAATTTCAATATTTGCTTCCCAAATAATGAACACTGGCTTCACAAATTTCAATATTTGCTTCCCAAATAATGAACACTGGCTTCACAAATTTCAATATTGGCTTCCCAAATAATGAACACTGGCTTCACAATTTTCAATATTTGCTTCCCAAATAATGAACACTGGCTTCACAAATTTCAATATTTGCTTCCCAAATAATGAACACTGGCTTCACAAATTTCAAAAGTCTCTTTAAATAAGCCCGAGGTCGGGCTAAAAATCGCAAAATCAAAAGGTAATACAATAAGTCCACCAACGGGATCTAACGGAGTACCCAAACGGTAACGGAGTTCCGGAGTAACCCAAACAAATTGGAACGACCTTCAATTCTGCGGACATGTGATCGCATGTCCGCAGTCACTAACGACTACTTAGTCCGCTAACGGCTTCAAACGAAGGGCAAGCAGTCACTTTAGTCTGACCGAAGTTCGGGCAAAGGATACCGCGCTTGGCCAGAGTATTTTTATTGCTAATCGTTTCCCCAACGTAACTGAACTATTACTATGGCGATTTTGTTTCTAATAAGGTAGGGAAGAATCGGCCATTTTACATTGGGGGTCAGGGGAATCCTATTGGGACGAACTGTCCCAGTACTGTTCACAATAAGCCCTTGGTCGGGCTAAAAAAGTCTGTAGAAGCCATGGTACCCTTTATGTTGGCTAGACTGGTACTGGGACCGATCGTCCCAGTAGGATTTGTCAAAATTTCTGATTCTTCCCTACCTTATTAGAAACAAAATCGCCTTAGTAATAGTACAGTTACGTTGCGTTTCCCTTAAATTATATGTATGTTGATATCATTTTTGTTACTAATCGTTTCCATTAAATTATATTTATATTGATTTTGTGTTTATTGCTAATTGTTTCCATTAAAGTTAATTGACATCAGTTCTATTGGAAATAGTTTCTATTAGACCATATCTATATTGATATTATTTTCATTGCTAATGGCTTCTATTAATGTATATCCATATTGATATTATTTTCATTGCTAATGGCTTCTATTAATGTATATCCATATTGATATTATTTTCATTGCTAATGGCTTCTATTAATGTATATCCATATTGATATTATTTTCATTGCTAATGGCTTCTATTAATGTATATCCATATTGATATTATTTTCATTGCTAATGGCTTCTATTAATGTATATCTATATTGATATTATTTTCATTGCTAATGGCTTCTATTAATGTATATCCATATTGATATTATTTTCATTGCTAATGGCTTCTATTAATGTATATCTATAATGATATTATTTTCATTGCTAATGGCTTATATTAATATATATGTATATTAATATTATTGTTTATTGTTAATCGTTTCTATTAAATTTAATCTATAACGATATTATTTTTATTGCTAATCTTTTCGATTAATGTCTGTATTGATATTGTTTTTATTGCGGAGTAGGAAGAAACGAGTAAAAACTCCGGCCAAGCAGTATCATTAGCCCGACCTTCGGTCGGTCTAATTAGACTGCTTGACCTCCGTTTGCATCCCGTTCTCGGACTAAGCAGCCGTTGGTGACTCCGGGCAGCAACCACATTTGCACGACCTGCGGTCGTGCCGATGCGATTGACTGCCCTCCGTTATGTAACCCGTTGGCGGACTTTGTTATACGTTGGTAGATGTCAAAGGTCAGAATCGGTTTAATATTTTGAAAGGCATATCTTGGAATCTTAAGTAGCAAAACTCCGGCCAAGCAGTATCATTAGCCCGACCTTCGGTCGGACTAATGAGATTGCTTGACCTCCGTTTGCGCCCGTTCTCGGACTGGGTAAGCCGTTGGTGACTCCGGGCATCCACCTCATTAGCACGACCTGCGGTCGTGCCAATGCGATTGATTGCCCTCCGTTATGTAACCCGTTGACGGACTTGCTATACATTGGTAGATATCAAAGGTATTTACCTTCAGAATGAATTTCAAATTTTGTAAAGTCACATTGAATTGTGAAGCAAACTAAATTTTGAAGTGACTGCAATCTCAATTCCCAATTTTGAGAAGCAAATTTCTAAATACTTCGAAGCAAATTTCCAAATTTCGAGATACAAATTTCCAAATTTTGAGATGCAAATTTCCAAATTTTGAGAAGCAAATTTCCAAATTTCGAGAAGCAAATTTCCAAATTTCGAGATGCAAAATTCCAAATTTTGTGAAGCGAGCAAACAAATTTAATGCTATCCCGCTAACAAAGCAAAAGAAGCAATTTCTAATTTCAAATTTCTTCCTTTTTTGAAAGCAAATTTTTGCATATTTTTTTTATTTCTATTACTTGTAAAACAGAACGGTATAAAATTCACGAAAAGGTTGGACCTTATGGAAATTGACTTATGGGTATCTCAAATTCCGTTACTATTAGAAGCAGTGAAATTAATATTTTGACTAAAAATTGAATTGACTATCTCGTCGGCCGTATGAAAAATTGGGAATTTTGAGAAAACCAATCACAGGATTTTCATGACCAACGAACTTAGCCTTTGACTTGGGCCAATTCGTTCAAATCCGGAGTAAAAAAGTTTTCCATTTACATTTACGAAAATGAGAGTCTTAACACACACACACACACACACACACACACACAGACAAACCCGTTCTATAAGCCCTTGGTCGGGCTAAAAACTGCAACCACTTATTTACTACAATGCATGAAAGGAGAGAGATGTATACTCTTTATTATTTATCCACTCAAATGTAATGAATTCAATGTCCGTAATAAATGACTATCTAGTAGGCCATGATTCTTTAATTAAGCCTCGAGCCTCGGGGAAATTAATATAGCAAAGCCGTTACAGAAAGCGACCCAGAGTACAAAATTATTTGTTTCATTTATAATTTGATAATCTTAAATTAACTACGGAAATAATTTCCTCGTTTCTTAGGACACGCAAGTAATTGTGTCCTTTCCTATACAAAAGTCAGCTTCCGAAAATGTCATTTTGACGACAATATTAAACATTCTCTGTTCTTCCTGACACCTTAGCCTAGGAACTTACGGAAATAGTTTCCCCGTTTACCAGCACACGAAATGATTGTGCCCTTTTAGCCCGACCAAGGGCTTATAGAACGGTTTTGTCTGTGTGTCTGTCTGTCTGTGTGTGTGTTAAGACTCTCATTTTCGTAAATCTTAATGGAAAATATTTTTACTGCGGATTTGAACGTATTGGCCCAAACTGAAGGCTAAGTTCGTTGGCCATGAAAATCGTACGAACGGTTTTCTAAAGATTCCTCATTTTTTATAAGGCTAACGAGATAGTCAATTCAACTTTTAGTCAAAATATTAATTTTACCGCTTCTAACAGTAAAGGAGTTTGAGATACCCATATATAAATTTCCACATGATCCAACCTTTCGGCGAATTTTATATCGTTTCTGGTTTACACGTAATAGAATTCAATAAATTACGCCAAAATTTGCTTTGAAAAAAAAGGGAAAAATTCAACTTAAAAATTGCTTCCATTGCTTTGCTAGCGGGATAGCTTTTAAAATTTTAATCCGCTTTCCAAATTTTGAAAGTTTGTTTCATACAATATCAAAATTTGTAACACAAAATTTGGGAATTTGCTTTTCAAAAATTGGAAATTTGCTTTTCAAAATTTGGAAATTTGCTTTTCAAAATTTGGAAATTTGCTTCTCAAAATTTAGAAATTTGCTTTCCAAAATTTGGAAATTTGCTTCTCAAAATTTGGAAATTTGCTTTTCAAAATTTGGAAATTTGCTTCTCTAAATTTGGAAATTTGCTTCTCTAAATTTGTAAATTTACTTCCCAAAATTTGGAAATTTGCTTCTCAAAATTTTAATTTTTGTCTGTAACTATTTGACTCATCAATTTTCCTTCAGTCTTGTTCTGACTGTCATCCAGTGCACTTGTGTCTTCGTTCTGTCTTGAAATTTTTGAATTACCACCATCGTAGTACGGATTATTTTTCACTGCTTCGGCTATTAAAGTAACAGTAAGACCAGTCATTATTGAATTACTGTGATTTCAACCAAATTATATTTTCATTACAGTGCTAATTCTAAGGATTTCTGAGAGTGATCGGAAATTTCACTATTGTAGTACGGTTAATTCTACACCGCTTCCACTATTAAAATAACAGTAAGACCCGTCATTATTGAATTACAGTGATTTCAACCAAATTATATTTTCATTACAGTGCTTAAGGATTTTTGAGAGTGATCGGAAATTTCACCATTGTAGTACGGATTAATCTACACCGCTTTCACTATTAAAATAACAGTAAGACCCGTCATTATTGAATTACAGTGATTTCAACCAAATTATATTTTCATTACAGAGCTTAAGGATTTTTGAGAGTGATCGGAAATTTCACCATTGTAGTACGGATTAATCTACACCGCTTTCACTATTAAAATAACAGTAAGACCCGTCATTATTGAATTACAGTGATTTCAACCAAATTATATTTTCATTACAGAGCTTAAGGATTTTTGAGAGTGATCGGAAATTTCACCATTGTTGTACGGATTATTCCACACCGCTTCGTCTTTTACAGGTAAGTAACAATTTTTTACTATTATTTTATATTTTTGTGGTTGTTGTTTGATAAACAATAAAATATGCCGAAATTAAAGCGTAAATCACAGTCTCAGGTTAGTTGTCATGTGAAAAGACGTATGGCAGAATTGAGAGAAGATGAAGATTATAAACGAAATGAAAACATTACTTTAATTACTTTGACTTTGACATTAATTGTGCTCTTTTTCATTCTAAAGTCAGTTTCCGAAAATGTTATTGTGACGACAAAATAAAACATTCTTTGTTCTCTGCCCTGACTTCTTAGCCTAGGAACCTACGGAAATAGTTTCCCCGTTTACGTAATTGCGCTCGTCAGTCATGCAAATTTAAATGCTTTTTGGAAGACAAATTAAAAATTATAAAATTGTATTTTTTTTCTTAAAATTCAAAAATGTCAACAAATGAAAGACTTTACTTTTTCCGTTTCTCAGGAATAAAAGTTTGTCCAGGAATTTCACGTTTATTTTCAAATTAAGTGATAGAGCTTTGTAAGTAAATGCGCTAGTCACTCAAGCAAATTTAAATGCTTTTCTGAAGAGAAATTAAAAATTATAAAAATGTGGTTCCTTTATTAAATTTCAAAATTGTATACAGGTATGTTCTGTTCAGAATTTATGTTTTTATAAGAATTTCTCCAAATTAGCCATGTAATGAACTATTTTGTAAACAAATAATGAAAAATCATATTAGTACGTCAACAAGTGAAAAGTTTTATTTACTCAATTTCTCAGGAATAAAAGTGTCTCCAGAAATTTTACGTTTTTTTTCAAATTAAGTGATAAAGCTTTGTAAGTAATTGCGCTCGTCAGTCATGCAAATTTAAATGCTTTTCAGAATACAAATTAAAAATTATAAAATTGTGTTTTTTTCCTAAAATTCAAAATTTGTATACAGGTATGTTCTGTTCAGAATTTATGTTTTTATAAGAATTTCTCCAAATTACCCATATATTGAACTATTTTTTAAGCAAATAACGAAAAACCATATTAGTATGTCAACAAATGGAAGACTTCACTTTTTCCGTTTCTCAGGAATAAAAGTGTGTCCAGGAATTTCACGTTTATTTTCAAATTAAGTGATAGAGCTTTGTAGGTAAATGCGCTCGTCGCTCAAGCAAATTTAAATGCTTTTCTGAAGAGAAATTAGAAATTATAAAAATGTGGTTCCTTTATTAAATTTCAAAATTGTATACAGGTATGTTCTGTTCAGAATTTATGTTTTTATAAGAATTTCTCCAAATTAGCCTTATAATGAACTATTTTTTAAGCAAATAACGGAAAACCATCTTAGTATGTCAACAAATGAAAGACTTTACATTTTCAGTTTCTCAGGAATAAAAGTGCCTCCAGAATTTTCACGTTTATTTTCAAATTAAGTGATAGAGGTTTGTAAGTAAATGCGCTCGTCAGTCATGCAAATTTAAATGCTTTCTGAAGAGAAATTAGACATTATAAAAATGTGATTCCTTTATTAAATTTCAAAATTGTATACAGGTATGTTCTGTTCAGAATTTATGTTTCTATAAGATTTTCTCCAAATTACCCATACAATGAACAATTTTTTGAGCAAATAACGAAAAATCATATTAATACGTCAACAAGTGAAAAGTTTTATTTACTCAATTTCTCAGAAATAAAAGTGTCTCCAGAAATTTTACGTTAATTTTCATATTAAGTGATAGAGCTTTGTAAGTAATTGCGCTCGGCAGTCATGCAAATTTAAATGCTTTTCAGAATACAAATTAAAAATTATAAAATTGTGTTTTTTTCATAAAATTAAAAATTTGTATACAGGTATGTTCTGTTCAGAATTTATGTTTTTATAAGAATTTCCCCAAATTACCCATATATTGAACTATTTTTTAAACAAATAACGAAAAACCATATTAGTATGTCAACAAATGGAAGACTTTACTTATTCAGTTTCCCAAGTGTAAAACTGTCTCCAGAAATTTTACGTTCATTTTCAAATTAAGTGATAGAGATTTGTAGGTAATTGCGCTCGTTAGTCATGCAAATTTAAATGCTTTCTGAAGACAAATTAGGAACTATAAAAATGTGGTTCCTTATTGAATTTCAAAATTGTATACAGGTATGTTCTGTTCAGAATTTATTTTTTTATAAAAATTCCTCCAAATTACCCATATACACAACGATTTTTTAAAGAAAATAATGAAAAACCATCTTATTATGTCAACAAATGAAAAACTTTACATTTTCAGTTTCTCATAAATAAAAGTGTCTCGAGAAATTTCACGTTTATTTTCAAATTAAGTGATAGAGCTTTGTTAGTAATTGCGCCCGTCAGTCGTGCAAATTTAAATGCTTTTCTGAAGATAAATTAAAAATTATAAAATTGTGTTTTTTTTCTTAAAGTTCAAAATTTGTATGCAGGTATCTTCAGTTCAGACTTTATGTTTTTATAAGAATTTCTCCAAATTACCCATATAATGAACTATTTTTTGAGCAAATAACGAAAAACCATCTTAGTATGTCAACAAATGAAAGACTTTACTTTTTCCGTTTCTCAGGAATAAAAGTGTCTCCAGAAATTTCACGTTTATTTTAAAATTAAGTGATAGAGCTTTGTAAGTAATTGCGCTCGTCAGTCATGCAAATTTAAGTGCTTTTCTGAAGATAAATTAAAAATTATAAAATTGTGATTCCTTTTCTTAATTCCAAAATTGTATACAAGTATGTTCTCTTCAGAATTTATGTTTTTATAAGAATTTCTCCAAATTAGCCTTATATTGAACTATTTTTTAAGCAAATAACGAAAAACCATATTAGTATGTCAACAAATGGAAGACTTTACATTTTCAGTTTCTCAGGAATAAAAGTGTCTCCAGAAATTTCACGTGTATTTTCAAATTAAGTGATAGAGCTTTGTAAGTAATTGCGCTCGTCAGTCATGCAAATTTAAATGCTTTTCTGAAGAGAAATTAGAATTTATAAAACTGTGATTCCTTTTTTTAATTCCAAAATTGTATAAAGGTATGCTCTGTTTAGAATTTATGTTTCTATAAGAATTTCTCCAAATTACCCATATAATGAGCTATTTTTTAGACAAATAATGAAAAATCATATTAGTACGTCAACAAGTGAAAAGTTTTATTTACTCAATTTCTCAGGAATAAAAATGTCTCCAGGAATTTCACGTTTGTTTTCAAATTAAGTGATAGCTTTGTAAGTAATTGCGCCCGCCAGTCGTGCAAATTTAAATGCTTTTCCGAAGAGAAATAAGAAATTATAAAAGTATGATTCCTTTTTTAAATTACAAAATTGTATACAGGTATGTTCTGTTCAGAATTTATGTTTTTATAAGAATTTCTCCAAATTACCCATATAATGAACTATTTTTTGAGCAAATAACGAAAAACCATCTTAGTATGTCAACAAATGGAAGACTTCACTTTTTCCGTTTCTCAGGAATAAAAGTGTGTCCAGGAATTTCACGTTTATTTTCAAATTAAGTGATAGAGCTTTGTAGGTAAATGCGCTCGTCGCTCAAGCAAATTTAAATGCTTTTCTGAAGAGAAATTAGAAATTATAAAAATGTGGTTCCTTTATTAAATTTCAAAATTGTATACAGGTATGTTCTGTTCAGAATTTATGTTTTTATAAGAATTTCTCCAAATTAGCCTTATAATGAACTATTTTTTAAGCAAATAACGGAAAACCATCTTAGTATGTCAACAAATGAAAGACTTTACATTTTCAGTTTCTCAGGAATAAAAGTGCCTCCAGAATTTTCACGTTTATTTTCAAATTAAGTGATAGAGGTTTGTAAGTAAATGCGCTCGTCAGTCATGCAAATTTAAATGCTTTCTGAAGAGAAATTAGACATTATAAAAATGTGATTCCTTTATTAAATTTCAAAATTGTATACAGGTATGTTCTGTTCAGAATTTATGTTTCTATAAGATTTTCTCCAAATTACCCATACAATGAACAATTTTTTGAGCAAATAACGAAAAATCATATTAATACGTCAACAAGTGAAAAGTTTTATTTACTCAATTTCTCAGAAATAAAAGTGTCTCCAGAAATTTTACGTTAATTTTCATATTAAGTGATAGAGCTTTGTAAGTAATTGCGCTCGGCAGTCATGCAAATTTAAATGCTTTTCAGAATACAAATTAAAAATTATAAAATTGTGTTTTTTTCATAAAATTAAAAATTTGTATACAGGTATGTTCTGTTCAGAATTTATGTTTTTATAAGAATTTCCCCAAATTACCCATATATTGAACTATTTTTTAAACAAATAACGAAAAACCATATTAGTATGTCAACAAATGGAAGACTTTACTTATTCAGTTTCCCAAGTGTAAAACTGTCTCCAGAAATTTTACGTTCATTTTCAAATTAAGTGATAGAGATTTGTAGGTAATTGCGCTCGTTAGTCATGCAAATTTAAATGCTTTCTGAAGACAAATTAGGAACTATAAAAATGTGGTTCCTTATTGAATTTCAAAATTGTATACAGGTATGTTCTGTTCAGAATTTATTTTTTTATAAAAATTCCTCCAAATTACCCATATACACAACGATTTTTTAAAGAAAATAATGAAAAACCATCTTATTATGTCAACAAATGAAAAACTTTACATTTTCAGTTTCTCATAAATAAAAGTGTCTCGAGAAATTTCACGTTTATTTTCAAATTAAGTGATAGAGCTTTGTTAGTAATTGCGCCCGTCAGTCGTGCAAATTTAAATGCTTTTCTGAAGATAAATTAAAAATTATAAAATTGTGTTTTTTTTCTTAAAGTTCAAAATTTGTATGCAGGTATCTTCAGTTCAGACTTTATGTTTTTATAAGAATTTCTCCAAATTACCCATATAATGAACTATTTTTTGAGCAAATAACGAAAAACCATCTTAGTATGTCAACAAATGAAAGACTTTACTTTTTCCGTTTCTCAGGAATAAAAGTGTCTCCAGAAATTTCACGTTTATTTTAAAATTAAGTGATAGAGCTTTGTAAGTAATTGCGCTCGTCAGTCATGCAAATTTAAGTGCTTTTCTGAAGATAAATTAAAAATTATAAAATTGTGATTCCTTTTCTTAATTCCAAAATTGTATACAAGTATGTTCTCTTCAGAATTTATGTTTTTATAAGAATTTCTCCAAATTAGCCTTATATTGAACTATTTTTTAAGCAAATAACGAAAAACCATATTAGTATGTCAACAAATGGAAGACTTTACATTTTCAGTTTCTCAGGAATAAAAGTGTCTCCAGAAATTTCACGTGTATTTTCAAATTAAGTGATAGAGCTTTGTAAGTAATTGCGCTCGTCAGTCATGCAAATTTAAATGCTTTTCTGAAGAGAAATTAGAATTTATAAAACTGTGATTCCTTTTTTTAATTCCAAAATTGTATAAAGGTATGCTCTGTTTAGAATTTATGTTTCTATAAGAATTTCTCCAAATTACCCATATAATGAGCTATTTTTTAGACAAATAATGAAAAATCATATTAGTACGTCAACAAGTGAAAAGTTTTATTTACTCAATTTCTCAGGAATAAAAATGTCTCCAGGAATTTCACGTTTGTTTTCAAATTAAGTGATAGCTTTGTAAGTAATTGCGCCCGCCAGTCGTGCAAATTTAAATGCTTTTCCGAAGAGAAATAAGAAATTATAAAAGTATGATTCCTTTTTTAAATTACAAAATTGTATACAGGTATGTTCTGTTCAGAATTTATGTTTTGTTAAGAATTTCTCCAAGTTACCCATATATTGAACTATTTTTTAAACCGAAAAACCATATTAGTATGTCAACAAATGGCAGACTTTACATTTTCAGTTTCTCAGTAATAAAAGTGTGTCCAGAAATTTCACGTTTATTTTCAAATTAAGTGATAGAGCTTTGTAAGTAATTGCGCTGGTCAGTCATGCAAATTTAAATGCTTTTCAGAAGACAAATTAAAAATTATAAAATTGTGTTTTTTTTCCTAAAATTCAAAATTTGTATACAGGTATGTTCTGTTCAGACTTTATGTTTTTATAAGAATTTCTCCAAATTACCCATATAATGAACTATTTTTTGAGCAAAAAACGATAAACCATCTTAGTATGTCAACAAATGGCAGACTTTACTTTTTCCGTTTCTCAGGAATAAAAGTGTCTCCAGAAATTTCACGTTTATTTTAAAATTAAGTCATAGAGCTTTGTAAGTAATTGCGCTCGTCAGTCATGCAAATTTAAATGCTTTTTAGAAGACAAATTAAAAATTATAAAATTGTGTTTTTTTTCTTAAAGTTCAAAATTTGTATGCAGGTATGTTCTGTTCAGAATTTATGTTTTTATAAGAATTTCTCCGAGTTACTCATATATTGAACTATTTTTTAAACCAATAACGAAAAACCATATTAGTATGTCAACAAATGAAAGACTTTACATTTTCAGTTTCTCAAGAATAAAAGTGTCTCCAGAAATTTCACGTTTATTTTCAAATCAGGTGATAGAGCTTTGTAAGTAAATGCGCTCGTCAGTCATGCAAATTTTAATGCTTTTCAGAAGACAAATTAAAAATTATAAAATTGTGTTTTTTTCTTAAAATTCAAAATTTGTATACAGGTATTTTCTGTTCAGAATTTATGTTTTTATAAGAATTTCCCCAAATTACCCATATATTGAACTATTTTTTAAACAAATAACGAAAAACCATATTAGTATGTCAACAAATGAAAGACTTTACATTTTCAGTTTCTCAGGAATAAAAGTGTCTCCAGAAATTTCACGTTTATTTTCAAATTAAGTGATAGAGCTTTGTAAGTAATTGCGCTCGTCAGTCAGGCAAGTTTAAATGTTTTTTGGAAGACAAATTGGAAATTATAAAAATGTCCTAGATTTTAATAAACTTCAAAGTTATGAGTTAAATAAAATCTCTCTGGTCTACAAAATGTTTCATGTATAGCTCCGTCTTATGAAATCAAAATTTTGTCTGTAATTACGCGGAGTTTCAATATTAATTAATCCAGGTAATTTGTCAGTGCGACCACAGTGTCGGCTAAGCAAAATATTTGGAGCAAGAATATATTTCAGGCATTGTTCGATCTTATGAAATCGGAGTTTAGTGTATCAGGATTCGCATTTTCAATATTTATTCATCCAGTTAATTTGTCAGTGTAATCACAGTAGGAGTTAAACAAAATACTTCTGGGCTACAGAAAATTTCAGGTGTGTCTCCATTTAAAGAAAACGGAGTTTAATCTGTATGGACGCGCAGTTTCAATATTAATTCATCCAAGTAATTTCTCAGCGCAATGACAGTACAGGTATGGTCTGTTCAGAATTTATTTTTTATAAGGATATCTCCTTACCCACATATTGAACTATTTTTTTAAAACAAATAACGAAAAACCATCTGAGTATTTCAACAAATGAAAGACTTCATATACTCAGTTTCACAGAACATCCAGTTTAATAGAAACAAAGTTTATTTAAAGATTCCTAGTAAGCCAATTCTTAGTTGTGCTCGTAACGTTGTGGAACATGACACAGATGCTAATAATTTGTGTGTGTTCCTCATAGAACTTCCAATTTAATAGAGAAAATATTTATTTAAAATTTTCTAGTAAGCCAATAGTAATTTCCTAGTTACGTAGAGAAAAATACAATGGATGCAACAAGTTTGTGTGTTCCTAATAGAACTACCTATCCGATAGAGTAAATATAGTTTCCTAGTGCGCCAATCGTAAATCCTATACAAACATCGTTACGTTGAGGTAAATAAATTGTGGGCTAAAAATTTGTTTCTGTTCCTCATAAAGCTTCCAGTTTAATAGAAACAATATTTATTTAAAGTTTCCTAAAGCCCATTACAAATCCTAGTTATGCTCATAACGTGAAGGAAAAAAAATGGGTGTTACAAATTTGCCTGTGTTCATCGTAGACCTACCAATTTAATGTAGAAAATTGTTTATTTAAAGTTTCCTAGCAAACCAATTATAAATCCAAGTTATGCTCGTCACGTTAAGGAAAATAAAGTTGGTGTTTTAAATTTGTCTGTGTTCGTCATGTTACTTTGAAAAAATTGGAAATAAATTAAAAGAAAGTATCCTGACTAATTACAAGAATGTAAAGCTTTAAAGTCTTATCATGTAAACCTTGTTTGGTGCCGCAGTTTTGGTGGTCCATAAATTAGCACGTTTCCTAGCAAACCAATTGCAATTTTTGATTTTCTTTTTCACACAAAATAAATAAACATGGGCGTTAAAAAATTATCTGTGTTCCCTAAACATTTATATAATTGTAAGAATTCGTATGTTCTCTCTGTTTCTTAAAAAACCAATTGGAATTTCTGCTTTTCTCACTCACTATAAACTAAGTAACCACTACGTTAAAAATTAATCCCTGTTCCCATTACATTTGTTTAATTGCAAGAATTCATATTTGATCTCTGTTTCTTAATAAGCCAATTGGAATTTCTGCTTTTCTCACTCACTATAAACTAAGTAACCACTACGTTAAAAATTAATCCCTGTTCCCATTACATTTGTTTAATTGCAAGAATTCATATTTGATCTCTGTTTCTTAATAAGCCAATTGGAATTTCTGCTTTTCTCACTCACTATAAACTAAGTAACCACTACGTTAAAAATTAATCCCTGTTCCCATTACATTTGTTTAATTGCAAGAATTCATATTTGATCTCTGTTTCTTAATAAGCCAATTGGAATTTCTGCTTTTCTCACTCACTATAAACTAAGTAACCACTACGTTAAAAATTAATCCCTGTTCCCATTACATTTGTTTAATTGCAAGAATTCATATTTGATCTCTGTTTCTTAATAAGCCAATTGGAATTTCTACTTTTCTCACTCACTATAAACTAAGTAATATCTACGTTAAAAATTAATCCCTGTTCCCATTACATTTGTTTAATTGCAAGAATTCATATTTGATCTCTGTTTCTTAATAAGCCAATTGGAATTTCTACTTTTCTCACTCACTATAAACTAAGTAATATCTACGTTAAAAATTAATCCCTGTTCCCATTACATTTGTTTAATTGCAAGAATTCATATTTGATCTCTGTTTCTTAATAAGCCAATTCGAATTTCTGACTTGCTCTTTCGCCCTTAACTAAGTAACATGGAAGTTAAATAATTTTATATGTTCGTATTACATTTACATCTATTTACATCCTAACTCTGTTTCCACTATTCCTCTATAATTTGTAGAAATTATGTCTTCCTTGTTTCTCAATGAACATGATTGCAATTACATAAGCCTCTGAAACGTTTGGATAAATAAAATGCCCGTTAAAATGTTGACTCTGTTTCCACTATTTAACATTAAAGGAAATTATATTTGTTCCTAGTTTCTTAAGGAACACAATCGAAATTTCATCTCCCTCGGAAACATTCAGATAAATAAAATACCCCCTAAAATCTTATCTCAGAGGCCACCTTTCCACTATTCCCCTACAACTTCTTGAAATAATGTTTTTCTGTCGTTTCTGAAAAAGTAAGATCGGAATACCAATTTTTGCTGAGATATTCAGATAAATATAATACTCTTAAAAATGTTGACTCAGTTTCCACTATTTCTCTACAGATATAAATTATATTACTTACTTGTTTCTCAAGGAACACGATCGAAATTTCACGTCCTTCGGAAAAATTCAGATAAATGAAATACCCGCTAAAATTTTAACCCTGTTTCCACTATTCCTCTATAAATTCTAGAAATAATATGTCTTCCTTGTTTTCCAAGGAACACGATCGAAACTTCATCTCCCTCGGAAGCATTCAGATAAATAAAGTAACCTTAAAAATGTTGACTCAGTTTCCACTGTTCCTCTATTTAATTCTAGAAATTATATTTCTTCCTTTTTTCTCAAGGAATACGATCGAAATTTCATCTCCCTCGGCAAAATTCAGATAAATAAAATATCCGCTAAAATCCTAACTCTGTTTCCACTATTCCATTATGAGTTCTAGAAATTATATTTCTTTCTTGTTTCTCAAAGAACACGATTGAAATTTCACCTCCTTCGGAAGCTTTCAGATAATAAAATACCCGCTAAAACATTGACCCAGTTTTCACTCTTCCTATAGAATTTCTAGAAATTATGGTTTTTGATCGTTTTTTAAAAAACATTATTGACATTCCACCTTTTTCTAAAAAATTGATTTAGATCTTTTGCCCGACCTTCGGTCGGTCTAATGAGACTGCTTGCCCTCCGTTCGCGCCCGTTATCGGACTGGGTAGCCCGTTGGTGACTCCGGGCAGCAACCACATTAGCACGACCTGGGGTCGTGCCAATATGATTGATTGCCCTCCGTTATATAACCCGTTGGCGGACTTGGCACCCAGTAGTAGAAATAGCGTTTGAGGATTTCAATATTGTCTACTTTGGAAATTTGGTATTTATTACAAGAGTAGAACAACAATGGACCAATGAGAAAGTATTTTGAGAAGTCCAAATTTTGAGAAGCAAATTTCTAAATTTTGAGAAGCAAATTTTCAAATTTTGAGAAGGAAATTTCCAAATTTTGAGAATCAAATTTCCAAATTTTGAGAAGCAAATTTCTAAATTTTGAGAAGCAAATTTTCAAATTTTGAGAACCAAATTTCCAAATTTTGTGATGCAAATTTCCAAATTTTGAAAAGCAATTTTTTTCAAATTTTGTGTTACAATTTTTGACATTGTACTAAGCAGGCTTTAAAATTTTGGGAAGCCGGTTAATATTTTTAATGCTATACGGCTAACAAAGCAAAGGAAGCACATTTTAAATTGGAATGTCTTCTTCTTTTCAATGCAAATTGTGCCATAATTAATTGACTTCTATTACCTGTAGATCAGAATCGATATGAAATTCACGGAAAGGTTGACTTTTTGGAAATTTATTTATGGGTTTGTCAAATTCCTTTATTATTAAAAACGGTGAAATTAAACTTTTGACTAAAAGTTGAATTGACTATCTTTTCGGCCATTAGACAATTAAAGAATTTTGAGAAAACCGTTGGTACGATTTTCCTGGCCAACGAACTTAGCCTGTAACTGGAGCCAACTCGTTCAAATCCGGAGTAAAAAATGTTATGATTAACATTTACGAAAGTTAGAGACCTAACAGACAGAAAGACAGACAGACAAGACCGTTCCATAAGCCCTCGGTCGGGCTAAAAATTGAATTAAACAAATTACCCTATAAAATGCTGACTTTGTTTCTAAAATTCATATAACATTAATAGACATTATATTTCTTCTTTGTTTCTCAAGAAACATGATTTTTATTCCATTTCCCTCCGAAACGTTCACTTAAATAAAAGCTGAAAATAAAGCAGAACACACGTAAAATGTTTTTTATTTCATAGCTTTGATTTTGGCGAACTAACATTTCTCACTAGATATAATTATTTATCAATTAGTGATCATAATCTCGTTTCGGTATCGATAGTTACGAGATAATAATTCTCGATCGAAATATCTCGATCGAGAATTTTTATTTTTCGATATGAGAACGATTGCGAGAATTTAAATGGAGACTGTTGTTAGATGTGTAAAGTTCTCAGCTAATTTGAAAGGCTATAACTATACGCTTTACGACAGTATTAGAACTGAACATTTAAATTCTTGCAAACGTTCTCGGTTGTTGGAAAAACATTGTAATTTATTTCACGTCATTTATTAAACGAAAGAGAATGACTTTAAATATTATATTACTATATTGTAGGTTTGGTAGTGTTCGTAAGTAATAAATAATATATCTACACATACGCTATTATAACGCTTAATCACAAATCTTCGTTTAATAAATGACGCGAAGTAAAGTACAATGTTTTTCCAAGAACCGAGAACGTTTGCAAGAATTTAAATGTTCAGTTCTAATACGGTAGTAAAGTGTATAGTTATAGCCTTTCAAATTAGCTGAGCACATTACACATCTAACTACGGTCTCCATTTAAATTCTCGCAAACGTTCTCGGTACCGAAAAATTTTCGTTTCGGTGTCCATAGAAATATCGAAACGAAACCGAAACGAAATTATGATCACTATTATCAATGCATAATAATTGCATTTTCTAATTCTGACTAGTTACCAGATTTTCTATTAAGAGCAATAAAATATAGGTTAAGTTTTTAAAACGGAAAATAGACGACCACAAAAACTAAGGAAACTTGAATTCGTCATAGTGCCCATATGGTTTTTAGGAGGTTAAACTTTTTAAACGTTTTTTAAAAAGCGCTTTAAGACGTTTATTTTCATTTTATTCAAATGGGCAATGTTGGACAATTGAGGAATTAACGAATCAATATTGCTTTAGTTTAATAGGTTAGTAAAATCGAGTTTTTCAGTTTCATTGTTTCTTATCGGCAAAAGCTGTTGAATTTTATAAGAAAATATTCACAGAATATTCTTCGATTTTCAAACTCAGGGTACGCCCCTGGGTGTGATATCTCTTGTGTCTGGGTGCGGCCAACTTGTGGTGAGTTTTTCACGTAAGTGGATGAATAGCGTTATTGGATTATTATATTCCAATGCAACTATGAAATGAAAACTGGTGTTTCTTCTTCCATATTATCCATATATTACGGTAAGTAAATAAAATATCTTACCAAAAATTATGCTGTTCATTGTCAAAAGTTTTATTCAAGTATTTTGCAAACAGAATGCAAAAGTCAATTATACAAAGTAGGAAAGACGGAATCCTCTAAATTCTAGGCTCAATATATACTTAAAATAAACACTTATATTTTAACGCCAAGTTTAAAAATATTTTGTGTTAACCCAGGCAACGCCTCACAAAATAAACTTTCTTATAGATGAAAAGGATACGTGGTGCAGACATTTAGTCAGCAATTGAAAAGAGTGGTTTGCACACCACGACCCTCAACTGTCCCCAAATTGTATCCATTATCCAATAAAGAAAGCAATCTGTCAAAATGGACCTCGCAAACGACAAGAATCAAAATGATGTGACGGTGTTAGCGAAAATATCGGTAAGCTGAAAATACACATCGTCCTATTTTTATGACTATTGAAGCCTAAAGTTGTGTCAAAATAGAAAATTATGGACTTGGTTCGATTCAAACTTAAATATTATTTTTTGTTTCAGGAAACAGCAAAGTGGTGGGCATGTTGCGTATCACGGGCGATTTGCTGCTCGGTATTCCGAAATCATTTCTTTTTCAATTCTACGATGGAAGAATTATTGGAGGAGGAGTACCCAAAAAATCCATTACTGTTTTTTCCAGTAAGGATTTAATAATTTACTTGTATAGGTTCTTATTCAGTTTTTTAAAACTCCTTGTATAAAATAAAATAAAATTGTAAGAATGAAATAATACACCATGTTTTCACAACTATTTACTTTCATTATGTAATTTAATTTTAAATGCAGGTCATTCGATGTATTTTCGGATTCTTGAATGTCAAAGACATCAAGAGTTGTCGTCTCGTTTGTCATGAATGGGGCTCAAGTGGCAAACTAGCCCTTGCAAATTGTGCACTAATTCACTTTCATCGTCAAAAAACCTTAAGGCAGAATTACGAACTTCCTCGTCTTCCTGATGACTTTCAGTCTTGTTTTCTGGACTCAGCATCTCTTTTCAGTGCATTCAAGATTTCTTGTTTCTTAACTAAAGAGTCCTTTAACGATCTCTGGATGATAGAAGAAATAACAAAGTACTTTGAACAGCAGAAATATTTAAGAGAGCTGATTTTGAAATTAGAATATCCAGATATGGCGATTGTGGAAAATTTTAACCTCAGTTCTAGGATATCTAACTCTTTTATAGTGAAGAAGTTTGCCAGAAATCTGAAAAAACTATCAATTGAAGGTGATTGTCGTAAGCCGTTGGATATTTCGCCCATACACCTAATTGCGCATATTCAGCACCTAACTTTGTCTAATGTCAGAATCAATCTAGAAACAGAAATTCAGATTTGCTCTACTAAGGTTAAATTGGAAAATGTGATGTTTTTCCAAGATGGAATTGCATTGGATGCCGTTCTAATTAACGATATAGTCAATTTTCGTAAAGCAAAAGAAGTATCATTAGAATGTGGAAAAGTTGCAAATAGAAAATACACAAAATATGTTGTGGACTTAGGGGGAAATGCTACTTTGGATAATCTAACTTTAGAGGGCGCTTGTGAGATAGTGCACTGGGAATCATCACACTGGGCTACAGAGCACTTCGCCACAATTTATATTCCCTATTCATTAAATAGTCAAATGAAAATTAAGGAACTTTACTTGCATATGCCAGGTCCAATTGATTTGTTCACTTTACCTGACTCCATTCAAAAACTCACTTTAAGTGGAATAAACAATTACACAACATTAAGTTGTAGCGAACCGATTTTTTTGGAGAACTTGCAATATTTATGCATTCTAGAATATCATTGGTATGAAACTGATTGTTCATACCTCTCTCACTTCATGAATTGTCCTCAACTGACTCACTTGAAATTATATTTATATACCGAAAAGGAACTTAACTCCCTCTGGATGCCCAAAAGCGTGAAAACACTAACCCTTGGAAAGACCATAATCAATTGGGTCGATTATAGTAGCTACTTGAACCTTGAGAAACTTGTTTTTCCATTTCTGCCCAAAATTGACGAGGCCAAGAAACTTTTTCAGGCTAAAATTCAAGTAAAGGATTTGGTTGTGTTTTTTCGGGACTTGAAAATAAATAAACATTTGATCAAATTTTTGGATACTCGAAAACGTTACAGTTTTGGCAAACGACTTTACATTGGCGAGTTGGACTGGGAGATGAAGGAACTTAAATACAGTGCTTTGAAAAAACACGTTGATGTCAAATCATCATTTTATGTCTTCGAAAATGGGGAGAAAGGACGTGCATTTTCCAAAGAAGATTTTCATGAACTTATGCCGAGACATATAGATATTGAGTTTCTCAAATTTCTTTAGAAATATATATCTATATTTGGTACCCTATATCTAATTGCAGGTTTCATGAACTTATAAATAATGTATGCTTATAAATACCTATTGTCCAGATTCGTTATTGTAAAATTATACATTAACGAAAAGTACGGACAATATTTTGTCCAGAATCCAGGCAAGTACTTACCAGATAAATAGTTATATAGCAATGCAATGGACTAGTATAGATTAACCAAATCACTAAATTTGATTCATTAAACAAGGCGGTGGTTAGTTAAAGGAGTTGGCCATGGTAAAACAGTACAAGCAGAAGAGGAAGAGATGCTGTGGATTTGGTCCTGCTTTACATTCATTACATTCATTACTCACCAATACCCCCACTCATGCATAAAGGGGCCACCGTCAACATTGCTTTACATTATGCTATGTAAGGGGGTTCTCGTCTATTACTTTCTTATTGTCTGCATTATTGTCCATTATCTTATTGTACCATTACCAGCACTGCAATAAATACACTTCTGAACTGCACCTTGTTTTAAATTTTGCGTAGACTTCGCTGTTTTCAATTTTGCAATTCAAAATAAATAAAATATAGGTTTATGATATTTTTCTCCATGACGTTAAAGTTTGTGTATACCACGGTATCACTTACACCGCCAATATCCTACACTTTTTCAAAGGGGAGACTAATAATATTTCTCTACAATACAAAGTTCTCTGATTTTTCAGAGAAAATATGAAAATAAAGAACTAAATAATCTTTTCGACGAACTATTTCTTATTTACTTTTCACAATCAGTTATCTTTCGCAATTTTACAAATAAAAAAATTCTAATCTTTGCATTACGTCTTGGGAAAAGTCACGTCACTTCACATAGTGGGGTTCTGTTCTGTTCTGTTATAAGAGGTGAACAACATTCTATAAGAAGAAAGTGTCCAGGGCTCAGGCCACTTGATCGGGCTCATTGCCAACTCCTCGGGACAGGTTACTGTAGGGTTAACCAGCTTCTCGACTAGCATCGGTATAAAACCTTAGCATTGAAGAAAAGGGTATCTCAAAGAGGTTGGTAGTCGGTATTATGCAGTAACCCAAGCATAGTGGGGTACAATAACGGAAACTGTGCTTTACATAGTAAATGCAAGACCCCTTTAAGAAAGTATATGCAGCGCGTGATATTTAGTCAGCATTCAAATTATTGCTGATCAGCTTTACTGTATTTACATTTCCAGCTTCTATTCTACGGACAAACCCACTTTCCACGAATGTCCATCGTCCATCTGTCCCAAAATTGTATCCATTATCTAGAAAAAAAACAATTTGTCGAAATGGACTTTGCAAATGATAAGGATAAAAATGAAGTGGGGTTAACGGGAGGATCGTTAAGTTAAATTCATATAATAGAGATGGAGTCACACTGTGGTATATAACTCGCAAGAAGCATCTTCCAACGTGAAGATTTTTAAGCCAATCGTGGGTTGACATAGTCGCCAATGAGCTTTTGACTTAGTCTCCAATGGTGGAAGAGCGTGCGACTTTCATACCTCAATGTAGTAAACACGATGCATTGAGAATCACTACTCTATGCTTGTCTCAAACTCATGCAGCATTGTCCCTTGTCTCACGACACAGAGTGACCAAACACTTATAGATATCCTTTGTAGACTCATTCTCCCTATCCTCCCCACTCGCAGTTCCGCCTCCACGAATATGCAAGGCCTTATGAGTGTAATTGTTCTATATAGCGAAGCGCTTATAGTTATTCTCTGGTTAAATTACACCACATAATCTGGAGATCCAACATTTATCATTATTAAAATTTTAAATGGCACATTAAATTTTTTTAATTTTCTCTTAGCAAACAAATACACGGCGGTCACGTTTACTTTGCTGGCCAATAATCCGAAATTCTACATCAGACGAATCATTGGAGATGGAGAACCCGAAAAATCCATTTCTTTTAGATCCTGTAAGAATTGAATAATCCAATTTAGTTTTCAGTAACGCCTTATATAAAATAAAATTACAAAATTATAATACGGATACAGTGCACCCAAAGTGTTTCCGTAAGATTTAAAGTATGCTTATTGTTGCTTTATGATTACTACTATATTTTTTAAATTTTCATCATTTAGGTTATCAAGTGTGTTCTCCAATTCCTGAATATCGAAGGTATCAAAAACACTCGTCTTGTTTCTCGTGAACGGGGCAAAACTGGAAAACTTGCTCTTGCAAACCTTGCACAAGTTTCAACGAACCTCATCATCCAGCGCATTTTCGTTCTTGTTTTTCAGACTCATGGACTCTTTTCAGTTCATTTAGGATTCTTGGTCATTTAATTGACCAGTCTTTAAGACATACCTGGACTACTGAAGAATTAACAAATTTCTTTAGAGAGCATGAAAAATACATAAAAGAACTTACTTTAAATATCCGAGGTTCAGATAGGAGGATTGTGGAAAATATTGACCTCAGTTCTTGGATATCGCAAACACCAATGGTGCAGATGGATGCCCAACACATGACAAAATTATCAATTATAGGTGATAGAAATTTGGATATTCCGTTGCATTTGATTGCGCACATAAAGGACCTAACACTGTCAGAGTGCAGAATCATTCTTGAAGAAGGAGTGTGGATTTCCCCTGTTAAACTAAACGTATCAGAGTCTATGTTTTTCGAAAATGGATATGAATTGATTAGTGTTGGAATTAATAATTTTGTGGACTTCCGCAACGCAAAAGAAGTATCATTAGACTGTTCAACCCGTGAAACAAAAGAATTCACAAAATGTGTTGTGGGCCTTTTTGGAAATACTGCTCTTGAAAAATTTGTTTTGAAAAACGGTGAGATTGTGAACGGAGAAAATTCACAGTGGGCTATAGAGCAATTTTTCACGGTTGGTATTCCTTATTCATTGAATAGTCAAATGCAAATTAAGGAACTTTACTTGTCTAATGCCGGTACAGTTGACTTGTCCCTTTTACCAAACACAATTCAAAAACTAGCTATAAAAGAAATCGACAACAACAATATCATAGTTTGTAGACAGCCGGTTGTTTTGGAGAACTTGCAATATTTGCATATTATGAAATCTCTGGGGTATGACACTGGAGATTGTTGTTACATCTCTCACTTTGACTTTGAGAATTCCCCTCAACTGACTCATTTGGAATTTCATTTAAATAATTCAAAGAAAATGTACTCCTACCGGATGCCCAAAACCGTAAAAGTGCTAACGCTTGGAAAGGGAATAATAAATTGGATCGATGACAGTTCTTGAACCTTGAGAAACTTGTGGCTCCTGGGTTGCTCACAATTGATGACGTCAGAACAGTTTTTCAATCTAAAATTGCAGTTGACGATTTGGTTATCGTTCAGAATTTAAAGGTGGATAAATATTTGGAGGATTTTTTGAAATGTCAAAATTAGTTCAAGGAAACGACTTTACATTGGTTGGTTAGACTGGGAGGACAAGAAACTAAAAGATAGTGTTTTGAAGAAATATGTTAATGTGAAGTCTTCATGTTATGTGTTCGAGAATAAGAAAAAGGGGCGTGCTCTTTCCAATATAGATTTCACTGAGCTTGCAAATATTCCGAAGCATCTCAGTATTTTTACGCACCCAAATTTCTTTTGAGCTTGAAAAATTGCTCTTTTGGCAAAAGTCAATATCAGTGCAATAGCTGTAAGACAACGTGTTAGTAGTAGCAGCCATGAGTCTACTCTTGTCTCTTATTTCAATCCTGATTGATAAAGACTTTAAATGTAATTGAGAAATGTTCTGACATAACCTTCTCTGATTAAAATTTATAGATTTTTTGAAGGAATAATATTTCCGATTTTTTAAAATTTACACATTGCAACACCGATACATAAGATTAAGTAATGAAATTGCTTAGCTTCTTTTCATATTATAGTGTATAGTAGGATAAATCATAAAACTTATTTTTATTTACGCATAAGCATTTTGTAAATAGATATAAATAAATAATACAACTGATACCAGGACAGAATTCTCTAAATTCCAGGCTGGCAAAATTTTAAATACTAAGAATTGTATAAGGACCTATTATCTTTAATTTTCAATTTTTTTATTGCCTGCCACCTCAATAGCAACACTCCCACTCTTGTCCCTGCAAAATGTACCACCTGAATAAAACTAAATAAATATGGGACTGAAATTTATTAGTCAGCTTTGAGGTTACTGCTATAGTATGTTAATCCAACTCTGCATAAAATCATATTATTGCCAATAATGTAATTTTATTTTATTATTACAAATTTAATATTTGAACACATATACACAATACTATTGTTCCACGTAGCAATAGTGCACAAATGTATTTCAAATGGTCAATGGTTCACAAGAATCCAGTCACCTGTTGCTCCTTAAATGTTTGGATGGTAGAATGGTAGGGTAGAAATATGCGAAAGTCAGCTGGTTCTGATTTATGTAAACAAGTCAGTTGTAAGAATAAACTGAGGAAGCGATGACGTAGATTCGATTCTGTTTTTGCGTTTAGATTTATTACTTCTACTTGTGGTTAACAATACTCCCACTCATTTATACACGGGTCTTGGTCAGAATTACGGTACATTACGGTAAGGAGGGGGTAAGGTGAGCCAAGTAATGAATAATGAGCAATAAACAATACCTAAACAAAACTAATTACTACCTCATAACTATAAACTGAGTTCCAATGGAGTGACTAATAATATTTTAGTACAATGCAAACTTTTCTAATTTTATGATTTTTCAAACAGGAAATATGAAAACGAAGGAATAAAAAATCCTTTCGGCAAAATATTTCCTATTCACTTTTTCACAATTGCTTCTCTTTCACAATCTTACAAATACAGAAATACATTATTGTAAGCATTATTGTAATGCTTACAGAAATACTTATTTTTTGCACTATGTCATCGGAAAATTTACGCCGCATCACATAGTAGGGTAGAAATAACGGAAATTGTGTTTTATGTAGTAAATGCATGATCCCTTAACGAAATGTATACGTGGCGCTGCTATTTAGTCCGCGTTCAAATTAGTGCTGATGACTTTTCCAGGTTTTATTAGAAAACTATTGTCCATAAAAGTCCGTTTGTCCCAATATTGTATCCATTATCTAGAAAAAATAGGAATCTGTCGAAATGGACTTTGGAAATGATAAGAATAAACATGAAGTGGAATTAGTGAAAGGATCGGTAGGTTTAAAAATATAACATAATCTTGAGATCTTATATTTACTGCTATTGAAAGCAAAATTGGTTGCACAATC
Organism: Yoshiicerus persimilis; assembly: GCA_020352615.2. Classification (NCBI taxonomy): domain Eukaryota; kingdom Metazoa; phylum Arthropoda; class Collembola; order Entomobryomorpha; family Tomoceridae; genus Yoshiicerus; species Yoshiicerus persimilis. The sequence continues at coordinate 4,579,658 of CM036941.2, forward strand.
GAAATTTTTTATTTTTCTCTAAGCAAACAAATATACGGCGGTCATGTTTATCTTGGACATCTTGCTGGCCGGTATTCCGAAATGCTACAATAGACGAGTCACTGGAGATGGAGAACCCGAAAAATCCAATGCTCCTTAGTCCAGTAAGACATAATAATACTTATATATTTCTTAACGCCCTGTAAAAATAACATTCCAAAATTGTAATAAGAAGCCAAAGAGTTTCCTTGAGATTTAACTTCTTTGTAATACTTTGTTATTTACTTTCTTTAATTTTTTTAATTTAGGTTATCCGGTGTGTTCTCAAATTTCTGAATATCGAAGATATCAAAAACTGTCGTCTTCTTTCTCGTGAATGGGGCTCAACTGGAAAACTTGTATTGGCAAGCCGTGCAAAAATCTATTTTAATAATCCGGGTCGTCCTGCTGATTTTCGTTCTTGTTTTCTGGAATCATCATCCCTTTTCAGTGCATTTGTAATTTTTGGTTTAACTACGAAGATTTATTGGACTTTTGAAGAATTAACAAACTTCTTTGGCGAGCATCAAAAATCCATAAAAGAACTGACATTACATTTGGGATACCCAGGAGCTAATATTATTGCGAAAACTTTTGATATCAGTTGTTGGATATCGAAATCACCAATGGTACAGCAAGATGCCAAATATTTGACAAAATTATCAATTAAAGGTGATGGGGAAAATTTGAATATTCCCTTACACGTAATTGCGCACATAAAAGACTTGACACTGTCAAATTGCAGAATCAATATTGAAAAAGGAATTTGGATTTACCCGGTTAAACTAAACTTGGGAAGCATAGCGTTTTTTAAAGATGGAATTCAATTGAGTCGAATTCGAATAAATGATTTTGTGGACTTCCGCAAAGCAAAAATTGTATCATTAAACTGTCCACGCTATGAAAATGAAGATTTCGCAAAATATGTTGTGGATTTATTGGGAAATACTTCTCTTGAACGACTTGTTTTGAAATACTGTGAGATTGTGAACGGAGAAAGGTCACAGTGGGCTATAGAGCAATTATCAACGGTTGAAATTCCTTATTCACTAAATAATCAAATGAAAATTAAGGAACTTTATTTGTCATGTCCCTATCTTATTGACTTGTACACCTTACCAAACACAATTCAAAAGCTAGCCGTTAAAGGAATCGACACCTACAGTCTCAGATTTTGTACAAAACCGATATTTTTGGAAAACTTGCACCATTTATATATTCTGGAATCTCCTGGGCGTGATGTCGATTTTTCATTCCTCTCTCACTTTAAGAATTGCCCTCAACTGACTCACTTAGAATTACATTTGCAAAATCAAAAGAAAATGAACTATCGTTGGATGCCCAAAAGCGTGAAAGTGCTAACGCTTGGAAAAGCAATAATAAATTGGAACGATGGCAAATGTTTTAAACTTGAGAAACTAGTTCTTCTTGTTTTGCTCACAATTGATGAGGTCAAGGCACTTTTTAAGGCTAAAATTCAAGTTGACGATTTGGTTGTGCTTCAAGGCTTAAAAGTGAATAAATATTTGGCGGATTTTTTGAAATATCAAAAGCAATTCAAGTTTGGTAAACGACTTTACATTGGCTGCTTAAACTGGGAAGAAAAGAAACTAAAAGACAGTGATTTTAAGAAACACTTTGATGCGCAGTCATCATGTTATGTGTTTCAGGAGAATAAGGAAAAGGGGCGCGCCCTTTCTACTAAAGATTTTGCTGAGCTTGCAAATATTCCGAAACATCTCAATTTCCTTGAGTGCACAACATTCTTTTAAGCTCAAAAATCTTTTTGGTCAGTCCAAAAAATTTTTTGATCCTTTTTTGGCATAATGCAGTACTTTAATTACAAGGTTTAATATTTTACTTTTCGCGAAATGAAAAATTAGAGTCATTTCTATAATACAACTCGTTAAGTAATACCGTTAAAAATAATGCAGCATTGCTTCCCGTTTAATATTGATGCTGACTTATGTATAGTAGACTCATATATGGTAAACTTAAATATAGTAGACTTTTGTTGTAAAAATGGAAAAACTGTGGATAATATGATAAAATTAAAAGACTTTTTAAAGAATGATACTTATTTTCCTAAATAGATTCTTTTTCATTTGCGCGACACAACACTGATACATAAGACTGTCGTCAAGCTAAGGACGCGTTTAGCATTTTTCCATATTATCGAATTCTAAGTACGTATAATAGGGTAGATCATAATAGTTATACAGCATTTTGCAAATAAATTACATATACGCATTATAAGCATTTGCAGGTAAATTTACATAAATCATTCAACCAATAGTCAGGACAGAATTCTGCGATTCTAGGCTGATGCAAGTAAATACTTAGCATTACATTAGATTTAGGAGATAACCAAATGCTAAATACAGTACACGCGTGTACAGGCTTTTACACAATGCATTAGTTCCATCCACACGTAACACACAAATGCATTTTAAGGCGATAAAGGTTCAGGAGAATCCAGTCCGTTGTTACGCAGTAAATGTTTGGATGGTATAATGGCAGGATAGAAATTTGCGAAAGTCAGCTGATTGTGATTTAAGTAAACAAGGCAGTTGGAAGTCAAAGAATAAACAGAGGAAGAGATCCGTTGTGTTTTTGCCCTTGGATTTATTACTTGTGGTTACGCAAACACTCCCACTCATTTATAAAGGAGTCTCGGTGAGTATTACGTTGCATCACGGTAGGGAGAGGGTAAGTAACCATTTTAAATGATTATGGTTAAACTAAATTAATTACTTCTTAAAAATTCAACTGGGGCATGAAGAAACACCCTACTTGTTTATCGTCTTATTGACTGCACTATTGTTCATTATTTTATTTTACAAATATCAGCACTATATAAAATGCTTTTCTAAATTGCACAATTTTGTAAGTTGGCTCGCATTTTCAATTTTGCAAATCAAAATCGATAAAAATAGGATTTTTAGCTTCGTACTATGTTAGTCACCTTACTGCTCCTATCGGTCTCATCCTGAAGTTTTCCAAAGGGGTCAAAAGCCTGTACACGCGTGTACTGTATTTAGCATTTGGTTATCCCCTAAATCTAATGTAAAGCTAATTTTTCCCATTGCTTGATTTTTAAAATTTGAGGAAATATGAAAAACAAAAATTGAAAAATCTTTTTGAAAAAATATTTCCTACTTCCTTTTTTACAATCTTATAAATATACTAAATACTGATGTAAGCATTCCATGCAATTTTTTTCTTTGCATTATGTCATTGGAAAAGGTACACCGCTTCACAAAGTGGGGTACAAAAACGGAAATTGGGCTTTAGGAAGTAAATGCATGACCCTTAAGGAAAAATATACGTGGCGCTGATATTTAGACAGCATTCAAATTGCTGAAATCTTTTGCAGCTTCGATTAGCAAACCATTTTTCACGAATGTCCGTCTGTCCCAAAATTATATCCATTATCTAGAAAAGATAACAATCTGCCGAAATGGACTTTGCAAATGATGACAATAAAAATGAAGTGGAGTTAGCAAAACGACCGGTAGGTTGAAATAAATCATATAATCTGGAGATCTTATATTTATATTTGTGACTATTGAAACTTAATTGATTGCACAATTTTTATTTACGTTTAGCAAACAAATATACGGCGGTCATGTCTATCTTGGACGTTTTGTTGGCCTATATTCCGAAATTGTACAAAGATGGAGAAAATTAAAAATCCAATGCTTCTAGATCCTGTAAGAATTGATTAATCCAATTTAGTTTTCCGAAACCCCTTATACAAATTAAAATTACAAAATTGCAATAAGGATCCAGTGTTTCCTGGGGGTTTAAAGATTCTTTGCAATATTTTATTATTCAAATCATATACATTTTTTATTCATTTAGGTTATCAGGTGTGTTCTCAAATTTCTGAATATCCATGACATCAAAAACTGTCGTTTTCTTTGTCGTGAATGGGGTTCAACTGGAAAACTTGTATTGGCAAGCCGGGCACAAATTTATTTTCACAAACCTCTTCTTCCTGCTGATTTTCGTTCTTGTTTTCTGGACTTCTCGTCTCTTTTCAGCGCATTTAAGATTTCTGGTTCTTTAATCCATTCCTGGACTATTGAAGAATTCACAAAGTTTTTTAAGGAACAAAAACACTTACAGGAACTTACATTAGATTTAAAATATGGAAGTACAGATATTGTGGAAAGTATTAACAGACCAGTACTTCACAAAATCACAAGATATGAAAATCCCCTACTATGGAGAAATTTGACGAAATTAACAATTGAAGGTGATTGGCCAATACCCAAACCCTTGGTTATTCTGCCGATGCATCTAATGGCGCATATTGAATATCTAAATTTATCACTGTGCAGAATCAATCTTGAAGAAGGTGTTTTGATTTACCCTGTTCGACTAAAATTGGGAAACATAACATTTTTTCAAGATGGAATTCAATTGAGTCGTGTTCGAATAAATGATTTTGTGGACTTCCGTAAAGCAAAAAATGTATCATTAGACTGTTCAAATTTTGCAACTGAAGATATCACTAAATATGTTGTGGATTTGTTGGGAAATGTTACTCTTGAAAGACTTATTTTGAAAAACTGTGAGATCGTGAACGGAGAAACGTCACAGTGGGCTATAGAGCAGGTATCCACGGTTGGAATTCCTTATTCCCTAAACAATCAAATAAAAATTAAGGAATTTTACTTGTGTAATGCCGGTACTCTTGATTTGTCCACTTTACCCAACACAATTCAAAATTTAGCTATCAATGGAATGGGCGATTACACTACAGTAATTTGTAGGAAACCGATTTTTTTGCAGAACTTGCAATATTTATATATTCTGGAATCTCCGGGGTGTGATACCGATTTCTTCTACCTCTCTTACTTCATGAATTGCCCTCAACTGACTCACTTGAAATTACATTTACAAAATGAAAAGGAAATGAACTCTCTTTGGATGCCCAAAAGTGTAAAAACACTAACGCTTGAAAATGCAGTAATAAACTGGATCGATGAAAATTACTTAAGCCTAGAGAAACTAGTTTTTCAGGTTGATGTTTTGCTCACAGTTGATAAGGTCAAGACACTTTTTCAGGCTAAAATCCAGGTTGATGATGTTGCTGTACACGGTGAGCACATTTACATGAACAAAAATTTGGTTGACTTTTTGGAAATGCGAAATCGTTTCAGTTTTGGAAAACGGCTTTATATTTGCGAGTTAGATTGGGACGAGGTGAAACTTAAAAATAGTATTTTGAAGAAATACTTTGATGCAAAGTCATCATTTTATGTGTTCGAAAATAAGGAAAAGGGAACTGCCCTGTCCAGAGAATATTTCTACGAGCATGCAAATATTCCGAAGCATCTTGATATTTTATCATGGCATTTTAAATGGTGGTCTGAAAGCACAACCCGATTTCCTTCCTAACACACTTTTCATATAAAGTGTGCAAACAACGCCTTCTAGAAACCAGAATTGTTATTTACATTTTATTTGAATGCCCTTAACTGACGTATTGAATTAAAATCACGATTGTTAGCTATTTCAATTTGGCGAGTTATTAATTAGTACTTATTACAGATTTATACTTATAACAGAATAGTTTATATATAAATTATAAGCTAAATTATAAGTATTATATGTTCAATGTCACTCCAGATGATCGAAAACGACTTTATAGGAAGTGGAGGGCCATACTTTACACAGTGTTTAACAATTTTAACTTTTGTACCCAAAAATAAACGTGGTGTGGATGTAATTTGTAAAATTTATCTTAAACACCTGCCTAGATTGAAAATCCTAATGATGGCAACAGTGGTTGTCAATTTGACTTTAGAATAAAAAGTATTTTACAAAATAATTTGACGATTTTTTTCCATTGTAAATAATTTAGAAGGAAATTGCTTCCCACACAATATATTGGACAGCAGAATACGAGAGTTCAAAGAAGTTTTAGTTCCAACAATCTAGCAGTTATTTTGCATTACAAAAATTCTCATGTATGGTTTTTGTACCTACTTGTTTTTCACAAAATCTTTCATAAACAACATATAGGTAGGTTACTTTGTCAATAAACAGTTAGTCATATAATAAATACTAAGAACCAATAATAAGTAGGCCAGATGACAAAACTGTCCTACTGTCATAAATAATAATTTATATAATTATGTACATAACCTAAAAAGTTTGCATACACAATTCCTCATATTTTCTTTTTTCCGAACGCAGATTGAATATCTCAAGTGCTCTCCAGAAATTATATACCTACATACCTTATTTCCGCCAATGATACTCATTATCGCATTTGCTTGATAACCCGTTTATTACTATTTGAGTCATTTTCTGTGGTTGGAATTTTATTACTCTTATCATATAATAAACATGCATCAGTTGAAATTATTAACGTTAACCTTCAGCACTTCAGTTGAAAGACCGGTAAGATAATGGACATTTCGCTGAAACTTGATTCGCTTTATTTGGCTGTACTATGGTTGCTTATCACTAATCATTTTGATTATGGAAAACTATATTGCTTATACGTTTGCATTCAAACTTGTCAACGTTATCCTGCACATATTTAAATAATACACATAAATAGAAGTACAAGTAGGTTTTCATGATTATTAATGTCCTTTACTCCTTCGTAGTGTGAAAATGAGCAAATAAATACTTCAATAGTTCAAACGTTTATAATATTACGTTTTTAAGGATATTTATGGTCTGCACACTAAATCCATATATACCTACTGTTCACTTATTTCGTATTTAATTTTAAATTAAATAAAAGTACACTTAAATAGACAAATATCATTCGGCAGAAATGGAAATCCCAAATGATACTCAAAATGAAGAGAAGATGCTAGCAAATAATTTGGTAAGTTGAAATTACAGTTCTATCATCATTAAATGAATACTAGAATTCATAATGCAATAAAATGAAAATAGTTAAATTGAAACTAAATTTTTCTCAGGAACCAGTATTCGAAACTAAAAGAGATAACTATGTACTGTCATTAAGTGGTGCGATGAACGAATCATTCGAGGAGATGAAACTAAAAAATCCAATGCTCTTTGATCCTGTAAGTAAGGATTTACCATTTTATAAAACGAGATAGTATTCAGGAAATCTGTTTTCCGCCATTTCTTGAAACGTCTATTTTGAAAATAATCTTGCTCTTGAATTTTAAATATCATCACCTTATGGGCAAATTTTTCAAGCGTATACTGTATGGTGTGCATTTAAACATTGGTCGAAGAATGTTTGTAGTGAATTTATAACTACTATTTTTATTTTATTTTATTTAAATATAGGTCATCAGATGCATTCTCAAATTCTTGAATATCAAAGACATCAAAAACTGCCGTTTTGTTTGTCGTGAATGGGGCTCAACTGGAAAAGTAGTTCTTGCGAACCGTGCACTAATCCGCTTTCATAAATATAAGAACAGGGAAATTATTCGTCTTCCAGGGGAATTTAATTCCTGTTTTCTGAACTCAGCAACTCTTTTCAGTGCATTCCATATTTCTGGTGATTTTACTATGGAGAATGTAAATGATTTCTGGTTTAGTCAAGAATTAGCCAACTTTTTTGATGAGCGGCAAAAATACATTAAAGAACTGACATTACTGGTCGGAGGTTCTGATAGAAGGATTGTTAAAACTATTGATCTCCGATGTTGGATAGGAAAATCCCCTATGGTGCAAAATGATACGAAGTATCTAACAAAATTATCAATTACAGGTTGTGAAAAATTTTCGGATATTCCGTTAGGCCTCATTGCGCCTATAAAAGACCTAACTTTGTCAAGCTGCAGAATCAAACTTGAAGAGGGAATCCGGATCTGTCCTATAAAACTAAAATTGTCCAGCATCACGTTTCTTAACGACGAAATTAAATTAGATCGTCTCCTGATAAATGATATTGTGGACTTTTCTAAAGCAAAACAGGTGTTGTTATCCAATTTCAATTGGAACGTTACAAAATATGTGGTGGATTTAAGGGGAAGAATTACTCTGGATAAACTGGTACTAGAAAGCTGTGAGATGGTTAATGGGGAAATATCAGAATGGGTTATAGATCATTTGATAATGATTAATATTCCTTATTCATTGAACAGTCAAATGCAAGTTAAGGAACTTTCATTGAGTTATGTCGGTATTGTTGATTTGTTCACCCTACCTAAAGCAATTCACATGCTCGAATTACACGGTGTCCCACTTAGCAATAACATAATAAGGTGTACTCGGCGATTTGTTGGGTGGGACAACTTGCAATATTTAAATATAAGTTCGGCGAATTATTCAGTCCTCTCTCACTTCGGATATTGTCCTCAACTGACTCACTTGAAATTAGGCCCGTATAGAGAAACGGAAATAAATTCCCTTTGGATACCTAATAGCGTCAAAACACTGACACTTGAGGGTCCCTTAATAAAATGGGTCGATAATGACAGACCCTTGAAACTTGAGAAACTAGTTTGCTGTCGATTTTTATCTATTGACGATGCCTTGATACTTTTTACAACTAAAATTCTAGTAGACGACGTATTTATAGAAATTTTGTCCATCAACTCGTTCAGAAGTTTTGTGAACGTTCTGAAAGGTCGAAAAAATAACCGTTTTGGTAAACGACTTTACATTGGTAATTTAAACTGGGGAGATGATCAACTTGACAGTTTTTCAAAGAAATACGTAGATGAAAAATCATCGTATTATGTCTTTGAAAATGAGGAAAAGGGACGTCCTCTTTCCGAAAAAGATTTCCATGTCCTACTACCAAAACATCCTGCTATGAAGACTTCTATATAATATTTAAGTATTCTTTAAACCATTTTTAGATGGTTGAAGTGGTTGCAGTTTGTAAATTTTTTCTTAAATACCTGAATTCAAATTTTTAAAGGTGATAACCGCGATTGTAGTGATTTTAGAATAAAAATAAAGCAAATTTTAATTTCGAGATTTAAAAAAAATCTTAGTAGCCATGCAATTCGGAGGTATCTATCTTATATTAAGCATTTTGTACTGCAAAAAAGGGAAAATTTTAGATATTGTGGCGAATTAATATATCTCCTTTAGAATTGATACAGTAAAACTGGCTTTTATGGTAGCAGAACATGTAAGTTCAATCTTATTTATCACACCACTCCGTCATAAACAGTTTATTATTATTTACGCTAATTCCTGTAGTTAAAATTGAATTACTTTTATCAATAAACCTACAAACCAACAGTGTTGAAAGTAATCACTTCGATAAGAGTTCAATTAAAGCAATTAAAGTAGTGTTGAAACTTTGATTCAGCAATATTTTCAGGCATTGAAGAGAACTCAAAGAAGTTTAGTTGCAACATTTGAATTTAATCTGACTTACAAAAACGCTGGTATATATGCTTACGTACCTACTTATTTTACATGAAATGTTTTTAATACATGGATTGAGTAGTTCAACAAAAAATGATTCATACCACAAAGACTGCGAATTGATAAGTAGATCCAATGACGTAACAACTGATAACATTAGGTGCATAACCTTCTATATTTTGCATACCTATAACGTTTTCCCATAATTTCTGTAGCTCAGTAGAGTGCTCAATTCAAGTGTTCTCCGGAAATTACACATTCATACTTCTGTAAAACAATTTCAAGTAGACTAGTCATGAGTCATCAGTAGATTATAAGTTATCTTCTGTAGTTCATGATTTTGTTCACAATCACCTGGATGGACTGTACAGTCGATTTTTACGGTCCTGACTTCTTTCGCAAAAAATATTTATAGTTCAAAAGTTTACAATAGGTTTGTAAAATATTTACAAAAAGATATAAGTACTAAGTACACTATATAAATAAGCAAGATAGCATCGCTGGACATGGATATAACAAACGAAACGGTTCAAAATGAAATCAAGATATCGGCGAATAATTTGGTATGTTGCAATTACAGTTCTTTCTACATGATATGACAGCAGACATGGAATTCATAACACAAATTTTAAACTTTTTCTCAGGAACATGTATGCGGAAATTGTGAAGATGATTTCACTGATTTCGCAATCAAAGCTACCGGGGACGAATCATTAGAGAATATGGAACCAAAAAATCCAATGCTCATTAGCCCTGTAAGTAAGGATTAATTAAATCACTTATATTAAGTAATCAGGACAAGAGTAAAATATTTTTACTATATAAACCAAGATTAATTCTGTTTCGTCACTTTTTCTAAAGATTGATGAAAAGGCAATTTTGAAATACATCTTAGTAAAAGTCCATGGCATAAAATTTCACATACCTTTAAAAATCCGAAATTAAAATTTAAAAACAAATTTTTACTACAATTTAAATATTGGTCTTTTAAGGATCGACAAATTTCTACAATAAAAAAAATATTTTATAAATTGGAACCAGTGTATATGTTTCATTTGTTTTAAAATGCAGGTCATCCGATGTGTTCTCAAGTACCTGAATATTGACGATATCAAAAACTCTCGTCTTGTTTCCCGTGAATGGGGCTCAACTGGCAAACTAGCACTTGCGAAACGTGCACTAATTCACTTTTTTTATGACCAACAAAGGGATACTGTTTGTCGTCCTGTGGACTTTTATTCTTGTTTTCTGGATTCAGCACCACTTTTCAGTGCATTCAAGATTTTTGAAGGTTTTAATGAATATAACCTAGAACCCTGGACAATTGAAGAATTAAAAGCGTTCTTTGACAAGCAGCAAAAGTACATAAAAGAACTAACATTAAATTTACAAATACACCACTTAGACGAAAATTTTGTGAAGAACATTCACCTCAGTTCTTGGATATCAAAATCCCCAATGGTACAGAAGGATGCGAAACACATGACAAAATTATCAATTACAGGGAATAAATTCTTTTTGGATATTCCGTTACACTTGATTGTACATATTAAAGACCTAACACTATGCAATTGCAGAATCCATCTTGAAGAAGGAATTAAAATTTGCTCTGTTAAACTAAAATTGGAAAGAACGACATTTTTTCAAAATGGAATTCAATTGAATAATGTCAGAATAAATGATATTGTGGAATTGTGTAAAACCAAAGAAGTAATATTAGATGGTTGGCAACTTCCTCGTGAAATAAAATATGTTGTGGATTTCTGGGGAAGTGCTACTTTAGGAACACTGAGGTTATTAAAAGGAGTTCAGATAATTAATGGAAGCAGATCAATGTGGGATATGGAGCACGTGGAGCTGATTTATGTTCCTTATTCATTAAACAGTCAAATGAGAGTTAAGGAACTTTCCTTGTCCAATGTGGGTAATTTTGACCTTTACACTTTACCTACCTCAATTCAAAAGCTTTATTTGCATGACTTCTACACATTGGACAGTATGGGCCCTAGAGTAAGTTGTAGCCAACCGACTGAGTTCGCGAACTTACAATATTTAATTGTCTCGTGCGATTCATATAGTGCGGACTTTTCATTTCTCCATTATTTTCTAAATTGTCCTCAACTGAAATTTTTGAAATTAGTTGGATATGGCACCCGCACCATTCATTTTCTATCTTTTGGGATACCAAAGAATATCAAAACACTCATGCTTCAGCATTCCCCAATAAATTGGGAAGATAAAAGGTGCTTGACCCTTGACAAATTAATCCTTTATGGTTGTGAAGCAGCGATTGCACAACTTTATAAGGCTAAAATTCAAGTGGACGATTTAGTTATACACCAGTGGTACTTGACTGTGGATGACGATTTGATTTCCTTTTTGGAATATCGAAATAATTTCAGGTTTGACAACCGACTTTATATTGGTCAGTTAAATTGGGGCGAAACGCAACTTGAAGACAGTTTTTTGAAGGACCACGTTGATGTTAAATCATCATTTTATGTCTTCGAAAATGGTGAAAAAGGACGGGCCATTTCAAGAAACGCTTTTCATGACACCATTCTAAACCATTGATATTGAACTGCAAAAAAGTCTACGGGCCTACTTGGAGAAAAGCAATATTAATACTTGCCATAAAAGTTAACTACGTAGCATATCGTAAACTCGTAAATACCACAATATCAAAATCAATAATAAGTTGACAGGTTGTCTTATGTAATGTATATTACAGCTTAAAATAAATCGTAGTTTGTCTAACTAAATAATCATTTTCTTCCGTTTTTCAAAATATTTTCAATATTTGCGTAATAATTTTGTACTATTCGATGCTATGAGCGGTCTAAGGTTTTATGCGACACCGAACAGCAGTAGATCTTTCCTTGAAAAACCGCAAACCTGGTGCACTTCTACGGAGACGGCTAATATTAGTTTAATAGAACATCAAAGATGTCGTAGGTGGTGGGAGTTGCAATATCATAACCAACGCAACAAAAATCAACCCACATCGTTGTGTTAGAATACTATTGGGTACTAACGGTATCCTCAAATATGGGATGTCATAAAAATGCTAAATGTTATAACTGCATGCTAGCACAGATTACAGATAAACAAACTACTTTTTGACTATGTAAGAACTCAATCTTTTTGCAACATTTGCAAAGCAAAATAATATACCGTATAGTCATTAGAATGCATACCGTTAGTACCCAATAGTATTCTAACACAACGATGTGGGTTGATTTTTGTTGTGTTGTTTATGATATTGCAACTTGCACCACCTACGACATCTGTGATGTTCTATTAAACTAAAATTAGCCGTCTCCGTAGAAGTGCAATAGGTTTGCGGTTTTTCAAGGAAATGCCTATAATAATACCCGGGTAGACTGAGAGAGATTCTCTGTACAAGTGGGCTTTTTTAACACCATGCTCCCACTAACATTGTATTAGCCGGCTTCCAGAATATTCCATGAGATATATAGCCGCGATGCTATCTGCACAAATTTCAATCGTTTAAATTTTTTCAAATTTTATGAATTTGCTGCATCTCTGAGGGATATGAGTTTTTTCTTCAATCAGCAGGTTTCCTCTTCGATTGGCATTACAATGCTACAAATGACCTTAGATGCTTTAAAAAGGCTACTGAATATGTAGCTGATTGAATAAATACCAATGACCCCCAACCGCTATAAGGTTTTCATTCTTGGAACCCTTGATTGCCTTACCTACGCTTTTTCAGCTGTTTTGAATGGTATGCAAAACCTTGATTGAGTCACTTATTTCTGCCACATTGTATCAACCAGTAAATTATATCTACTTCAAAATTGGTTTACGCATACCTGTAAATTGGCAAAAGGATCATTCGAATATCGAGTGGTTTGCGTCAACCTTTTTAGAAAGATAATGTAAGTGTGGATGAATACGATAATATTTACCCTTGAAAATCTATCCACTTAATTTAAAGCAAATGTAACCATTTAAGACGTTGACAAACTCTGAACTCATATTATTTAATACATTAATTTTGTTCAAAAAGTTGAAAAGTGCATACACAAAGACCAAATTATTACATCTCTTGCGCAATTGCTATTATTTCGCTTTCTGCAGTAAAACTGGCTTTTATTTGTGTTGATAAGACATGGCAAGTTCAATTTTCACATGACTTTGCTCCTCGCTTGATGTCAAGCTCATTATTATTTGCTTTGATTTCTGAGGTTTACATTGCACTAATTTTATCAAATAATAGACAGACAGTAGACTGAACGTATGACTGCAGTTCAAAAGCCGATAAGAATTTAATCAGCCTGGTGTTGAAACTTCGATAAAGAGTCATTTTCTGGTATCGAAAAGCTTTTGATTATCTCCTTGTTTTTTGCTTCAGTACAGTAGATGATAAATTGTGTACTTCTGATTCATAATTATTAATATTTGTGCCATATACCCAAATACTAAATAATTTATTAAAATATGACAATATTACAATTGATTTGCAGTTAAAGATAGTTACGCTTATCTAGACAAGATGACATTCTATAAAAATATAAATTTGAAATGATAAGGGACCAAAATTAAATTAAATCTTTAATTCTGTGGTAAGTTGTGTAATTACTGATCATTCTGCATTTATGAACGGTAGAGCCTAAATGCTCTTGAATGGGGGTTCAACTGGAAAAGTAGCACCTGCAGCACGTGCAGTAATTCATCTTCATGATTGTAAACGCTAAGAGACTTTGTTGCGTCCTTCGGACTTTTTTTCTTGTTTTCTGAACTCAGCAAGTTTTTTCAGTGCATTCTACATTTCTGGTTTCTTTGCTGAAAAGTCTGAAACCGATCCCAGGAATGTTGAAGAATTAACCGACTTTTTTGAGAAACAGCAAAAATTCATAAAAGAACTAACACTATGGTTCATGTCCTCAGATGAAAAGTTGGTGAAGCGTGTCGATATCAATTCTTGGATATCGAAATCCCCTTTGGTTCAGAAGGATGCGAAATACATGACAAATTATCCATATCATTTGATAAATGAATGTTGGACATTCCCTTGCACATAATTGATGAAATTAAAGACCTAACGTTTTACTTACGTAGCGTTTTACTCAGTTATGTATTTATTATCATTTTGCAATCTCAAATAATTATGTTCATTTAAGTAGATATGCGTAAATAATGGAACGTCCTTAAACAAGTAGCTCACAATGACTAATCAATAAGCTAATGTGCAGTTCGTTGATAACCATTTTTGTATGTGGCCATTCAAAATGTGGAAACTATATTTCACCTACTTAGAAAATTGTGTACAATTGTTTCTCTGTTACAAAATGGAGTAGCTAAGAGCAGCTAAAGGGTAAGTTGTTTTTGAGACAAAGCTTTTTTCACCCAAAGTTAATGTCGGAAGGATTGGAATAAATTTTATTATATATACTTAAATGCAATTATAACGGGAGGAATTTCATTCCATAAGAAAAGGCTATAGGCAAATACTGCGGAGTAAATTTTAGTCTTTTATGAAAACTGCATTTAGCAAAGGATAAACTTTGTTTTATTATGGTTACTGCCTTTACCAAGAAATAAATTGTAATATTATGAAAACTCATTTTTATTCTATTTAGAGGGCCGCAATTATAGCGGGGCTATTTTATCTATTAATGTGAATTTAATATTAGTGCTGGATGCATTTTATTTTATTGTAATAAAAATGCAGTACCAGGCGTATGTTATTATTGAAGAGTTGGCGTAAATGTCCGTCCGTAAGACGGGTACCTAACTAGTGCTTTATGAATATACCACTTGTCCAGATTCCCTAATGTAAATATATGCATTAACGCAAAAAGTGTGGATGGTAGAATGGCATGGCAGAAATTTGCAAAAGTCAGCTGATTCTGATTTACGTAAACAACGCAGTTTAACTTAAAGAGTAAACATAGGAAGGGATGACGTGGATGTACTTCTGTTTTTGCTTTTAGATTTATTACTTGTGGTTACACCAATACATTACATACATACATAAAGGGGTCTCAGTCATAATTGCGGTACATTAGGGTAGGGAGGGGAAGGGTGAGTGGAGTAACCGAGTAATTTAAATGAAAATTGTCAGCAGTCAGCACTATATACTATAAATACATTTCTGAACTGCACGATTTTTATTTTCGCGCGTATTTGCAATTTTGCATTTTTTTTAAATCCATAGAAAACAGGATTAGGATACTTTGCTTTATAATTTTAAAGTTTATGTATACTATGGCAGTCACTTCCACTTATACTGCCCCCATCCTACAGTTTTTCAAAGGGGTGACTAATAATATTTCATTACAATGCAAAATTTTCTGATTTTTCAAATTTGTGGAAATATGAAAAGTAAGAATTACAAAATCATTTTGACAAAATATTTCCTATTGACAATCAATTCTCTTTCACAATCTTACAAATATAGTCAGTGGGTACAAATAACGGGAATTGTGCTTTACGTAGTAAATGTATGACCTTTTAACGAAAAGTATACGTGGCGCTGATATTTAATCAGCATTCAAATTTGTGCTCAGCACTTCGATTAGTAAACCATTGTCCATAAATGTTCATCTGTCCAAAAATTGTATCTTTTATCTGAAAAAGATAACAATCTGTCGAAATGCACTTTTCAAATGAAAAGGATAAAAACGAGTTAAGTGGTAACGTGGAGTTAACGAAACGATCGGTAGGTTGAAATAAATCACATAATCTGGTTATCTTATGTTTATGATTATTAAAACTTAAATTGATTGCACAATCGATTTATTTTTTCTCACAGCAAACAAACATTCGGCGATCTTGCTTATCTTGGACATTTTTCTGTCCGCTATTCAGGAATGGTACGATTGGTGAATCATTGAAGGTGGAGAACCTGAAAAATCCAATGCTCCTAAGTCCTGTAAGAATTGTATAATCCAATTTAGTTTTCAGAAACGCCATAAACAAGATAACAATACAAGACAGTAATACGGATACAATGCATCCAAAGGGGTTCTCTGAGATTTAACTTTGCAATGTTATTCATTTAGGTTATCAGGTGTATTCTCAAATTCCTGAATATTGAAAATATAAAAAACTGCCGTCTTGTTTGTCGTGAATGGGGCTCAAATGGAAAAATTGCACTTGGAAGCCGTGCGCAAATCTATTTTTATGATCCTCTTCTTCCTGCGGATTTTCGTTCTTGTTTTCTGGACTCATCATTTCTTTTCAGTGTATTTAAGATTTCTGGTTATTTATGTACGGAGTCTATAAATGATTCCTGGTCTATTGAAGAATTAACAAAGTTTTTTGAGAAGCAAAAACACTTAAAGGAACTGACATTGGATTTAAGATATCCAAATAAATATATTGAGAAAATTAACACACCAGTTCTTGGATATCAAAATCCCCAACCTTGGAGAAGTTTGACGAAACTAAAAATTGAAGGGGACTGGCGATTACCCAAACCCTTGGTTATTCTGCCTTTGGATTTTATTTCGCATATTGAAGATCTTAATTTGTCACAGTGTAGAATAAATCTTGAAGCAGGAATTATGATTTGTCCAATAAAATTAAAATTGGAAAACGTGAAGATTTTTCAAAACGGAATTGAACTGAGTCGTGTTCGAATTAATGATTTTGTGGACTTCCGTAAAACAAGACAAGTATCATTAGACTGTTCAAGCTTTGTAACTGAAAATTTCACAAAATGTGTTTTGGACCTTTTGGGAAATACTACACTTGAAAGACTTGCTTTGAAAAACGGTGAAATTGTGAATGGAGAAAGGTCACAGTGGGCTATAGAGCAATTGTCCACGGTTGAAATTCCTTATTCATTAAACAGTCAAATGAACATTAAGGAACTTTACTTGTCTGGTGCCGGTACTCTTGACTTGTCCACTTTCCCCGACACAATTCAAAAACTAGCTATCAATGGAATCAACAATCGCAATATCATAATTTGTAGAAAACAGATTTTCTTGGAAAACTTACAATATTTATATATTCGGGAATATCCAGGGTGTGATACCGACTTTTCCTACCTCTCCCACTTTAGGAATTGTCCACAACTGACTCATTTGAAATTACATTTACAAAATGAAAAGGAAATGAACTCCCTTTGGATGCCCAAAAGCGTAAAAACACTAACGCTTGAAAAGGCAATAATAAATTGGACTGATGACAGTTACTTGAACCTTGAGAAACTATTATTTCCTTTTTTGCTTACAGTTGATGAGGCCAGGACACTTTTCCAGGCTAAAATCCAAGTGCAGGATGTTATTATGCGCCATAAGAGCATGGCCTTGAATAAATATTTGGTTGCACTTTTGGAAATTAGAAATCGTTTCAGTTTTGGCAAACGACTTTATGTTGGTGAGTTGGACTGGGAGAAGGAGAAACTTAAAAATAGTATTTTAAAGAAATACGTAGACGTTAAATCATCATTCTATATGTTCGAAAATGAGGAAAAGGGGTCTGCCCTTTCCAGAGAAGCTTTCTATGCAAATGTTCCGAAGCATCTTGATATTATAACGTGCCATATTAGGTGGTGGCTTGACGAAGCATTTCAAATTCCTATCTAATACACTTTTCATATAACGTATATTCAACTTCTAGTAAACAACAATTGCCGTAAATACTAAATAAGATTTAGGGGGACATTTTATTTTCATGTTATGAACTACGCTCAATAGATTTATGGAATTTAAATGGAGATTGTTAGATATTTTAATTTGTTGAGTTATTAAATTAGCATACCCATTAAATTAAATATTATAGAGTATTACTAAATTAACACTTCATTCAACCATAAATATCTGTACTTCATTTCTAATTTCGTGACCGCACTGGAATTCTTTTTATGAATTATTAAATGATAATATAATAAAAGTCAAGTTTTATTTTTGTGTGACAAAAAAGGATGACTATGTTTGCTTACTAATATTCTAATATACAAAGCATATACTGCATATAAATGTATAAAGTATAACTCAATTATTCTTCAACCTCTGAATTGTCACTCGGTGCGCAAAAAAATTTCTAAATTGCACAAAATACCCATGGCAAGTAAATATTTGCATGTAGGGAATAATTCAGATGTGTCACTTATTTGTACCAATTGTACGGTTTTTAGCACTCACGGTGGATCTTTTTGTTCAATAAAAACTAATTATCTCAGTTCCTAGGACGAGTTAGTTATTAGTTCAAATTCAAATATTTTGTTAGCTTTGAAAACCCGATGATGATTTAAGTAAACTATGTATTACAAGCGGGACCTAAAATTAAATATATAAAACTTACGTAAACGTAAGTAAGTGTTATAAGTGTTTTGCTCCTTTCTAATTTTCTGTTTACCGTCTTCCTTTCTGAGAAATTTAGAAGGAAAAGGAGACTGAAAGTGAAAGTGCGGTCCTAATCTTTCAATACTGTGAATGAACTGCATGAAACTGTACTCCGACTCGTGTAGGTCTGTACCGCGAAGATTATTTCCAGTACGAAAAGCAAATTCAGCTGACATTTAGCCGAATATCATTCTTCTGGTCTGTTGTTCTAAAATCGTAAAATTATTTTATTCAACAAAATTGAATTCCCCAATCTAATCTGTTGAAATAGACTTTGCAAATGATAAGGATAAAAACGTACCGGTAAAACCATTGGTAAGTGGTAAAAATACAAATAAAAAATTTTGATTTCTATTTAATTCAAAGCAACATTTTATTTTTGTTTTCAGAAGACATTTGTTGAAAATGAAGTTAATGATAGTGTTGACTTACTCAGTACTACGTTGGATGAATCCTCGGAGAAGAATCACCAAAAAAATCCATTGCTGCTTAGCCCTGTAAGTAATAATTTCTAAAATTAATTTCTTAAAGCTACATTATGTATAATAAAACGACAAGAGTAAAATCTTTAAGATTAATAAGTTGAGTGTGGTTTGTAGCTTCTGGCTGTTTTTCCTGTAAGTAATGCAAATGTACGCTTGACATCTTTGATGGAAATTTCAATGGATTTTCTAAAGACTTGGTTTCCTTTCAAAAATTTGCAATTTGTGATTTAAAATCTCGTTAGTGAAGTGAGCATCATTATTGTAAATATTGCAACTGTTGTATTATTTTATTTTTGTTTCAATTCAATAATATATTACTTCTTAAATGTCATTATTTAAGAAAAGATGTAATTTTAACTCTACTGAGTATTAAACGTGCATTGTTGATTAATGATGTGGCACATTTCTTGTGGTAATTTCATCTATATTTGTGGTGACTTTTTCTATATGAAAATATTGGGAAAATTCATTAGATATGTGGGAGTTTCAATTTACAACATGGGCTGTTCAAATCTTCAACATTGGCTAAGTTAAGTCTGAACCGCCGTCCAACACTTGGCCATCCGCTGCATGATCATACAATGCATATTGTAACCAACCATGTCGGCATTGAGAGACAAGTTTCATATTTATGTTCTTCACATTTGCCCATTTTTAAAAAAATGCTGGTCTCCCAGTGGCCAA
This sequence comes from Yoshiicerus persimilis, assembly GCA_020352615.2. NCBI lineage: Eukaryota > Metazoa > Arthropoda > Collembola > Entomobryomorpha > Tomoceridae > Yoshiicerus > Yoshiicerus persimilis. The sequence goes on from CM036941.2 coordinate 4,599,507, forward strand.
TGTTGAAATGGTTGACCACATTATCCACAGTTGTGCAATCTACTGACTATTATTTGTAGTTCTTAACGGTGGAATTAGATTCTCACAAAAAAACCGAATGTAAAATTTGAAAAACATATTTAATGTGTTTTACAGTTAATACAAAACACTAGCCGCTTAATGAATGTTTAACATAAAAAACTTTAAAAGCGCAGACAAGCGATGCATTACAACTGTAAACAAAGTCGAAATGCTTGACCACATTATGAAAATTGTGCAATCCAATGACTATTGTTTTTAGTTCTTTACGGTGGAATTAAAATCGCACAAAAAATCCGAAAGTAAAATTTGAAAAACATATTTCATGTGACTTGCGGTTAATGCAAACCACAAGCCGCTTAATGAATGTTTTTGATAAAAAACTTCAAGAGCGAAGACAAGCAATGTATTATGACTGTGAACAAAGTCGAAATGCTTGACCATAATTTGAAAATTGTGTAATCTAATGACTATTATTTGTAGTTCTTGGCAGTGGAATTAGAATCGCACAAAAAATCCGAATGTAGAATTTGAAAAACATATTTAATGTGACTTACAGTTAATGAGAAACACCAGCCGCTTAATGCATGTTTATCTGAAATCACTTCAAGAGCGCAGGCATGTAATGTATTACAACAGTGGCCAATGTTGAAATGGTTGACCACATTATCCACAGTTGTGCAATCCAATGACTATTATTTTTAGTTCTTTAAGATGGAATTAGAATCGCACAAAAAATACGAATGTAAAATTTGAAGAACATATTTAATGTGACTTGCGGTTAATGCAAACCACAAGCCGCTCAATGAATGTTTTCGATAAAAAACTTCAAGAGCGCAGACATGCAATGTATTACGACTGTGAACAAAGTCGAAATGCTTGACCATAATTTAAAAATTGTGTAATCTAATGACTATTATTTGTAGTTCTTGGCAGTGGAATTAGAATCGCACAAAAAATCCGAATGTAACATTTGAAGAACATATTTAATGTGACTTACAGTTAATGAGAAACACCAGCCGCTTAATGAATGTTTAGCATAAAAAACTTTAAGTGCAAGCAATGTATTACTACTGTGAACAAAATCCAAATGCTTGACAACATTATGAAAATTGTGCAATCCAATGACTATTATTTTTAGTTCTTAACTGTGGAATTAGAATCGCACAAAAAAACAGAATGTAAAATTTGAAAAACATATTTAATGTGCTTTACAGTTAATACAAAACACTAGCCGCTTAATGAATGTTTACCATAAAAAACTTTAAAAGCGCAGACAAGCAATGCATTACAACTGTAAACAAAGTCGAAATGCTTGACCACATTATGAAAATTGTGCAATCCAATGACTATTGTTTTTAGTTCTTTACGGTGGAATTAAAATCGCACTAAAAATCCGAATGTAACATTTGAAAACATATTTAACATGACTTACAGTTAATGAGAAACACCAGCCGCTTAATGAATGTTTAGCATAAAAAATTTCAAGAGCGCAGACAAGCAATGCACTATAACTGTAAACAAAGTCGAAATGCTTTACCACGTTATCCAAATTGTGGAATCCAATGACTATTATTTCTAGTTCTTAACGGTGGAATTAAAATCGCACAAAAAATCCGAATGTAAAATTTGAAGAACGTATTTAATGTGACTTGCGGTTAATGCAAACCACAAGCCGCTTAATGAATGTTTGCGATTAAAAACTTCAAGAGCGCAGACATGCAATGTATTACGACTGTGAACAAAGTCGAAATGCTTGACTACATTATGAAAATTGTGCAATCTAATGACTATTATTTGTAATTCTTTACGGTGGAATTAGAATCGCACAAAAAATCCGAATGTAAAATTTGAAAACATATTTAATATGACTTACAGTTAATGAGAAACACCAGCCGCTTAATGAATGTTTAGCTGAAATCACTTCAAGAGCGCAGGCTTGTAATGTATTACAACAGTGGCCAATGTTGAAATGGTTGACCACATTATCCACAGTTGTGCAATCCAATGACTATTATTTGAAGTTCTTAACGGTGGAATTAGAATCTCACAAAAAATCTGAATGGAGAATTTGAAAAAGATATTTAATGTGCCTTACAGTTATTGAGAAACACCTGCCGCTTAATGAATGATTACCTGAAATCACTTCAAGAGCGCAGGCTTGTAATGTATTACAACAGTGGCCAATGTTGAAATGGTTGACCACATTATCCACAGTTGTGCAATCCAATGACTATTATTTGAAGTTCTTAACGGTGGAATTAGAATCTCACAAATAATCTGAATGTAGAATTTGAAAAACATATTTAATGTGACTTACAGTTAATGAGAAACACCAGCCGCTTAATGCATGTTTATCTGAAATCACTTCAAGAGCGCAGGCATGTAATGTATTACAACAGTGGCCAATGTTGAAATGGTTGACCACATTATCCACAGTTGTGCAATCCAATGACTTTTTAGTCCGACCGAGGACTTATAGAACGGGTTTGTCTGTGTGTGTGTGTGTGTGTGTGTGTGTGTGTGTGTGTGTGTGTCTGTTCGCACTCTCATTTTCGTAAATCTTAATCAAAAAATTTTTTACGCCGGAGTTGAACGAATTGGCCCAAGTCAAAGGCTAAGTTCGTTGGGCAGGAAAATCGTACGAACAGTGTTCTCAAAATTTCTTATTTGTCATACGGCCAAGGAGATAGTCAATTCAACTTTTAGTCAAAATATTTATTTCAGCGCTTTTAATAATTGAGAAATTGGACATACCCGTAAATAAATTTCCATAAGGTCCAACTTTTCCGTGAAATTTATATCGTTTCTGTTTTACAAGTGATAGAAAGATATAAATTATGCAAAAATTTTCTTTTGAAAAAGAGGGACATTTCAATTTAAAAATCGTTTCCTTTCGTTTGTTAGCGGGATAGCATTAAAGATTTTATCTTGTTTCTCAAAATTTGGAAACTTGCTTCTCAAAATTTGGAAACTTGCTTCTGAAAATTTGGAAACTTGCTTCTCAAAATTTGGAAATTTGCTTCTTAAAATTTGGAAACTTGCTTCTCAAAATTTGGAAATTTGCTTCTTAAAATTTGGAAACTTGCTTCTCAAAATTTGGAAATTTGCTTCTTAAAATTTGGAAACTTTTTTCTCAAAATTTGGAAATTTGTCTCTCAAAATTTGCAAATTTGCTTCTCAAAATTTGGAAATTTGCTTCTTAAAATTTGGAAACTTGCTTCTCAAAATTTGGAAATTTGCCTCTCAAAATTTGGAAATTTGCTTCTCAAAATTTGGAAATTTGCTTCTCAAAATTTGGAAATTTGCTTCTCAAAATTTGGAAATTTGCTTCTCAAAATTTGGAAATTTGCTTCTCAAAATTTGGAAATTTGCTTTCAAAATTTGAAATTTGCTTCTCAAATTTGGAAATTGCTTCTCAAAATTTGGAAATTTGCTTCTCAAAATTGGAAATTTGCTTCTCAAAATTTGGAAATTTGCTTCTCAAAATTTGGAAATTTGCTTCTCAAAATTTGGAAATTTGCTTCTCAAAATTTGGAAATTTGCTTCTCAAAATTTGGAAATTTGCTTCTCAAAATTTGGAAATTTGCTTCTCAAAATTTGGAAATTTGCTTCTCAGAATTTCCAAAATGTAAAACTAAAGTAGACAATATGGAAATTCTCTAATGCTATTTCCACTGCAGGGGCAAAGTCCGCCAACGGGTTACGTAACGGAGGGCGGTCAATCAAATTGGCACGACCGCAGGTCGGGCTAATGTGATTGCTGCCCGGAGTCGCAAACGCTACCCAGTCCGAGAACGGGATGCAAACGGAGGTTAAGCAGTCTCATTAGTCCGACCGAAGGTCGGGCTAATGATACTGCTTGGCCGGAGTTTTTTTTTAGTTCTTTAAGACGGCATTAGAATCGCACAAAAAATACGAATGTAAAATTTGAAGAACATATTTAATGTGACTTGCGGTTAATGCAAACCACAAGCCGCTTAATGAATCTTTTCGATAAAAAACTTCAAGAGCGCAGACATGCAATGTATTACGACTGTGAACAAAGTCGAAATGCTTGACCATAATTTGAAAATTGTGTAATCTGATGACTATTATTTGTAGTTCTTGGCAGTGGAATTAGAATCGCACAAAAAATCCGAATGTAACATTTGAAGAACATATTTAATGTGACTTACAGTTAATGAGAAACACCAGCCGCTTAATGAATGTTTAGCTGAAATCACTTCAAGAGCGCAGGCTTGTAATGTATTACAACAGTGGCCAATGTTGAAATGGTTGACCACATTATCCACAGTTGTGCAATCCAATGACTATTATTTGAAGTTCTTAACGGTGGAATTAGAATCTCACAAATAATCTGAATGTAGAATTTGAAAAACATATTTAATGTGACTTACAGTTAATGAGAAACACCAGCCGCTTAATGCATGTTTATCTGAAATCACTTCAAGAGCGCAGGCATGTAATGTATTACAACAGTGGCCAATGTTGAAATGGTTGACCACATTATCCACAGTTGTGCAATCCAATGACTATTATTTTTAGTTCTTTAAGATGGAATTAGAATCGCACAAAAAATACGAATGTAAAATTTGATACAGTACTGCTAATAGACAAAAAAATACTTCCAATAACAAAGACAGTATTTCTAATACCCCAAACAGCCCTTCTAATAGCAAAGACAGTGCTGTGAACAGCGCAGACACTTGTGCGAACAGCGCAGACACTTGTGCGAACAGCGCAGACACTTGTGCGAACAGCGCAGACACTTGTGCGAACAGCGCAGACACTTGTGCGAACAGCGCAGACACTTGTGCGAACAGCGCAGACACTTTTGCGAACAGCGCAGACACTTGTGCGAACAGCGCAGACACTTGTGCGAACAGCGCAGACACTTGTGCGAACAGCGCAGACACTTGTGCGAACAGCGCAGACACTTGTGCGAACAGCGCAGACACTTGTGCGAACAGCGCAGACACTTGTGCGAACAGCGCATCGATGTAATGTGACTTGCGGTTAATGCAAACCACAAGCCGCTTAATGAATGTTTTCGATAAAAAACTTTAAAAGCGCAGACAAGCAATGCATTACAACTGTAAACAAAGTCGAAATGTTGTTTAACGGTGGAATTAGAATCGCACAAAATATCGGAATGTTATATTTGAAGAACATATTTAATGTGACTTACAGTTAATGAGAAACACCAGCCGCTTAATGAATGTTTAGCTGAAATCACTTCAAGAGCGCAGGCTTGTAATGTATTACAACAGTGACCAATGTTGAAATGGTTGACCACAGTAGGAGAATTGTGCAATCCAATGACTATTATTTGTAGTTCTTTGCGGTGGATTTAGATTTACATAAAAATTCCGAATGTAGAATTTGAAAAACATATTTAATGTGCTTTACAGTTAATACAAAACACTAGCCGCTTAATGAATGTTTAGCATAAAAATCTTCAAGAGCGCAGACAAGCAATGCATTACAACTGTAAACAAAGTCGAAATGCTTGACCACATTATGAAAATTGTGCAATCCAATGACTATTATTTGTAATTCTTTACGGTGGAATTAGAATGGCACAAAAAATCCGAAAGTAAACTATGAAAAACATATTTAATGTGACTTACAGCTAATGAGAAACACCAGCCGCTTAATGAATGTTTATGTGAAATCACTTCAAGAGCGCAGGCATGTAATGTATTACAACAGTGGCCAATGTTGAAATGATTGACCACATTATGAAAATTGTGCAATCCAATGACTATTATTTGTAGTTCTTTACGGTGGAATTATAATCGCACAAAAAATCTGAATGTAACATTTAAAAAACATATTTAATGTGGCTTACAGTTAATAGTTACAGTAAACACCAGCCACTTAATGAATGTTTATCATGAAAACTGCAAGAGACATTTGTGGAATTAATTAAATAATTTAAACATTTGCATGTTTCCCATTTTATGAATTTGTATTCATAAAATTCCGATATAGGATTAGAAAATATCTTTTTTCATTTCAATTTTCTTGTGCTTACACTTCGATTGGTGTTTTGGTCTAGAAGTGCTTTGATAAGATTATTACTCTGCATCTGTTCCTCCACCAGCCGCCATAATGTGTATTGCTATTATAATAAGTTTATGCTTATATTTATTAAGAGATTCTTTCATTATTAAGAGACAACAAAGTTCTTCACATAATAGTTCCCCACAACATTTTCCATGACCCATTATAGCAGCGGTGCCCCCTTTCCAACCTTTTTTCCACCCTGTACATTTTTAGCTTCCATGTATGGTTATATCAGAGTTCTATTGTCAGGGCTTAAAGCTTTGCAATAGTTTAATTTTGGACTCAGTCATTTAGTTTTTTGCTTTATGTCCAATTCAATTACTCAAAACGCAAAAGAGTAAATTGCAAAAATATTTAAATTAGTGTAAAATAACTTGACAGCTTAAAGTTTTTCAACGATTCAAAACCTAAACAAAATATTGCAAATAAAATATTTGGTTTACATTTACTTCACGGCAAAATTTTATTTTTCTGGAGATGGTAGTTGGAAATAAAGTTGATGCCAGTGCTCTCTTACTCAACCTCAACTCTCCGAAGGATGAACCACTGCAGAAAATGAACCAGAAAAATCCATTACTGTTCAGTCCTGTAAGTAATCATTCCTATATAAATACTTTAATTTTTAGAAGCTAGAAGTAAAAAAAGGCAGAAGAAAAATATTTTTATTTGGTAAGTTGCAAACAGAAATTAGAAAAACCGGCCTCAAGCCCCATGCCACATTATTTTCTTTTTTGATATATTTTTTTGAAATGTGTACTGTATGTTTGACAAAAATCTTCTTTTGATAATTCCAACAAGCTGGCTTATTAGAATTATTATTAGCTTCCATTCTAACATCTATTATTTTTTTGTATTCTGTTGAGGAACAACTATTTTTTGCAATAATTTATTAAAACTTACTAATACTATTTACATTTTTTCACTTATTAAAATGTAGGTCATCCGATGTGTTCTCGGATTCTTGAATTACAAAGAAATCAAAAACTGTCGTTTTGTTTGTCGTGAATGGGGCTCAACTGGAAAATTAATACTTGCAAGCCGTGCACTAGTCCATTTACACAGTTATAAAATTAGTGAAATCGTTCGTAGTCCCGTGGACTTTCAGTCTTGTTTTCCGGACTCAGCAAGTCTTTTCAGTTCATTCACGATTCTTGCTAATTTTACTACGTCTCCTTGTTTCGAAGGCGAATCCTGGAAGATTGAAGTATTAACAAAGTTCTTCGACAAGCACCAAAATTACATAAAAGAACTAACATTAGACTTGAGAAACTTTGATGACATAATTGGGACGAATATGAATATTGATATGAGTTGTTGGATATCAAAATCGCCCATGGTACAGAAAGATGCGAAATATCTGACAAAATTAGTAATTACAAGTAATGCAAAATTTGTGCACATTCCTTTGTCGCTCGTTGCACATATTAAAGAATTGACACTGGACGATTGCAGAATAAACGTTGAATCAGGAATTAAGATTAGCCCCATTAAACTTACTTTGACAAACAATTCCTTTGTTCAAGATGGAATTCCATTGGATCGTGTTCGAATAAATGACATTGTGGATTTTTGTAGAGCCAAAGAAATATCATTAGACTGCTGGGGTCGTGGAACTCCAAAATATGTTGTGGATTTAAAAGGAAGAATTATTCTTGATAAGTTGAAATTACAAAACTGCGAAATAGTGAATGGAAGGACATCACAGTGGATTATACAACAAATGAAGATTATTAGGATTCCTGTTTCCTTAAGTAGTCGAATGCAAATTGACGAACTTTTCTTGGCTGGAGTCGGTACTGTTGACTTGTTCACTTTGCCAACCTCAATTCAAAATCTCGTTTTGGATGATAATGTGATTGGCACTTTCGTAATCTGCAGCCAGCCAATAGTTTTGGAGAACCTTCAGTATTTAAGTGTCAGTATTGGAACCAATTATTCATTTCTCTCTCATTTTATGAATTGTCCTCAACTGACGCACTTGAATTTAGAAGGGAGTATGGGTACTACTGTAGTAAAGGAACTGAAATCCCTTTGGATGCCTAAAAGCGTCAAAACACTGACACTTAATAATACCTTAATAAATTGGGTCGATGATAATTACCTGATCCTTGAGAAACTAGTTTTGGATGATTACAGGCATGCCTCTGAACTTTGTAAGTCTAAAATTCGTGTGGACGACGTAGTTTTTCGTCATTGGACCTCAATCGAGTCTGAAAATCTTGTTGAAGTTTTGGAAATTCGAAATGGGTTCAGTTTTTGCAAACGATTTTATATTGGTAAAGTAACTTGGGACAATGAACAACTTGAAGACGGTGATTTGAAGAATTACATTGATGAGAAATCATCTTTTTATGTCTTCGAAAATGGGGAAAAAGGACGTGTTATTTCAGAAAAAGAATTCGATGACATTATACCGGATTATCCAGAAATGTACTACCTATAGATTCTTGGAGCAAAATTACTATTCCTTGCTACGAAGTTAGAACATGATGAACATGAATGTGGACACAACAGAAGTTTGTCTTAAGCAATGTATATTATATGTCAAAGCTGAAAATTAAAATTCAGTTTTTCTATCGTTAATCGTGTTTGCTTAGTTATTCAAAATATTTAATACTGCATTTCATTTTCCTCATTTATCTATTTGAGGTGACATGTCTGATTAGGAGGGAAAGATTTCACTAAAACAGTACATGGAAGATACAGCTTTTGGAATTTTGCTTCAAAAAGCCATGTTTTTAGTTTTATGGCTTTTTGATATACCAACTGCCATCCAGTCTGCACTTTTACATTAACTTATTTAACTTAAATAAGTCAATTTTAATTAATTTAATTGCAATTTTATTTCCGAAAGTTATGATTTTTGCAGACGAATTTCTTCATTTCTAAAATCAGCATGGTCTAGTATATCGAAAAAGAGTTACCTTTATCTTTTACCTGGAAACGATGCGCATGCAGCTTATTATTATTTGTGTTCATTTGTGTGATTAACATTAAATTCCTCTTAGCAAGTAAATAGTCAGGATTACGCTTAGCACTTCAGTTAAAGAAAAAGAATTTAATTGGCGTGATGTGTTGAAACTTTGATAGACAGTCATTTCCTTGCATTAAAAAGCTTTATGCCAATGTACCCATCTTTACTTCTTCATTATAAATTAATCATATAATCATCGTGGCAGAAACGTAGGAAGAAAATTAATTCCCCAACACAACCTGAGAATAATCGAATTTATTAGGTTGGTATTAAGTACGTTGGTAATTCAATAAACAATGATTCATACCATAATATACGTGTAAAACTATTTCTGGGTGAGTAATTGTGAATCATCTATTTCGCATTTAATTTGTTATAGATTATGTAGACAACGTAACACACACCATTCGTCAGAAATGGAAATAACAAATGAAACTGAAAATGAAGTGAAGGTGCTAGCAAATAATTTGGTAAATTGCAATTACAGCTTTTTTACCATTAAATTACTATTAAAATTCATAAAACAATAAAAATAGAGATAAGTGAAACTAACTTTTTTCAGGAACCTGATTACGGAAATGAAAAAAATGGTTATGCAGTCTCATTCAGTGGTGTGATGGACGAATCATGGGAGAATAGGAAACCAAAAAATCCAATGCTTATTAGTCCTGTAAGTAAGGATTTATTAATTCATTTTATAAAACAGGAGAGTAATTAAAACGGCAGGAGTTAAATTTTTTGTTATATACTAATTCAGTTTCCGATCTTTTTTCTAAACATTAATGAAATGCCAATTTTAAAACTCCTCTTATAATATACTGTCCTTCCTTAAATGTTACCCCACTTTAAAAAATTGGCATTCTGTTTGTGAGAAACTTCTGAAGCGTACTGTAAGGTCGGTAATTAAAACAGTGGTCTCTTGGGGGTCGAAGAATTTTTCTAATAAAATATTAAAATTACAAATAGACAAATACTATTTATATACATTTTATTTACTTTAAAATATAGGTCATCAGATGTGTACTCAAATTCCTGAATATCGAAGTCATCAAAACCTGTCGTCTTATTTGTCGTGAATGGGGCTCAATTGGAAAAGTATTTCTTGCTAATCGTGCATTAATCCACTTACACAGTTATAAATACAGAGAAGTCTTTCGTCGTCCTGTGGACTTTTACTCTTGTTTTCTGAAGTCGGCAACTCTTTTCAGTGCATTCAAGATTTCTGGTGATTTTACTATGAAGACTGTAAACGATTTCTGGCTTAGTGAAGAATTAACCAACTTTTTTGATGATGGGCAAAAATACATAAAAGAACTAACTTTACTGGTTGGACACTCAAAGGGGACGATGGAAAAGAAGATTGATCTTAGTTCTTGGATAGCAAAATCCCCAATGTTGCACAATGACACCAAGTATCTAACAAAATTATCGATTGAAGGTTCAACAAAATTTTCGGACATTCCATTAAGCATCATTGCGCATATAAAAGACCTAACCTTGTCATACTGCAGAATCAAACTTGAAACAGGAATTCGGATTTGCTCTACAAAACTAAAATTGGCCGGCATCACATTTCTTCACGGTGGAATTAAATTGGACCATGTTCGAATAAATTATATTGTGGATTTCTCTAAAGCAAAACGAGTGTTGCTACACACATGGAAATCTACAAAATATATTGTAGATTTTAAAGGAAGGAATGCTCTTGATATATTGGGATTAGAAGACTGTGAGATAGTGAATGGAGAAATATCAGAGTGGGTTATAGAACAATTGATGATGATTAATATTCCTTATTCATTACAGTTCAGTCAAATGCAAATTAAACAACTTTACTTGTATTGTGCCAATACTGTTGATTTGTTCACTTTACCTAACTCAATTCAAATGCTCCAATTACATAATGTTGGCTTTGGCACTACAACAATTTGCAGCCAACCAATTCTATTGGAGAACTTGCAATATTTAAATGTCATCACTGGAATCGGAAACGATTATTCATTCCTCTCTCACTTTAAGAATTGTCCTCAACTGACTCACTTGAAATTAGGCGCTTATAATGTACAGAGAATGAATTCCCTTTGGATGCCCAAAAGCGTCAAAACACTGACATTTCAAGGTCCCTCAATAAATTGGGTCGATGAAAAGTACTTGAAACTTGAGAAATTAGATTGTTCTCAACATTTGTTGTCAATTGACGAAGCCAACAAACTTTGTGAAGCTAAAATTCGAGTGGAGGATGTATATATGCAAATTTTGCCCATGTACTGGTATGGAGAATTTGTGGAATTTCTCGAAATTCGAAAGCGTTTCAATTTTGGTAAACGACTTTATATTGGTAATGTAAAGTGGGACGAAGATAAATTTGATGACAGATTTTTAAAGGATTACGTCGATGAAAAATCGTTGTACTATGTGTTTGAAAATGAGGAAAAGGGTCGTGCTCTTTCCGAAGAAGCTTTCTGTGCCCTTATACCAAAACATCCTGATATTATGGCGACTTAACACAACCCATGAAAGTCAACACTACAGAAACATCCTTGATAAATATAATATTTATAAATCCAATAAATATTTAAAGCATTCGCAGAATTGTCTCTGTGAATTTGAAACAAGTGGTTGTAAATTGTATAATTTTTCTGAAATACCTTAATTCTAATTTCTAATGATGACAACCGCGATCGTGGTGGCCTCAGAATAAAAGCTTTTTACTGTTTAACAAATTTCAGTTTCGAGACTCTAAGAAATATTATTAACCACGCAATTTCCAAGCACCTAATTTACATTTAGCAGATTTATATTATTAAAAACTCCGGCCAAGAAGGTCGGGCTAATGGATGGCCTTCGGCTTTGGAAATCTGTCTGAATTAAATATTTCAGATTTTAGTTTTTGGCTTGGAAATGTTGGTGATATATTTCAGTTGCTAAAGTGTTTGAAATTTCGATTTTTTGAAATTTTTTTCGAAATTGCTCCTCAGGTCTGGTTTGGTGTCAATCCGGTGTTATCTCACTGTTCCCCAAAAAAATTTTAAAGGAAAAAAACTTCATTCATCGTCTCATTACTGAGTGGGTGAATTGCTTTGCGTGAGATTATAGTGCGACTCGTGGGAAGTTCTGTACCGCGAAAAGAGCTTTAACCGCGGAAAGTAAATTCAGGTGATATTTGTATTTAGCCAACGTCAACATTGCAGTTAATGCCAGCGGATTCTAAAAATACTTGATATCAGGCTTTCGAGTGGGAAATGAAAAAGTGGGAAGTCTTCCCATTTCCCACTGGGAAATGTGGGAAGCAAAATTTCCTAGTGGGTGGGAAATTGGGAAATGAATGGGAAATGAACGGACACATACAAAATCACTAAATACTGTGCTTTGCAAGCAGCATTTAGTAACACGAGCGTTACAATCATTGAGTGTCGCGTCTCAGTCTCACAGTTGACGGCAACGTACAGCACAAGTACACTTTTAGTAGTCATTGAGTCTCATCACCATTCTTCATCATGTACAACATTTACAACAAGAGTATCCATTTGATAGCTAACTAATGTGAGTTTTCTGGAACTCTAACCTAGCCTAATAAATAAATCAATGTTCTGATGATTCTTGTGGTAATAAGTGATAACGCGGTGACAACAATGATTTGGTAATAGCTGAGCACAACTCTTTAGGCTGACTGTCAATTGAAAATACAGTGGGCATCAACAGCCAAAGCTATTTTTCTTTTTATGATGCATTTCTGGAGTTTTGCTTAGTTGGCTTGTGGCATTTGAAATAAGAATTATTCATATATTCATAAGTTTGATATGTTGGAAAAAGAAATCACCTACAATTAATTGTTTTCATAATATTAGAACTCCATTTAAAAAATTTCTAATGTGAATCTAATCTGCTTGTAAAACTAAACATGAAAATAGCGAAGGTTTTTTCAATGATTCTGAATTCCTTTGAATAACATGAGACTAGCCGCGGAAAGTCTCCGTAGCCACTGGGATTCATTTCCCATAGGACTTTTTCATTTCCCAGAAATTTCCCGGTTTTTCCACATTTCCCACATTTCCCAGGTGTCCAACAAAATTGGGTGGGAAATGGTAAATCAAGAAACCTTGCTTGATATATATCCGAATGTTTCGAATATTCGAATACATCTGTCTGTTCTTCTAAAATAACAAATATTATATTATCCAAATCCAGAGTACAATCTGTCACAATGGAATTTACAGATAAAAACCAAGAGGAAACATTAGTAAGTTGGCATTGTTGATATTGCATTTCATTGTTCAAAACCTTAATAAAATATTGACAAATAAAAAATGTTTGGATTCAAAATTCACCGTAAAATTCACTTTTGTTTTCAGGAAACGGTGGTTGGAAATGAAGAAGTACAGGATAAGCCACTGGAGAAGAAGAACCAAAAAAATCCATTACTTCTTAGTCCTGTAAGTAATTATTCTTATATCAGTAATTTAATTTAATTTTTAGAAGCTACGTATGTAAAGTAAAAAGGCAGGAGTAAAAATTTGAAGGTAATATTGAATTTACGTGGTTGTAGGATCTTTCGATTCTGTATAGTAACCTACAGTATGTTTTCATGTTGTTGAATCGTCCGTTAGCCTTAAAATAATGCAAAATTGTAGTATTGGCATTTTTTTGAAATTTTCAATGGATCTTTAGTAGACTAAATCTAGGTTGCCTTACAAAAATAAGCCACTTCTGACTCACGACCTCTTAATATACAAAATAAAAAATATAAATATAAATAAAAAATATTTAAAATAACAAAAGACCAATGCCAAACTATATTAGTGCTTTAATCTGGCTAATGAGTTATTTTTCCATTGCAATACTTTATTATTACGGTACCTACCACTAAAAGGCAACCAGGCAATCTCCAATAAAAGGCACCGCCATTAAGGTGACCATATTTTCAAATTGTATTCCTCGATCGAAAACGCACCCCCAAATAGAAAAAAGAACACCCAGTTGAAAACGTTGGGCGTTACGCTTTGCATTCCAACTCCAACAATGTAATTACTGGATAACTCAAGAACGAATTGAGTATTGAGATAATTTTTTGAATATATTTTAATAAATGGATTATTGAAGTAAATCGGTGTAGACCAAGTTCGAAGATGTGCACTGATGTTTGACCACTGACATTAATTTAAAATACAGGTCATCAGGTGTGTTTTCGAATTCCTGGATAAAGTATCTATTAAAAACTGTCGTCTTGTTTGCCGTGAATGGAGCTCAACTGGAAAATTAGCACTTGGAAGCCGTGTACTAATCCGTTTTCGAAAGAATAAAAAAGACAGACCTCCTCGTGCTCGTCTTCCTGATGACTTTCATTCTTGTTTTTCGGACTCGTCGACTATTTTCAGTGCATTCAAGATTTCTGGTTTTTTAACTAAAAATTACGAAAGTGATCCCTGGACTGCTGAAGAATTATCAAAATTTTTTGACGAACATCAAAATCACATCAAGCAGTTAACTTTAAAGTTGAAAGATAAGAAGCTTGAAAAGAATATTGATCTCATTTCTTGGATATCAAAGTCACCAATGATGAAGACGGACACTAAATACTTTACAAAATTAGTAATTGAATTTAATGGGAAAATGTTGGATATTCCACCGTTACACCTTCTTGCTCATATAAAAGAACTGAGACTCTCATTTTGCAGAGTGAATCTTGAACCAGGAACTAAAGTTCGCTCTGTTAATCTAGAATTTAGAAACACGGTATTTTATCAAGATGGAATTAAATTGGATCGTCTTCGAATAAATGAAATTGTGGATCTTTGTAAAGCCAAAGAAGTATTTTTAGACTGTGATCCCTGTGACGAGGATGATGAGGACGGTACAAAATACATTTTAGATTTATCGGGAAATAGTGTCATGGATGAATTGAGTTTAAGCGATATTGAGATAGTGAATGAAAAGACATCACAGTGGGTTATAGAAAAATTGGACTTGGCTACCATGCCTTACTCATTACATACTCAATTCCAAATTAAGGAACTAAATCTTTGTGATGTCGGTACTTTAGATTTGTTCATTTTGCCCAATTCAATTCAAAAGCTTACTTTCAATGGTGTTGGCCCAGAGACTACTGTAATTTGTAGCCAGCCGATTGTGTTGGAAAACTTGCAATATTTATATATTGACGCTGGAAACCATGAGGACGATTATTCTTTCCTCTCTCACTTTATGAACTGTCCTCAACTGACTTTGTTGAAGTTTGACACATGTGTTGGAATGGAAATTAAATCCTCTTGGATGCCTAAAAGCCTCAAAACTTTGATATTTGAATATTCGATAGTAAAATGGGAGCAAGATAGTTATTTGAACCTTGAGAAATTAGTTATTGATGTTTGCTTTTTAGCTGACAATGGCGAAGAACTTCGTAAGGGTAAAATTAAAGTGGAGCATTTGTTTGTCAACTGCTTAGAAATGACCAAGGGTAAATATTTGCTTTTGGTCGGTTTTTTGGAAATTCGAAAACGTGTCAATTTTGGGAGGCGACTTTATATTGGTGAGTTCAACTGGGACGAAATGCAACATGTAGAAAGTAGGATGAGTGCACTCGTTGATGTTAAATCATCATTTTATGTCTTTGAAAACGAGGAGAAGGGTCGTGTGTTTTCAGAAGACGATTTTTATGACCTTATGGAAAAAGATGATATTGAGTCACGCCTTTAATATGCAAATGTACAAAATTAAGGAGAAATTAAGATAACATATTTCTAATATTTATTAATACTTTATGATGTCTAAATAACTTATAATATTTCTAGCAATAATTCTTTTTACCAAAGTTAGAGGGAACTATGTTTTAAACAATACTTAACACAATAAGTAAAGGCAGTATACCGAAAGGCATTGAAATTGAACGTAAATGTATGCTAAGCATTGTATCTGCTACCCAAGTGCCTGAGCATTTTAAAGCAGTCTAACATTGGAATTATTTGTAAAGCTATTTATTGGTAAATCAATTAGTATAACAAATGACGTCAGAGTTTGTGAAAAGCTAAATTAAAATGCAAGTTTTAAAACCAGGTGAAATAAGATGCTTAATATTTATGTCAAGAAATTGATGAGAAAATTTTAGGCATATAATTAATAAACCGCGGTGCAACACGGAGTAGGTATGTAGCGGAGGTATTCAGTAGATTATTAATCAGTTGATCATCGGTTGATTATCGGTTGATCATTGGTTGATCATTGGTTGATCATTGGTTGATCATCACTAGGAAATTTGACCAAGCGCAATCAAATGGAAGGAGTAACTATGACTCTCTTAAGGTAGCCAAATGCCCCGTCATCTAATTAGTGACGCGCATGAATGGATTAACGAGATTCCAACTCCGTTTTGGACTGTATTTCGGGAACCCATTGACCGATTGACCCCATCTTCTAATTTGACCTTCCATTAGACCTTATCTAGATGTGCTCTAAGTTTGAAGTCATTATCTCAATGCGTTCTCCCATTTTTAGGCTTGTCTCAAAGATTAACCCATGATATACAAGGAGCTGTAGGTTCTATATTTGGGGCTGTATTTCTGGAACCCATTGACCGATTGACCCCATCTTCTGGCTTTAGCTCCCACTGGACCTCATCTTGATGTGCTCTAAGTGTGAACTCATTGTGTCAATGCGTTCTCGAGTTATAGAGGATACAGACAGACAGACAGAGCGTTCACACAATGTAGCTCCGCTACATAATAATTATACATTTATTGTGGTAACTCCTTTTATATACATTTAACGTTGGAGTCAATAATCGTCAGCCATTTAATGTACCAAAGAAACCAAAGAAACCAAAGAAAGAAATTTACGAATCAACCTTTTACTGTACGGATCTGCTTTATTTTGTAAGAATCTCCTTTTGTTTTATGTACCACCAACCGCTTAAGTGCAACGGTGCAAACTTAGAATCTCGTTACAACTACCCTGTACAAAACAGTTGGAGATTTACCAATAGGCAGAAGTTTCAAAAATATCGTCAAAATTATAGATACAAACAAGGAAATACAATCCCTAAAATAAACCGAGATTCGTTCCCCAAAAATCGCAATTATAATAATGGTTATTCAAACGAGAATAGATATCGTGGCAATTGGAATCAAAATAGGGGGATTAATTACAATAATAGATTTAATGTAAATAGAAATTTAAATGATAATTGAGAAATTGCTGTCGTTAGAGTAAACAATGTAAATCTTTTAAAGTCTAGAGAGAAAAATCAGTGAAGCACATTCCACGAATTTGTAAAAAAATATAACTATGCAAGTATCATATTGTAAAACGAAATCACTAAGAGATTTCTTAAAGAAATAACAAGGAGAAACAGAAAGCGCGCAAAACGCCATAATACAAATAGCAGGCGGTATATCAGACGAGGAATACTTCAACTCTTAATGTAAACAGAGTAAAATATATAACTAACTGATCTAATTGGTACTTAAAATAATTAATTTTTCATTCAACTGATCTCTGTATTTGAATAAATGATTCCAAAGGTTTATTGTAACTATAAATACTAATTATTTTAATTTGTGTTCTTGTAGGTTTATAATAGCAAATGTAAAACTGTACTGCTACATTTTTAATATACGATGTTTTAGAATGGATTTTTAAGGTAAGACACTCTAACGACAGCAAAATATAAAGATGTAATTGTATATATAATTTACAGTAACATGTACCATACTGAAATAAGTTAATTTTAAATAACATATCGAATATTGAATTTTTTGGTGAATGTATTGTATACCACAACCAACTGCAATGTAACTATAAAAATATTTGTTAACAGAGCCAGTCGAAGATTTAAGCGAA
Source organism: Yoshiicerus persimilis (assembly GCA_020352615.2). NCBI lineage: Eukaryota > Metazoa > Arthropoda > Collembola > Entomobryomorpha > Tomoceridae > Yoshiicerus > Yoshiicerus persimilis. Next base: position 4,617,403 of record CM036941.2, read on the forward strand.
ACTAGTTGCTCAATAAAATCAGACATTGCACAAGCAGTCACTCATTTTGTATAAAATTGTAAGGATTTGGGCCGATTTCATTCGTCATAAAACATACAGAAGAATACACGAGTGCATTTTAAAGATCAACTATTTCATATTTATTAATACGCCTATTTATACATTGTGCACTGTTATGTAAGAAATATAACAATATTGTACGAATACAATTTAAACGTTTTCTACTTTGAATACCATTCGTCAAGTAAGGAAAAATGCTAAATCATGAATGAAGAACATATTTGTACCATAAATCAAAATTATATCTTAATAATTGTCCAATAAAAATAATTCAGTTTCTTTTTTCAAAAGTTAATTTTGTGTCGATTGTGGTGTAACCCTTGAGTATGTTTTAAAAATATGGAAAAAGTAAATATTATATCACAGTAGTCTACAATAAGCGATTATAAGCACTTTAATAATCGATTTACACGGTTAAAGTAATTATCAAATTACCAATGCACCTAGCACAACTTCAGTTCAAAGCCCGATAAGAATTTAGTTGACGTGGTGTAGAATCTTCGATAAAGAATTATTTTCTGGTATCGAAAAGCCTTTGCTTATCTCCTTGTTTATTCAGTAGTGCAACTACTGTATGCGATTGGACTGTCTGTCTGTGAGTTAGTCAGTTAGTCAGTCAGTCAGTTAGTCAGTTAGTTAGTGAGATAGCGCTGTAACTCAAGAACGGGTAAACTTTTTTGGAACCTGTTTTCAAATTATGAAAATATAGGTTCTCCTTATGAACAGGTTCGAAAATGAGCAAAATTGGGTTACGCCTTCCCCTTAAAGGGGGAGGTTAAACTGTTCGTACTATACGTATGTTGTGTATTGGATGTTGTGTATGTTGTGGTATGTGTCGTAGTCTGTACTGGCGACAACTATATGTCGTAGTCTGGGCTGATGACCCGTCTTTTGAATAAACTTATAAATTCAAACATTTTTGAATAATTTGAAATATTTTCAAGCTTTTTCAAATAGTTTGAAATAATTTCAAATTTTTTAAATAATTTAAAAATATTATGGTTGCACTACTGTGATATAGCCGTTTTGTAATGGTTTATTAATTGTGTAGAAAACTATATTACTTACATGCCTGTGCTTAAAAAGAGCAAAACAATTTCAAGGTGAGAAGTGGTGAGTTTCCAGTACAGTAGATGATAAATTATTATATACTTCTGATTCATAATTATATTTGTGCCATACACAATACCATTACAATTTTGAAATTAATTAAATCAAAAATACCTACGATCAAAATTAAATTAAACCTTCAGCAAATCCTGTGGTAAGTTGTGCAATTACAGTTCATTTATGAACAGTAAAGCCCAAATGCTTAGCATAGTCAAAAATTTGTGATTCTATGTAAACTAAAAAAAATATTTTTGTTCTCCAGGAACAAAAGAATTTTGGAAATAAAGAACACAGTACTGCTTTCTCATTCAACGTTGCGATGGATAAAACATTGGAGAAAGAGAATCCAAAAAATCCAATGCTACTTAGTCCTGTAAGTAATGATTTGCTAATATTCCCTTTTGCTTTTACATACAGATAGACCAAGAACAGAAGATTTTTTTAGTTTACCAATGACTTAATTCAGTTTTTGCGCTTTTCTAATTATTGTTGAAATTTCAATGCTGAAGCACCCTTATGATAAAAGCATTAAAACATTTTTCCATCTGAAGTCGAAAAAATTTTTCTAATATTTCATTAGAATTTGAATCGTTTTATATATATTTCATTTAATTTCAAATACAGGTCATCCGATGTGTTCTGAAATTCCTGAACATCGAAGAAACTAAAAACTGTCGTCTTATTTCTCGTGATTGGGGCTCAACTGGAAAACTGGCTCTTGCAGCACGTGCACAAATTTATTTCCACAATGATCCTCGCCTGCAGCCTGTCCGTCGTCCTGTGGACTTTTATTCCTGTTTTCTGGACTCAACAACTCTTTTCAGTGCATTCCAGATTTCTGGTGTCCTCACTGAGAAGTCCGAAACCGATTCCTGGCATACTGAAGAATTAACCAACTTTTTTGAGCAACAGCACAAATACATAAAAGAACTAACATTGTGGTTCAAATTCTCAGATGAAAAGTTTGTGAAAAGTGTTGATGTCCATTCTTGGATATCGAAGTACCCTCTGGTGCAAAAGGATTCCAAATACATGACAAAATTGTCGATATCATTTGATAGAAGAAGGCTGGACATTCCGTTGCACTTAATTTCTGAAATTTATGATCTAACGTTGTCAAATTGTAAAATAAGTCTTGAACCAGGAATTAAGTTTTGCAATATTAAATTAGAATTGGCTTACGTGACGCTTTATCTAGACGGGATAAAATTAGATCGGGTTCGAATAAATGATTTCGTGGATATTTGTACAACGAAACATTTGCTGTTACGCAGTTCTTGCAGTTCGGACCCTACAAAATGCGTTTTGGATTTAAGTGGAAGGATTAGTCTTGATAAACTGACTTTAGAAAACTGCGAGATAGTGAATGGGGAAACATCACAGTGGGTTATACAAAACTTGGTGGCGTTTGAGACTCCTTTTTCATTAAACAGGCAAATGCAAATTACGTCACTTTATTTGTCTAAGGCTGGTACTGTTGATTTGTTCGCTTTGCCTACCTCAATTCAAAAATTGGGTTTACAAAATTTCACTGATGGGACTATTTTAAGTTGTAGCCAGCCGATTGTGTGGGAGAATTTAAAATATATAAACATTTCCAAAACTTTTGGACCTGGGACAGACGATTATTCATTTCTCTCTCATTTTGCGAATTGTCCTCAACTGACTCACCTGAAAATGGGCGGTGATCATAATATTATAATGAATCCCCTTTGGATGCCCAAAAGTGTCAAGACAGTGACCCTTGAACATTCATTAATAAAATTTGTCGGTGATAATTACTTGAACGTTGAGAAACTAGTTATTTGTAGCTGGTATTCATATAACGATGTCAAGGAACTTTGTCAGGCTAAAATTCTAGTGGATGATGTATTTATTCGTCATTGGCCCATGACAGCGCATAAATATTTGGTCGACTTTTTGGAATATCGAAATCGTTTCAGTTTTGGAAAACGAATTTATATTGGTCAGTTAGACTGGGACAAGGAGGAACTTGAATTCGGTGTTTTTAAGAAATGCGTTGAAGAAAAATCATCGTTTTATGTATTTAAAAATGAAGAAAAGGGACGGCCCATTTCGAAAGAAATATTTTTTGAGCTTATGCCAAAACATCCTGAAGTGTATTAAACTAAGAATTTAATTAAGAACTAAATTAATTGTTCCACTGTAAAGGCTTGATATCTGCTACCCAAGTGCTAGTCTGTGCGATAAACTTCCTTGGAGGAAGTATGTGGATAGTGGGGAATTTTTTAAACAGTGGATTATGACCTATATACTTCTGATTAAGGATTTTATGTTCACAATAACCTTTATGGGACCATAAGGTCCTGAAATTCGTATTTTTTTGTTTGTAAAATGTGCAAATAAATGTAATTCAAGTATATTCAAAAGTTTTTGTATTGCTTCATTAATCTTTAATTAAACTTGTCAGCATATAGAATCTATTTATTCCATAAATTTTCTTCTAATGTAGTATTTTCCTATGTGTGCCATCCTTACTCTTAATTCCCTAAGATGCGTACCTTGTGTCCACACGCAATGTTATTTTCCCATGACGAGTGACTTATAGCGAGCACTGTATATTTAAACAAACTTTCTTATCAAAGCACTGCAGGTAAATATTTTACACTTTATTAAGTATGTCTCTAAACTAGCGAAAAATTCATTTGTTCAAATGGTAAATATTCAACACAGGTGTATTATATGCACACTTTGCAAGTATCTTATCGTCGCCTTTCTTCTAAAACCCGAAAAGGCAATTTTTCAAAAATGCGCTATACCATTCTTCATTTTTTCCAAAATGCGGTAAACCATTCTCAATTTTTCTAAAATGCGCTATACCATTTTACCAATTTTTTTCTAAAAGGCGCTATACCGTTCCACCAATTTTTTTTCAAAATGCTCTATACCATCCTATCATTTTTTCCAAATCCGCTAAGTCAATTCTATCATTTTTTCAAAGTCCGCTTTGCAAATTCATCATATTTCCAAATAATAATGACAAGCAACTTTTCTCATCTACCATGTCTTCTCCTTTTCGAAAAACCGATATACCACAGTGCACAGCTTGAGTAAACTGTCATTCAAAAGAGCGAAATGTTTGAGCACCTGGGTAAATTTTCATGTGTCTGTAATGCCTTCATGAGCGATTTGATAAATAGCGGATTTCGGAAAATAGGAAAAAAATTTTTTTTTCCATTCCATGGTTATTTTGAAAAAATGATAAATTGGTATAACGGATTTCGGAAGAAAGCCAACGTTATCGCATGTTTTAACATTTGGGAGGCAAGCTAAACTTTCTTGTGATAAGTTGTGTGATTTTCAGCAATACTCAAAACAACAATAATGATAGAATTCTTTATGATTTGAATAACTACTGACTTTATTATTACATTTCTTCACGTGCTAGGGAATATCGAGAATAGTATGTATCAATCTGTATCAAGTATTGAAATTATTTAGTTTGTAAACTTCTGCATTGCAGATAAAGAAAGCCTTCGTCAACGCATGTATTAATAATACTCGGAATATCCCTACGGGAGTCATACATTGCCATTTGGCTGACTTGCGCTAATGAATTCACACATTAAACAATGAGTGACTTAAATAAATAAGAAATGAATGTTTCTTATCATTAACTTGAAAGAATGACAACGAATGAAAAGGTTAATGCTAAGCTGTTTATTTCTTATTCTGGCTCCGAAGAAATTTTATTTGTATATGCGTTTTATTAATAGTACAGTGCCAGTGGAAATAGACAGACGACAGCGTCTCATAATTAATAAATGAAAATAGTAATACTAAATACAAACGAAAAAGGTTTAAGAAATCTTAGTTATTTTACGTACAAAAATTCTACATACTATACGTTATTCGATGATAAAAAAAATTGTGTTGACCTTTCAACTGCGTTGTATTGCAAGATAGTTATCACCTGCAGTTTTTAGATATTAAAAAGTACTTGCTCACCCACTAAGCCAATTTTTGTAATATTTTGGAATTTCACTGTAAAGAACATGATGTTTATTTAGGGAATTGTAGCACTAAAACACAACACGCCCGAAGTATTAAAGACTTTAGTGAGCATATCTAAACAAACTTTCTAGGCAAAATCGTGCAAGTGAAAAATAAACCAGATTAATGAAATATTCTTCTTCTATTTAGAAGGCAAATATTCAACATAATTTTCTTAAACACGCTATTTCCAAGTCCTACAGCGCAGCTTCTCATTATCATATCGGAAATTAATCATGAAATTATCCTGGCTATTATAAATACAATCTCAATGAATTATTGTCATTGCCAAGGCTTATTCGCCTACGCCAAATTTCTCTCATTATTTATGACCCCTAAAACAGAAATAGCATATTGTTTATTAAAGTGTATATGCCTGTGTATGTCTGCTTAGCAGGAATTATCTTTTCCATTAGAACTAGTTGTAATAACTTGTGTGATGTATAAGCACGTAGCTGGATAAATTGTTACAACTGTGAAAACTCAAAAACTTAAGTGATGTGCATAAGATTTTTGTATTACTGGCTTTTCTAAATTCGGTTGTTGTACATAAATAAATCTGAAAAGGCAAAGTTTTTACGAGACATAAATGAAATACAAAAATTGAGGATTATTTTCTGAAGATGTAAAGAGATAATGCAATCATATTTGCAAACAAAACCTATTTCTCCAACTATTGGAGATAAACATATACTGATATCATCAGAAGAAATATAATATTGCTATTGAAATGTAAAAAGCCCTTTCAAGCCGTTAATCCTAATAAATCAAAAACATAATCGTTCTTTGTCCAAAAATAAACTAAACAAACAAAATTATTTGTAAATACTCTAATAACCATTTATTGAGGTTATAGTTTCCTCGATTCGTTAATTGATTTCGTTGGAAAGCAAATATTAATTTCTCATGGGAAAGCAAACCAAAAAGTTGTACAGAATGTTTCAGTTAACACTACCCATAGGACATCCATTGTCCTCTTTTTCTGAAATACATACCATGATGTTTCTTCATGCATGGGATGTTCTATGGGTAGTGTGTTAGCTGAAACATTCTGTATATCCACTGATTAGCAACTGATTACGCAAAAGTAAGTAAACACGCTACAGTTGCTAGGAGTGTACATAAAACCGAGACGCGGTAGCGCCACTAGTGTATTAGAGTCAACTCTATTTTTACTTTGGTCGCTTATTGATTAACTATGCAAATGTGGGGAAAAATAAAAAAAACTGTAAGATAAAGGAACAATAGCATAACTATCATTTGCCGATCCATACAAGAATAGAGCAAGTCAGCTTTCTGCAAAAGCTTTTTCCCAAAAACAAAAAGACCAAGTTACTAGTTATATACTGTAATAAATATAAAAGTACTACTGGGAAACTATGGAGAGGATGAGTGATTATTCCTGAAATTTCTATATAAATCGGAACAAGGTCGAACTTTTAATTTTTCTGGAAATTCCTTACAGAACATCATAATTCAAAAAAAAAGAAATTTTGAAATACTTTTCAAAATTGTTCTTGAGGTCATGTTTGGTTTAAATCCGGTGCTATCTCAATTTCTCCCAAAATAATTTTAAGAAGAAAACGCAGTTTTCGTATATGGCAACTGATTCGTATGACGTACTGTATTGTATTATATTATTTTACTAACAGATTTTGCACCAAAAATGTTTGAAATATTTTCAAGAAATGTTAAGTCAATTTCTCCAAATTTAATTTTATTCCAAAGTCAGTTACATGAAGCAATTTCTCACTTAAAATCCAGTCATTTCCATTGGCTTGGTCTATATGTCAACATTGCCTCGTTTGCGATCGCATCTCCGTTTTCGTGGAATGACGTCACACAAAAATTTGAGATGTGCAAATCACATTATCGATTGAAATTATTAAAAATTTTGAACACGGTATTTGTTGTTCAGATGGCATTCCATCTTCTACAATCTATTCAGCAAAATGATATAAGCACATTAAATCATAGCCTGCTACTATAGGTAGCTTGCTCTCAACATAGCCGTCCGTATGGGCTCTAAAAGTAGTCAAGACGATTTTGGTGTGATGGCGCTGCATGCCGGGGCTGACGTCACACTTTTACATTTAGTGCAGTCAAATTGCCTGGCGAACTCAAGGAGCACTTAAGTACCCCAAAGGGCATATTCTGGCTTAGTCGGCTATTTTGAAGTAGTACCCAGGAAGACAAACCCTTGGAATGATGTTTTCTCGGTTTCCTGAGTCATTGAAAATATGGGTATTTTGAGTAGGAAGTTGCATGTTGAACGGTCCCAGGAAGTAGCGCCACCGCCGAAAAATCTCTTGACATGCTTTACATGCAAAATCAGAGGATAAGGACGGCTATGTTGAGAGCAAGCTACCTATAGTAGCAGGCTATGATTAAATATTTCTTCCCTGACGTTTGGCTTTCTGATTTTGATGCTTCATGTATTTTCTGCTATAATCACACATAGTTTTTCATCAAGGGGAAAATATGTGAGGGCAATTTTGAACTACATGTACGCTGAAGACATTTTCTCCACAAATGGCAAGTTTGGAATATTGTTCCACTAAATTTATGTGCCAATATATTATAAAAATGAATTTTTATAAGTAATGTAGGACAATTCAATTTCTTATCATTAATTTAATTATTTCTAGAAAACTTGCTTAAAATAGGTTCTAAAGCGTTTCTGTAAATTTAGGTTCTGATGGAGATGGATTAAATACCAAGAGGTCTATTTACATCATTTTGGAAGTTTTGTTGACAAAATTTACCGTCCCACTACTTTATCTCATTTGTGCCCCTGGAATTACATATTTCACAATGGATTTGCACAATAATTACCCAATCGATTTCTCGTCAATTCACAGACGGCATAGAGAAATACACTTTTTAGTTCTAATCTCACAAATAATGGTACTACTCTGTTCTTTGTATTGGTGTTGTGTGCTGTACATGTATCTCATGATTGTACTGCTTCGAATTGGTTATTGTATGCAAGAAATCAGGTAAATATTTTTACTACTTTTTAATTTATTTATTTTATGTATATATTTTGTATATTTGTTTATGTATTTATTTATTTTTATTTATTTTTATATCTTTTTATTTCTATATTTTTATTTATCCTTTTATTTTGTTTTATTTTTTAATTGTTTAGAGCGATTATTGTTATAATTTTAATACATTTTTGAATACCTATTATTACAGACACAGAAAATGCGGCTTAGAAGATCAAATTTCCATGTACAACCAAACTCGGGTACTTAATATTGTATTTCATGAAAGTGTCCACCCAATGGTAATTCCTGCTGTCACCCTTATAACGTATTTAGGAACAATTCTGTGCTGCTTCGGTTCCATCCGATTCTACGACCGTCTCGACTTTATGTCATATGCTACTCTCCCTGCTATATGTTTAGCAGCACTTTTTGGTTTGACAACGCTTTTAATCTGTTGTGGCTCAATGTGGAAACAGTCGTCGAAATCACTTGAAGTCATTTATAATTCCATAACCAGCAGGGCAGAGAAAAGCACTCAAATGACTCAAAGGATTTTTGGGTCGCTAAAACCTTTTGGCATTAGAATAGCTCCAATTAGGAATGTAAAACATGACAGGATTTTGACATTTTACGGAGAAATTCTTGAACACATTGCAACACTGCTCATTGTATTTAAATAGGCACACAAATAAAACGGACATACGTACATTTTTCATACCCATTCATTTCCTCTTGTAAAATTTCATTTTTTCTATAAAAAAATATTGTACCATTTTCTTCCTGTGCAATCTGAGTCCGTCGTCTTCTGAATCGTCTTCTGAATTTACTACTATTTACGTAAATAAGTTTTCCTCTGCATTGCAAAAGCTATTGCTTGTCAACGGTTATGTTTGTGTAGGTAGTCACCTCAATCAATTTATAATTTTCATCTCTTAAATTTACTAACAAATAATAATTGGCATTAGTTACAGAAATCCGTAAATAATAAATCAATAAATAGATATTTTTGCTGTTTCTATTTGAGTTTTATTATGTACACCCTGACGATAAACTAAGGTACCCCCTTATACAGGAAGAACCAGAAGTAATTAATAACATAAGAAATCCGGGTGAAAAACAAATAAGAGATAAGTAAAACGAGTTAAAAGTAATAGAAATGGAATTTGAGAGTTAAAAGTAATAGAAATGGAATTTGAGAGTTAAAAGTAATGTCTGAGGGTGATCTTAACCGCATTGACTTTGTTTCAAATAACAAATTGCTACATTTTCCAGAAGCAGTGAATCACATGAGAAATATTGTCACAAGTGAGATTTTTATCATCTTGTCCTAAAGTGAAATAAAAAAATTTGATATATATTATATATATATAATTAATATATCTACGCCAATTCCTTTTTTGTTTAAGAAATTGCCAAGAGTATTGGCCAACAGGATATATGCCTTGCATCTCAGCACATTTGGATTGCAAATGTTAGAGAGAAAACACGCAAAATTGAATAAGGAATGAAACCACTAACTTTTGGTTTCATCACCAGGAACAATCCAATATAACGCAGGAGTAGGACGCCCTTATGTACCGGCACAAGTACAAGGTTTGACCAGATAGATTCTATTTATCGTCAATTAACCGAATCTGCCAATGCGGAACTTCAATCTGCCATCTTGATAAGACTTTACCACATAGTTCGTTACCCAACATTGTGACGGAACAATTGAATTTTCCACCTTTTAAATTGGTATTCTCTTCCCAGTAATTATAAGTAGAGTCTTCATGGAAAAAGTTATAAAATGCTTGAAAGTTTTAATTTAAATGTGGTAAATTCAATTTTTTGCATTGGTGCACGGTTTATTTTGTAAAATCTTATAAAGGTTGCGAATTCATATAAAATTGGCAAATTCACGTTTTCCATTGGATTGGTTATTAAATCATTTGCCTGGTGGAAAACTTTTTCCACTTTTAATGTGTCTTGTTTTACAATTGTGATTCATTTTTAAAGTGATTCCATAGTGATTCTTTAATTGATTTACTTTGATTTCAATTAAAGAACCTGATAAAATTATATTTAGAACTTATGAGGTCCATTTCATAAAACTAATGTTTATAACTACATTTACGACTTTTGACTTTAAATTAAGCAAACTGATAAAATTACATTTAGAACTTATGACATCAAATTCAGCAAATTGTTTTTATACTATGTATGACTTTTGACGCAAAAGGTCTGACGTCTCTAAGCAATTAAATATAGCATTTCATTATGCGACATCTGGCACTTTACGTATGTCGAGCAATTTTTTGTACTGAATCATGGCGCTTGAATAAATTGGAACATTAAACATTGTTTTGCGGGATTTGATTGCATCGTCTGCCCGTCTTACTGCCGACTAATATTTGAAAATAAGTGTTCTGTATTTACCAACTACCCAACGTTTTAACCCAAATGGTAAAATATAAAAAGTTGTTATACTATATACTATACAATACTAAATATTGTTAGAAGGGAAATTTTACAGAAATTTTAGTATTTTTCCGTTCAGTGACTAAATGTATATTTAAAACTATTTACAAATAATTTTCACATTATAGTTGCGTAAATAGAAGTTGTAAATATTTAAGATGTAAAACATTTCTGACAATTTTAGATGCCGCTTATTCCAAAGTAGGTACACAAATTAGAGGGAATTAGTAATTTAATTAAAACATTAATTGACGTTGGTGTTTCTGATGACGGTCGTCCCAAATATACTGAATGGTAATGTAATAGATAGCACTTATCAGTAGACTTTAACAAGCATTAACAATGGATGATTGACCTCATGAAGGGCGTCATGGCTATCTTTAATGTAGTTATCACGAAAATCCTCGACTCCATAAAATCCATATAAATATAACAGCAGAATCAATCATTATGGATAACGCTCTTAAAACTCACACCAAAAAACACTTTCCTTTCTCTGAAAAATTTAAAATGTCACTTAAAATATCGTTAATTTTCGACAACGAGAATAAAGTTTTCCGTTCCGGGGAAAATATATCAGGAAAAGTAAATATCAGGTGTCCAAAGGAAAAGGCTCTTTTTGAATGGATTTCAGTAAAGTTGGTTGGGGAAGCCAAAGTACATTTCATTAAAAAAGATAGTGTTGACTATAAGAAGATGTACACAGACAAAAAAGTTTTATTAGATCAAACTATTATATTGACAGACAACAGAGAAACTTTCCATTTACCGAAATTGTATTGCGCAGAGCATAAATTTTCATTTTCTTTGCCACAAAATTTACCGTCATCCTCAAAATGGGAATTTGGAAAGGTGAAGTATTACGCACTTGCAGAAATTAAAAGAAAAGACAAGAATTTTGTTGATTCGTCTGAAAAATGTGTTTTCACCGTAGAAGAAATTCTAGATTTAAACGAAGTGCCAAGTGCAAAACTACCAGTTTCAAAGACTTTGGAAAGACAATTGCTTGGAGTCACCAGTTCCAAAGGTGTTGTAGCCTGCAGAGTAGAAATGCCAAAAGCAGGATACGCTAATGGAGAAAAACTTGAAATTGCGGTAGAAATTAATAATAAAAGCAAAGTTGCAATTAAAACTTCAGCGACTCTGATTCAGCAAGTTGATTTCCTGGTCAAGGGACCGATTTCAGTTAGAAACAAAGCACCGCAGAAGAAAACGAAGTATTGGGAAGTCAAGTGTCTTGATGGCCCAAAGGTTAATGCTGGAGAGAAAACACATTGGACTGTGGATGACTTAATGGTTACTGGATTACCGCCTTCTACAATTGAAAAGTACGCTATAATTAATGTGCAATACCAGTTAGAAGTGCAAATTCGTCCTTCTGGTTTAGAAAAACTATCGCTCAAAATTCCAATCATAATTGGAACTATTCCTGTTACTCAACAAGACTCCCATAATAGAAACAAAAACAGCTATGGTAATACTAATGCTAATTTTCAACTCAGTTCTCACATATTCAACGATTATTCAGATCTGCCGCCTCCAAGTTATGAAGAAGCTACGAAATAAACAATTAACTGTAATCAATTATACTATAAACTATATTTATATATATCAACATATTTTTATCTTGTTTTCACCAAAATGTATTATTAGTAAATAATATTCATATTTTTGGACATTTTCTGTAAATAGATGTAAATGCTAATTACTATTAGAGCACTGCGACTCGATATTGTGAATCCGTATGGTGTCTGTATAGGCCGTGTATATGCAATATATATTTTTCAAACCAATACAACAATCAGCTACAAAATAAATAAATAAAATTGTCTATATTATTTCTCTATTATTTACTCAAAAACAATTCTCATATATTATCATATTTTTCGTAATGCGTAAGATTCTCCAAGCACTATTAAATTACCAATGTTTGTACAAGGGAATTAAAAAGCACTTTCTTGGCTTTTTCGGCTTTAAGATTTTTAATTCGTTTTTTTAATTTTTAAATAGCATGCAAAAAGAAGCACCAAAAAGCAATTTACTTTTTTCATAACTCGAATGCAGCCGTTTGATTTTTTATTTAAGCTTGCACCTATAAACAAGCAACATCTATGGTTTAGGGACAGAGCTCAATCGCATGTTATTTATATAGATAGTTATTTCAAGTTGCACAACGGGCTTTTATTTGCGGTAGTAGGACATACCAATATTCATCTTTATTCACTTTGCCACTCGCTTGATAAGCAGTTTATTATTTGCGTTCATACTGTATTCCGTATTTAACATTGGATAACTCTTATCAAATAATAAGCACACAAACAGGCAGTATCCCTGGCTTTTCAGTTCAAAGACCGATAAGATAAGAATTTAATTAACGTGGTGTTGAAACTTTGATTCACTATTATATTCTGGTATTGAAATACATTTCGACCATGTACCTATACTTGTTTTCCATTAATCATCGTGGTAAACTATACTGCTTATCAAGGGCGTATCCAGGAATTTGATCAAATTGATCACACCAAATAATATTGCCAAAATTGACTCTCAATATCCTTTAATTTCTTTTCTTGTGTTGTTTAGGAGGATGACAGTTTATCTTTTCTGGGATATATCCGACCTTTTCGATATTACGTATGATTGGCCTTAGCTGTCTCCCTATCTTTACTAATTGCCTTCGTTCAGGTTACAATATTTCTCAAAAAGGAGAAATACTTTTCTTGCCTAATGTACTGCCCTGCTAATTTGCTGGAGGCGAGTTTCCCATTGGACAAGTCTCACAAAAAAAGCTTCTGGCTAAAGCTTGTGCTAGGTCCGCTGCTGCTGATGCTTATTGTACTGACAAATGGTTACAAAGGAATCGTTATCACCGATTTGGTAGAACCTCGTCCAGTAAAAAAATCGAGTCTATTGCAGACTTGGTCAATGAAACAAATATTATGGCATTCAGCCCAATTCTTAATGTAGATTTTCAACCAGGAGAAAATCAGTTTGAACACAAAGTTTTACTTTATTACAAATGCTACTTGAGACACAACAAAACATATTATCCAGATCTTACAGATTTAGATGAATATTACCGTCGATGTGGAAGTCTTTTTGCCCGCAAAGGTAAAGGCCGCTATAGGTTCAAAAATGAAAACAAATTAGCAGTGCAAGAAGCATTTGGTCTCTGTGGTTCTCACAAAGACTGTAAATATGGCATTTTAATACTCCAGAACCTAACGCAACCTGGCTGAGGAATATCAAATTGCTTACAAGGATCGTGGTTTCCTGAAAAAAGCAAATTTCATGGATAAAATAGAAACAGAATTTCGCTTTCCTCACGGCTATCCTTACAAGACACCTCAAGAGTCACTTGATTATATATTATGGGTGCTCAAGATAAATCCTTTTTGCCAGTAAAGGTTTTCACAACAGTATAAATACAAATACAAATAAATAAAAACAACACAACACTATAAATAACATTGTTGCTCCATTGCTCAGGAGAAAACTGTTTGCACTCAGCCAATTTGGACTTCTTCAAGTTTGGATCCACTTTTCTGAAAATGTTCACTATGTGAAATGCAAGCATTGCATTGCTTCAGCAGACAACATATCCGCCCTCTTTTATTTCTGCATTCAAACATTTCAACAATATTTTATATTTCATCTGCTGCTTTAGCCGTTTCTTTTATTGTATTTCTCAAAGAAATAAAACTTGCAACAATTTTAATAAATATTTTGATAAATTATTGGCAATTACTGAAAAGCAAGCAAGAATCACTTTTATTTGAGATTATTGACCATAAAGGAATCCCTAAAACGACGGAGGTAAACGTTAAACATTTTATATATTTTGTAATGCACGAATTGGTTTTCATTTAACGAATTAATTAATATATAGAATTAATTGTTTCCTCTGTGTTAGCTAAGAGTATGTAAAACCATATTTTGTATATGTCAAACAAAAACAATGATGAATAAAGGACATGACATAAATAATGCACTTGAGAAATTAGTTTTTAAATAAGCAACTCCTTTAAATCCTGTTCCTCAAAGAGTGGTAGCCGACGACAAATTCAGGTCATCTCTGTCACCTCTCCGCACATTCGAATGAAATATATAAAGCCATTTTTATTCATTGCACAGTCAAATGCAAATAAACCACCCGTGGCTCTAAATCAGAGCTAAGACTCCATATATGCGGGTCAACTGTAGACTGTGTGGTGAGAAGCATAGCATGGGGACAGGGGATCACCTTACGAACTCTCGTATAAGCGCTGTATGGTCCGGCCTTCCCTGAAATAATATAAGTAACCAGGTTGTGAGCTAAAACCCATGCTACACTTCGGTGCACACTGTGCTCAGGCGAACGCGGTGCAGCATACAACAAATTAATAAAGTGAATTTAATTTAATTAATCTATTAATTAGGCATTCAGTAAAAAAATTGGCTAAAGAAGTAAATACATCATGGACTGAAAAATATTCATGCCACGTCGAAATAATTCTTCATCGGAAGTTCATTGCGCACATACCGCAGCCAAAAACTTTATACTGCAATTTATATTATTAAAATCATGAAGTGATCAGGTGTGCAAATGTAATATTTCAAAAAATTTAAAGAAGTAAATCCTAACGCAATTATGCATTTTATTCTATGCAAACGTTTATCTGGGCCACATTTGATACAAATTGACATACGAAATACAACTTTGTTACATAAGAATACCTGTTTTCCAGATTTCTACATTTTTGGCTTTTGAATTTGCAAATACCACCAAAAAAGATTCAAAATAACTCGCTTTATGGGTGCTTACTGAGTACATTTATTAACAAAATATAAAATTATAGTAAAAACTCAACACATTGCAAGTGACCTTAAACCATTTGCGTATATAGGAATTAAATGCATTGTTCTAGTAAAGTGTTTTTGATACTTTATTATTTTTACACGGAAAAGGTAGCCCAAATCTATCGAAACTTAGCTCTTACATTAATACATATAACTATGATTAATTTATTATTTTCTACCAGGCAGCACAATACAGGCGTCTGTTTTCTTTGTCGACATTGCTTTTCAATTTTATACTCTGCCACGGCATTTTGCAAGTATTTGCAGAGGTATAATACAATATAGTTTATAAGTCCTTGACCATGCTTAGAAATAGCTTCGGTGTCAAGTAAGCTGAAAAGAAACCGACAAATACAAATACGACAGGGTGCAAAGTGTATGTGAAACATTGAGTCTTCAATAGAAGCCTATTTATTTATTTATTATTCAATTTAATTGTACACGACTTGAGAATCGATTGTTACTACTATTTCTATTTCTACAACACAAAATAACATTTCTCTATATATTACACACGGTATTAAGTTATGCCCAGCGGTGAGTTGCTTTATTGTATTTCTACTGTGACGCCGTTGACAGAAGTAAAATCTTAATGCGTTATATTTTATTTGAAGAGTTTTAAGAGTTCGTCTTAGGTTGCAAGAATGGTAACATCACTGTCCGTCAACATATTTTCTTGGTATTTTACATGGGGAAACTTTTGGGGAGGGGTGCCATTTATTTGGTGCCCAACGAAAACAGGAAAACCTATTGAAATCGCTACTGGCAAAATAATTTTGTCAAAGTGGTATATTTTCGTTGCCTATACTCATTTATTTTGGTTGTATAATGTAGTGAGAGCTACTTACGAAACAATTTATGGAGATATAGTTTCCTGTTGCTCTTCTTACATTTACGCATTATCAATGTGCATTTTGGTTGTATGTGTTAATGTTACAATTTTTAAAGGGAAAGAAATCTGCAGTGTGTTGAATTTCACCATAACGAGTCTTCGGAAATTGAAACGTACGGTTTGCTACTTGTATGTCATTTTACCTATTCTGTATTATAATTAAATGCTCTTGAACAGGAAGTTATTTCATTAATACTTTTTTAGGACTATATTTCAAAAAGAAATATCAAGACTTCTGTGGAGGTCATCCTTTTCTTGGGGTATTTAGTTTTTGTTTCCTTTCCTGTCTTGATTGGGCTTTGTTTCACATTTGGTGGGCCTTTTGTAACGTGGCCAATTCTTTTTTCCACGTAGCGGTAGTACTATTTGTCTGTACTTCTTTCAAAGAATTTTTTGGCGAACTAAGGTATGTTATGCTCAGCGCCCGCCTAAGAAATCTGAGGCCCCCGGCAGAATGGCGTAAAATATATAAAAAATGTTGATGCTATTTGCGCGAAGCGCAAAATTTTTTGCAATTTCATCAAAATGTCCTTAGTTTTCTTAATTTTGAGCATCAGGCTTTTGGATTTCAGTAAAAATATACAAAAAATGTGAATATTATTTGCGCGAAGCGCAAAATTTTTGCCAATTTTAACAAAATGTTCTTCATTTCCCTTGATTCTGAACATCGGTTTTTGATTTCACTAATACAGTACAGAAAATGTTAATAATAAATGCGCGAAGCGCAAAATTTTTTTCAATTTTAGCAAATTGTTCTTAATTTTTCTTGATTTTATACATTAGTTTTTGAATTTCACGAATGTTTGTAATTTTGAGGCCCCTAAAATTTTATGAGGCCCGGGCAAAAGCCGGAATTGCCCGTCCTTAAAGCGGGCCATGCTTCCTATTCAGTGTTAAGAATGGGGTGACCTGCTTGGCAGTTTTCAGAAAAAACGAATTTATTTATCCAACTCACAATTTTGCAACCATATTTAGCTTTATGTTATCCCGAACAAGTGAGCGAAGACAGCCGAAAAGTTTTATTTTTTAATATGATAATCATGGATAATATCTGGATCTTGGTAAAATCAGAACACTCAGTCATTTATCTATTTAATCCTTTTTATTTTCATTTTATATTTCCAACTGATAAGATTAAAATCACTTTGCCCAAAACAAACAAAAGTTGATCTGTGTTCCAGAGAAATCACTATGCAATAAGTAGGTATGTACCTCTATGCAAAAGCAGGTTTTGCATGGTAATTTACTCCTATTAAAAATTAAAAACAAATTTTCTACTGAGGTCGCTTGTGAATGCAGTCGACAGTTTTCTTGGAAATTCTTGGTCCGTGAAGCTTCTGCTTCTCGGCCTCACTGAACATCGCTGCTCCTGAAACTATTTCCTTTGGTACTGCCTTTCTAACATTTTTAGGACTTCTTAGCACCAGCAATTTCCGCTCTTTATCCTCCTCCGCTCTTGACTTAGTTGTGGTTGATCTATAGTTGGCAGGAAGCGTAGTTTGTGTATGTGCAAATGATGTATCTTCTATAATGGCTTTTCTTTCATCACCACTAAAAAAGGCTTTGTGTTTGCCTTGCGCACCCGAACACCTACTACTTGAACTTCATCATCTGACTCCGTCAGATCTACCAGTTCTGGTTTTTTAGCCATCGTTCAGCTCTTCTGTACACAAATGAAACCTCGTTTTAATGTTCCATTGGAAATGAATATTTTACAACGCAATATTTAGAGGCTGAACCAATTCAATTTTTACTACCGTATGGATTGTATAAAAATGATCATTTTACTTGCCGTGAAATATACTACATCAAAAATTGATTTAGGCATACAAAAGCCTAACTTGGGGCTTCTGTGCTGCAGGGATTTTACAAAACACTTCAGTGTGCAATTTGAGCACTGAGGGCCTAGATTTACCGATGTGTTGATTTAGTTTACCAGAACTTAGGTTATGCTATTGTGTTAGATTAGGGTGCCAAAGCTTAATTTAGAGTACCCATGTGTTAATTTAAAATGCAAGGCCTCCATTAGTTACACACGTGTTAATTAGAGTAAGAACTCACGTGCTAATTAGGGCAAGTACCCATGTGCTTACCCATGTGTTTAAAGTGACCTAAAAATGGGAACATGAGACGTTAACTTTTTACCTCTTCAAATCACTTCAATTCAATTGATGTCACGAATGTCACGATTATTTTGATAATTATATCCAGGAAATGATTAAACCATTGATACCAGGGAAGGCAAATGTGATAATAAAGCAGTTATCCTTACGATGACCTACAACTGGAATATTTTTATTTTTATACCTTTTTAAATTTTTTTATTCACTAAAATTTCTTCAATTTTAATATTAAACGTAATTTATTCACATTAGACAAAATACATTGAGATACCCAGGGAATTGACAACTAGGCAAATTGGGAGAAGGTCGCACCCCGATGTACTCAATGAAATCTTGTAAAATGAAATAAAAACGCTTCAAATTAAAATTTTGGAAATATTAATGAAAAAATAAAATAAGAATGTAAATTCTTGAAATGTTAACAGTAACAATTTTCAATTACGTAATATATTTATATATTTACTTTATTTAATATTTACACAAGAAATGTACTTTGTACGTCTCGCACCAACAAGCAACGCCGCAATGCGGCGTTGATAAAGGGTGGGAAAACTGTGGTGGATTTGCTTCTCTGTGACCGAAGTGAACAGGAGCTAAACCACCACAGTACATGAATATCCTAACTTATAAATACAATAAAAATTCCTGAATTTCGAATCTGAATTTGTGAAATTTAGACGAAGACATGAATTTTTCTAATGCTAATGAAAACATGAATAGTTGGACTGCTAATGAAGACATGAATATTTGAAATGCTTATGAAAACATGAATATTTGAATTGCTAATAATACTACCGGTTTTTAAAATGCTAATCAAAATATGAATTTTTGAAATGTTAATGAATATGTATTTCGTTATTGTACTACAATGTGCACGAAAACTAGCTTTTCACATCAACACATGGCTTATCAAACTAGAAATAGTGCTACTGGTATGCATTGGGGGATTTTAAATTAAGTACTCATTTATTACAAAAACAGAAGACTTCCGGAGGTAACTAAAGAAGATTCTTTTGAATTTTTAGAAATTAATTACAAAATTAAATAGTATATGCTAAAAGTTCACAATAATGTAGCATAAAATATAAGTTAGACAAACAACATTAGCATCAAAATAAGGTCATGTACACATTGAAATAATACATATGGAATATTGGTATATGGAAAGAAACCACAATAAAAATGATGCCACGTTCCAAAAGCTGTCCAAAAGTAATGCAAAGTCCAGGACACCTGATAAAAAATCAATCAAAAAATGAATATGAATCCATAAACTTAATTTACAAGTGAATAAAATCTACAAGGATCATAAGCATTAATGCGCATAAACATGCATAAATATTTACGTGTTATCTGCAAAAATTTCCTAGTTTTTCTCTTTGGGAACTGCTTTGACCTTCTTGGCTTCAACTTCCATGATTTCCTTTTCTCGGTAAAAAGGTTGCCGGTATGCCATATTTCTGTCTAATCGAGAATCTATTATTTCCGGCAACAAATCCAATCGCAGAAACTTTTTAAATTTCCCCGCCATTTGGTTCCAGAGTTTAAAGGTGCCCTTTCTTTGGATTCTTTCAACTAATATTTCACCTAAAGGTTCTTTCGGCAACCCGTCTAGCTGCGTAGGTCCCTGGGTCCAAACAACGAAATCACAAAATGATCTTCTGGTCACGTGCAATTGCATTACTATTTGCTTGTAATAGTGGTGGCTTCTTTTTAATGTCACTTTCCCATCAATTTTACATAGAAATTTGTGATCGGGAACTGCTATATCCTTTATTGCTTTTCCGCGGTCATTATATGGGCATTTTACTTCTACAATACCTTCAATATTCTCGCCGCTTTCATTTGTATAACTTACTAAGCCATCAGGGCTTGCTCCAAGCAGTCCGTGTTTTAAATGGACAAATAAACCAGCCATTGTTACAGTGCAATTGTATTGGTTTTCGTATTTCTGAATTCCAATTCTTTCCTTTTCCTTTCCCCAATTTGTTGCCTCATTTCCATGAAAAGGAGGATAATTGTGTATCAACCTATCAAGCCACTTTACATTAGGAGTAGAGTTTTTCAAACCGAATATGCCACCTGCGCTGCTTGCTGTAATCATAAATTGCTTTCTAGCAATATAATCTTTGTTATCGTATTGGCCAACTGTTTGCAAGTGAATTGCCCACTGCATGTCTCTATCCGATACCTTTTTGCTATCTACAAAAGCACGAATATCCTCTCTGAGTAGAGACTGATCCATATCACTGCTGGGACAACTTGAGCCGTGTTCTTCTTGAGTTATAAAATCTTTGGAATGACTAAAGAAACGGGGAACATTTACTTTAGAAGGAAACATTATTCTTCGCCTGGCGGGACATTTTTTCGCTTTCTTAGCTAGTTCTCTTGCTCTCATACCTTCTACATACTTTCGTTTTATGCCAGCAGATGGACTCTTTCCTTTAGCCAATTTTAAAGTAGGTGCATACCATCCTTTCCCAAATAACTGTGCCAACATGGTTTGATAGGACTTTTTATTATAAGCACCTCTGTTAATACAATTGGTCCGCTTCCCTTGTAAAAACTTGGCAAATTGACTGAAATGACTCTCACACATATTAGTTGTTCTACCTTGAATTAATTTTCGGGAATTACTGGAAAGCCGTTGGACAATAGTTTTACATGCCAAGTAAATAGATGTGTTCTTCAGATGAAGGTGTGAAGGTTTGGCTGTAGTTGAAGTAATGGTTTGAGGGACAAGATCGGTTGTACAGTACTTTTGAGGCACAACAAGCTTACCATTTTTACAAAAATGACTTCCACATAAACTATGGTCTCCTATGGCGTGTGTAAGTGCACTATCAATGTCTTTTCTTAAAGTCAAAAAGCCTGTAGCGGGAACATTGTCGACATTGTAGCTGATGGCGTACACACAAGCCTTTCCTATTCGATGAACAATTTCTTTTAAGCTTTTTCTATCTTTTACAAGATACACTGTTTGAGAAAGTAGCTTTCTCAAATTTCGGTTCATTGCGCGCACTGCATGATTTATGCATTCAACTTTTTCCACAACCATGAAGTTATGTTCAGCTTTATAATACACATTTTGTATTGCTAAAAAGACGCTGCTGTCTCCATCTCCTATGTATTTATTGTAAAGCAAATTGTGCATACTCATACTTTTATTGAAACCTTCTAACACCATGTCTGGCTCCATTGAACTTGCTGATCCATTCCAGTTTTTGTAGCACTTGTGGGTTATATTCTTATTTGAGCTACATACGGTACAAATTTTATTCCGAGTAGTAATGAACAGAGGTTTATTTGTCAATATTCCAATAAGCACACAAGATCCTGAATTAGATCTTCCCTGATTGTGGTAGCTGCGTTTAGACCAAGCACAGTCCCCTTGCACTTCTGTGAAAACAGTTCCAGATTTGTCTACCCAACCTTTCTTCAATGCCTCATTTCGTTCTTCTATGCCATTTTGTTTTAACACTTGCTCAGTTACTTCAAAAAGCTCATTGTGGTATTTTGCTTCACCCTTAATGTATGTCTTCATACTCATAAATGGAACATCGAGAAGTGTTAATGAGTGGTCAATAACGCAATATCCTGCTCCAGATGAATTGCCTGCCCAAACTGCTGCTTCATTTAGTGGAAGAGTACAATCTTCGGTGTCGTTATTTATGTCTACTTTGATGTTGCAAGCCATGCATTGCAAAGTAATTTTACTTTTTAATCCATGGCGTTTCTCTGCAACAACCTCAAGACGGGCATTAAAACATATTTTCCCGTGGCTTAGAGAAGTGTTCATGGCTTCTTGTAATGCAGAAATAGAAAATAGCCTTCTTCCAGAAGGTTTTTCGCATACTTGTTTGTTTTTTACTGCAATAGTACCTCCACCATGATTTTCCGTCGTTATTGTTTCAGAAGTCTCGTTCATGATAATGATATTGAACGGGCCATCATTTACCACCACAATATCATTACTTATTTCATTTTGGCACGCATTTTCTTTCAAAGTATTTGCTTTGCATGCCTTACTTCGTAAAGCAACTAATCTTTTGCGCTTAGCAATGACGTTTTTGGAAGGTCTCACCATGATGAAATTGCTATTGGCTGTCCTAAAGAAATAAAAATTTGTTTGTATATTACACAATGTTGTTATACACTCATACAAGGGTATATAGATTGCACATACCCATACATGTTTATTATACAAGAGTGAATGGATTACACAATTTATAAATTTAATTGAAGAAGTATGAATTTAGACAAAATATGTAAGTTGAGAATTTTTGAAGATGTGGGAAATTAGTCGAAAATGCTCAAAGTTAATGAAAATACAATTAATTGTCTAAAAAAGTATCCGAACTTATTGCGTTAGGCATTTATTTATTGAGAAATTTATGAAATTGTTCAGCAATGAATGGAATTTTTTGAGCAGGTATGATCGTATGAACAAAAATATTAGCTTCTTCAAAACTGGATTTTGATTAAAATATTTAATATCCTAATTACCATAGACGTCATAATAGTTGTGTAATAAGCTGCCCTATATCGTACTTTCCTTGAGCACTCCTCCTACCTAAATTATGAGTTTCGTATGCTTTACCCCTTTGTTTATAAATTGGGGAAACCCGTTTCAACAACATAGTAATATAGTAATGTAATCCTGAATTGTAATAGTGAGTAACAGTTTTACTAGTCTCAGAGGAAAATATTTTTTCTTAAAATTCGAAATTGTCGGGTGTTCCGTCTTTAGATGTCTTTGAGACGATAAACCAATGGCAACCAAAGAACAAAGGAATTTACAAATGCCAATGTTCATAAGCCCACACCCCAATGCATGGAGCAACTCCAATTTTCACAACAAAATGAAAAGTCGATTTGTATAAAAAAGTTCAGCCCTTCAGCCTCTTCAGAATTATACTTACAGATGTTAAAGAAATACTACGATGACCGCATACATGAGCATTACAAACTGTAAGAGGATTTTAACGAGACTCTACTTCTAAATTGAGATAAAAATAATTTGTCAGTGTTTTCCATAAAATTTCATAATCTTACACGCTAATGTCTGTAAAGATAATCTTGTGGAGGCTGAACCTATTTTGCGAACCAATTTTTACAGCGAATATGATAGTCAGGTCGTCAGTCGGTTGTCATATAGTCGCGGCCCTTAATGATTTTGCAGGAAAATCAACGATCGTAATTTTACGATCTTTTGAGAATTCCACCCCAGAGTATTTACTAATTAATTTATTAGTGTCACGTTATTTAAATGTAAGTCGTTACTTGAAGCTGAGTTTTTTAGTGTGGAACAGGAAAAAGCAAACTGGATTCTGCAAAAGTCTTGGTGACTATTTCAGTTGGGTCTGCACTGGCCTCTGTGTCCGTCGTCTACGGAATATGTCGATTGTTAAAAGAACTGATTTCTCCTGATCCGAATTTCCAAAGCTACAAGCTTACAGTGTACAATCTGTACGTTTTTCTCTTTGTTGGAGTTCTTTTTGCCGCTGTAATGTTTTTCCGAGGGCGAGAGTTGTGCACGTCGTCTTCAAATGCTAACAATTTGCTATAAAATTTGCAAATATGTACGATGTGTGTCGTAATTCAGTGTTGTCTACAATGAGTCATATAAAATATGGGTAATAGTATTTAGTTCGGATGCCTTAATACCTGTAGTTGGTTAACTTTTGTTTTGCTGATAATCAAGTAGTACGGATTACTAAAACCGTTAATGAATCGGTCTACGGGTCACTGTAGACCAAATCCGGAATTCCTAATGTGTTCAGAAGAATCCAAAGTACAATATTGTTAGCATACATATTCGATATTTTTAGTTTTTGTAGTGTTTTTAGATCATAAACGAAAAAAATTACCCCCAATTTCGCCATTTGTGGAGTAAGTTTCGTTTTCGATCTAAAAACACTACAAAAACTACAAATATCGAATATGTATGCTAACAATATTGTACTTTGGATTCTTCTGAACACGTTAGGAATTCTGGATTTGTTCTACTGTGACCCGTAGACCGATTCATTAACGTTTGAAGAGAAAGAAAAACTAACCACGTTGTCAATGAGAAGACAATGTATTAATAAATTTCCCTCTCAAAAGTCTGGCGGGCAACCTCTTTTTGAACCGCCTCTCCTTCCCAACTTTAAATAAAGTTTCTTCCTTGCATGAAGGCTTTACGAGAATGAAAATCCTTTACCAAGTTGTATTTGCACTATTGGCAATATCCAGTTTTGTCAAATCAGATTTCCGACAAGATGGGGTCATCGCTATGAACAAAATAAGGGCAAAACACCGTGTTCCTAATTTGATCGAAAACCGGACAGTAAGTACCTAAA
This sequence comes from Yoshiicerus persimilis, assembly GCA_020352615.2. Classification (NCBI taxonomy): domain Eukaryota; kingdom Metazoa; phylum Arthropoda; class Collembola; order Entomobryomorpha; family Tomoceridae; genus Yoshiicerus; species Yoshiicerus persimilis. The sequence continues at coordinate 4,642,238 of CM036941.2, forward strand.
TAATCTGTAAACAAAACCTACTCAAATAAATAATACTTGCCAACGAATGAATTCATAGTACATATTGACCAAATACTTATTTTTGGTTAGGTTGACCTATATGCTCAACGGTGGGCTCTGGAAATCGCGAAAAATGATAATTTCAGTCGCAGAGGAAACAAGGTGTCTAAATATGGTGAGAACATGTTCACAACAGATGATATTAAAATTTCTGCTACCGAAGTAGTTATGATGGCCATAGACAATTGGTACTCTCAAGAACCCAACTTTGATTACAATAACCCAGAAAAACCAAAGGGCTTTGTTAGAGATTTTACTCAGGTACTTTTAAAGAATTAATGTAATTAAATATTTGTAAAGATATTTTAGTACCCTTCAGAACTGAAGTCTCAAATATTTCTTTTCCTTAGATGGTTTGGAAAAACTCAAAAAATGTTGGAATCGGTGTCGCTCGTTCTTCATCAGCTACTTATGTGTGCTCCAGTTATGACCCTCCAGGAAATCTTAGAGAATCATACCCTGGAAATGTCTTGAAGCCGTAATACATCATCTTTCCACATTTAAATTACCAATAAATTATTTCCTTGAAAAATAAATGAGTTGTCTTCAATAAAAGTTAATTACTAAGCAATTCAATATACTTTCGTGCGATATCTTTCCAGATCTGATATTGTACTAACTATAGTACCGTATGTATCAAATCGAATAATTCTTGAAAGGTTGCCGAGGTTCACTTAAAATGTTCAAAAGAGATGACAAGTGATTTCGTTATTACTATTTATTAGTCATATATAATAGTTACAATACTCTGAAACGCTTTACATAAGGATATAGAACAAAATATTCAATAAATACTGAGTTTTCTTTCAAAATATTACAATTAGAAACCATTGAGGAGAAGTCTTAGAACGCATTTGAGAACCATAAAAGCTATTTCTTTCTTTTCATATTTTTAAATGAAAATCAATGTTCTTGTAGCGATTTCTCGCGAAAACAAACAAAGTTATTGACAACCCTTTGATTCAATTCTTTTCATATATCAGGCCATACTTTGCTTACACGAATGCAATTATCCCAAGAAATTTAAACTACTGTAATAATAAAAATCATAATGTCGGTCGGCAGCGATACAGAGACAGCCTTTTGTGCATCACTGCATCAGTCACATGTCACATTAAGTCATTGTACTCATTGAAGGGAAAATCATCTCCTTAATACTGACGCCAACTTAAATCACTGAGTCAACTACCATTGTTCTATTAGATATTCAATATCTGAATTAAAATATCTGATATTGTTAAAGTTTAGAATGACACGTATCAACATACATTATAAAAAACTGCTACTATTCAAAAATTCTCGTTCAGATACATTTTTGTAGTACAATGGAAGACTAATTTATAAAAACGTGTTCCTTGAATGTTGTTATATTTATTAGTGTGCCATATTAATTACGTGTCACATTTATGGTGTTAGACTACTGCAATTTCCAAAGCCCAATTTCAGATTTGTCAAAAGATGCATGCAGAATGCAGACTTGGGAAAAAGAGGGCCAAATTAATGCATAGAAAAAATCATCTGTAAATTAGTGTTTCGGGAATTTTCATTGTTTTTACAAAATTAAATAAATACTTTCAAAAATTGGTTAACTAATTGTGTTGAACTACATTTTTACATGAACGGTTGTCTTTATTGACAAACCTTTCATTCAACATTTTCATGCAACAGGCTTATACAAGTGCAATTATTGCAAGAAATTTACCCTACTGTAAACATGATATCAGGGGCAGCGAAACTGATTGGTAAAGCTTTTCGTGCATCATTCACATAATATTTTTGCTGAAAGCTCCTGTCGCTTAGAATTACACGTTTGCATCTAATTACTACAGGATAAGGTCAATATTTTAGTTGGTGAACGTTGTTGCGGAATATATAATAACATTTTCCTTGATATTGAATGTATATTTTTTGCGTGCCATATTCATTGCATGTGAAATTTATTGTTATTATAAGGCTATGGTATGTATCGTAGATATATATTATAAGAATGCCCGATCTGTCCGTCCGTCCGTCCCTGATGTAACTTCAGATCGGTTTGACTTATTCACTTCAAACTTGGAATACATCTAGCTTAAGTTCATGGAAAGACCATGGTCTTCCCATGCACGTTGCCATGAACATGCATGTTCAAAGATGGCAGCAATATGTCACAGCGCTCAAAAAAAGAACGACAGGTGGCTGCTGTTTGCTATACACAGTTTACGATACATTTTTACACCCAGTTGCAGTAGTTTATTATAGAATGTATTTGAATAGGCTTTGTTGTGAACATTGGATGTTTGAGTTTTCAGTTATGCTATTTGGAATACAAAATAATAATATTTGCAAACTTCCTACTCAGTGTTAAATAAAGTTTTTTCCTTGCATGAAGGCTTTGCGAAAATGAAAATCCTTTACCAATTTGTATTTGGACTCTTGGCGATATCCAATTTTGCCAAATCAGATTTCCGACAAGATGGGGTCACCGCTATGAACAAAATTAGGGCAAAACACCATCTCCCTGATTTGATCGGAAACAGAACAGTAAGTACCTAAATATTCTGTAAACAAAAACTATTCAAATAAATAATACTTGTCAACGAATGAATTTATACAAATTGACCAAAAAACTTAATTTATGGTTAGGTTGACATGTATGCTCAACGATGGGCTCTGGAAATCGCGAAAAATGATAATTTCAGTCGCAGAGGAAACAAGGTGTCTAAATATGGTGAGAACATGTTCACAACAGATGATATTAAAATTTCTGAAACCAAAGTAATTATGATGGCGATTGACAATTGGTACTCTCAAGAACCCAACTTTGATTACAATAACCCTGAAAAACCAAAGGGCTTTGTTAGAGATTTTACTCAGGTAATTTAAAAGAATTAATGTCATTAAATATTTGTAAAGATATTTTGGCATCTGTCAGAACTGAAGTCTCAAATATTTATTTTCCTCAGATGGTTTGGAAAAACTCAAAAAATGTTGGAATCGGTGTTGATCGTTCTTCATCAGCTACTTATGTGTGCTCCAGTTATGACCCTCCTGGAAATCTTAGAGAATCATACCCTGGAAACGTTTTGAAGCCGTAAAACATCATCTTTCCACATTTAAATTACAAATATCTTATTTCTTTGAAAAACAAATGAGGTGTCTTCAATAAAAGTTAATTACTAAGCGACTCAATACTTTTTCGTGCGATATTTTTTCAGAGCTGATATTGTAATAACTGTATTACAGTTTCAAGACTCCGTTTATAAATAAGCAAATCAGTATACGTGCAACTTCATTGTCACCACGGTGAATTAATCGAACAAAGGAATTGTTCATGGTGAATTAATCGAACAAAGGATTTCTTCACGGTGAATTAATCGAACAAAGGATTTCTTCATGGTGAATTAATCAAACAAAGGAATTGTTTATGGTGAATTAATCGAACAAAGGAATTTTTCATGGTGAATTAATCGAACAAAGGAATTGCTCATGGTGAATTAATCAAACAAAGGAATTGTTTATGGTGAATTAATCGAACAAAGGAATTGCTCATGGTGAATTAATCGAACAAAGGATTTCTTCATGGTGAATCAATCGAACAAAGGATTTCTTCATGGTAAAAGATTTCTTCATGGTGAGTTAAGCGATTTTTCAAGCGTGAAGAATTCTTTTGGTTAAAATTATTCACCACCTTTGTTCTATTAATTCACCATGACGATGAATAGCACGTACACCGATTAGCTTTTTTCTAAACTCAGTCAAGAAACTTTATTATGTCAGTACCCTACGTATAGAATAGAATAATTCTTCAAAGGTTGCCGAGGTTGTTCAAAAGCAGAACAGATGACAAATAATTTCGTTATTATTACTCATATATAATAACTATAGTACTCTGAAACGCTTTACATAAGGATAAAACAGAACAATCTACTGATTAAATAAAACAATTGAACAATTAAAATGACTCGTGTAAAAAAATATTCAATAAATACTGAGTTTAAAATATTACAATTAGAAGCCATTAAGGAGAAGTAGAACGCATTTGAGGACCATAGAAGCTATTTCCCTCTTTTCATATTTTTAAATGTGTAGCGGTTGCTCGTGAAAACAAACAAGTTATTGACAACCCTTTCATTCAATTCTTTTCATATAATATCAGGCCATACTTTGCTTACACGAATGCAATTATCCCAAGAAATTTAAAATATTGTAATCATAATATCGGTGGGTAAAAACGATACAGATACAGCATTTTGTGCATCCGTCACATAAGGTTATTGTACTCATTGAGGGGAAATCATCTCCTTAATACTGACGTCAACTTAAATCACTGACGCCAACTACCATTGTTCATTAAAGTTCATTTAGATATTTAAGTCTGCAGGTTAAAAAAATCTAAACAATTATTGTTAAAGTTTAGATTGACACGTATCAGCCTTTACAAAAAACTGCTACTATTAAAAAATTCTCGTTCACGTACAATTTTGTAGTACAATGGTGGAGTAATTTATAAAAACGTGTTCCTTGAATGTTGTTATATTTGTTAGTGTGGCATATTAATTGCGTGCCACATTTACGACGTTAAGCCCCTGCAATTACCAAAACACAATTTCAGATTTGGCAAAAGATGCATGCGGAATGCAGACTTGGGGCGTAGAAGATAATTGCCTATTTTTTAATTATTTAATTATTATAAGATAATTAATTATTTTTTAAGCAAAAATTTAAATAAGCAATAATTTTTGACTTTCAGCATTTTTAATTTTTCAGTATAATTTATGTGAGGCTGAATCAAAACAAATGGAGCACAAGCACATTTAAATGCATGCCATTGTTAATCATCATGCACTTAGCTTATTCTCTATTGTCTCATTAATGAGTAGATTTTCAATTTTAATCATGCTCAAAATTTTAAGTACTTTCTATGAAAGTGTTAAAAATTCGATCATCAAAAACCGGGAAAAGATTTGTTTTTCCCTTTTTACATTGGGGAAATCTTTTTTCTGTTAAATTCATTGTAAAAATAGAATGACACAAAGCGGTAAAACTTAAATGCACTTAAAGTGAAACAACATGGATTATTGTATTATGAAAAAATGGTTATTTTATGGTAGAATAAAATTATCGCCATTCAAAATAAGCATTTGATATTGAATTACGGTTGCTCTATGCTGTATTTTTATTCAACTAATTATGATACAATGACTCCTACTTGTCCATTTACTTAGCTAATTATATTTTACATACATACTACACATGACACAATTCGTCATGGTATTTTTTGCGATATACCTGCATTTATTCAGGGATTGTATCTTATTATTGTCTATTACTGACATGAAGCTCATAAACTACTTTTTTAAGCATTGAATACAGTAATTGAAATATTTCTATAACATGATATTTAAATCAATTTTTGAAATTAAGTTTACAGAGCTAATTACATTTTCCCAGTATTTGAATTCTAAGCGATTTATTTCTATTCTTTGTCCTAACCAGAAAACATTACAATACAGGAATGCCTGCATTAGACAATTTATCGTATATTAAAATTAAAGGTTTTCCGTTAAACATTTTTAAGCATGTGAATTATTAACTTTAATTATCGTACTTTATACAATGTCCATATGTGCCATGCCTGAGTCCCAAATATGCAGCTTACAGTCTATTTGTATGTATAAAAAACCGCATTGTGTATACAGGTTACAAAGTTTAAATCAAATACAGTGCGTATGCGTCAAACAAAGTTACGCTCGCCAATACTCTTCACAAAATGTCTCCAAAATGCATAAATCAAACATGAGGAATAATGAACGACATTTCACTTTTATACCATGACTCCTGTATGAGAAAATGATTCTTATTTACGATACGCTATTACACCCAGTTTTGCAATGGTATATTTTGAATAATCACAGAATGCTAATGACAAGTGGAATAATAGGCAGATTTTAGGATTTAATCTTAATGGACAAAACCATATTAATTGTGTTATTGAACACAATTTCCATGAAAGATACAGTCGTTTGCTTTTTAATGATGAAGCAAGGTCCAAATGTAAGTCTAAATGGTTTACAAATTCTTAATTTTCGTAGACAATGCTTATTCTGCACTTCTCTTTTCCATTTCTGGAGACATAGTTTGGATTGCTCAGCCAACTTTCCTAAGTTAGCGACACAAAACATTTCCACGATCAGGCAACAGATAGACATGCATGGGAAATATATGTACATTTCAATTGGAATATGATTGAATAATTTTAAAGCGCTAAAAGTGGCCAACATATGATATGTATTTAAACCCATCATACCAATTCCCGTAGTAGTTGAAATAATATCATTTAAGTTTTGGTTTAATAAACTTATTGCTTGATAAATTAGTATGAATGAATGAATACTGTTTTCTCTGTTTGCCATACGTGCAGCAGTGGGATATATTGATTGCAAGCAGAAGGCAGTTTGAGTGCAGTAGAAAATCCAAGCACCCAAACTGAGGAGAGTTGCTGCAGCGGCATGGGTAATTAGCAGAAAAGCCAAAGCAAATACAAAAATACGAACTGGAAGGATTGTGTGGACTTCCTCTGGAAAGCTTTCCCTTAGAAACCTCTGAACTGGATTCCAATCTTCTCCGTAGGCACATTGTAGGGAAGCAGAAGCAATAATAAGAAATACAATTATCCACAGAAATAGCCATGGCCCGCTTTAAGGACGGGCAATTCCGGCTTTTGCCCGGGCCTCATAAAATTTTAGGGGCCTCAAAATTACAAACATTCGTGAAATTCAAAAACTAATGTATAAAATCAAGAAAAATTAAGAACAATTTGCTAAAATTGAAAAAAATTTTGCGCTTCGCGCATTTATTATTAACATTTTCTGTACTGTATTAGTGAAATCAAAAACCGATGTTTTATGGATCACGGATTACTTTACAAATTGATGAATTATGGATTACGGATTACTTTACAAATTGATGAATTATGGATTACGGATTACTTTACAAATTGATGAATTATGGATTACGAATTACTTTACAAATTGATGAATTATGGATTACGGATTACTTTACAAATTGATGAATTATGGATTACGGATTACTTTACAAATTGATAAAATGCTGGATTATGTATTATGGATTACTTCATAAATTGACTAAATTTGGGATTATGGATTAATTTTTATGAGGTTGAACTTTGGATTATGGATTACGGATTACTTAATCCATAATCGGATTAATAATCCATTAATCCGTAATCTAGATTATCCCAGCTCTGCCAATTTTATTTAGCAACTTCTCTGTCGCCAGAGAACAGTACCTAATTTTGTTTGGTAAGTCCGCTTTTCATCCAGTCCACAGAAAAGTTTCCTGTTCCTGAACTCACTCATTTGTGTTCCGACTTTAAATTGCGTCCCACTAGAAAATGTGCAAAAATAGGATGGGCCATAGAATAACTGACTCAGAATACGACAATGTGTGTTCTGAGATTAACCTAGAAAGATTAGATGAGCTTAGTAGTACGCTGATTAAAACGTTTGGTAAGCATAGTTGGTTTAGGAGATAACTACCACAATACTGTACTGCGAAAACGAAAACAGGTTGACGAGACAATGGAATAAATAAGCATTAACTGTAAAAATTAAGAAAGGTATGAAAAGTCAACAGTACCACTTGTTGTTAAAATAATCAATGTGATGCATGTCAATGGTGAAATAGGTTAAGTATACTATTATATCTGATACTTAAATTATAATTCTGTAAGCCTGTAAATCCAAATGTTTCGGTTACTTCAATTAAAAACTGTGAACAATTGTGATCTTTCAATCTATTTGCACATATTGAAATACAGTTTAAAAAGGTTGACGCCCTTAACTAATGGGCCTTTTTTAGTCGTCTTAGAAAATATTTAGGTATTCACATTAAAATACAAAAATTCAAAAATATATTAGTTAAATGAGTAACCAAAACAGTGAAAATTTTAAAACCCTGATGATGGGATTTTCAAACAAGGTGATTTTTGATCTTAGGTTGCCTTCATTAATTACTCAGTTATCCCAATAGACATTGACACGGATATAAAGATTGATTACAATTTAAATAGCAGCTTTGAAAAAGCAAAAAAGCACTGATAACGAAACTTTGAGCGGTATGTTAACATTGCCCAATATTGTACGATTTGCAAAATAAGATTGATCTTTGTGACCTAAATCTTTAGACAAATATTGTGTCAAAAACTTCAATCATAAATAAAATTAAAATGACTGATAGGACAAATAAAAAGCAGTGTATGCCCTTCTAGTGGGAGATGGGAAAAATGCACTTTTAGAAATTGGAGGGGGATAGGAGATATATATAATGACAATAGGAGAAATGAGATTATGAGAAATATTGCATATAAATATTTTGTTGTATTAAAAATTTAATTGTTCGTCTTTTTTCGTTAAAAATATTGTCATATGAATGTTCCGTCTTTGATTTAATTTTCCGTTTTTTAGATTAATATTATTTCTCTGTGTTATTTGGGGCGTTTTTGGCTTGGGTGGCCATTTGAGTTCGGAGTGACGGCTTGGTAATATTAAAAACGCTGGATAACTTCACACTAGTGAACGTCAATCTTTAAAACGATGTTTTAGTACTAAAGTCGTTGGTTAGAAAAATACGACTAAACTTGACAATTTGGCCAGCGTTGGTCCGCTACCCACAAGTTTATATTTTGGGTTATCTTCGGGTATTAAATATGGAACACTCCATATTTGACAAATACAGAGATATTAATGTATCTCTATGTATTAATGTATGTATATGTATCTAATGTATTATTAATGTATCATATTATAAATAGTATGACTTTATTCACCTGTCATGAAATCCCCACAGTAAGCAAGAAAGCTATGATTTATCTATGTGTAGCAATACCCCTGACACCAATCCCCGTTGATACAATATTTAATTTCGTATAAAACCAGGTGTTGACTGAAAAATCATTCACAACAAAATGAATACAATAATTCTGCTTCTGGGCTTAGTCCCACATATACTTGGGAGTTCCGAAACTCTTCAGATATCAGCGCTTGGAAAGCTACTGTTACCTAAGTTCGGTAAGCTTTATTCTCCTACTACAATTTATTTTCTTACTACCATATTAAAATCCAGAAAGACATTTAGACGTACAAAACAAAATTTGCAAAAGCGAATTTAGCAGAAGGCAGGTTGGTGGGGGAGTTGGGGCAGGTGCAGGAGGATGTGATGGAAGTGAAAAGTTCAGATTTGCATGTTGAGGGTCCCAGAAATCAAATCCGAACCAGGTTTTGAAAAAAAGGAGGTGAGAGGTGAGTTCAGAGGTAAGGTTTTGAAAAAGGAGATTTGAGAGGCGAATTGAGAGAAAGAGGTAAAAGTTACGTCTCATCCATAGCGAAAATTATAATGAGAAGAAAATACTGAAATACTCGTCTATTAATTTGTAAAAACAAATTAATAGACGAAAACAACTACGATTTATCGGACATTTAGACGTATTATAATGATAGTTGGTATTGGCCCCAGTGTACTGAAAAAAATTAGTACTATTTTATTGAATTGGAAACCAAAATTTTGGAAAGAGAAAAAACTGTTCTCCGCTGGGATTCGATCCCTTACAACTTCCAAATCCCTTACCTCTCTAAACCATCACGCTACAATGTTTTTATTAATCATAGAGATATACTACACACCCAATAAATCTTTTAATTATACGCCTAATTGCATTAGATTGACAATTAAAACACATGTAAGTGTCCCTTCTACTTTACGTGCAGTTAGGTCTTTTATGTACTGTGTCAAATAAATGTCGGTTTATACGAGTTTATACGAGTCTTTTGGTACAGACCGAATTTAGTTTATTGCGGAAAGATGACGAAAACGGCCCAGCCGTCATGCCTCTGACTGGCTGAAAATGAGTAAAATGACGTTATTCAAATGTGGGGCCCTTGATTGACTGAATAAATCCGTGATCATAGAAACAAATTAACCAACCACTATTGGACCGCATTTGAATAAATTACACCATTTTATTTATTTTCAGCAAAGCGGCGAAGCTGTTCTCGTCATCTTTTTGCAATAAACAAAATTTGGTATTGTTAAAAGTACTAAAAAACTAAAAAATGTCTTTGGAGAAGTTTTTTTGTAATAGTTATTGTGTACTAAATTACCCATAGAAGCGAGTACAGTGACATTTCCTATCAGCCATCAGTACTATCAGTACAGTACTATCAGCACCTCTACTTATAGAGAGGTAAGAAGCGCTCAACTCAATTCTCAATTTGGAGTGAAAGGTGAGCGGTAAGTTGAGAAGCTTTGACAAATTGAGAGGTGAGAGTGAGATATGAGGTTTTGAAAAAAGTCTACTTATAGAGAGGTGAGAAGCGTTCAACTCACCTCTCAATTTGGAGTGAGATGTGAGTTGAGAGGTGAGAGTCATGACGTTGCAGAAAAGAGTGGTGTGAGGCTACCTCTCAATACTCATTTAAATTTCTTTGATCTGAACATGGTAGTGCTTACAAGTCTCAGCTTTGCATATCAAAGTTGTTCTTCGCTACAAAAATTTGGCATCAATTGCTGTGACCTGTCGTTCTGAGCAGGATTCGGGATTTATTTACTTAAACTTATAAAATACTTAATTCTTATTCCCTTAAAAAGGGGCAAATTATTTATGAAATATTTTTTCTGTAATTTTAAATGCCAAATTGATGAGAAAGCCAAATGCGTATTTTAAATAAAAAAATGTTTTTCCAAAGTTTAAATCCGAATAAAAATTTTAAAGGCAAATTTGCTGTTGATCAACTAAATAGGACCTTTATTTAATTGGTAAAAAATTGAAGCACTGGCACTACAAATACATTGGGTCCTATTTAAGTGATAAACAGTACATTCGCCTTTCAGAATTTTATTCTAGCTGGATTACTTTGGACGAAAATTTACTTTTATTTAAAAAATACATTTGGCTTTTAAAAAAATACATTCAGCCTGTTCGCTACCAAGCCCGTGTATGTCACGTAAATTATAAGTGCAATGAGAGCCCATTGCAGGGACAATCACGTCAATAAGCCCTCATAGCCCGAAACCGTGTATGTCACGTTGATGTAGTAATAGCCATTCTGCCCAAAAACGTCATATGACGGGGTGGAAGTTTTTGCCACCAGTAGTCAATGACGGCAAGAAGCGAAAGTAGTTATAGCAACGTTGTTTTCGCTTTAATAAGGTACTCTCAAGAGAATTTATTTTAAAGAAATTAAGGAGCGCAAACAACCGTTGCTAAAATTATTTTGACGAATGCTGCAAGACGTGCCATTGAGCCCCCTTATGAAAGACCAAGAAAGATTATACTCATTGAACGGTATTTTCAATTTCAAAAATTAACTTGGGCCAAGCGTCAAAATTAAAATATTTGCTTTTGGGGAGCCATTACACTGTAAGGCGTGTAATAGTTGGGAAAGGATACTAATGTTCATATTGTTTAAGTTTTTGAAGATATTGATAAAGTTTAAGTAAATAAATGCCAAATCCTCTTCAGAACGACAGGTCACAAAAATTGTGAAAAAAATTTTAATATGCAAAGCTGAGACTTATATGCACTACAATATTCAGATGGAATTTCTGGGACCCTCTACATGCAAATCTGAACTTTCTACCTCCACCACCTCCCACACATCCACCTGCCCTAACTTGTCATAGCCCCTTTGTTCACGTTTTTTTAATTCCTAAAATATAATATACCTCCCAAAATAGCTTGCGCTACCTATAATGGAAACCAGTATAAGTCAGCAGCTTACGATTTCTGTAATACTAAACATAAAATTTAAGGATGGCTAGGTTTGGTATATTAAATTTTAATACTGTACTTTCGGTCTAATTTGTAATATCTTACCTTTACAGGTAATGACGAAAAGCAACCTTGCGGTCTTCCGCCGGTTGCACAGAATCGGTATTGGGTTTATGGTATGGCTGACATTAGTCCTACTGTTCAAATATATCACATACTGTTCTTTTATCAAAGCGTGCAAAACCAAGGTTATCCGATCATATCTATGGTGTATATGGATGAAATGAATCAAAATCTAGTTTCCACGGGAAAACTTAGTTTTTATAAATCTACTTGTGATGAGTTATTGCAGCCAAACTGCGAAGTTCCATATGCCTTAACAGCGGCGCAAAAAAACATAATGAAAAGAAATTGTAATACATGGGATCGTGGTCATCTTGTTCCCGGCAGAGCGAGTCGCTTTTCAATACAAGGACATTGGAATTCATATCTATGCTTAAATGCAGCCCCACAGGATCCATATACCAATCGAGGCCCTTGGAAAAATATCGAACAAACTGTCCTAACTTTATCACGCACGAACCCTGGACTCACCATGACTGGCAATTGTATTAGCTCACAAAATACAAATGGCGCCACAGCAGAAGGGTATGTAGTCCCTAGCTGCTACTGGAAACTACATTGCTATCGAGATGGTACCACCCATAAAGTGGTCGGCTTTTACGGCAATAATACTTTATTTGATAATACAAATGACGCATTTAAACAGCAACGGAAGACAGATGTCGAAACTCCCCGATCGCAGCAATATATAATAAATGCAGACTCGCAGTTGCGGACTATCATTGACGAGGCGTGGCGAGGAGGAAGTGAGTTAATGTTCAACCGGGACGTTACTGAAGCGCAAAGAGTAAATCCAAATATATGCCGAACAACCATGCAGCTCACAGACGAAGATGTTCGTTATTGGAAGGATCACGTTTCTTTGGAAGAAAAACGTTTAAAGACCACAAAGCAAGAATGCGAATGTGATTGCGACGAAGAAGATGAATAACTGTAAAGGGTATAATTTATTGCACAATTTATAAGCACCAAAATAAATTATATTGCACCAGAATAAGTTGTATTGCACCAGAATAAGTTATATTGCATCAGAATAAGTTGTATTGCACCAGAATAAGTTATATTGCACCAGAATAAGTTATATTGCACCAGAATAAGTTATATTGCACCAGATTAAGTTATATTGCACCAGAATAAGTTATTTTGCACCAGAGAAGGTTATATTGCACCAGAATAAGTTGTATTGCACCAGAGAAGGTTATATTGCACCAGAATAAGTTGTATTGCACCAGAGAAGGTCGTGTTGCACCAGAATAAGTTGTATTGCACCAGAGATGGTTATATTGCACCAGAATAAGTTGTATTGCACCAGAGAAGGTTATATTGCACCAGAATAAGTTGTATTGCACTAGAGAAGGTTATATCGCACCAGAATAAGTTGTATTGCACCAGAGAAGGTTATATTGCACCAGAGAAGGTTATATTGCACCAGAATAAATTAAATTTCACAAGAATAAATTATATTGCAACAGAATAAATTATATTGCAACAGAATAAATTAAATTTCACAAGAATAAATTATATTGCAACAGAATAAATTAAATTGAACAGGAATAAATTATATTGCAACAGAATAAATTAAATTGCACAAGAATAAATTATATTGCAACAGAATAAATTAAATTGCACAAGAATAAATTACATTGCACAAGAATAAATTAAATTGCACAAGAATAAATTAAATTGCACAAGAATAAATTATATTGCAACAGAATAAATTAAATTGCACCAGAATACATGCACGAATACAATTTCGTGCGCACGAATACAATTTTGTGCGCACGAATACAATTTCGTGCGCACGAATTAGAACAATGATCAAGAATCGCTAGAAATGTAGTTTTTCACAGATTTCCTATAAAATATTTACTATGTGGTGTAACCAACCTAAGGTCTACATATGTTGCGGCCAAACCCGAATTAGTACTGACAATTTATTTTAAAATTAAATTAAAATTATTTTATTTTGGACTCAGATTTTGTGATTCTGTTAGTACGTCTACTACAGATCAGTAGAGAAATACGCGGATTTTATTGTATGGAATAAATGCTGATTGTGTATGGATCCAGAGCTCTGGTTTATGCGAAAGAGAGACACGGAGTCAGATGCTTACTCAGTGAATGAGATTTTATTCGCAACTCTTGCGTGTACAGTAAAGCAAGTTATATACTAAACTAAAAGAGAGTTCTTAGAATTCTATTGATTGTTTTTAGGAATAACATGAACATTTTAATATATGCTGTGTGGAGTGTGGTTGGAGATGAGTTGAGTGTTTCGTGTCGGTGGTTTGATTTAGGAGATGGGACTAGGACAGGCTTATGGGAAAAAACGTTTGACTGACTTATTGGTGGTGAGGACGTTTGACTAGCGTTTGGATTTGTGGTGAGGCAAACTGTGCTTGGATTGTGTAGTGACGATAACTGGACGTTTTGATTCCATGCGAGTGTCACCCTGAAACTACTTAGATATGCATAATGGATAAATCAATCTTTACTCTAATGCTATATGATTTTTATATCTAAACATTTTGAACCAAGTATTTTCAAAATACTTTTTCGAGTATTTTGCATATTTATGAAGAATTTAAGAAAAATTTGTTAAAACCGAAAAAATTTCCGTCTTTCGCGTAAATTATTTCTATGTTTTAGTCACAGATATAGATATACTATTACTAAACCTAGATAGATTGGGCAGTAGGACTTGCTAGGGTACATTTGAAGAATTCAATGCTGGGAAAAACACAGAGAAATAATTAGGAAAATGGGAGCCAAATTCAAATTAATTAGGAAGACCTATTAGCCCTGTGTTATATGAATTTGGTGAGAAATTTATATCTACACAGGAAGAATACGCATCATAACTTAGTCACGTGGTTTACTGAATGATGACCATACTATAACATTTTAACCACCCGTTTGGCTTTAGTGTATAATGTGCTCCATTTTACAAACTGGTGTTTAAAATCACGAAAATTGAATGAAAATTTGTTAAAATCAATTTTTTTGATATTTATGTTTTAGTGTATAATGTGCTCCAGTTTATCAAACTGAAGTAAAAAATCAAGGAAAACGAACAAAAATATGTCATTGCACTACAAAAAACATTTACAAGTTTTGTATGTTTTTCGCCATTTTGCCGGGGCCTCACAATTCTAAGGGCGGCGCTGAAAATCATAATTACAATAGCATATATTGTAACTTATTGTTAACCTGATTTTCTTTTCTCAGTTTATGCATATAATATTTCGGAATGTCAGCAAAATCATGAAAATTCTTTTTCGAAATGGCATATCCCTTTTCCCCACTTTCGAACACATAGAATGACGATATAACATTAACGTATTCTTTCAAAACACTGTCTTCGGGTTGGATTTCGTCCCAATACAAACAACCAATATAAAGTCGTAAAATAAAATATAAATTCAACCAAACGTCTATCCAAATACTTGTCCCAAATGAGTATCACATTTTCCACTCGAATTTTAGTTTCAAAAAGTTGGTGGGAATAATCGAACATATTTTCTTGCAATACAAGTTTTTCAAGATTCCAATATCCGTCGCCGTCCCAATTTATGACGCAAGAATCAAGTGTCAACATTTTCACGGTTTTAGGCTTCAAAATTGATTTCATTGTTGTTATACCAAATCTTCGTAACCGCAAGTGAGTCAGTTGAGGACAATTCTTGAAATGAGAGAGATATGACAAATCTACATCTTTTACCTGATCGATAATATGTAAATATTGTAAGTCCTCCAGCGCAATCTGCTGGCTACAATGCAAAGTAAACTCGAAGCTAATTTTATGTAAAGCCAGCTTTTGAATAGAAATAGGCAAAGTGAACAGGTCAAATGCACCGTCAAGAATCAAGCCAAGTTCCTTACATTTCATTTGCTTGTTTAATGAATAAGGAATATCAACCGTCTCCAAATGCTCTATAATCCACTCTGATGTTTCTCCATTCACTATCTCAATGTGTTGTAAAGTGAGATTAGCCAATGTAAGATTTCCCTGTAAATCCAAAGCACATTTTGTATTTTCACAACCTTCTGAAGAATGCAGTAATATTTCTTTTGATTTACAAAGATCCACAATATCATTTATTGTAACAGTTTTCAATTTAATTCTATCTTGATAAAACGTTGGGTTGTATAATTTTAGTTTAATAGGGCATTTCTTGATTCCTGTTTTAAGATTTATTCTGCAATTTGACAGTGTCAGGTCTTTTATATGTGCAATCAGGTGTAACGGAAAGTCTTTTACACCACCAATTATTGATAATTTTGTAAGGTCAATATTTTTCACAAGTTTTGATTCGCAATACCCGAATTCTATTGTCAGTTCTTTTATGTATTTTTTCTGTTCGTCAAAAAATTTCGTCAACCCCTTAATATCCAAGGGATCCTTTTCGTACAAAATTTGCTCAGTTAACAAAGCAAAAATCTTGAATGCACTGAAAAGAATTCTTGAGTTTAGAAAACATGACTAAAATTCCAAAGGAAGGCGACGAGACCAGTGTTGATATGAAAAATGGATTAGTGCACGATTCGCAAGTGGTAGTTTGCCATTTGAGCCCCATTCACGACAAACAAGACGAGAGTTCTCTATTTCTCGGATGTTTAGAAATTTGAAAATGCACCTGATGACCTATATTTTAAAACAAATAGATTTGTTATGCTGTCCAATAGACTACACTAATGATCTCTTTCTCAAGTGGCTCTGCTTTCTTAAATGCATACGAAATTCAAAGTGCGACAGCATTCATATGCTAATAGTGCATTACTAATTCGCCGGCAGAATCACTTAATTTCGTCAATTTTTAGAGGAAGTGTTGTGCTACAAAATTGACAGTTCTACAAATGGAAAACTTACTTCTGTCTTCATTTCTTATTACTTTAATTTACGGGTTCTAAGCATATAATTGATAAGTCATTACTTACAGGGCTAAGGCATTACTTATGGCAATGGCTATGGCGGCCAGAGTGGTGTGGTCGGTGTTGCTACTTCTCCGCTACTTACTGTATTTTTGCTGGAAATAGTGAGTGTACAAAGCTGGGAAATGTGTCAAAAGTAGTGTTTTACAGTGCTGATTTTCGTGGTGATATTTCCTTTGAGAGCTGTAGTGCCATTTATGGACAAAAAGTGATTTTTGTGTGTCAACTGGAAACTAAAATGGACAAATTTATTTCTAGTTACGGAACAAACAAGATAACACAAAAGTTGAGATATGCAAACGAGACCTTAATATCAATATTCACGTATACATATCAGTGGACTTTTCAACCGTATATTATTATATGGGTATATGCAATAGCTATTCTTAAGCGTCCTCTCCTTAGCTATCTCTCCTTACCGTCATATAATCTACTGAATCATCACATTAAACGACTCAGCTACACAGGAAAAATAATGCTTATAGCTACAACAATTTGTTTTCTACTAATGAAGAACATCCCAAAGCCCAGAAGACAACTTCTACTCTATCTCCTCATGTGTGGCGTCAACTGCATCAACCCAGGACCATCCTGTACTCTGTGTACTAATACAGGAAAGGTACGAAGAAATCAACTGATAATCAAATGTAACAAATGCAGCAATACATATCACAGAACATGCCTAAACATAGATTATGCAAAATTCAAGAAAATATTAAATGAAACAACCTGGAGCTGTAACCTAAATGGCTGTGGAACAATCACCCAGAAGACGTGCCAAATATGTAAGCAAGAGAGAAAAAGATGGATCATGCATAAATGTTGCAATTGTAATAAAATTTTCCATAAAGTTTGTGCAGGAAAAGCGGGATGGCCAAAACAAAGTGACCAAACTTTATGTACTGACTGTACTACGATAACTACACAAAGTAATCCAACTAATATACCAATTATAAAACATGCATCTCTGGCAAAAGGCATCCGGATAGCTCATATAAACGTTAGAGACTTGGATTCCAAAAACAAGAAAGATGACATAACTACATTAGCCTTGACATATGATTTTGATGTGCTGGCAATCACAGAGAGCTGGCTAAACAAAAACCACGAAGACTCGGAATTTAAAATTCCCAACTACCAAATGATTAGGAAAGACAGAACCGACGGAGTCAATGACGGAGGTGGAGGTATTATTGTCCACATTAAAGAAAAATGGAATGTTGAAATCCAGGATAGTGGTATACTTGAACCAGTCGAAAATATCAAACTCGTGATTAAAAGTAAGTATATGAAGCCTATCCATTTAATTGTTGTTTACCGTCCTACTTCTCTTATATCCCTCTACAACCAGCTTGATGAAGAGTTTGAGAAACATGAAACAAAAGAACTATACGTTATTGGTGACCTTAACATAAATCTACTGAAGTATAGCAATGACTCTCGCCATTTAAAATCAGTAATGACACAACGCTACATAAAACAACTTATCAAATCACCCACAAGAATAACCGAAAAAACAAACTCTTATCGATCTAATAATGTGTAATGGAACTCAAAATATATCCGAAAGTGGCGTTATTCCAGTTGGTATTGCAGACCATTACCTAATTTATTTTGTTAGAAAAAAACCAAGGAACAACAATCGCGAGAAAATCAAAAATATCCGACTCTACAAAAAGGTCGACATTAAAAAACTAAAATATCTAGTGGAAAGTGCTCCTTGGTGGATACTAGACTTTTGTCACAATGTAGACGGTGCATTCTACACTTTTAACTACATCCTCACATTTATACATAATTTAGCTGTACCTGAGAAATCAGTGAAAGTTAAAACGGTGAAACTTGAATGGATGACACCAGAATACATATCGCTATACATACCACATGTTTGAAAAGGATAGACTTGACAAAAAAGTCAAGAATATCGTAAACAACGAAACAAAATAAATAGGAATAAGAATAAGTTGAAAGCCAAAACATACGAAAGTGAAACACTAAAAAGTGATAACAAAAGTAAAATTTCGTGGAATCTGTTTAATCGTGAAACTGGCCGAAATTCGCACACTAAAGTAAAAATTCCCTACTTAAATCAGAATGACTCAAAGGTAACAGACTCTAAAGACATGTGTGATTTTCTTTGCGATTCTTTCATTATCCCTGAGTCAACAAACTTTCGAGTGCCTGCTATTAAGGAAGATTTTCTTATTGCTGACACCAGCACTTGTATTACTACGATGGAGGTAGACACAGAGACAGTATTAGCTGCAATCTTGAGAAATGCAACTGATAAGCCTGCTGGGGTAGATGGAATTCCTGTATTGTTCCTGAAACTAATAGCAGAAGAGTTAGCTCCTACACTGGCAAAGCTAATCAACCGCATAATATTAGAAAATTCGTTTCCAAGTTTATATAAGCAAGCTATTGTCATTCCTCTCTATAAGGGAAAAGGAGAGAAATGTGATCCCAATAATTACAGACCATAATTTACGACAGACTAAAGCAGAGTATACACACCACAAACCTTCTGTCGCCGTCTCAGCATGGATTCCGTAGCGGATTCTCAACTTTCTCAGGTATTGCGCGTATCACTAATGATATTTTTACTGCTGGAGAAAACAGACACTATACGATTGTTGTTTTTCTGGATTGCAAACGTGCTTTTGACTCCATATTTTTACATAATTTTTATGACAAATTAGGGAGTGTAGGTATCAAAGGAGATATACGAAATGTAATTATATCATACCTAAGCGAAAGAAAAATGCAAGTTAAGCTTGAAAATACACTCTCACATGTTAAAAATCGCGCAAATGAAATCTACTCTGATGTAAAAGCCCTAACAAGGGGTACCCCCCAGGGGAGTTGCTTATCTGGTCTTTTATTTTCGATATATATAAATGAGTTACCAACGATTCCCATATTTTGTAAATGTACGCTTTATGCCGACGATGTCGCCTTGTATTTTTCATCAGCAAATCTGAAACAAGCTGAAGCATTTGCTCAAATAGACGTAAATGCTATTGTTGAATGGGGGAAACATAATGGTCTTGATCAAAATATAACTAAAACTAAGTATATGATTTTCCACCCATGTAATATGGTCATACCCCACGAAACTATGTACTGAAATCGAAAATGTAAACACGTTTATATATTTAGGTGTGACATTGGACAGTTAATTGAATTGGCATGCGCATGCAAATAAAGTAATATCTAAAATGAATAATAGAATTCGAATGATTCGTAAATATAAGAAATTCTTTTCCAATGCGCAAGTACAAATGTTTGCTAACTCACTTGTTATTTCTGTACTAGAATACTGTTTGCCTATTTAGGAAAAGGTTTGTACAACTAAAATTCAAAGAATAGATGCAATAATTGTTAAATTGGCGCAAATTGTTACAGGAGAAACTAAGAATATTAATACTATGGATAAAATGTATAGCCTACTGGAAAAAGCTAACCTTATTGAGAAATGTAACCTAACTTCTTTACAATTTGTGTACTCTCATGTGGCTAAGGAATCTTTTTTTCTTAAACATGACATAAAATTAGACTATGTAAAAGTAGATCCTAAAGAAACGCTTAGGAATTCTCAAAATCTTGTCACCCCAAATTTTAAAACTGAATTTGGAAGGTAGGCGTTCTCATATCGTAGTGCTCAGATGTGGAACCTGTTACCTAATGTTTTGAAAAACTGCCCAACATATAATGACTTTGATACACAGGTACGAAGATCATTCTGAATCGACAATCTCCGAAGGCAAACTATTATAATTTGTAATTGTACTGATTTATATAGAACATGACAAACTAATCTAACTCTATCTAAGCATAATATAATGAGAATTGGCTATTAGAAATATTAGTATTATCAATTTTCTCTAATAACATTTTAATTATTATATAGTATAGCATGACAATGATGGAAGAAAACATGTACTTGTAACGGTTAATCGTGCGTTAATAAATTCAATCTCAATCTCAAGTAGCATTGGATTTCTCACGCTCTCCATTGAATCACTCTTTGCAGCATTGCATGAAGAAGCACAGACTTTATCTCGACATTCCTCCTAAAGACAAAAATTACGTTTTAGTTTGAATTAAAAGTTTTTGATTTTACTATCAAATTATTGGTTTATAGTTCTTCGAAATTATGTAAACCTATATTTTAACGGCTTAACTGCTAATTAGCAGTTAGGTAGTAGTATCAGTTAAGTTGTTATAGTAAAATGTCACTTCAATTTTAATTATACACTTATAAAAATGATGAAATACAAATGTCAAACAATATACCAAACTATTTGTTAGCTGCTCCACTTCATTTGTCCATGCAATGTCCATTTTGACATTTTTGCTATCTTGTCTGTATAAATGTACTTTTATTTTATTGCGGAGCACGGAGAAATAAATGTAATACAAAAAGGATTATAACAGTGATTATTAGAATCAATGAATGAACGAAATAAATGAAAAGAAATAACTTTAATGGATTCCGTGTGCAAGCACTGCAGACGTCTTATAATAATACAAGTAGCCACGGAGGCGGCGTATGCAGAACTACTCTGGTGACACTAAAAATACGATGGAAGCCGGGACGGGAGAAAGATGCGTAAGCCGGAAAGCAACCCGAAGTGGGGAAAGTTAATAAGAAGCTGGGTAACTTTAAATAAAGTGTATTGCTGGAACAAAAGGTTTTTCCCCGATGCCCGCGGGTTTTCATCCTGGTTCCGACAAAAGGCAGTACTAGAATAGAAATCGGGATAATTGTTGGTTTTTTTAAATGATTTTTTCCAACATTGTGGGGACATATTTCGTGATAGATAGCGAGAAAAATGGTAGCGTAACGTATGAAATGACTTAGTAACGCAGCAGTAATGAGAAAAATTGTATGGGGAAGGCACAGGCTTTTAATCAAATTGTAAAAATGATTTGTGGCCACAAATCATTTTTAGGTAGGTAAAGACAGTGTCACGGAACATGACCCTTTCATTAATTTGATTAAAAATTAGACGTGTTTAATAGAAATAAGTCTAGAATTACGTAAATAAGTAGAACAAAAAGGATGTGGGTAAAGTAAAGTTGGTGTAGATGAACCAAAGGCAAATAATAGGAAAACCACCAGCGACGACAGGGAGTGCCGTAGTTTTGGACAAGGAAAGAGCAAGAAACGACAAATAGACAAACAGCGAACCAAGTAGGTATTCGTAGGAACAGCAGGGTAATAAATAAAGCAGAATTATTGCATTAAAACACATTAATTAGATAATAGACATTCGAGCATGAACTCGGAATATTATTATTATCAGAGCGGTGAATAGAACAGCGAGAAAGACCGTTATTGTATGTACTTTTTGTTATTATTATAATTAATTATTCTATTCTATTCATTTAATGTATTGGCATTATTAGTGTTTGATTCTATTCCATAAAATCATTAAATGTATTATTATTATTATTCCGTCGAGAGTGAAAAGCTATAATAACAGCGTAAAGTAATTGTACAGAAATAAGAAATGAATAAATAAAAGAAGAGACAGTAAACGACATAACTAATAACCGAAGAGAACAGCTAACATATTTATTTAAACACAATTAACCAGTTCAGCAAACGCCGAAAAGCTTAAAAAGCCATGACAATATAATGCCTTTGAGACCTTTCGACCAATAAAAGTACACAGGGCACTTTAAAAAAACTGCCGAAGTATTCATAAAAGTGGACATATTTGCCCTTTTTGGTTTTCTTGGACTTATTAATATATTACTTCACTTGAAATTTCGTTACTCACTGCTTATTTATAGTTAACGGTAAAATACATAATAATTGGGGTACTAATGACGAAATAGGGAGAACAGTTCTATTTCTGAAAAGCAGTATTTTGGGGGTAAAATTGAGTATTTTAGGGGAGTCGATAATTACATTCCAATATTATTTTGTGTTGGAGAAATAGAATTGGTAGTAGAAATCGATTCTCAAGTCGTGTACAATTAAATGGAATGATAAATAAATAAAAAAGGCGTCTATAAAGATTCAATGTTTCACATACACATTGCAACCTGTCGTATATATGTGTATTTGTCGGCTTTTTTTCAGCTTGCTTCGCACTGAAACTACCTCTAGGCATGGGAAAAGACAGATAAACTATGTTATATGTTAGCTCTGCAAATACTTGCAAAATGACGTGACTGAGTATTATATTTAGAAAATGGAAGAGCAATGTCGACAAACGAAACAAGCGCCTATAGTGAGTTGTCTGGTACAAAATAATAAATAAATCGTAGTTATAACTAATATGTATTAATGTAAGAGCTAAGTTTCAATCAAAAACATCAAAAACACTTTACTAGAACAATGTTTTTAATTCCTATATACGCAGATAGTTTAAGGCCTTTTGTAATTTGTCGTGTTTTTACTATACTTTTACATTTTATTATTGAATGTTACTCCATAAGCACCCAAAAATCGAATTATTTTGTATCCTTTATGCTGGTAATTGCAAATTCAAAAGCCAAAAAATGTAGAAATCTGGAAAACAGGTATTCTTATGTAAGTCATATTTCGTATGTGAAGTTGTTGATATGATCCTGGGGTGCTTTGAGAATTCTTGGTTAAAGTTCCATCAGATTTCCTAAATCCCTAAAATATTATTTATGTGTTTTTATGGAACACATACTCTATTTAGTTTGATAAAACAAACTTGAGCCTTTACTAATCAGTATTTTAGAAATACTGTAGTCTTTGCTCTGCCAATAGATTTACATCTTCGCCTATTTATCTTGGAGAGTTTTATATTTTAACAATAATTTATTATAGAAATCTTTTAATGCTTTTGTTTTTATATTTGTATTATACCTTTCGGTTTGGTCGAGTATGATCCATGATGAGAAGTCAATTTATTACCTTGAACACTTTTGTAGAAGTTACTTTTATTATTTATTCAAAATTTGATGATTTACTTGAACATTTATTTTTGTCAAAACACAGAGAGAAAAGTAAGAGGTCTTTTCTCTAAAAGAGTTGGAGAGATTGTGATTTTCTAAAATCTAAAACTAAAACTTATTCTTAGTTCTTGGGATCTGGAATAAGTGGGGTTGTCACCTCTCAGTGTTTTTCACTTGACAAAAGTTTATTACTTTTGTAAGTGGAAAACACTGTTTGCAGTAAGGGTCAGTCAAACGGGATCTGTATCGACTTGTAGTCAGTCTGGCCTTGAAGTCTGAAGGGTCAGTTTATTGCCTATATCCCTTATGCTGCTTTAAATTATATATTGTAATAGGCGACAATCTTCACTTTTCCATTTCCCTCTTCTTTCTTATTCTATTTTATTTATTCTATGTTCTGTTAAAAAGAAATATAATATTTTCTTCTCATGGACATGCATAGTGTAACAGTTGTGTCAAATGTGGCCTAGATAAACGTTTGTGTAGAATAAAATGCACAATTGCGTTAGGATATACTTCAAATATTTTGAAATATTATATTTGCACACATGATCACTTCATGATTTTAATGATATAAATTACAATATAAAAATCTTGGCCGCGCTATGTGCGCAATGACTTCGGATAAAGAATTATTATCTTTTCAGTGCATGATTTGTTTATTTCCTTAGTCAAATTTTTTTTACTAAATATCTAATTAACAGATTAATAAAATTAAATTTACTTTATTAATTTTCCTTACAAGCCATAGGCCCAAGGGACAAGTCATATTATTCATGTGTCATATTATTGGATTGTCTTCCAGTTGTGTGCTGCACCGCGTTCGCCTAAGCACCGTGCAACGAAGTACTACAACTTCAAGCTTGATACTGTTCTACAGTTCTACATGGGTTTACATTAAAGCTGGGATCGATTTGAACAAATCGAATCGATATCGATTCAATTCAAAAGTTTTACCATATTTGATGGATTCTATTCGATTTCGTTTTGGGATATCGAATAGCTGTGGTTAAGTTTTACCTATAAGTAAATGGTCATCACTAAATAGTGGAATAACATGGCGAAACCCTTAAAAATTTGAGAATATTTGTTGAATTATCCATTTGATTTGCTTTTTCCAAGCAAATTATCAATTCAAACCCATTCAATTTGGCTTTGCAAAATAATCGATTCCAATCGATTCGGCTTGCCCAAATTATCGATTCAAATCTATTCGGCTTGCTAAAATTATCGATTCAAATCTATTCGGCTTGCTAAAATTATCGATTCAAATCTATTCGGCTTGCTAAAATTATCGATTCAAATCGATTCGAAGCATGAAAAATCAGATCGATCCCAGCCCTCACTTCTATCTTCAGAACAGGCAGCTCACTCCATACAGTCCTTATACGCAAGTAAGCAATGTGATCCCCAGAGTAGGCTCCTCACCACACAGTCTACAGTTGACCCCCGTATACAGTCTGAGCTCTGATATTAGGGCCACGCATGGTTTATTGGAATTTGACTGCGCAATGAATACGGAATACAGAGCATCATTAATTGTTCTATAGCCCACTCTGATGTTTCCCCTTTCACTACCTTACAGCGTTGTTATCCCAATCTATCAAGAGTAGTCTTTCCTCTTAAATCCACAACATGTTTATAAAATATATATATAAACGGCTTTATTTCACTCGGATGTGAGCAGAGGTGACAGAAATGACCTGAGTTTGTCGTCCGTTGCCACTCTGTAGAGATCAGAATTTAAAAGATTAGCTTATTTAAAAGGCTTATTCGCCAAGGGCATTATTTATGTCCTTTACTCATCGTTGTTTTTGTTTTACACCTACAAAATATTATTTTACATTGATTTAATTTATAGTATTTATTTCAACCATTATTAAGTAGCGGAAGCTACTTTATAATAATGCCCTGAACAATCTATCTGTCCGTCCCTCCGTTCGGCTGTTGGTTCTATAACTCATGAACGATTTATTATAATTCCTTAAAACCTCTTGTGTATGCTGTTGGGGTCCCCAGAAAGGTCCCCTGCGAAAATGGGTGTGATTAATCAATGACAACTACCAAAAAAAAATTAATAACATAGAGCCTACCGTTCCATGTATTATTAAAAAAGTTGTGTATGGAGGAAGCTACTTATAAAGATGCCCTGAACCATCTGTGTGTCTGTCAGTATAGTCGTCCTTTTGCCTGTCTGTTGGCTCTTTAACTCATGAGCGGTTTAATATAATTCGATAAAACTTTTTATGAATGATACTCTGGTGGATTTAATGATACCGCTGTGAAACATCAGAGTTAATTCCGTGTCGCTTCCGCTACTTCATTATGTGTACTGGTTGCAATGGTTTATTTTATTTTGAAATGATGTTCGAATACTCTTAGCCAACACAGAGGAAACACTGATGTTAACAGATAGAAGAATGGTTAAACTAGCCTTGGAAGAATTAAAAATATTTTAATTACTTGAATTTAGTACCAAAAGAGTTAATAAAGTTGAAAGCTTTTATCTTGTCATTTCGTCCTTCCAGAAGGTATTAACAAACACGGAAGCATGAAGGAACGGTAATGCTAATATTAATAATGCTGGTATGGTGAGAACAAAATTTTTCTATACAATATTTAGGGTAGCAATATGTGGTCTTATTACAATGGTTATACGTACGTCAAGGTAAAAAAGTGGGAAGTCAACCTGTAGCAATCAAAGGGCAGAAGACTAAGCCACAGAATACTGTAGAAGACATACTTTTATATAAACAAATTCTACAATTTTTCTATTTCATATAATAATCAGCATTCTTACATCAGATAATGTTAAACTGTAAATATATTTATACTGATAAATTGATTTTTAGCCTTTTAAAATAATCTAGATAATTGCGGAAGCTTTTATATTAAGCTTTGTAATTGCGAAATGTTAAAATAGCTTGCAATGTTCCAAGACTGCTTGAAAATATAAATTTTATAATTTTGTTTCGTCTTACAATTGAGATACTACCAATACAGATCTTACAAGGCATACAGGATCTTGTAAACTTCTGAAACATTTTCTTTTCATCGGTTGACCAACTTGCATTTGGGATATAACGTCTCCAAGAGTCGATGCATGTAGAACTGTGTTCATAGGAAAGTGACGTTGTAAAAAGCATTACAAGCCATGATGCGTGCAACACCATTGCTGTAGTGATTATAATTGCTGCTTTTAAAATGTGCATTTTCTTAATGTGTACAATAATCAAGAAATTGCAAATGTATACTGCTCTTTTAAGTGTAAACTGAACAAGTAAAATCAATAGATTGTACACATCGTTTAAATGACCAATCATTATTTGAAAATATTTATAGACATGTGGCAAAGTTGACGGCTTGCGAAGTATTTCAGAGCTATGGTATTTAATCCTTCCAAAACTGTATAAAATTTAAACAATACTTTAAAATAAAGACAATTTAAAATTATTTAACTACTGAAAAGTATTTTTCATTTAGGTTGTTTTCAGAACGGAAAGCGCGATATATTTTATTCGAAGGTGTAGAAAAACTAGTAATGCTTGAGTACTTTATTACGTAATTGGATTTTTAGGAGCATAAGAAATAGCATGATCTTGGAAAATAAATTGGCCTTCCGTTTTTGCTTTTCTGTTCCATTTTTGCTGACCAATTTACTCCCTGAAATTTTTTTAATAGAAAATGTAACTCTGGATTTCACATTTGCATTGAATAATTCAGTATAGCAGTTTACTGTAATATTAGGTACCTGAAAATTGTTCGATGAATCGAAAAAAAACGTTTGCCATGATTATTAAATCTTTTCCTTTGATGACATACAAGATATTGAGAGCAGGCTCTAAATCCTGCTTGTCCTTTTGGATTCCCACCGTTTCGCCCGCCTGACTCGCCAGAGGAATCTTTCTGGAAGTTTCTCTGCCATGCCAGACAGAAAAAGACGGAAAACTCTGGGAGGACCTCGTGGCATTCAACTTTCGGCTTAGCTCTGCTAAGCAACAGAATTCTACTTTTGGCTCTAATGAAGTAAGGAGCACTCTCCTTACCTAAAGTGTTTTTTCTGGATCCTGCCCTTTTTGTCCACACAATTAAATATTTCTGCGAGTTTGGTTTGCATTGCCAAACTCATATTGTCAATTGAAGTTTCCTTTTGCTCTTAAGTTCACTCAGTCGATCATTTAACTAATCATTTTCGTATCATTATCATTTTCTGTCGTTGTACGTAACTCCTGCTCTTAAGTTCACTCAACTGACTATTTAACTAATTGTTTTCTGTCTCTGATATTAGTTACCATTTCTGTCGTTATAAAGTTACTTTTGTGTGCTACAATAAAAGAGAAAACTCCGGCTCCCGCAGACGAAACCACCCCGAAGTGACTGACGACAATTTACTGCATCGGGCAACTGTTCTCTTGGTTCTCATCCAGTCGTAAGCATACTTGTCGTGGCAGCATAATATTATTTTATTAATTATTCGATCCATCATTATTATATATTATTGGCATTGGGCTTACATGTGTGGAATTGATGAATGATACCGAATCAAAGGAACTAATGATTACATCATACTATTGTGTAGGTATATGTAGAGCACTGTAATACGCACCCTGATCACCCGCTCTAACCCTTTAGGCCCCACAAAATATCTTAATTCGCACTGAAGCTGGGAAGGCTGAACCTTCCATTTGTCGTATATTTTTCTTGACCCTGCCCTTTGTTCTAACAATAACTAAATATTTTCTTTGGAGCTTGACATTTGTCGTCACTGCTCATCATCCAATTAATTGTTCTTTCGGCCCTCAGCCAATTTCTATTTGTAGAATATTTGTCTTTGCCCCATGTTTGAAAGGTCACTACTTTTGTACCTATTATTCCAGTCGTAACACATTCACTTTTGTCGTGTACTTGAAGGGTCATTATATTCGAGTCTATTTTCCTGTCGTAATATATTCATTTTTGCCCGTATGTTTGAAGTCATAATTTTGTGAGTGAGAATAAAACTACCAGACGGCTCATTTGTGCAGACGAAACAACGAAATAACCACCGACGTCCATTCCTTGGCCTGGGCACTGTGTCACTTTTGGTTCTCATCATTTCCGTTCTCATCTGGTCACATCTTAGGCTTCAGTCGTAAGGTTCATAATCAATTGGTTTCATATTTATCATTTTTATTGTGGATATCATGTCATATAAATTATTACCTTGTAACTAATGAACTCTACCGGATCAGTAAGTAGATAAAGGGTTGATGTAATTTTGTATGAAGGTACGGCACTCACTGTAGCGCACAATAATATTATACTTATACAGACGAAGGAACTTAACCCTTTAGACCCTCACAAAATATCATAATTTGCAAGATGCGGGGTACAAAAGTGAGTAAGGTGTGCTTCAACGTACACCCTCTACTCCAGCCCCAGCTAGCTCTCACATAGCCAAGCGATAATAGTCGATAGCTCAGGCCAGTCTTGTATAGTTAGTAGGGCTAGTTAGTGGATGCAAGGGATTACCCGCACTAGCTAGACCCTAGATTGCCGTTGCCCTTTCGAACCTGTACTGAAACATTGTAGCACAAGACTAGGCAGACGTACGCTAGACGCTAATAGACGAACGCTCATATGAACTGCAGGCCGCTATGAGAACTTACGAGAGCCGCACATGCCCCATCCCCAGTAGGTATAGGGTTTAATTTGGCTTAAAGGGATGAGAAGCTGAAGCTTAGAGCAGGGCATTGCGAGACAAATAGACAGTTAGAGCGATGAATGGAGGAAATAGAAGGGCTCCATTCACCGCACCACAGTTGGCTTCAGTCAAGTGTACACGAGACTTGGGGGGAGAGAACATAGGTTCGATTCCCAGTGGTGTTGAGTTAAATTTTCCTTGTGTTGTCTATATCTGTACCATACCTTACCTTGTTATAACTAGTAATAGCAGTATATCCTTCCCGTTTAATGTTCCTTTCAAGTATTAAAGTCAATAATGTTGTTTCAAAGTATATTAAACCTCCTATACCTAGCTAGGGTAGACCACGTGGTGGAGAACACCTTGAATAGATAAGGAGGGTCTTTTCACAATCCTGCTTGTCCTTTTGGATTCCCACCGTTTCGCCCGCCTGACTCGCCAGAGGAATCTTTCTGGAAGTTTCTCTGCCATGCCAGACAGAAAAAGACGGAAAACTCTGGGAGGACCTCGTGGCATTCAACTTTCGGCTTAGCTCTGCTAAGCAACAGAATTCTACTTTTGGCTCTAATGAAGTAAGGAGCACTCTCCTTACCTAAAGTGTTTTTTCTGGATCCTGCCCTTTTTGTCCACACAATTAAATATTTCTGCGAGTTTGGTTTGCATTGCCAAACTCATATTGTCAATTGAAGTTTCCTTTTGCTCTTAAGTTCACTCAGTCGATCATTTAACTAATCATTTTCGTATCATTATCATTTTCTGTCGTTGTACGTAACTCCTGCTCTTAAGTTCACTCAACTGACTATTTAACTAATTGTTTTCTGTCTCTGATATTAGTTACCATTTCTGTCGTTATAAAGTTACTTTTGTGTGCTACAATAAAAGAGAAAACTCCGGCTCCCGCAGACGAAACCACCCCGAAGTGACTGACGACAATTTACTGCATCGGGCAACTGTTCTCTTGGTTCTCATCCAGTCGTAAGCATACTTGTCGTGGCAGCATAATATTATTTTATTAATTATTCGATCCATCATTATTATATATTATTGGCATTGGGCTTACATGTG
Organism: Yoshiicerus persimilis; assembly: GCA_020352615.2. Classification (NCBI taxonomy): domain Eukaryota; kingdom Metazoa; phylum Arthropoda; class Collembola; order Entomobryomorpha; family Tomoceridae; genus Yoshiicerus; species Yoshiicerus persimilis. The sequence continues at coordinate 4,672,813 of CM036941.2, forward strand.
TGGAATTGATGAATGATACCGAATCAAAGGAACTAATGATTACATCATACTATTGTGTAGGTATATGTAGAGCACTGTAATACGCACCCTGATCACCCGCTCTAACCCTTTAGGCCCCACAAAATATCTTAATTCGCACTGAAGCTGGGAAGGCTGAACCTTCCATTTGTCGTATATTTTTCTTGACCCTGCCCTTTGTTCTAACAATAACTAAATATTTTCTTTGGAGCTTGACATTTGTCGTCACTGCTCATCATCCAATTAATTGTTCTTTCGGCCCTCAGCCAATTTCTATTTGTAGAATATTTGTCTTTGCCCCATGTTTGAAAGGTCACTACTTTTGTACCTATTATTCCAGTCGTAACACATTCACTTTTGTCGTGTACTTGAAGGGTCATTATATTCGAGTCTATTTTCCTGTCGTAATATATTCATTTTTGCCCGTATGTTTGAAGTCATAATTTTGTGAGTGAGAATAAAACTACCAGACGGCTCATTTGTGCAGACGAAACAACGAAATAACCACCGACGTCCATTCCTTGGCCTGGGCACTGTGTCACTTTTGGTTCTCATCATTTCCGTTCTCATCTGGTCACATCTTAGGCTTCAGTCGTAAGGTTCATAATCAATTGGTTTCATATTTATCATTTTTATTGTGGATATCATGTCATATAAATTATTACCTTGTAACTAATGAACTCTACCGGATCAGTAAGTAGATAAAGGGTTGATGTAATTTTGTATGAAGGTACGGCACTCACTGTAGCGCACAATAATATTATACTTATACAGACGAAGGAACTTAACCCTTTAGACCCTCACAAAATATCATAATTTGCAAGATGCGGGGTACAAAAGTGAGTAAGGTGTGCTTCAACGTACACCCTCTACTCCAGCCCCAGCTAGCTCTCACATAGCCAAGCGATAATAGTCGATAGCTCAGGCCAGTCTTGTATAGTTAGTAGGGCTAGTTAGTGGATGCAAGGGATTACCCGCACTAGCTAGACCCTAGATTGCCGTTGCCCTTTCGAACCTGTACTGAAACATTGTAGCACAAGACTAGGCAGACGTACGCTAGACGCTAATAGACGAACGCTCATATGAACTGCAGGCCGCTATGAGAACTTACGAGAGCCGCACATGCCCCATCCCCAGTAGGTATAGGGTTTAATTTGGCTTAAAGGGATGAGAAGCTGAAGCTTAGAGCAGGGCATTGCGAGACAAATAGACAGTTAGAGCGATGAATGGAGGAAATAGAAGGGCTCCATTCACCGCACCACAGTTGGCTTCAGTCAAGTGTACACGAGACTTGGGGGGAGAGAACATAGGTTCGATTCCCAGTGGTGTTGAGTTAAATTTTCCTTGTGTTGTCTATATCTGTACCATACCTTACCTTGTTATAACTAGTAATAGCAGTATATCCTTCCCGTTTAATGTTCCTTTCAAGTATTAAAGTCAATAATGTTGTTTCAAAGTATATTAAACCTCCTATACCTAGCTAGGGTAGACCACGTGGTGGAGAACACCTTGAATAGATAAGGAGGGTCTTTTCACAATCCTGCTTGTCCTTTTGGATTCCCACCGTTTCGCCCGCCTGACTCGCCAGAGGAATCTTTCTGGAAGTTTCTCTGCCATGCCAGACAGAAAAAGACGGAAAACTCTGGGAGGACCTCGTGGCATTCAACTTTCGGCTTAGCTCTGCTAAGCAACAGAATTCTACTTTTGGCTCTAATGAAGTAAGGAGCACTCTCCTTACCTAAAGTGTTTTTTCTGGATCCTGCCCTTTTTGTCCACACAATTAAATATTTCTGCGAGTTTGGTTTGCATTGCCAAACTCATATTGTCAATTGAAGTTTCCTTTTGCTCTTAAGTTCACTCAGTCGATCATTTAACTAATCATTTTCGTATCATTATCATTTTCTGTCGTTGTACGTAACTCCTGCTCTTAAGTTCACTCAACTGACTATTTAACTAATTGTTTTCTGTCTCTGATATTAGTTACCATTTCTGTCGTTATAAAGTTACTTTTGTGTGCTACAATAAAAGAGAAAACTTCGGCTCCCGCAGACGAAACCACCCCGAAGTGACTGACGACAATTTACTGCATCGGGCAACTGTTCTCTTGGTTCTCATCCAGTCGTAAGCATACTTGTCGTGGCAGCATAATATTATTTTATTAATTATTCGATCCATCATTATTATATATTATTGGCATTGGGCTTACATGTGTGGAATTGATGAATGATACCGAATCAAAGGAACTAATGATTACATCATACTATTGTGTAGGTATATGTAGAGCACTGTAATACGCACCCTGATCACCCGCTCTAACCCTTTAGGCCCCACAAAATATCTTAATTCGCACTGAAGCTGGGAAGGCTGAACCTTCCATTTGTCGTATATTTTTCTTGACCCTGCCCTTTGTTCTAACAATAACTAAATATTTTCTTTGGAGCTTGACATTTGTCGTCACTGCTTATCATCCAATTAATTGTTCTTTCGGCCCTCAGCCAATTTCTATTTGTAGAATATTTGTCTTTGCCCCATGTTTGAAAGGTCACTACTTTTGTACCTATTATTCCAGTCGTAACACATTCACTTTTGTCGTGTACTTGAAGGGTCATTATATTCGAGTCTATTTTCCTGTCGTAATATATTCATTTTTGCCCGTATGTTTGAAGTCATAATTTTGTGAGTGAGAATAAAACTACCAGACGGCTCATTTGTGCAGACGAAACAACGAAATAACCACCGACGTCCATTCCTTGGCCTGGGCACTGTGTCACTTTTGGTTCTCATCATTTCCGTTCTCATCTGGTCACATCTTAGGCTTCAGTCGTAAGGTTCATAATCAATTGGTTTCATATTTATCATTTTTATTGTGGATATCATGTCATATAAATTATTACCTTGTAACTAATGAACTCTACCGGATCAGTAAGTAGATAAAGGGTTGATGTAATTTTGTATGAAGGTACGGCACTCACTGTAGCGCACAATAATATTATACTTATACAGACGAAGGAACTTAACCCTTTAGACCCTCACAAAATATCATAATTTGCAAGATGCGGGGTACAAAAGTGAGTAAGGTGTGCTTCAACGTACACCCTCTACTCCAGCCCCAGCTAGCTCTCACATAGCCAAGCGATAATAGTCGATAGCTCAGGCCAGTCTTGTATAGTTAGTAGGGCTAGTTAGTGGATGCAAGGGATTACCCGCACTAGCTAGACCCTAGATTGCCGTTGCCCTTTCGAACCTGTACTGAAACATTGTAGCACAAGACTAGGCAGACGTACGCTAGACGCTAATAGACGAACGCTCATATGAACTGCAGGCCGCTATGAGAACTTACGAGAGCCGCACATGCCCCATCCCCAGTAGGTATAGGGTTTAATTTGGCTTAAAGGGATGAGAAGCTGAAGCTTAGAGCAGGGCATTGCGAGACAAATAGACAGTTAGAGCGATGAATGGAGGAAATAGAAGGGCTCCATTCACCGCACCACAGTTGGCTTCAGTCAAGTGTACACGAGACTTGGGGGGAGAGAACATAGGTTCGATTCCCAGTGGTGTTGAGTTAAATTTTCCTTGTGTTGTCTATATCTGTACCATACCTTACCTTGTTATAACTAGTAATAGCAGTATATCCTTCCCGTTTAATGTTCCTTTCAAGTATTAAAGTCAATAATGTTGTTTCAAAGTATATTAAACCTCCTATACCTAGCTAGGGTAGACCACGTGGTGGAGAACACCTTGAATAGATAAGGAGGGTCTTTTCACAATCCTGCTTGTCCTTTTGGATTCCCACCGTTTCGCCCGCCTGACTCGCCAGAGGAATCTTTCTGGAAGTTTCTCTGCCATGCCAGACAGAAAAAGACGGAAAACTCTGGGATGACCTCGTGGCATTCAACTTTCGGCTTAGCTCTGCTAAGCAACAGAATTCTACTTTTGGCTCTAATGAAGTAAGGAGCACTCTCCTTACCTAAAGTGTTTTTTCTGGATCCTGCCCTTTTTGTCCACACAATTAAATATTTCTGCGAGTTTGGTTTGCATTGCCAAACTCATATTGTCAATTGAAGTTTCCTTTTGCTCTTAAGTTCACTCAGTCGATCATTTAACTAATCATTTTCGTATCATTATCATTTTCTGTCGTTGTACGTAACTCCTGCTCTTAAGTTCACTCAACTGACTATTTAACTAATTGTTTTCTGTCTCTGATATTAGTTACCATTTCTGTCGTTATAAAGTTACTTTTGTGTGCTACAATAAAAGAGAAAACTTCGGCTCCCGCAGACGAAACCACCCCGAAGTGACTGACGACAATTTACTGCATCGGGCAACTGTTCTCTTGGTTCTCATCCAGTCGTAAGCATACTTGTCGTGGCAGCATAATATTATTTTATTAATTATTCGATCCATCATTATTATATATTATTGGCATTGGGCTTACATGTGTGGAATTGATGAATGATACCGAATCAAAGGAACTAATGATTACATCATACTATTGTGTAGGTATATGTAGAGCACTGTAATACGCACCCTGATCACCCGCTCTAACCCTTTAGGCCCCACAAAATATCTTAATTCGCACTGAAGCTGGGAAGGCTGAACCTTCCATTTGTCGTATATTTTTCTTGACCCTGCCCTTTGTTCTAACAATAACTAAATATTTTCTTTGGAGCTTGACATTTGTCGTCACTGCTTATCATCCAATTAATTGTTCTTTCGGCCCTCAGCCAATTTCTATTTGTAGAATATTTGTCTTTGCCCCATGTTTGAAAGGTCACTACTTTTGTACCTATTATTCCAGTCGTAACACATTCACTTTTGTCGTGTACTTGAAGGGTCATTATATTCGAGTCTATTTTCCTGTCGTAATATATTCATTTTTGCCCGTATGTTTGAAGTCATAATTTTGTGAGTGAGAATAAAACTACCAGACGGCTCATTTGTGCAGACGAAACAACGAAATAACCACCGACGTCCATTCCTTGGCCTGGGCACTGTGTCACTTTTGGTTCTCATCATTTCCGTTCTCATCTGGTCACATCTTAGGCTTCAGTCGTAAGGTTCATAATCAATTGGTTTCATATTTATCATTTTTATTGTGGATATCATGTCATATAAATTATTACCTTGTAACTAATGAACTCTACCGGATCAGTAAGTAGATAAAGGGTTGATGTAATTTTGTATGAAGGTACGGCACTCACTGTAGCGCACAATAATATTATACTTATACAGACGAAGGAACTTAACCCTTTAGACCCTCACAAAATATCATAATTTGCAAGATGCGGGGTACAAAAGTGAGTAAGGTGTGCTTCAACGTACACCCTCTACTCCAGCCCCAGCTAGCTCTCACATAGCCAAGCGATAATAGTCGATAGCTCAGGCCAGTCTTGTATAGTTAGTAGGGCTAGTTAGTGGATGCAAGGGATTACCCGCACTAGCTAGACCCTAGATTGCCGTTGCCCTTTCGAACCTGTACTGAAACATTGTAGCACAAGACTAGGCAGACGTACGCTAGACGCTAATAGACGAACGCTCATATGAACTGCAGGCCGCTATGAGAACTTACGAGAGCCGCACATGCCCCATCCCCAGTAGGTATAGGGTTTAATTTGGCTTAAAGGGATGAGAAGCTGAAGCTTAGAGCAGGGCATTGCGAGACAAATAGACAGTTAGAGCGATGAATGGAGGAAATAGAAGGGCTCCATTCACCGCACCACAGTTGGCTTCAGTCAAGTGTACACGAGACTTGGGGGGAGAGAACATAGGTTCGATTCCCAGTGGTGTTGAGTTAAATTTTCCTTGTGTTGTCTATATCTGTACCATACCTTACCTTGTTATAACTAGTAATAGCAGTATATCCTTCCCGTTTAATGTTCCTTTCAAGTATTAAAGTCAATAATGTTGTTTCAAAGTATATTAAACCTCCAATACCTAGCTAGGGTAGACCACGTGGTGGAGAACACCTTGAATAGATAAGGAGGGTCTTTTCACAATCCTGCTTGTCCTTTTGGATTCCCACCGTTTCGCCCGCCTGACTCGCCAGAGGAATCTTTCTGGAAGTTTCTCTGCCATGCCAGACAGAAAAAGACGGAAAACTCTGGGAGGACCTCGTGGCATTCAACTTTCGGCTTAGCTCTGCTAAGCAACAGAATTCTACTTTTGGCTCTAATGAAGTAAGGAGCACTCTCCTTACCTAAAGTGTTTTTTCTGGATCCTGCCCTTTTTGTCCACACAATTAAATATTTCTGCGAGTTTGGTTTGCATTGCCAAACTCATATTGTCAATTGAAGTTTCCTTTTGCTCTTAAGTTCACTCAGTCGATCATTTAACTAATCATTTTCGTATCATTATCATTTTCTGTCGTTGTACGTAACTCCTGCTCTTAAGTTCACTCAACTGACTATTTAACTAATTGTTTTCTGTCTCTGATATTAGTTACCATTTCTGTCGTTATAAAGTTACTTTTGTGTGCTACAATAAAAGAGAAAACTCCGGCTCCCGCAGACGAAACCACCCCGAAGTGACTGACGACAATTTACTGCATCGGGCAACTGTTCTCTTGGTTCTCATCCAGTCGTAAGCATACTTGTCGTGGCAGCATAATATTATTTTATTAATTATTCGATCCATCATTATTATATATTATTGGCATTGGGCTTACATGTGTGGAATTGATGAATGATACCGAATCAAAGGAACTAATGATTACATCATACTATTGTGTAGGTATATGTAGAGCACTGTAATACGCACCCTGATCACCCGCTCTAACCCTTTAGGCCCCACAAAATATCTTAATTCGCACTGAAGCTGGGAAGGCTGAACCTTCCATTTGTCGTATATTTTTCTTGACCCTGCCCTTTGTTCTAACAATAACTAAATATTTTCTTTGGAGCTTGACATTTGTCGTCACTGCTCATCATCCAATTAATTGTTCTTTCGGCCCTCAGCCAATTTCTATTTGTAGAATATTTGTCTTTGCCCCATGTTTGAAAGGTCACTACTTTTGTACCTATTATTCCAGTCGTAACACATTCACTTTTGTCGTGTACTTGAAGGGTCATTATATTCGAGTCTATTTTCCTGTCGTAATATATTCATTTTTGCCCGTATGTTTGAAGTCATAATTTTGTGAGTGAGAATAAAACTACCAGACGGCTCATTTGTGCAGACGAAACAACGAAATAACCACCGACGTCCATTCCTTGGCCTGGGCACTGTGTCACTTTTGGTTCTCATCATTTCCGTTCTCATCTGGTCACATCTTAGGCTTCAGTCGTAAGGTTCATAATCAATTGGTTTCATATTTATCATTTTTATTGTGGATATCATGTCATATAAATTATTACCTTGTAACTAATGAACTCTACCGGATCAGTAAGTAGATAAAGGGTTGATGTAATTTTGTATGAAGGTACGGCACTCACTGTAGCGCACAATAATATTATACTTATACAGACGAAGGAACTTAACCCTTTAGACCCTCACAAAATATCATAATTTGCAAGATGCGGGGTACAAAAGTGAGTAAGGTGTGCTTCAACGTACACCCTCTACTCCAGCCCCAGCTAGCTCTCACATAGCCAAGCGATAATAGTCGATAGCTCAGGCCAGTCTTGTATAGTTAGTAGGGCTAGTTAGTGGATGCAAGGGATTACCCGCACTAGCTAGACCCTAGATTGCCGTTGCCCTTTCGAACCTGTACTGAAACATTGTAGCACAAGACTAGGCAGACGTACGCTAGACGCTAATAGACGAACGCTCATATGAACTGCAGGCCGCTATGAGAACTTACGAGAGCCGCACATGCCCCATCCCCAGTAGGTATAGGGTTTAATTTGGCTTAAAGGGATGAGAAGCTGAAGCTTAGAGCAGGGCATTGCGAGACAAATAGACAGTTAGAGCGATGAATGGAGGAAATAGAAGGGCTCCATTCACCGCACCACAGTTGGCTTCAGTCAAGTGTACACGAGACTTGGGGGGAGAGAACATAGGTTCGATTCCCAGTGGTGTTGAGTTAAATTTTCCTTGTGTTGTCTATATCTGTACCATACCTTACCTTGTTATAACTAGTAATAGCAGTATATCCTTCCCGTTTAATGTTCCTTTCAAGTATTAAAGTCAATAATGTTGTTTCAAAGTATATTAAACCTCCTATACCTAGCTAGGGTAGACCACGTGGTGGAGAACACCTTGAATAGATAAGGAGGGTCTTTTCACAATCCTGCTTGTCCTTTTGGATTCCCACCGTTTCGCCCGCCTGACTCGCCAGAGGAATCTTTCTGGAAGTTTCTCTGCCATGCCAGACAGAAAAAGACGGAAAACTCTGGGATGACCTCGTGGCATTCAACTTTCGGCTTAGCTCTGCTAAGCAACAGAATTCTACTTTTGGCTCTAATGAAGTAAGGAGCACTCTCCTTACCTAAAGTGTTTTTTCTGGATCCTGCCCTTTTTGTCCACACAATTAAATATTTCTGCGAGTTTGGTTTGCATTGCCAAACTCATATTGTCAATTGAAGTTTCCTTTTGCTCTTAAGTTCACTCAGTCGATCATTTAACTAATCATTTTCGTATCATTATCATTTTCTGTCGTTGTACGTAACTCCTGCTCTTAAGTTCACTCAACTGACTATTTAACTAATTGTTTTCTGTCTCTGATATTAGTTACCATTTCTGTCGTTATAAAGTTACTTTTGTGTGCTACAATAAAAGAGAAAACTCCGGCTCCCGCAGACGAAACCACCCCGAAGTGACTGACGACAATTTACTGCATCGGGCAACTGTTCTCTTGGTTCTCATCCAGTCGTAAGCATACTTGTCGTGGCAGCATAATATTATTTTATTAATTATTCGATCCATCATTATTATATATTATTGGCATTGGGCTTACATGTGTGGAATTGATGAATGATACCGAATCAAAGGAACTAATGATTACATCATACTATTGTGTAGGTATATGTAGAGCACTGTAATACGCACCCTGATCACCCGCTCTAACCCTTTAGGCCCCACAAAATATCTTAATTCGCACTGAAGCTGGGAAGGCTGAACCTTCCATTTGTCGTATATTTTTCTTGACCCTGCCCTTTGTTCTAACAATAACTAAATATTTTCTTTGGAGCTTGACATTTGTCGTCACTGCTCATCATCCAATTAATTGTTCTTTCGGCCCTCAGCCAATTTCTATTTGTAGAATATTTGTCTTTGCCCCATGTTTGAAAGGTCACTACTTTTGTACCTATTATTCCAGTCGTAACACATTCACTTTTGTCGTGTACTTGAAGGGTCATTATATTCGAGTCTATTTTCCTGTCGTAATATATTCATTTTTGCCCGTATGTTTGAAGTCATAATTTTGTGAGTGAGAATAAAACTACCAGACGGCTCATTTGTGCAGACGAAACAACGAAATAACCACCGACGTCCATTCCTTGGCCTGGGCACTGTGTCACTTTTGGTTCTCATCATTTCCGTTCTCATCTGGTCACATCTTAGGCTTCAGTCGTAAGGTTCATAATCAATTGGTTTCATATTTATCATTTTTATTGTGGATATCATGTCATATAAATTATTACCTTGTAACTAATGAACTCTACCGGATCAGTAAGTAGATAAAGGGTTGATGTAATTTTGTATGAAGGTACGGCACTCACTGTAGCGCACAATAATATTATACTTATACAGACGAAGGAACTTAACCCTTTAGACCCTCACAAAATATCATAATTTGCAAGATGCGGGGTACAAAAGTGAGTAAGGTGTGCTTCAACGTACACCCTCTACTCCAGCCCCAGCTAGCTCTCACATAGCCAAGCGATAATAGTCGATAGCTCAGGCCAGTCTTGTATAGTTAGTAGGGCTAGTTAGTGGATGCAAGGGATTACCCGCACTAGCTAGACCCTAGATTGCCGTTGCCCTTTCGAACCTGTACTGAAACATTGTAGCACAAGACTAGGCAGACGTACGCTAGACGCTAATAGACGAACGCTCATATGAACTGCAGGCCGCTATGAGAACTTACGAGAGCCGCACATGCCCCATCCCCAGTAGGTATAGGGTTTAATTTGGCTTAAAGGGATGAGAAGCTGAAGCTTAGAGCAGGGCATTGCGAGACAAATAGACAGTTAGAGCGATGAATGGAGGAAATAGAAGGGCTCCATTCACCGCACCACAGTTGGCTTCAGTCAAGTGTACACGAGACTTGGGGGGAGAGAACATAGGTTCGATTCCCAGTGGTGTTGAGTTAAATTTTCCTTGTGTTGTCTATATCTGTACCATACCTTACCTTGTTATAACTAGTAATAGCAGTATATCCTTCCCGTTTAATGTTCCTTTCAAGTATTAAAGTCAATAATGTTGTTTCAAAGTATATTAAACCTCCTATACCTAGCTAGGGTAGACCACGTGGTGGAGAACACCTTGAATAGATAAGGAGGGTCTTTTCACAATCCTGCTTGTCCTTTTGGATTCCCACCGTTTCGCCCGCCTGACTCGCCAGAGGAATCTTTCTGGAAGTTTCTCTGCCATGCCAGACAGAAAAAGACGGAAAACTCTGGGATGACCTCGTGGCATTCAACTTTCGGCTTAGCTCTGCTAAGCAACAGAATTCTACTTTTGGCTCTAATGAAGTAAGGAGCACTCTCCTTACCTAAAGTGTTTTTTCTGGATCCTGCCCTTTTTGTCCACACAATTAAATATTTCTGCGAGTTTGGTTTGCATTGCCAAACTCATATTGTCAATTGAAGTTTCCTTTTGCTCTTAAGTTCACTCAGTCGATCATTTAACTAATCATTTTCGTATCATTATCATTTTCTGTCGTTGTACGTAACTCCTGCTCTTAAGTTCACTCAACTGACTATTTAACTAATTGTTTTCTGTCTCTGATATTAGTTACCATTTCTGTCGTTATAAAGTTACTTTTGTGTGCTACAATAAAAGAGAAAACTCCGGCTCCCGCAGACGAAACCACCCCGAAGTGACTGACGACAATTTACTGCATCGGGCAACTGTTCTCTTGGTTCTCATCCAGTCGTAAGCATACTTGTCGTGGCAGCATAATATTATTTTATTAATTATTCGATCCATCATTATTATATATTATTGGCATTGGGCTTACATGTGTGGAATTGATGAATGATACCGAATCAAAGGAACTAATGATTACATCATACTATTGTGTAGGTATATGTAGAGCACTGTAATACGCACCCTGATCACCCGCTCTAACCCTTTAGGCCCCACAAAATATCTTAATTCGCACTGAAGCTGGGAAGGCTGAACCTTCCATTTGTCGTATATTTTTCTTGACCCTGCCCTTTGTTCTAACAATAACTAAATATTTTCTTTGGAGCTTGACATTTGTCGTCACTGCTCATCATCCAATTAATTGTTCTTTCGGCCCTCAGCCAATTTCTATTTGTAGAATATTTGTCTTTGCCCCATGTTTGAAAGGTCACTACTTTTGTACCTATTATTCCAGTCGTAACACATTCACTTTTGTCGTGTACTTGAAGGGTCATTATATTCGAGTCTATTTTCCTGTCGTAATATATTCATTTTTGCCCGTATGTTTGAAGTCATAATTTTGTGAGTGAGAATAAAACTACCAGACGGCTCATTTGTGCAGACGAAACAACGAAATAACCACCGCGCTCCTCCTTGGCCTGGGCACTGTGTCACTTTTGGTTCTCATCATTTCCGTTCTCATCTGGTCACATCTTAGGCTTCAGTCGTAAGGTTCATAATCAATTGGTTTCATATTTATCATTTTTATTGTGGATATCATGTCATATAAATTATTACCTTGTAACTAATGAACTCTACCGGATCAGTAAGTAGATAAAGGGTTGATGTAATTTTGTATGAAGGTACGGCACTCACTGTAGCGCACAATAATATTATACTTATACAGACGAAGGAACTTAACCCTTTAGACCCTCACAAAATATCATAATTTGCAATATCGAGAACCGTGATTATGATAAAAGCAATATAGAACAGAATGTATATCACAATTTTGTACGCTTGAAATGTGGGATCTGGATAGTAGAGTTCAGTCAACAAGCGGATTGTAAAATAGGTAAATGCTACTAAGAACCACCAGAAGCAGAATATCCAAGTGCAGTACTGCGAATTTGAGTTGGTTAATGTGAAACAACGACTTTTCTCATTCCAAGAAAATGGGATGGCTTTAAAAAATTCAAATATTTTAAAACCTCTGGCGATTTCTTAATATCCAAGTGGAGTACTGCGAATTTGAGTTAGTTAATGTGAGACAACGACTTTTCTCATTCCAAGAAAATGGAGTAGCCTTAAAAATTCAAATATTTTAAAACCTCGGGAGATTTCTTTGCTGTATATTTGTAGATAATCCTGAGGAGGAAATCTCTTAGTCTTCCTTTTTCTAGGACGCATTTTGTTTTGCTATATAGCAATTCAAATAGAAAATCTGGAGTGAATGCCTCAATACCTCTTTTCTGGTTATGTATATTCAGGTTATGAAACGCAATTGGATATTTTCCAATTTAGGTTCGCTGCCAGCTTTCCACTGACCAAGTTTTTGTTATAAGCAGCGGTCGGACATTTCCTTTTTAAAATGCTTTCCTCAGCTATTTGTAGCCCAAATACCTTCCATATCTAACTGTAGAAGTCTTTTCGAAGCCACATACAAAATATATTTTCAATATTTCGCCTTTCTAGGAATTTACGCAATTTGGTAAATACTTTATAAGTGAAATCAAAAATAAGTAATTATTTTGCTTGTTTTAACTTTAAGAAATATATGCCAATTTTAAAATGACAACATTTTATACTACTATATTTTTAAATTAAAGATCTGTAGCCTTTCACAGTCGTTAAAATGCGTCTTAGGCAGGGTACTCCCATGCAGTGCATGCATGCATTACGTGCACTGCATGAAATGCATAGTGCATGCATAAAAAGGCTCGTGTGCATTGCACAAAATGCACGAAATGCATGAAATTAAAACATTCCTTTTTATCACTTCCTAAACTATTTAATAATACAATTTTCTGGCTAATTTTTACTAATTACAATCAGTCATAATCAATTCACAACAAATACAAACGTTTTGCTTTGCAAATGGCAAAAATTTTGACAATTGGGTGATCACCACACAAAGTGTAATTTGAATGCCTTTACACTCTTCCTTTTTTGATTTCCGTTTTTGCAAAAAACACCCAAAGCAGTAAATCCTAAATTCATAAAATAGAAAACTATGAGATGAGATTATTATGCTTAGCACACAAATGACAATATAGCAGCTTATTATTGTACCCACACTATGGAAAATAAACGAATGTAGTTAGCTATTGGCAGATATTAGATATATATGGCGATTTGGTGTCAAATTTTATACGGAAGTGTTTTCCATGTACGGAATTATCAATTTAAAGGTTAAAAGAAACAGATTTTATAGCAAAGTCTATATTCGTCCAGTACAAATATACCAATATCTCTATACTGTACCCTATTCGTGCATTATGTGCATTTCATGCATTTCGTGCATTTCGTGCATTTTGTGCAGGTGGGTGCATGAAAACAATTTCGTGCGCACGTTGGCGTACACTGGTCTTAGGTATTCTGTTAACATAACTTAAATCATATTTTCGTCTATGGAATTGTATTCATAGCGAATAAATTTGTAAGAAGGCATTTTTCATTTAAAAAATATTAAATGTCCGACACCTACACAGTTTGATTGTGTCCATTCTCATTCCCAATACTTTGGACTCCATTTTAACCAAGCCAAAGTTATGCACCCATTTACTTATACAAATAGTAGGACTTGTGACGCTCTTCGGTGCGGAATTAAAGTATGAAATTGTTTGTTTGCATAACTTAATGGAATATTAAATGTGTTATTGGTGGCAATATTCAGAACATTGTAGGGTATACACTTTTGTGTTGTTCCTCTCGTATCCCGTATGCCGTTAGTATACTAAAACTTACTATTCTCAACTTTTCTTCTCTTAGAAAACTCATTTTACTGAGTAAAGTGTTTACTCCAAGTTATGTGATCTTTGGCTATGAAATATAATTGGTTATTTTCCAATTTAGTAGTTTGTTAGTTGGTTTTCCACAAGCCAAGTCTTAAATTGCAAAGGTTTTTATTGTATACATTCCTCGTATTACTTTATTTTAAGCTTAATTAAATCAGTTAAGAGCAACTCAATTCCCTAAGCTCTAAGAAAAGTTGAGAACCAATGAATACTTAATTTGCATGATCCATACACTTTTGTTTGTGAAGAGGTACTGAACTGTTGTGAGTAATTTTAATTTCTGGTGTTTGTATTCTATAAAATATTGTCTGCTTTAATCAATTTACTGCGAATAGGAGCTTCTGAGCCCACTAAATTAATGACTTTTGATTTAGAGCAATCACAGGTACCTCGTATTACTCGATTGCTTGTAATATACTACCTTTAATAAAAGTAAAGTAGTCTCCTGTGTAAACAAACTATACAAGTATCAACATTAATTGCGTTTTAGATTTGTAGTTAATTTATTAGTATGCATGGCAATTATTTCAGGAGTCATATAAAATAAGTAGTGTTAAACAAACAGCAACAATAGTAAACATAATCCTTCACACAAAAAAGTTCTTTAATACACTTATTGTATTTAGATCTATTGTAATTAAACACATTTTTGAATGCTTGTATTTAATGTATCATCATAGGAAAACGCATTGCTTATATGTTCGCATTTATTTATAAAATGTCCGAAAAAAATAATAAATTGTTTCTACTGATGTAAAAACAGCTTTTCCTTCTAAATGAAAAGTAGAAGAAATGCATAACTTGGAAAAAAATTTAAACATTGTTATTTAGCATATCATATTTTATTAGCCACTTTCTACACCTAAAATAATCTGAAATATATGACACTTAAAACTGTTGTTATTAATGCTTTTCATTATACATGTGATATCTTCGTTAGCCTATTTTTCAGTATAAACCTCCATTTATTCAATGATTGTAGCTTATTTTTGATTATTACAGACATCAAGCTCAGAAACTACTTTTACAAACATTTAATATATAAATTGAAATATTTCCATGACTGATATTTAAATCGAGTTTTATAATTAAGTTTACAGAACTAATTAAATTTACCCATGTTCTGAATTGTAAGCCATTTATGTTGATTCATTGCCCCAACCAGCAAACATTACAATATACACTTCTTGAATTAAACAATTTATTCTGTATTCAAATTAAAGGTTTTGTATTGCACATCTCTAAGCATGTGAATTATTAATTTTAATTATCGTACTTTATACAATACCCACGACAATCTTTCAGTACGCATTGTGTACATGTAACGAAGCTTACATAAAATACAGTGCGTATGCGTCAAATAAAGTAAACATTTCGCTGATACTCTTCACAAAATTTCTGAAAATACATAAATCATCCGTGTGGAATAATTTACAAAATTTCACTGTTATACCATGACTCCTATATACAAGAATGGTGCCTTCTGTATGAGAACTTGACTCTTGTTTACGATACTCTTATACACCCAGTTTTGCAATGGTATATTTTGAATAACTACAGAATGCTAATGGCAAATGGAATAATAAGCATATATCAGGTTTTAATATTAACTGACAAAACCATATTTATTGTGTTATTGAACACAATTTCCATAAAAGATACAGTCGTTTGCTTTTGAATGATGAAGCAAGGCCCAAATGTAAGTCCAAATGGTTTACAAACTCCTAATTTTCGTAGACAATGCCTATTCTGCACTTTTCTTTTCCATTTCTGGAGACATAGTTTGGATTGCTCGGCCAGTATTCCTAACTTAGCTACAAAAAACATTTCCCCGATCAGGCAACCGATAGACGTGCATGGGAATGATATGTACATTACAAATGGAATATGATTGAATAACTTTAAAGCGCTAAAGGTGACCAACATATGAAGTGTATTTCCAAGTATCAAACCAATTCCCATAATAGTTGAAAAAATATCATTTAAGTTTTGGTTTAATAAGCTTATTGTTTGATAAATTAGAATGAATGAATGAATACTGTTTTCTCTGTTTGCAATACGTGCAGCTGTAGGATATATTGATTGCAAGCAGAAAGCAGTTTGAGTGCAGTAGAAAATCATGAAACCCAAAACGAGGATAACTGTAGCAACTCCATGGGCATATGTCAGAAAAGCTATAACGAATAAGAAAATGCGTACTGAAAGTAATGTGTGGATTTCCTCTGGAAAGTTTTCCTTTAGAAACCTCTGAGCTGGATTCCAATCTTCTCCGTAGGCACATTGTAGGGAAAGGGAAGCAACAATAAGAAATGCAATTATCCATAGAAATTGCATGATCTTGGAAAATATATTTGCCTTCCGTGTTTGCTTTTCTATTCCAATTTTACTGACCAATTTAATCAACTTTCCCAGGTGTCCAACAAAATTGGGTGGGAAATGGTAAATCAAGAAACCTTGACTACAAGCATTTCAGTGCCTTTTCACAAACAAATCTTATTTTGTTATTTATTGTAATGTTAGGGATTTTATTCTAGTTAACCATAATGTAATTTGTACTTTTATGCCGATTTCCTTAAATATAAGGCTTTTTTATTGGCAAAGGTATCACTAATTACACATGCTAATTACTACATTTTCACTTATATTAGGATATTATATAATACATTTTTATTAGTATTAGTCGCCTCAATTAGGATGCTCTGCTCATTATTAGTAATTAAGTCTTAGTGATATTTTCACTCTTTTCTAGGATTTGGTATTGCCAATGTAAAAAAGGAAAGCCGAGTAATACTAAGTACATATGTATATCCTAAATATTAAAGATTAGTATTACTTACATTTGTTTGGAAAATAATAGTAGATATTAAAGATAAAATGAGGTCAATACTTTATTGGACTCATGAGCTTTTTATTTTCAATACTTTTACTAAAGCAGAGAGGAGGGGGATAGGGGGTAGCAACAGCAGAACTACCAAGCCTGTCAGGACCTTTTTCACCCACAACAAAGTTATATGGAGCCTGCCAAGAGGGCAGAGCGGGGCAAGGGCTGGGGGGTCTGATGACAGGACAATGGCACTTCGATTTGAGGTTCACGACGTACGAGTAGATTACAAGGACATTTGGAAGATCGATTACTAGGACAATTACGGAGCTAGGACAAGGGAAGGACGAGGACGGGGAAAAAGTAAAACGAACAGTTATGGCAGAAACGGTCGCCCCCAGTGATGATAGAGAGTGAAAAGACATAATCCGCGTGTACTTGGGTGACCAGAATGTGGCACGGGGAAAACGGTGAACGGGGCACAAGGGCAGCGAGGAGACAGGGAAACGCGGGGGGAGGGAGAAAGAAGCAGTCCGGAAAAGGTGAAAACATCGTGCAACAGGGCCTGAGGACGAGGGGAGATGAGAGCGGGAGACAGGGTGGTAAGGGGGAGAGTGGACCGGGAAAATAGCTGTGTTCGGAGCACCATAGACGGAAACATGCGGCGGGGAGTGGGGGGGCGGAGAGCGGGCCGCAGCGCGGAGTTGAGGAGGGGAGGGGCAGCGCAGGCAAAGGCAAAGAAGGCGCATAGGGAGGACGCGGGGAGCGGCAGCAGGGGAGGGAGGCGGAGCCCGAGCGGCGAACAATGGCGCCGGAGGGAGGGGGGGAATAAAGAGGGGGTGACAGAGTCAAGTGGGCGGGGGCACCCAGCGCAAGGAAAGACGGGGGAAACGAACCAGAGGCGGCAGACAGCGGGGGAAAGGCGAAAGAGGCGGGGAAGCGTGGACGGAGCAAGAAAAGGGGCAGGGACGACGGTGGAGAAGGGGGATGGGGGAGCGACGAAAGCCCGAGTGGCGGGGCAGGACGGGGATGGGGGAAGAGGGCCCCAAACAGGAGAAAGGGGAAGAGAACGGGGCAACACCACAAGGCCAAGAAAGCGCAGGGGCGTGGGCGGGAGGAACGGAGCAAAGTGCAAGGGAGGGAAAGGGGGGGCGAAAAAGAAAGCTGGGCCAAAAGAAGGCAGGGGGGGGGGGGCGGGGAAGGAGGGAAACGCAGAGGGGGAAGGGCAGGCAGGGAGGCCCGCCCGGGGGTAAAGACGAAACAAGGCAATCGGAGGCGACAAAGGACTGGAGGGGAGGAAGAGCAAGAGGGGGGAGAGGAAGTCACGCGGCGGGGGTAGGGAAGCCGGGAGCAAGAGGGGAAGGAGAAACAAGAGAAGGGCGGAAGTCAGGAAAAAGAGGAGGGGGAAGAGGAAGAGGGGCGCAAAGGGAAGAGGGGGGGACAAGGGGCCCTGGGGGAGAGAAGAGCTGGAAGCAACGAGGGAGCGAGGAGCGAAAAAGGGGGGGAGCGGGAGTCGAGGCAGAGGACGGAAGGGGTCCAAAGGACAAGGACAGGAGGACGAGGACAAGGGGGGGGCGGGGACAGGAGGGGAGGCGGGAATGCCGAGGACAAGGGAGGAGGACCGTAAGCGGAGACGGGGAAGCGGCCCAAGCGCAAGGCAAGGAGGGGTCAGGAGGGCGACGGGGCGAGAGGCGGAGGAGGGGAAAGGGCCGCCGAACGGAGGGAATCGGCAAGGAAAGGAAAGCAGGGAGGGGGAAAAATACACCGGAGCAGGGAAGAGGGGGCGGGGGGAAAGGCAACAAAATCCGACGAAGGGAGAAGGCCAGGAGGGCCCACAAAAGAGATACGGGCTGCAGCAGGGGACGCAGAAAGAGAGGCGAGGAAAGAAACCAGTCCCGGCGGAGGAGAAACAAGGGAGGATCGGCAGCGGGGACGGAGGGCGACAGAAGAACAGAAAAAGGGAGACCCGCGACGGTGCGGGAAAGGCCGACGAACACCGGGAAGAGGCCATGAGGGAGCAACAAGCATAGTGACGGCATGCGAGAGGGACAAGGGGGGGAAAGCGGGCCCAAGAAAGCCGACGTGGGCGCGAGGAAAGAGAGGACAGGAGGGGGGGGGGAAGGGGAACGAGGGGGGGGGGGAGAACGGGGCAAGCCGAGGGCAAAGGCGACAGGGAGAGGGGGGAAAGGAAAAGAGGGGCGGAGGGGGAGAGACGGGGAGAGAGGGCCGGGACGAAGGGGAGGGGAGAGGCGGGCACAGAAGACCGAAGAGCCAGGTGAAAGACGGAAAAGGCGACAACGGAACCAAACGAGAGGAGGAGAAGGGGTCCAGGAAAAGGGACGGAGGAGGGCCGAAGGGTAAACAGCGGAAAGAGGAGGAGGGGGAGGGACGGAGGGAAGGAGGGGGAAAGGTAGGGGGGGAACCGAAAGAGAAACGAAGGGCGGAGTGGGGCGGCAAGGGGCGAAAGGGGAAAAAAGGGGGAGAGGGGGGAGAAAAAGAGGGCGCGGGAGAGATAACCGAGTGGGAGCAAGGCGGGAAGCAGGGGAAAAGGGGAGGGACGGCGCGGCGGAGAAGGAAAGGGGGGGGGGGAAAGCGGAGACCGGCCGAAAGGGAAAGACCAGGACCGGGGCAGAAGGGGAACGGACAAGACCAGAAAAAGAGCAGCGGGGCAAGACAAGAGCAAGACCAGGGGGGGGACAGGAAGGGCAAGAGGGGCGAGGGGAGGGAGAAGGAAAAAAGCGGCGAGAAAAAGAGAGACAAGAGACTGGCGGCGGCGCAGAGGGCGAGAAAGATACAGCAAAGAAATCGGGCGGAGGGGAAAAGAGGGGAAGGGGGGAAAGCGACAACCTGGGCGGGGAAGGAAAAAAGCGGGGCGCACAGGACCACGCGAGGCCAATACGGCGCGGAGAGAGTCCGAGGAGGGGGTTCCGAAGAGCAGGGACGGAGGGACAGCCGCGGGCGAAGGGAACGCGGGGAGCCAGCCGACATTGCAGCGGACAAAAGGGGCAATACAGGCTGTTCTAGAGGGCTAGGGACAGAGGCACGGGGGCGAGGGCGGGAGGCGCAAAGGAAGGAGAGAGAAGCAGGGCAACGTTGCGTGCGAGGCAACGAACAGGTGGCAGGTACCGAGAGGAGAGGAAAACTGCGAGGCGAAGGAGGCATGCAAAGGCGAAAGCCAGACGACAGGGGGCGAGGAAAAGGGCAGGAGGAAGGGGGCAACAACGGAGGAGAAAGCAAACGGAAAGCAAGGAGGGGCCAAGCAGGCAAGGGCGGGAGAGATGGGGGAGGGCGGAGGGGGCGGCACGGGCGCGGCAAGGGGCCGGCGAGAAGAGGGAGATCCAAGGCGAGGTGGCGAAGGGAAAGCGGCCAAGAAGGACAAAAGGGCGGGCCAGGCGCAGGGCAGAGGCGCCGGGGGCAGGGCGACGAGGCCAGGAGGGGCGACAGGAGCCCGGGGGGGGGGGCAAGGAGGGCGACGCACGCATGCGGGCCGGGCGGGGCAGCAAGAGAGCCGCAGTCGCACGGAGTGCAACAGAAAACAGGAGGCAGGCGGCATCTAGCGATCAACAGAAGCGGAGGACCCAAAACGAGATAGGTGGGCACGGAGTGGGGAAGGGGCGGCGGGGAGAGGAGGGAACCGGAGGAGGAGCCGAACCCGCGGGGCGAGGGCGGACGGGGGCAGAGACCCGGGGAAAAGCCAGAACGCCGGCAGGCAGAGCAGAGGCCCAGGGAGGAGGCGCGAAAGCAACCCCAACAACGCCAAAAGCAACCCGGCGAAAAGAAAAGAAGGGGGCAAAGGGCGACGGCGGGAAAACAGAAGCACGGGAGGGAGAGGGGCGGGGAAAAAGAACGGCCAAAGACGGCCAGAAGTAAAGTAAGATACGGGAGGGCAGACGGGGAACGGAGGAAGATAGGCAAGGGGAGGGGACCACCGGGGAGACCGCCGAGAGGGGGGGGGGGGGGGGGAGGGAAGGGGGGGAGCCTGGGGACAGGCGGGAAAGGACGGAGGGAGGCGGGGCCAGAAGTAAACGAAAGGGGCGGCAAGGGAACAGAGCCAAAGGAGAGAAAGTCTAAGACAATGGGGCAGGAAAAGATGAAAGCACCGGGGCCACGGCGGGGGTCGCCGGCGCCGAACCACACGCGGGTAGCCATGCAACAAACCAAAGGCCAGGGCGCAGGTACGGCGGCAAAGAGGAGAGGGGCGCGGGCGGGACAAAACGGGGGGGAAGGGGGGGGGAGGGGGAAGAACGGAGGGAAGGAAAGGGGGAGTAGGAAGGGACAGACAGGAGAGGAGACAGGGGGAGGGGGTGCCGGGCGGACGCCGTAGCACGGCGATAAGAAGCTGGGATGGGAGCCGAGAAGATGGGGGCGGCTCCGAGACATCGAGGGGAGGGAGGAACGGAAGAGCAGGGAGAAGAGGGCGAGGGAAAGGATGGGAGAGGCGAAAGGGAGGAGGAGGTTGGGGGGATGGGGCAAAAATAAAACGAGTAAGTGAAGAAGGGGGGGATGGGGAAAAGAGGGAGGGAAGGAATGATAGCATGGGAAAGCAGTGGGGAAAAGGAAACGAAAGAACTCGAAGAAAAGGGGAGAAATAAGGATACCGAAGGGAGTGCAGAGAGGGGAAGAGGAAAGGAAGAAGAGGAAGGAATAAAGGAAAGTGTAAGCAGATGAAGGTAATCATTACAGTAATCAGATAAAATTGTAATCGTAATCTGTATTTGTAATTTGGAAACTTAATGTAATCATGTAATCGTAATCAGCGATACTCCAAATTTTGAGATGTAATTAGATTACATTTGTGATTACAGATTACTTTATTCTAAAACACAGGGAAAATTTTAACATAACTATTTAATTTGAGAACTATGAAGCCAAAATTAAATATTTTTACATTGACTTTACGACAATTATCATTTGTGTCTACTTCAATTCTTACAACGAGATTAATAACACGACGGGAATTTTATTTATTCAAAATTCTTTGTATTCCTACTTTCTAAAGAATTTGTAGCATCAGATTGCCTTTGTTTAGTATTTAACAAAGAGGGCAATACACTGAATGCACTTCAACATACTGAGTTTTCACGAACTTAAAAGCCACAACAAACAATGCATCTAATTTTTGGAAAAGCCTTCCGACTTTTTCAATCCCTTGAAATTTGTGATAATGATAATAAAGAAAACGACACTGAAGATTTATTGGAATTTGTTGGTGTTGACAGTATCCTGACAATTTCTCAATGTTTTGGGGAAATTATTCCAACCATAAAAGTAATTGAAAAGAAACTAGTGGCTTTAGTAGCTAAAAATCCAATTCTAAAAAGTTAGTCAATGCACTTTTAGCTGGACTTCGTAAACGATTCAAAGAATATTTAGAATTTTCACCAGAATGTACTGACGCCATTCTGGCTTCTGTTTCCCATCCGTATTTTAAATTGCGATGGGTGCCAAAGAAAATTTGGAATATGTAAAATCACTCTTTATTCAAAACATAATTCAGAGAAATTTGTAGCCGATAGTGGACAGACTACTTCAAATGATGCGTCAAAGAAGTTTACTAAATATGAGAATTTCTTTGCCTTTGACTGCGATGAAAATTCCATCTCAACTTCCGAGATGAGCACAGATATCTTCGAAAACAAAATCAAAGCAGAATGTTTTCAGTATATGGATGATAACGACAAAGATATTTTACACTGGTAAAATACCCATACATTAAAAAAATGTTCATAAAGTATAATATTCCCCTTCCGTCATCAGGCCCTGTTGAAAGACTGTTCAACTTTTCCGGAATGATTCTTTCTCCAAAAAGAAGTTTCCCATGCGATGAAAATTGTGAACAGTTAACCGTTTTAAAGTGCAACAATTATTGGTAAAACAAGTAACGCGGATTATTGTAATTTTAATACATAATATAATTAAATGGGGCGACCGTTTTCTGCAATTAAATGTCGTTTTAATTTTTCAAAGTAATCGTAATCTAAATTGTAATCAGATTACGTAATTTGTAATCAGTAATCGATTACTTAAAAATTGTAATCGTAATCGTAATCGTAATCAGTGAAAATAAAATCGAATTGCAATCTGTAATTTGTAATCAGACACCCAAGTAATCTGCCCAGCTCTGCCTAATTGGCAGGATCCATATACTTTTGTTTTGTGAAAAGGTACTGACATGCTTTGAGTAGTTTCTGCTTGCTTGTATAACTATAAAATACTCTCTGCTTTAGTAAAAGTATTGAAAATAAAAAGCTCATGAGTCCAATAAAGTATTGACCTCATTTTATCTTTAATATCTACTATTATTTTCCAAACAAATGTAAGTAATACTAATCTTTAATATTTAGGATATACATATGTACTTAGTATTACTCGGCTTTCCTTTTTACATTGGCAAAACAAAATCCAAGAAAAGAGTGAAAATATCACTAAGACTTAATTACTAATAATGAGCAGAGCATCCTAATTGAGGCGACTAATACTAATAAAAATGTATTATATAATATCCTAATATAAGTGAAAATGTAGTAATTAGCATGTGTAATTAGTGATACCTTTGCCAATAAAAAGCCTTATATTAAGGAAATCGGCATAAAAGTACAAATTACATTATGGTTAACTAGAATAAAATCCCTAACATTACAATAAATAACAAAATAAGATTTGTTTGTGAAAAGGCACTGAAATGCTTGTAGTCAAGGTTTCTTGATTTACCATTTCCCACCCAATTTTGTTGGACACCTGGGAAAGTTGATTAAATTGGTCAGTAAAATTGGAATAGAAAAGCAAACACGGAAGGCAAATATATTTTCCAAGATCATGCAATTTCTATGGATAATTGCATTTCTTATTGTTGCTTCCCTTCCCTACAATGTGCCTACGGAGAAGATTGGAATCCAGCTCAGAGGTTTCTAAAGGAAAACTTTCCAGAGGAAATCCACACATTACTTTCAGTACGCATTTTCTTATTCGTTATAGCTTTTCTGACATATGCCCATGGAGTTGCTACAGTTATCCTCGTTTTGGGTTTCATGATTTTCTACTGCACTCAAACTGCTTTCTGCTTGCAATCAATATATCCTACAGCTGCACGTATTTGCAAACAGAGAAAACAGTATTCATTCATTCATTCTAATTTATCAAACAATAAGCTTATTAAACCAAAACTTAAATGATATTTTTTCAACTATTATGGGAATTGGTTTGATACTTGGAAATACACTTCATATGTTGGTCACCTTTAGCGCTTTAAAGTTATTCAAATCATATTCCATTTGTAATGTACATATCATTCCCATGCACGTCTATCGGTTGCCTGATCGGGGAAATGTTTTTTGTAGCTAAGTTAGGAATACTGGCCGAGCAATCCAAACTATGTCTCCAGAAATGAAAAGAAAAGTGCAGAATAGGCATTGTCTACGAAAATTAGGAGTTTGTAAACCATTTGGACTTACATTTGGGCCTTGCTTCATCATTCAAAAGCAAACGACTGTATCTTTTATGGAAATGTGTGTTCAATAACACAATAAATATGGTTTTGTCAGTTAATATTAAAACCTGATATATGCTTATTATTCCATTTGCCATTAGCATTCTGTAGTTATTCAAAATATACCATTGCAAAACTGGGTGTATAAGAGTATCGTAAACAAGAGTCAAGTTCTCATACAGAAGGCACCATTCTTGTATATAGGAGTCATGGTATAACGTGAAATTTTGTAAATTATTCCACACGGATGATTTATGTATTTTCAGAAATTTTGTGAAGAGTATCAGCGAAATGTTTACTTTATTTGACGCATACGCACTGTATTTTATGTAAGCTTCGTTACATGTACACAATGCGTACTGAAAGATTGTCGTGGGTATTGTATAAAGTACGATAATTAAAATTATAATTCACATGCTTAGAGATGTGCAATACAAAACCTTTAATTTGAATACAGAATAAATTGTTTAATTCAAGAGTGTATATTGTAATGTTTGCTGGTTGGGGCAATGAATCAACATAAATGGCTTACAATTCAGAACATGGGTAAATTTAATTAGTTTCTGTAAACTTAATTATAAAACTCGATTTAAATATCAGTCATGGAAATATTTCAATTTATATATTAAATGTTTGTAAAAGTAGTTTCTGAGCTTGATGTCTGTAATAATCAAAAATAAGCTACAATCATTGAATAAATGGAGGTTTATACTGAAAAATAGGCTAACGAAGATATCACATGTATAATGAAAAGCATTAATAACAACAGTTTTAAGTGTCATATATTTCAGATTATTTTAGGTGTAGAAAGTGGCTAATAAAATATGATATGCTAAATAACATGTTTAAATTTTTTTCCAAGTTATGCATTTCTTCTACTTTTCATTTAGAAGGAAAAGCTGTTTTTACATCAGTAGAAACAATTTATTATTTTTTTCGGACATTTTATAAATAAATGCGAACATATAAGCAATGCGTTTCCTATGATGATACATTAAATACAAGCATTCAAAAATGTGTTTAATTACAATAGATCTAAATACAATAAGTGTATTAAAGAACTTTTTTTGTGTGAAGGATTATGTTTACTATTGTTGCTGTTTGTTTAACACTACTTATTTATCTGACTCCTGAAATAATTGCCATGCATACTAATAATTAACTACAAATATAAAACGAATTTAATGTTGATACTTGTATAGTTTGTTTACACAGGAGACTACTTTACTTTTATTAAAGGTAGTATATTACAAGCAATCGAGTAATACGAGGTACCTGTGATTGCTCTAAATCAAAAGTCATTAATTTAGTGGGCTCAGAAGCTCCTATTCGCAGTAAATTGATTAAAGCAGACAATATTTTATAGAATACAAACACCAGAAATTAAATTACTCACAACAGTTCAGTACCTCTTCACAAACAAAAGTGTATGGATCATGCAAATTAAGTATTCATTGGTTCTCAACTTTTCTTAGAGCTTAGGGAATTGAGTTGCTCTTACTGATTTAATTAAGCTTAAAATAAAGTAATACGAGGAATGTATACAATAAAAACCTTTGCAATTTAAGACTTGGCTTGTGGAAAACCAACTAACAAACTACTAAATTGGAAAATAACCAATTATATTTCATAGCCAAAGATCACATAACTTGGAGTAAACACTTTACTCAGTAAAATGAGTTTTCTAAGAGAAGAAAAGTTGAGAATAGTAAGTTTTAGTATACTAACGGCATACGGGATACGAGAGGAACAACACAAAAGTGTATACCCTACAATGTTCTGAATATTGCCACCAATAACACATTTAATATTCCATTAAGTTATGC